>JAJGMV010000373.1:1351108-2026663 GCA_021527685.1 Aphanomyces euteiches
TGCAACCGCACGACGAAGCTTTAAGGCTAGCCGGTCCAGCGACACTTTCAAGGTGGTTCTTGCTCGATGTTGGCGCAGTTTCCAAGTTGGGAAGAGCCGTTTGGACCAAAGGACAGTTCAAGTCGGATGGAGCCACGATGTCCGGCACAAGAGTTGGGTCGCGCAAGTATTCCACAGAAAGCTCCAAGTCATTCCCGCGAGCATGGCTCAATTGGTTGGTGTTGGAGTTGCAAAACACAAAAGTTTCACCAGCAAAGCTGAGCTTCAGCAGTTGACCAGATTCGCAACCCATCTCCACAACCGACCCATCGACAACCACGTCGCTCACGATGCGCGACTTCTCCAAACTCGTTTGGACAAGCTGAACCGGCGGGATTTGAGACGCGTCCAAGCATCCCGAGCGAAGAAGAGTCTCTCCAGACGACACGGACCAGTAGCCTCGATTGTCCAACAAGACGTACTGTTCCGTCACTTGATCGTCTTCTTGGGTCAAGATCGCATCGAATTCAAGCGCAGACGAGGCGTTTTGAGCCGGACGGGGGACGATGTAGACAGTCACTTCGGACTTGCCATTCACTTGCATGGACGAACGCAATGCCTTGATGTTGACCTTGAGACCGGGTGCTTGTTGGATGTTGTTGACGATGCTCTTGGCGTCGGGCTGGTCGCTCTTGTGGGTGAAGACGATGGCACCGACAGCAATACAGACAACACCGCAGAAGGCGACGATGGCAACCACGAGGCGGAAGCGGGTGAAGCGACGTGGCTTGGCTTCTTGGGCTTCAGTTATTCGGATTTCTATTTCCCCGGATATAGCGTAAATGATCCGTATTATATACATTATGTTATCCGCATATTTTCTGGAGTATTATCCGGATATGTAACGGTTGACACAGGGACAGAATTTTGACAAGCGTCGTCTCCTTTGAGCAGGCTTCGAGATTCATGGATGCATTTCTGTCATTTGGCAAGCGCACGGTGCGAATTCGCGAGCCGTGCGTAATAGCATCTTTCTGTCGTGATTGCCTGAGGCTGTGATGATTTGGCTATCCATGGCGCTTTGGACATCGCCTCTAAGCTGTAGCGAAGTGCACCTCGGATATATCAATCCAAAAACCAGGTCACTCGTCATACTCGAGGACCGCGCGAAGGAGAGTAGAGGGATGAATACATATGAGTGGATTTTCTGGGACGAAACAACGGACTGACAGGCCTCCAAGTTGGACGGCAAGGCATTTGGAAGTCTGAACAACAAGGGAATACTACTGTAGTACACGATAAAATGTTTTACATTCATGGCAATTACAAAGCGCATTCAAACCACTTGATGGGCTTGCGGTCATCGCCGAACCAGCCGTCGCCATTGCGGAACGACATGTCCAAGTGGTTCAAGGCAGCTTGGTAGTTTGAGTTGGAGTAGCTCGTACCAAATCCGCTCGTGCCATAGCCGGCTTGGCAACTGTTGATGTCGACGACACCGTCGTTGGCAGAGTCGTGCTTGGACAACGAAGCGACGATTTGGAGAGCCGAGTCGACGGTGATCAAACCAACTGCGCTAGTACCACAAGCCACCTTGGACACGTATTGAGCACGCTTGGATTGGATGGCCAGGAATTGGTTCTTGCGGTTGGCGTCCACAGACGATTGATGCAACAAGGACAAGTAACCAGGTTGGGCTGGACATTGGCCCACAAGGTTCAAAATGCCTTTGATGGCCAAGTCGCCCCAACCACCAGACTTGCACTTTTCAACGAGCAAGTTGGCACTCTTGCTGCCTTGCATAGGGCCAGCCAACGACACCCAAGTGACACCACTTGAGAATTGGCACTTGTTGTTCACCAAAGCACCGGCAGCGATCATGTTGCCCATCGAGTGCGTCGACAAGATGAGGTTGCCGATGGTCTTGCCGTTGTTACCAGTAGCGACTTGAAGAGCCAAGTTACAGAACTCTTGTTGGAGGCTGGCATCGTCCCATCCACGGCTCACAGTGTCCATGTGGGCAAACTTGGTTGTGGTGCAGCAAGGAGCGTGGTCTTGGATGCTTCCCCAGGAGTCTTTATCTGTGTCGGTCAATGGACCACTGGTCTTGGTGCCAACTCCATGGACAAACAAACAAGGCTTCTTAGGTCCCTTGCAACCGCACGATGAAGCTTCAAGGTGGGCCGATCCAGCGACACTTTCAAGGTGGTTCTTGCTCGATGTTGGCGTCGTTTCCAAGTTGGGCAAAGCCGTTTGGACCAAAGGACAGTTCAAGTCGGATGGAGCCACGATGTCCGGCACAAGAGTTGGGTCGCGCAAGTATTCCACAGAAAGCTCCAAGTCATTCCCGCGAGCATGGCTCAATTGGTTGGTGTTGGAGTTGCAAAACACAAAAGTTTCACCAGCAAAGCTGAGCTTCAGCAGTTGACCAGATTCGCAACCCATCTCCACAACCGACCCATCGACAACCACGTCGCTCACGATGCGCGACTTCTCCAAACTCGTTTGGACAAGCTGAACCGGCGGGATTTGAGACGCGTCCAAGCATCCCGAGCGAAGAAGAGTCTCTCCAGACGACACGGACCAGTAGCCTCGATTGTCCAACAAGACGTACTGTTCCGTCACTTGATCGTCTTCTTGGGTCAAGATCGCATCGAATTCAAGCGCAGACGAGGCGTTTTGAGCCGGACGGGGGACGATGTAGACAGTCACTTCGGACTTGCCATTCACTTGCATGGACGAACGCAATGCCTTGATGTTGACCTTGAGACCGGGTGCTTGTTGGATGTTGTTGACGATGCTCTTGGCGTCGGGCTGGTCGCTCTTGTGGGTGAAGACGATGGCACCGACAGCAATACAGACAACACCGCAGAAGGCGACGATGGCAACCACGAGGCGGAAGCGAGTGAAGCGACGAGGCTGAACTTCTTGAGCTTCGTCGTCTGGCGTGTTTAGGATCGCGGCAAAGTCACGCTCTTCTTGGTTCGTGGCCTCAGCAGTAGTCATGGCAACTTGAAATCCAATTTGAATGTGAGAATTCGTGGAAAGCAGCCATTACGGGCTCATATGGCATTCCATTTCAAGGGCATCCGATTTGGCTTGGTTGAAGCTAAGACAATGGCACGTTGAAATCAGTTGATGAAAATGATGAGTCCATCAGTTGCCTGACATCTCCACGCAGGAAACCCAACGCACTTGTCAGTTCCCGTCTTGGATTTGCGTCGTTTTGCGTGAGGATGCCATGAAAAGGGGCAAACCGCTTCTGGATGCTGGAATGCATGCATTACTACAGAATTAAAGGGGTTTTTCGAGGAATTTCAGTAGGCAGGGATTTTCAACCTTCACAATCCGGATAAAACTGTCTCTCCCTTGAAATGGTGGATTGCTTGGTGCTATAGCGAAGCAGCCACCGCTCCGGCCGCATTAGCAGGTTGTTTCCTGCTGAGCCTTCCAGCTTTCGTTAGGATTCATAGACTTGGAGGATGAGAGTCCGATGAAGCGAATTCATTAACCTTGGCTCGGTGCATCAACTGGCTCAAAACATCGGAATTTCGTCGAGCTGGGGTTACCCACAAGTTGAGAGTTATACCAGGGAATTTCAACTACCAAAGCTACGTGATGTGTCCTTATTGCTTATGTTTTGAAGGGCGTACCAGTGTTCATCATGGGAGAGGCTTTTAGCCGAACTCGTTCGACGCCTTTGCCTTCCAACTAAACAATGTTTATCCGGAGAGTACCTATGACGATGGAATTCCTCGGACACGGTCACGCGACAGCCTTGGGTGCCGAAGCAGCCACATGCCACGGGAGTGTCCCGTCGTGTCCCCAAGGAAACGACGCGAAAAATTCGAGAAAGCACTGGCAACGCATGCCTGCATCCACTTGCCCGCTTGATAACCAACCACTGCTGTTCACCGAGGCATCTCATTTTCCGTGATCACAGTGGAAGAAAATCCACAAATTGCCTTTTTGCGGTAGGAAGAAGGCAATTTGTGGATTTTCTTCCACTTGGTTTTCCATTTCATTGAGAGATTGCCACAAAAAAGCTTGCAATTGTTGACTAACATGCAGCTCCTCTGTCCATACAACGTGGATTTGATGGACAACTGAAGCATTGTTACTTCTGTCGACACCAACTCGAGGAAAGATGTCCACAGCACAAGAGAGAGAGCTAAACTCGTTAGCCTGAATGGATCATGACGCAGTGAAGCTTGAAAGTTGATCACAACAATACTTTCTTAACATTAATGGCGGTTAAAGAGCGCATTCAAACCACTTGACGGGTTTGCGGTCATCGCCGAACCAGCCGTCGCCATTACGGAACGACATGTCCAAGTGGTTCAAAGCAGCTTGGTAGTTGGCGCTTGAGGTGGTCGTACCAAATCCTTTCGTGCCGTAGCCGGCTTGGCAACTGTTGATATCGACGACACCGTCGTTGGCAGAGTCGTGCTTGGACAACGAAGCGACGATTTGGAGAGCCGAGTCGACGGTGATCAAACCAACTGCGCTAGTACCACAAGCCACCTTGGACACGTATTGAGCACGCTTGGATTGGATGGCCAGGAATTGGTTCTTGCGGTTGGCGTCCACAGACGATTGATGCAACAAGGACAAGTAACCAGGTTGAGCAGGGCAATAGCCGACAAGGTTCAAAATGCCTTTGATGGCCAAGTCGCCCCAACCACCAGACTTGCACTTTTCAACGAGCAAGTTGGCGCTCTTACTGCCTTGCATAGGGCCAGCCAACGACACCCAAGTGACACCACTTGAGAATTGGCACTTGTTGTTCACCAAAGCACCGGCAGCGATCATGTTGCCCATCGAGTGCGTCGACAAGATGAGGTTGCCGATGGTCTTGCCGTTGTTACCAGTAGCGACTTGAAGAGCCAAGTTGCAGAATTCTTGTTGAAGGCTGGCATCGTCCCATCCACGGCTCACGGTGTCCATGTGCGCAAACTTGGTTGTGGTGCAGCAAGGAGCGTGGTCTTGGATGCTTCCCCAGGAGTCCTTGTCAGTGTTAGTCAATGGACCACTGGTCTTGGTGCCAACTCCATGGACAAACAAACAAGGCTTCTTAGGTCCCTTGCAACCGCACGATGAAGCTTCAAGGTGGGCCGATCCAGCGACACTTTCAAGGTGGTTCTTGCTCGATGTTGGCGTCGTTTCCAAGTTGGGCAAAGCCGTTTGGACCAAAGGACAGTTCAAGTCGGATGGAGCCACGATGTCCGGCACAAGAGTTGGGTCGCGCAAGTATTCCACAGAAAGCTCCAAGTCATTCCCGCGAGCATGGCTCAATTGGTTGGTGTTGGAGTTGCAAAACACAAAAGTTTCACCAGCAAAGCTGAGCTTCAGCAGTTGACCAGATTCGCAACCCATCTCCACAACCGACCCATCGACAACCACGTCGCTCACGATGCGCGACTTCTCCAAACTCGTTTGGACAAGCTGAACCGGCGGGATTTGAGACGCGTCCAAGCATCCCGAGCGAAGAAGAGTCTCTCCAGACGACACGGACCAGTAGCCTCGATTGTCCAACAAGACGTACTGTTCCGTCACTTGATCGTCTTCTTGGGTCAAGATCGCATCGAATTCAAGCGCAGACGAGGCGTTTTGAGCCGGACGGGGGACGATGTAGACAGTCACTTCGGACTTGCCATTCACTTGCATGGACGAACGCAATGCCTTGATGTTGACCTTGAGACCGGGTGCTTGTTGGATGTTGTTGACGATGCTCTTGGCGTCGGGCTGGTCGCTCTTGTGGGTGAAGACGATGGCACCGACAGCAATACAGACAACACCGCAGAAGGCGACGATGGCAACCACGAGGCGGAAGCGGGTGAAGCGGCGAGGCTGAACTTCTTGAGCGTCATCAACTGGCGTGGCTGGGATGGCGGCAAAGTCGTGCTCCACTTCGTTCGTGGCCTCGGCAGCAGTCATGGCAACTTGAACTCCAATTCAAAAATGAGCATCTCCTCGCATCCCGTGACGAATGCAGATGGGTTTCCTCATCAATGGCATCTGATTTGGCTCGGTTGAAGATCCGAGAGAGATCCGTTCCAGAAAAAATCAAAGCGCCACAGCTGGCAACTCCATGCAGCGACGACAACCAATGCCAACATGGATGACTCTACAGTAAACGTCGAGGACTGTGTTGGATTTGTGTCGCGGTGGGACGGAAAGCCCAAAGTCGCCTTGGCTGCCAACGCAGGAGGACGGAAGGGGATTAATTCCCTCATTACATTGAC
Source organism: Aphanomyces euteiches (assembly GCA_021527685.1). Classification (NCBI taxonomy): domain Eukaryota; phylum Oomycota; class Saprolegniomycetes; order Saprolegniales; family Verrucalvaceae; genus Aphanomyces; species Aphanomyces euteiches. The sequence goes on from JAJGMV010000373.1 coordinate 1,357,333, forward strand.
CCCCCGAAGCTGTTGTTATGAGGGAAAGGATCTATCCGGCAGAAAGCCCTCTAAATTGCCTAAATAAGTAGTCGGACACGTATTTGTATAGGCACTAAATAGGTACGTTCGTGTTGGCCCCGTGCGCCCAGGAGGCCGTCTGCGCAAGCGCGGCCGGACGAGAGCGCGGATCTAAGACTCTCGTGTTAACCAAATGATCTTTATTTTATTCTCGTCGGGAAAAGCGGCAGGTAGGCCTTTAGGCCGTGCCGCTCCCTGACGAGGCCTGTGGAGCAATAAATCCAACTTTATCGGAAAATAGTATTTAATCCGTTTAAATGCTCTAAAATACGTGTCCGAGCATACTTATTTAGGCAATTTAGAGGGCTTTCTGCCGGATAGATCCTTTCCCTCATAACAACAGCTTCGGGGGGTCAAAACAACAGTAGTACTGTTTTAATGAGGGAATTACTCGAAGGAAGGGAGCAATCCACGACCGGGCCATTTGTTTGTTGTATCATCGTTGAGGCCATGTGGCATTACGCCACTTCTTGGTTGTGCATTGTACAGCCAGGTGGACTCCAACAAGACGATCGACAATGCGCGCACTGGGCAGCTACAAAGCACGACATGGCTTGTCTCTGTGGCGCTTTACAACGCGCTCTTGGAATGTTCGCTCTTGGCTGCATCTTCTTGTCGGTACAAAAACACCACCGTGACGTTGGACGCCGCCATGGTCTGATGGAATCAACTTTCGTGGGTACCAAGGCAGCATATGGGCCCAGACTAATGCCCCAATGTGCCCCGAGGAATCCCAACGAAGGATAGCGCCATGCACCGAGCCGTCGCGAGCAAGCAAGAGCTCTCGAGGCATTCCAGCATCGTGAGCGAGTCGTGGGTGCGTCTTGGATCAACTCAGGCATATCATTCTCATCAACTTTGGTGATTTCTGAGTGCTGGGTGACCAACTGACCAGAAGGGAAGGCATACACGCTTGGATTCTTGAGCAGATTGCATAGGAAGTCAGCTCCTTTCCCAGTCTCAATGCTGTATCCACGCAATCCTTCACGAGAGCTAAGCGCCGGCGCGCGGATTCCATTGCAGTGCGGCTCGCAATGATGACAAAGTCTCGCGCCATCGTGTGTCGTGTTCCTGACCGACCGACCGCCTGTCGCTCGACCAGACAGCCATCGCCTTCTCATTCTAAGAAGCTTTGGCTCAATGATGAGTCCAAGCCGCTCAACGAAGAACGGGGGTTGTTCCACGCACATCTTCCATGTGGTTGAATCCTTTCGGTGGTGAAACAGGACCACACATTTACCCGGCTGTCCTGTTTTAACCATCTCCTCCCATCACTGCAACGCAAAGAGGAGACATGCGCGTGATGGCTTTAGCGACATAAAGATGTTACCAAAGATGGCTTAGAGGAAGCATTTAAACCACTGGACGGGTTTGCGGTCGTCGCCAAACCAGCCGTCGCCGTTCCGGAACGACCCGACCGTGTTGAGTCCAACTGGGTTCACTCCACACAATGTCTTGGACACAAAAGTTGCCCGAGTGGATTGCGCCGTCAAGAAGATGTAGCTTGTGTATGAATCCGCACTGCTTTGGTACTTGAGGTTGTAGTACGCGCACTGAATTGGACACGTCCCGATGGCGTCCGAGATCGCAGGCAGGAGAGATTGCCCCCTGAGGAGCACTTTTGTTCAAGCCAGTTGGCCGTCTTGGATCCTTGCATTGGAGCACCGAGTGGGATCCACGTCGTTCGAATCGGACAGCGCTGATGACATTGCTGACGAGAAGATTGCCATACGAGAATGAGATCTCCCTGCACGCGGTGATGTTACACCTAGCATGCGCCGTGGTGTCGCGGTGAACAAAGCTCGTGCTGGAGCAGCAAGGCGCGTGGGCTTGGTTGCTGCCCACTGCTCAGCGTACGTCGACGCGGACGCTCCTGGTACTTAAACTAGCGTCCGCTGTTGTGTCCAAGCAAAAGAAACAAGGCAAGCAAGAGCAACCGAGCTGAGATGGCCGACAAGCATTTCCAACATTGAGCCATATAGCTGACGGGAAAGCCATGGACGCAAGCTAATTGTTACGCGAGCTTTGCCGACTCGGATACCAGAGCAGCTCTAGGGCCAAACAAGCCAAAGCGACGTAGTACTCGCGACGAGACGACGGCCTTGGAATCGATAGCAGTGTTGAGCCTGTTCGTCAGCATAACTTTTCGTCTATTGAGAGTGGCAGAGTGAACAAATCATCGAACTATGCATCGACATGAGCGTGACGAAGCCTTGAACCTTCAAAGTCGCTCGACGGTCTTTCCTTTGGGCATACCAAGGCAACGACTTTTCGGAATATCTGGCATCCAAGCACTCCACTAGTTCTACACCTCCTTGGATGCGCATTTACGAGTCCATAGGTTTGGTTCTCGGCTGGCTGAGCCACGGAACACTGGATGATCTAACTCCCATCGCCTTGAATCCATCGTCAGCGGTGGCTCGTGTCCGTGGCGTCACTTTGTGTGGTTCCAAGTCAATCGTCTCACAGTGTTCTTGGCCCCATTCAACACTTGAAGGACCAAAACCCATACTAGTATTACTATTATTGCCATGAGTCTGCTGACCTACCGAGCGCAAGGTATCAGGAAACTTCGCACGAGCCAAAGCAAACAACGAGCAGCAACCGAACAGTGCAGTCGGCAAACGTGAACGTTCGTTCGTTCTTCCATGGTCGAACCTTGTCAAGGATCAATATATTGCAATACTTTTTTGAGGGATGTTTGATTTCAATATATTGCAATATATTGATAAATTATCCGGATAATATCGAAGAAACCGGATAAGAAACCCTCAGTTGAGCAACAACATGCTCAAGAAAGACCAAGGGACCGCTGCCGCTGATGCGCCACGCCGTCCACGAATCAAATGGGACGAAGAAACGATTACATTGCACGACTTGGACCGAGGCACGCGCATGAAGATTGACGAGCCCAATACACCGTACCACTACTACTCGGAGAGCGCCGAAGGAGACGCTGGCATCGAGATCTCGGAAGTAGCGATGGAAATGCACGATGCCATGCCTGAGAATGCAATGGCCAAACCGTTGCATGCAGCTGCAGTGTCTCCAGCACACAGCGCATCCAACGGTAAAGAGCTTCAATGGGACGAGCTTCAATCCAAACTCAAGCAACACGCCAGTGAATGGGACAGCGACTCGGACGCCTCGTCAACTAGTTCGCGCCATCGAACTCCAAGCCAAGACAAAGCGTTTTCGCAAAAGCGCAAGCAGCACTACAATGAATTCGAGCGCGTCAAGCAGTGGAGAAAGGAGCACGCAAACGACACGAAAGATGAAGAGGAGGAGGATGAATAAACTTGTTGATGCTAAAAATGGCTTCCAAACTTGGTGCGTCCGGACATGGAGCATTTCGGAGCGCTCTTGTACGTCGACAAAACTTGCGTCCCGACGGCGTCTTTGTGCTTGTATGCATTCGGTGCTGGGCTCGCGTCGTGCGACATACGCGCTCCAACGGGGGCTTTCGATCGACCGACGACGCTGAACGAATACGCCGCCGAGTTGGTCACAGTTGAAACCACTTGTTTGCCCACGGCGACATTGCCAGTGTCATATTGTCCTACTCAAACTGTCAGGAAGAACAGCATGACGAGCTCACCAGGGCCAACGTCCGCCGACGATGTATCCAACAATGGCTTCCGGTTGTCTTTGGGAAAGCTGCTCGCAGTAGCATGTTTGGAGGTTGAAAGCACCTGATGATGCCACGTCATTTTGTCATTCTGACTTGGATATACCGTTCGAGTATTGAGGAGACTCTCGGGCGTGTCGTACGCGCCTGGCCCTGGCGACTTGGCACTGCTGTCTACAATGCCTTTGGTCCATTTCTTGCCGAGCGAGAACTGCGGCGCGTTCCTCTCGTTTGGATTGACAATGTGCGGCGTGTAGTCCCCCGGTCCTGGACAACTCGCGGCAAGTTTGAGATCGGATGTCGAGCCAAACTTTTCGCGACCGCTGATTGAACACGCCGGAGCGCTTCTGATGGTCGACACGACAGGTTTGCCGATCGTCGTCGGCACTTGGTACGCCCCAGGGCCCTACATCGAGGTCATCATCCCCTTCGACTTGAGAGGTCACTCACAGGGGATTTGTTTCCGTCGCCTGGGTCCTTTGGTCGACTGCTCGTTCCAAAACATGTTGTCGGAGCGGTGCGCTTTCGGGAATCGACTTGCTCGCCACAGGACGACTTGATGTCATCGTACGCCGTGTTTAATGCAAACGCGGCTCGTGATGGACTGCCGCCGCCACGATTCGGACTGCCGGCTCTGGCGGTCGATGGCTTGGCTGGACTCGCTCGTGTAGGGCTCGAGCTCATTCCAGCAGCTCCACTTCGTGAGTGACTCTGCTCTTGTAAATTTAGCCTCGGTTGGTAAACGAACGTCTATCTTTAGACGAAAGACTTGTATTAAACGACGGAACGAGGGTTAACATTGAGAGGAAGCGCTCATGGACATCGACGGCCTTGGTGCATGATGAGGCCATCGTGACAACGCAAGCAGAGATACATGCGGAGGTCATACTTGTACACGATGCACCACTTGATGCTGCAGTGCGCGCAGCTGATTTTGTCACACACTTGGCATATCATGGGCTGGTTTGTGTGCTTGTGGCAGGTGGCGCATTCGGCCGAGTCTCGCGGTGGCAGCGTTGAGGTTGGATGCCACCGCTTCTGATAGTTCTGTGGGTCAACTAATGCGCTGGCAACTCTGTGAAAGGATTCTTCGCCTGGGCACGAAGCAACTGAAGCAGTTTGTGTCTTGAGCCAAGTTCGATTGGAATCGATGGACAAGTTGCTTGTTGACGATCGGCGAGGTGGCGAGGTCGACTGAAGGAGAACCTTGTGCGTATCCTTGAGCATTGATCTTGTTACTTGACGAGCGACAAATTGAGGAGTTGTGCCTTTGAAGTCTGCATGGACGAATGAAATCACATCGATCACACCTGGCTCCGAGGTTTCCAAACAAACGTGTGCAAGACGGAGCCATCCGCGCACGTAGTCGGGCTGTGACGGACAAGAGGGCAGTTCCATCGACACAAACGAATATGCCCAGCCATGACGCCCCGAGAGATCCCGCAGGAAATCACCTCGCTCAATGCCACAGAAATCGCGGTCGCTAATGAGTGAGAGAACAGATGGCAGACCTGCCCAACGAAGACCAACGTGCAGTTGTGAAGGATCATCTAGAGGCGAGAGATTGCACAGGAGCTTGGATTCTGAAAACCCCATCAGCGCAGCATATCCATCGTCAACCACCATACGTCGAAGGAATGCAGACGCAGTGCGCTCCAAGGATGCTTTGATTTGGGTGCGTTCAAGATGCAAGGTTGCATTCGGTCTCGTCGAGTGTTTGACAACTGACGCTTCATCCTTTTCAATCAACTGCACCGTTTTCAAGCAATCCTGAAACGTGCGCTGAGATAGCGTCAAAAGGTGCTCCACTTGGTCCACGTCGAGCTGATGGTGCAAGAAGAGAGGCTTGGCTTTCTTGGTCTCTCCAAACATGTTGCCGCGGTGCTGCATCCGTCAAAATGCCGAATATCTGAAATATCTCTGTGCAGATCAATTGTGATCATACATATCCACTCTCATCTACACTCACTATACATCACATTAAGAAAAGAATGGCGACTCTCGTTTTTACATTTCTTTTGAGGAGGAGAAATATCCACCCTCGCATTTTGCAGGAAATCTCTCTACCTTTCCGCGGATCCAGCTCTAGCCACTCGACAGACCTCGCAAAGCTAGGTGCATCATGAGCACTGCACTTCCATAATGGTCTGGAGTGCATTCTTGGAGTGTTGACGCAGCTTCTCTTGAATAATTGATCCAAGGATTCAGCATGATATGGATCGGGTTTGGCTGTCTTCGAGCTGGTTGCGATGAGATGGAGAGACGTTCGCATGATGGGATTGTTAAACATCGCACAGCCTTCTTTGTCTTGCTAGAAGAGCATCAGAATTGCAGCGCGCTCACAGAAATGCAAGAGCGCATTGTGGTTGCATCTTCACCAATCCAAAATACCTTCGGTGTTTGTGGAAATTTGGAAAATGACCCATTTTCGAATTTGCGCGCCAAAAGAAAGCTCCAAATATCATGCCGACGGACAAGGAAGCGCACAAGGACGCGGTCACATGTCTATACAAGCTCCATGCAGCACTTCAAGACGACTTGAACGAGATGCAAGACCCCTCCACATCCATGAAGGGGAACTCATCTGTGTGGGTACTGTGTAGATATGGATTGTTGGCAACAAAGGAGGCTGAAGCAACAAAGCTGAAGCAACACATTACGATACAGAGTGAGCAACATGAACAAGCAAAGCGTGGATGGGAAGATGAAGAGCGCTCGTTGCGAGAAACGATTGTCTCACTCAAATTGCTTGTTGAGGAGAAAGAAGGCTTTGCTGATGAGACAAAGCGGCAATTGGTAATGTACACGTACTTTCCCCCAGTGCCTAAATACAATTTGCAAGATGGCGGCTGAACAAGAAAATGCAGTACTCCGCGAAACGTCGAAGGAAAGAGAAAAGTTCATCTCGACAATGCTTGCAGAAAATGTATTCCGTCGTTGCGATGGCTTTTTGCGTTACTGCTCTCATTTCAACAGGAAAAAACTTTGAAACTTCATGTCAATGGCACCAACGAGGCCGCGTTGATCATGGATGTCGACCAAACGCAACACAAAGCGACCCACGAAAACATTGTATGTCGGTAAACACTCATGCTGTTGCTGACTTATTTCAGGAGCAACTTCGATTGACGGCGAAATATTTGGATTCATACTCGTCCGACATTTCACAAGCGATCAATGAATGTGGGAATCTTATTATTTAGATTGAGAGGTTGATCTTCCTCCACGAGGTAGTGACGAAAGAAGTCCGATCGATGGAAGAGGTGTGTTATGCTTGCAATAACTTGAACCTCAACTGCGTACCGGTACTACGTAGAGCCAAGGGGCTTGTGAGGCGATGATGCTCTCGCTTTCGGGCAATGAGATTCAACATGATTGCCCCTCCGCTTTTGCTCAGCATGACGCGATGCTGCACATGTGCGACCAAGTCGGGTCTTTGCAGAGCCAATGCATTGATCTGAGCAATAAATTGAGTGTTGCTGAGGCTTTGCTCCAGAAAAGAACTGAGGAAAAACGCACCATCAAATCGCAACTCCATCAAATGGTAATAAATCTTGGCGATGTGTTTACTGGTCCAAGGTGGAAAGGTTGGCGAAACAACAAGAGTTAGTCATGAAGTACCAAGAATCGAGTTTGTGCGGCACTCAAACCATTGATGCAATGCAGCTCTCGATTGCGTCGTTGTCTGCAGAATTTGAAAACGAGCGACAAACATTGCTTCAGCAAATTGAAACGCAGACAGCAGCGGCAATGGGCGTGACGACAAAGCACCAAGTTGAAACAGAGGCTCTACAATCTAAGATCCTCGATTTGGAGCGTACCATTGAAGACAAAGATGCCCAGATTGGACGCCTCAAAGTCGCGATGGAAAAACTTCGGTCGGAGAAGTCGCCAATGTTGGCACAAAATAAGAGCCCTATCTTGGCAACAGCAGAGCTGAACCAAAGCATGCCAACAACACCACTACCGGTAGATCTACCGCCAGCACCAGTTTCATTGACGACAATCCCAACTGAGGCGGTGGCCATTGATACTGCCGTGGTCATCCCCGACGTGTGCTTGGCTTGTCGCGAAGAGCCATTTGGATTCATGGTGCGATGCCAAAAATGCAAGCAGCAATTTCACGCAGGCTGCGTGCGTTCAAAGCGGCAAAAGACATCGCGCGTTGGCTGCTACGTGTTCGTCTGCGACCAGTGCGAAGTTTGATCAATATTTAACGTTGCCCAACATTCATTCGTCTCGCATCGCTTGGTCATTACAGCGTGCAGTGTAACGAGATGGCGCCAGCGTGAGTGGAACCCTGAACGGACTTGTAACTCACATCGCTACCTTCGTGACAAACTGATATCCGGATGTATCGATCTTCAACCTTATTATCCGGACGAATTCAAGCGATGTGATTGGTGCAAGGAAGGCGTCGACCAATGAGGTGTCATTGACGTGTGAAACACTCAGGACCTCACGTAAAGTAATGCTGCTGACATGGAGCAAGCCAATGAGAGGCTCTCGTGTCGCATCCATGGCGACGTTCCAGGATGGTCAAGGCATTTTCCATCTTCTCTCGCATCTCTCACATGACCTCGCCGTTTGTTCAACTGAATGTGCTGTCAAGTCCAACCACGTCGGTCCCATCCATGGACGACTCGTCGAGTGCCGACGAACAACTCGTTGTGAAGAAACCCAAGCGTTCGTACAAGTCGAAAAAGGACGACAGCGAATCCAGCCGCGAAATCCGCCGCGAATACAAGAAGGAATGGTATGAAAAGAACCGCGAAAAAGCGCTCGCCAAGATGAAGGAATATTATGAAAAGCGAAAGCAAGCCGGCACGCTTCACCGTCGATCGATGAAGCAAAAGAAGGCCATGGCTCAACAACAATCCGCTGCGAATGTGCATGGCGTTGCCGCAAACACGACATCCGTGTCCATGCCTGCTGCTACCACCACGACATCGGCAGCTCTTCCATCTATGGATCAACTCCAACATCGCCACGCTTCAATGCCGCTCACTCGATTTGTCTACGACGAAAGCTCTGTGTGCCGCACCTCTTCTCCATGGGGTTACGACCGTTTGCCATCCTTTGCGGACAAACACCGCCCCGACCAAGCTTACGCGCATTTGAGCCTTCTCTGCGAAGTTGCTCTCATGCAATAAGCCATGACGTGTCGATCCAAGCCCAGCCCATTCTGCGGTTGGCACGACTTCAATCTTTTTCATCAAAAGGTTGATTTACCGAAATAATCTCCAAATTTAATAATTTTATAAAATTTCAATTAAATTCCCGAACTGAATTTTCAATTTTTTGTCGTTTTTTTATTTGTTGCATTTTGATTGGATCAATGAAAAAGTAGATACACGGAACCTTCGACCATATGAAGATCGTAAGTTCGGACTCGACATGAGAGTGGGCCGAGTGGAAGAGGTTTGACGCGCGTCTGGATATCTTGGGACTGGACGCTGTCTCTCCGACAGTTTTCGTCTTCTTCGTCGTATGCCCGCCGCCTACGATCCATGTATGTTCTCTTGCCAGCTTGGTCGGTCTGATTGCTCCTCCTGTGCGTGTAGATTGTCCAACGGGTATGTATTCGGTGAGCGTCGTGGGCGACAAGACCATTCGATGCGTCTCTTCGAAACCTTGCTCTGGCGTCTTCAATGGACTAGGTAGTTGTTGCATTGATCTCATTCGTTCTCACGTCTCACGTAGAGAGGAACGCTGGAGCATGTCCGACGGGGTCGAGCTGTGGTGTCTTTCCAAGTTCTGAAATGACGTTGAAATGCATTAAGGACGCATACCCTGATGCAGTATTTCTGACGCACAATGGCACGTTGTCCAACATGGACAATGCTAATACCTCGACCCCCTTACCAACTGATCCATCGACGTTGCTAAATGCCACCACAGTGCCTGAATTCCTCTTGCAACCGTCGTTCTCAACGACGACACAACCAAAAGCGGGCGACGCGATGCAGGACTCAACTTCATCGAGTCCTGGAGCTTCCAAATTGTCCATCACATTAGGGACAATACTAGAGTATACTGTTGCTGTGGTCGTTGTATGTGCTGTTTTGCTGGGCGTGTATTTCTTCAGGAGGCGGAAAGCTTTGGAGGTCCTGCTCTCCAAGCGCGATGGATCTGTCCAAGTCTAAGTAATTTTCTTATAATTCATTACTATTTGATCCAGCCGGAGGAAACACGACTGGAAAAAGTCGACGTCGACTCCATGGTCAGCATATTGATGTACATAAGCTCTCGATGAAAACATGGAATGAGCGCTTTCAATCATGGATTCCAAAGACGGTAGCATGGCTTGAGAGTTGCTAGCGAACTCGAGTCAAAGCCTGCATGAGCATTCAATTCTGTACCTCAATAGCGCAGCCGTTTTGTCATACTGACTGAACGATGCAGGATGATGGACGCATTGAAATGGACTTGATCCCAGCCAGCTTCCATACCTAGCATTTCCCTTAAGCATTTGCAATGAACGGCATAGCTTTCGCACAGTCGCGGATCCTTAAATGCGTCGATAGAGCTGCTCTCTTGAGGGTTGTAAGGTCCTCTCAGGAAGAGCATGGCTGCTATGCTCTTGTTGATATGATGACTCGAGCCTAGATTGCTGGTAGCTCACAGTTTTGTGAACGAAAATGGAACCTGAGAGTGATACGTCCCAACGCACGCCTTCGTCCATGCCAGCGTTGGCAATCTGCATCTACGAGGATTGTCAATGTTGTCGTATAAGACTTTGTGGAATACTTGATGCAGATGTTTGAGTACGCCTGGCCATTGATGGACACTAAAGTCCCGTGATCGTTGAGCCAGCTAGAGCAATGGATTAGACTCAAATAAGGTTGGAGGAAATGTACGTGTGGAAGGAGCTTTACGTTGAGGAGTTTGTATCCCTAGAAACAATCGTCAACAGCGCGCCCTTGGGCATTGTGATTTCAGACTGGATGACTGCATAGATGTTGCATGACCGTAGGCAGAAGACAGCTCGTGAAGCGCGTCGAGTGGGTGGTTTTCTAGCTCCATCAGTCGGGATTGGTTCGACTAGACTTACTTGCAAAGGTTGAGCTGGAAGAAGAACAGCAGCCATGTGATTAGCTAGAACTTGATTCATGGCGCCAAAGGAAGGCTTGGAAATAGCCAAGAGCCGCCGACAGATTTGGTCCGCGAGATCGTTCTCAAGGATCATGATGCCATCTGAAGACTATATAAACCATATTGCAATGCAGTGGTTCAAAGAGATTACCTCGGAGAGACAAGCCATCGTGAGCAAAGTGTTATAGTTTTGGACGATGACTTCTCCAGAGCGATATGGCCAAACGACAGTGTTGAGAAGATATGACGATGGATAATGCTCCCGGAGAACATCGCAGACGAAAGACCCTGTCAACGAAATCACGAAAAGTTTTGACGAGAAAGACATACCAAGACCAGACCCTGTGCCACCTGCAAGGCTCTGGAGTGCGACGAATCCTTTGAAGTAGTCGCATTTTTCAACTTCCTGTGCAAAACATGATAGGATCGCCAGAACAAGTTTCACATCAACTTACTTTGCGTACAATGTCCGTCACACTCTCAGCACAGGACGATCCATGCACAGCATATCCATACGCCCAATTGTTGCCTACGAGACGATAAATCATTGAGATCGATGTGAAATCGAAGGTAGTCGACCAGATCCACTTTGTTCGCAGATTACATTTGACGGATCGTACTGCCAAGTTGCTCCTGGCGACGCATGGTCAATGCACTGCGAAACTACCTAACAGGCAACTAAGACATCATCGTGCGAGCAAGATATACCTTGGGCTCCATGTCAATCAAGACAGCACGCGCTGTATCAGTAGAATGCGCTCGAATCGTCTTGGTATCATGCGATCGGAAGAAACACTCCTTGTCATCTTGTGAAAAGCTCTTCAATTCAGAAGCTAGCTTATCAAAGAACGCCATTCCCTAGAAATACAGTACTTGAGCCTCCATCGAGCTAGCATCTTTTTACCACTTGGTTGCCGCATTGCCCAAGCTGCAATGTCACCACCGACATGGACTCGGCCGATCTGTTTTCATCCAATTCGATGCAGGAATTCGGATAAGAATATCCTATCCGGATGATTTTCAAACAGTAAAAAACATGGCGACTTTTCTTTGCGATCTTTAACCGACACACATTTATGACGATTGACTCGAGATTGCGAAAGTGCATTGTAGTTCGAATGGACTAGCAATAAGAACAAAATAAAGAGTGAAGGAATCAACGGTAAGGACCACCGTCATATGACGGCGCTTGGCTGGTTTGAACAATCGAGCCAGCTACAGCTGAAAGCTACAGTATATCTACTGCCATGAAAACAATCATTTCGTCGCCCTGATGGGTCAACGAAAGAGAGGAATATCGAGTGCAATGCGTATAAAGCAAAGGCCAAGTTGACAAGGTTTCTACTTTGAATAGCTTGATTCGTTGGGAAGGAGATAGTCAGCGACTTGGATAGTATCCGGATAGTACCATATAAAAGTTATGATATTCAAATATTATCCGTAAATTTGTGTAATTTAGTTTGCTTCCACTCAACTCTGAAGCACAACGTCGCAGACCATGGAGAGCAACGCCAAGGGCGACGGCTCCGTGTCGGTGGTTTCGAACGTCTTGCGCTTGGATCGTTTCATTTTGATCATTTCTCGATTGCGACGATACCAGTCTTGTTTGTACGCGCGTTGTTTCTCCTTGTGTTTGATACGGTAGTCTTTCATTTGCTGCAGCCGTCTCTCACGGTTCTTGGCATCGTAGCTGCGTTGTTTGGCCAGTCTGGCTTCTCGGTGTTTCAAGTACCATTCTCGTTCGCATTCTTTGCGGCGTTGGCGACGACGTTCCTCTTCGTCAGCATCCAACAAAGCCACCTTTTTTCGCCGTGGGACTTCGGTCTTCATGTCGAATTGGGAAATGTGTAACCCACACACGAGACGCATGCGTTGAGTGCTTTGATCCGTTTCAGATCGCCACAACGTAATTTTTAGATCTGAAACGGCGTAAGTGACAGTTAGAATATAAATTATTAAAGTTTACCTTTGAATATTAATATATGTAACTGCCATCTTCCAATTTGACTTGCACATGCGACGGTGGCCATACCTGGTGCTCTTCTTTGTGAATGCCATTGCCGCTGGCATCCTCGTGGCTTATGGTCAAGGTATTTTGATACGAATCCCTTGGATTTGCCAACGTTTTCACGCCAGATCTGTTGCGAAAAGTGCCTCAACTACGAGACCACTGTGACGTTGTCCAGCAGCCTTATTGTATTGACAATCAAACGATATTCCGAGCGAGCAAGACGATGAGCATCTTCTTCCTCATCTTGATGTGCTGGAGTGCTATGACCGAGACGGGATACAGTCGAAGATGCGCGATTCTCGGTTTGGAACTACCGCTCTATGTTGGTTTAATCGTTGGTTCGTTCTTCGTTCCCAACAGTTGCGTTTGAATCAAAAATTATGATGTCTGAAGGTTGATGTAGGAGTCTTTGAGGTTTATGCGTGGATTGCTGCTGTCTTGTCGGCAATTTTCATCCTCCTGCAGATTGTCATCTTGCTCGACTGTGTGTGTACGTTTGCTTGTATGTTAGTAGTCTCACGTTGGCTAGACGACATTCGCGATTATCTCCTCGACAAGATCAATCAAGTCCCCGGAAGTCGTCTCTGGTTTGCACCTTCTCAACTGGCAACCTTATCGATACTTTAGGCCATTTATTTACCTTGCAGCCTCCATTGGAGCTTGGCTAGCTTCCATTGCTGGTCTTGTCCTGCTTGTTAGTCTATCACATTTGATTTCCTGATCTTTTCTTTGTGATTTAGTTCATTTACTACTCTGGTGCGCCGCTCGCCATAGCGTTCATGGTCATTACGTCGATCTTTGTCTTGATTTTTCCCATCATTGGAGGTACAGCGACTTCCTCATTCCCAACATTTTAACTCGAGTTCTAGCCAACGACAAGATCGGCGCTGGCTTGTTGCCCCCAGCTGCCATGACCATGTACTTGGTGTTTCTTTGCTGGCAATCGATCATCAAAGTACCCCACGCCTCAAAACTGGACGCGACCGCAGCGTCTACATCGGCCATTCTAGTGCCTAGCGCAATCATCGGCGCTGTGACAGTCTCGTGGACGAGGTTCCTCCGTCGACAACTCAAAACTGATGAGAATCACGTAGCTGGCGCACGACTGAATCGACAAATTCTCTCTTTCGCCTTGACATTGTAACGACAGAACCCCAAGTTGTATGTTGTCAATGTCCCAAAGGAAATGTTTGACACCATAGCTCGTAGAATACACCCGTAGCGCCAAATGACGATGGAATATCTGTTAATCCAGCCGAGGAGACACCTCAGCGCGTCGTTGCACCAAGCTGGCAGTTCTTCTTCATCATGTTTTTCAGCAGTTTCTACATGGCAATGGTCATGACAAATTGGGGCATGGACTCTGGGTATGTCGTATCATGACTGCGTATTTTCACCAAGACATTCGATGATAGATCGCTCTCGGAAGACACTGAGACGATTAGCATTTGGGTGCAGATTTGTTCACAATGGGCCACAGCTTTGCTCTTTGTCTGGACATTGGTTGCTCCTTTGGTCTTTCCCAACCGTGACTTTAGTTAGGGTTCGTCTGGACAGCTGAAAATTGTCATTTTGGACGACTTTTTTCCATTATGCCATTTCGAGGCTTCCATGTCTGGCAAAAGTTGATAATTTGAAAACGTTTCACCATTTCGAGTATAAAATGCCATAACAAAAATGTAGGTCGAGAGGTCCATTTTGAAATCGGAACTAAACCTCACAGTGTCAATTTACGCAGGAGAAAAAAGATTTCGACAATCTTGATTCGCGGTGGACAGTGAACCACGTCGTGAAGGAGTCGTTTCACATGTCGGAGCTCAAGGGAGAGGCCAGGATATCAGAGCTCAGAGCTCTTCCGAGGAAACAAAAATGTCTATTATTGTGTGTAGTTAGTTGGAAGAGGTCCGTCTTTTTGCCCCGTCTGGCAACAAAAGACTTCAACTCGGCCAAAATTGGTGAAATGCCCTTTTTGACGTTTTCACAAATTCTCCAACAACTTCGTCCTCCAAGTGACATTTTGCCTCCAAATGTTGCCAGACGAACCCTTAGACATACTCTAACTGATCTATACAGGTGTAATCATGCCGCGTTCAACGAGATCAGGGACTTCAGCGGCTAGCCATGGTGCCAGCTACAACAGGAAATGTCAGGACTAAGTAAGTAGTAAATGGAATTGTACCCCAAGAGCCAAAGCGTGAGCAATACCAAAGCGAGGCACATTACGTTGCCACAGCGGCGCAAAGTGAATCGTCAGACAGATTTTACCGCCTCTGGAGTATCAAGTCAGTCATTTCAATTGTTGCGAGATACCGACCTGTACATTTTGGTAGTCTTTCCATCGAGTTCAGGCAAACTAACAACAACTAAGCTCGTCAATAGCACAGTCAAACAAACCAGAGCTCGGGATTTGTCACGGGATATGCTGCTGGAACTTCAAATGTCAGCTCGAATTCATACCTTGGCTAAGCTAAGTTCTTACTCCATAATCAATCTTACCGTAGCCCATTGTAATATGTCCAGCACGTGCCATCCCACCTACACGCGTCCTATCGATCACTTGACGATTTGTGAACAATGTTACCGAGTTCCAGTTGGATTTGATGCAATTGTGAACCAGTCGTTGTCCGCTTCTTTGTTCATCTTGACATACTACTCGAGACTTTACTGTCTATGCGAGTTCATGTACGTACATGGATTAGAGCAGTGTATTCCTCCTTCAATCGCTTAATCCACTCCTCTCCGTCACGCGGACCAGCACGCACTGTAAGCAACGGAATCTTCTGCACAGTCCTCTTAGTTCCTTCATCAATCGGAGCGTCCATGAGGTCTCTTCGATGTTCAAATTCCGATACGCTTTTGAGCACCCCACAATATTTTTAAATAATTTAAATCGTGTTGGAGTAAATATTTCTATTTAAAAAGAGATAAATGCAATTTTAAATACGTTAACAAATCAGTTCACCATAGTAATATTTTTTCCTTTCTATTTAATTTTCAGCAAGAATATTTTAAATTAGTTTTAAACTGTTTCATCAACCTTGTCATAGGTGACCATGTTCAAGCGGCTCGCCATGAACTTGCTGAGCTCACGGACAAACAGCGCAGAGTCTTCAAAGAGAAAACCATCCAAGGCTTCACGGAGAGACTCATATGGATGGCTTGTCTTTTGACGCTTGGTCTCATGCGTTGCCCTATTGAAATGCCTTGCTTGATCCAGAAACTTGAAAACAATTTGGAGCAGCAAAGTTGTGTCGGTGTCATCACCAAGAAGCACATGCAATTCACGGTCAATCCATTCCTTGGCTTGGTCATTTGTTTTCCAAACTGGATCCCACATCGTAGTAGTTTCGGGTACCACCGGCTCTTGTCGCCGTCGGTAAATCATTCGTCGTTTTCGTTCTTCAGTAGATGCTTGAGTTGATCCATCCAACACATCGACAACATCGTAATCCGTCGCTGACTTCAGGTTTGCCAAGACGTTTTGAAACGGAAGGCGGCAAATTGGGCACTTCACAGGCGCTCGATGCAAAGCCAAATGACGAGCCCATGCGGAAATGCAGGCAAAGCAGAATTCATGCAAGCAATCCTTCACCAAGACGCCTTGATCGAGACTCTTAAGGCAAACGGGGCATTTTCCATGGACGATCGTGTACTCTTTTTCGACATCGTAAGACGTCAATGCGCCATCTTCCCCATCTTCGCTTCTACTTTCATTAGAGTCGCGGTCTAGAGCTTCACGTACTTGGATTTCTTCTACCGTAACCTCATCCTTGCCATCCAAGCAGTTGGTCTTCCATGCGTCCACTTCCAGCTCGTCCATGGGGATATTTTGTAGCAAATTCGAGTTTGAACCAATCAATATCGAAGTATCAAATTCAAGCAATTAATTGGTTTATTATTAGAATAAATTGCAAATGAAATATTTTTAAAATGAATGATTAAATTTAATTGGATAAAATAGAATTGGTTTAATTTATTTTTTTCATCAATCGATTTTAGTGGCAGGAGAATGAGCGCCACGCGAGTCGCGGAAACGCCGAGTGAAAATGCGACCAAGAAGGCGAAGCTTGACTTTGAAAGCTTGTACCAGAACTCACTGCAGCTTACCCGAGGCATGGAGCAGCTTCCATCGCTGCAGCGTAGTTTAGAACAGCTCCATGCCGTCACAAGTTCAAAGACTCTGGCAAGTACAGCACCACCTGCCGCGACAAATAAAGCGCAATTTCTACTTGCTGGACGTGGTTTTGATGCCGAAAAACTCAGTCGCGAATTGAAGCAAAGCGAGTTGAAGGCATCTTTTGAACCAAAGGATCCCCTTGGTGACTGTGATCTCGAAGGCTTTTTGCGCCATCACCACGAAATGATCGTTGTGACAGCGATTGAAGAGGCCATGGCTGCCACCACTCGATCAGCGCAACAAAGTGCTCTCAACTCACTCAACAATGAGTTCCAGGCTTCCAAAACAAAACTGTTGCAGGATTTGCAAGGCCGAACGACGCCACTCGCCTACCGTCGATCTGAACCTTCCATTGCTCTCTCGACTCCATCCGTGGATCGACCTACCCCACTGGGAGCTCCACATACCACTGAAGCAAGCTCCATGACAGAATCAATGAAAGTGTACGCTGCGGCTATCCGTGCATATTTTCAAGCCAAGCAACGATCAATTGCTGATTTCAATCTGCTTCAGGAATACCAAAAGGCGGCACAGAGCCTTGTCATTGCTTCCTCGACCGATTCTGTTGAACAGGAGACACTTTGCTGCTGGGAATTGATTGGCCACATGACGCAACACCGCTCACCATCCCCAACTGCTGCTGCTTTGTTTCAACAGCAGGATGCCACATTCACGTCCGCTTTATCTGCAGGCGCTCGTGTCTTCTTTGAAAAGCGATATCATCTCTTCATCGAGACAAAGATCGACCAGCTCAAGATCCCGCGAGGCGGCGTTCCTGGGCTTCGTGCGCTCGTTCAAACATACGTGCGTCAAGTCATTCGTGAACCATCCAACGTTTGGCCCGAGATTTACTACTTGATGCGCTGCGGTGGTTTGAAAGATGCACTAGCCCTTGCTGAGGATCATGTTGGTCACGGTGGTCGTGCAAAACTTGCAAGGGTACGTTTTTATCGTGGTCAGCTAAGTCGGTGTAATTAACTACTGTGTAGGACGCTCTGCGGCATTTTATCTCCTCAGGTGCGGCACTTGCAACCGCGAATGCCAGTTTGCAAGCTTCGCTAGCTTCCCACTTTGACCAACTGACGGCCGTCGGTCTCTCGGATGCACAAACGACAAACCGATTCGAGCTCGCTGTGATCAACTTGCTCTGTGGCCGTGATGCGCTCTACCGTAACGCTGGTGTTGTCGAGAATATTGAAGACTTTTTGTGGCAAGTATTGTGGTGCAGTCGCCAAGAAGCTGCCGAGGAAGTTGCATCGAAAGTCTTGCGACTCGTGCAGCCTTCGGAATTCAATCACACAACGATTGCTGGCGTCTTTGAGTATGTTCGCCTTCTGCTCGTCTGCCAACAATTCGACTCAGCGATTGAATCCCTTGCAGCCAAAGGATACGTCGTGGAAGCCGTCCATTTGGCCATTGGTCTGCACCATCATGGCCTCTACCGCCGTGACACCGACGCCATGTTTACCCGACTCCTTCGTCAGTACATCCACGCCTTTCAACGCACAGACCCAAGCGAAGCGACTATGTATATTGCCTGCCATCATGATGCTGACACCGTTCGTTCCATGAGCTGCGAGTTGCTCTTGGATACTGGAGCATTTAATGTTTTGGCCGGCTCGACTTCTGCTGCTGACGCATCGCGTATTCCTGGCGCTCTTGACTTGTATTTGTTGCGACAAGAAGTCCGAGAGATTGTATTTCTAGCGTCTCAGAAAGCAGAGACGCTTGGACGCCCCCTTGACGCCTTGCAACTTCTTACAATCGTCGGCGATGTCGAAAGTGCCATGCTCTTGCTTAATGCCCAGTTGGTACAAACGCTTGCGTCACCGGTATTCAAGCTCGTACCTCATCTTATTGACTTCAATGCTTTAGGATCGCATGACGTGGCTAAACCACGCCCGGTCGTTTGCTGACACTTGGCTTCGTGCATCGTGGGCGCTTGACATTGCCCTCCAAGCTCGAAATGCTGCGTTGGCGTTCCAGACGCTCATGAACATTGGCCTCTTTTTGGAGCTGTTGGATGCCAAGAAGTACACTGAAGGCATTGCATTTGTTGAAGCATTGGTGTTGTTGCCAGCACCGGTATGTCTCGCTCGAATTTGCGGAGCTTACGAAATTTTAGGGTGGTGAACAAGCTGCTGTGGATCGCTTTATGACAATGGATCAAGGCGTTCAGCAAAACATTCACCTCGTGCTTGTCGGCTATATGGAATGCCTCGTATGGGAAACTGAACGAATTAAGGCGTCGGTCTCGGCTATTGATACGCAACGCCACTTGTGCAAGCAACTCCAAGACAAAGCTCGCGCCGTCGTATCATTCTCGGGCATGATCAAGATTCGTCTCCCCCTAGGCGTGAACGAACGACTCAATCAGCTGGAGATTCGCATCATGTAGAGCGACTTTAACATGCTATTTTAACTTTTATGGCTCCAAACTCGTCGCAAAAGACATTCTACTTGCCTCCATGCTCATCTACTGAAGCGCAACACACAACTCATGGGCACTTGACACTTTACGTATAGTTTACGTCAACTGACAAGTGTAACTTGACACATGCCAAGATGTAAAGTTTACGTTAACTGAAGGATCAGTTTGCCTTTCAAGACCAGGAGGACGACTGCCTTGCTTGGGTTGCTGTCGGGACCGCCCAAGTGTGTTGGCCACACGCAGGCAGCATGACTGACGAAGGTGGTGGAAGACTTGGGATACTGTGCGAAAATTTGAATTCTTTCCATGCGATGCGGAGGCGACATTCTGCAGCCTCGGCCAACGCTCATTTCCGAATTTGCCACCGTTTTGACAAACCATGCAAGCCCAACTCACGATGGACGCCCACAGACGCGAGCTCCAGGCGTGTCGTGAAAAGCTCGAAAGCGCGCTCGGCGAAGTACAAGAGAAGGCAGAACACGTCCAAGTCATGGTGTCGTACTTCAACGACGTGGTGGACGGACAAATGAAGCCACAACTACTGGAAGCCGAGACGACGGCAAGTCAACTCCGCGACCAAGTGGCGGCGCTGTCGAATGACTTGGCCAGTGTCAAGTCTCAACTCACCCAGAAGACCAAGGAATCCGAACACTTGAAGGAGCAAGTCGCGGCGTTGACTAGTGAGCTCGAGGCAGCCAAGGGAGAAGTCTCGGAAAAAAACACGGCGACCATTTTGCTTGAAGACCAAGTGGCCACACTCAAGACTGCCTTGCATGAGAAATCCCGCGCAGACGGCAACAAGATGTGCATCGTGAGCCTCGTGGTGGCTGTCGTCGCCCATGCGTGGAGTCTCTTGGTGGCCGTCATGTCGTGGACGTGGATGTTTGCAATGTCAGCGTGTCCGAAGGTCAAGACGTGGTCTACGGCCGTCATCGCCACAGACAAGGCGACAGACAAGAATGATCAAGATGTGAAGCGCGAGCAGTGGTCCGTCGGACGCATGAGCGTCGTCGGCCTGTTGTTGGTCGGCGTGGGGGTCCTCGTTTTCCTTGGTGTGACCACGATTGCGACCAAAGACGGCACATTGACCCATCCCTTGCACGACGTGACGAGTGGCCCTTTGCCTTGGATGCCGTCTGGTTTGGCTGGAGACGCAATTCCTATGGTGGTCGATGGGACGTCGTCGGAGCCTTTGTTTGCCAACACGATGGCATTCTCGCCAGTCGACGATGGTGATGAGACGCAAGACGACGACCCAGAGGAGAACGAGTTGGTGGGATCGATGGTGGGTACAGCATTTGGCGTCGCGACGACGACTGCTGGTTGCGTGTTGAAAGTCTGGGTGGGTTGGGCTCTCGTGTCGAGTCTTGTCCAGCTGTACGCAGGGTGTAGATCGCCTTAAGTTGAAAAAATATATCTATATTGCATTGTACGAATGGATGGAAGGACGGGGGGATTTCATGTCGTATCCCCTCACGAGAAGTGACTTGATGTGTTCATCTTGTAATCTATGGGTCGAATATCTACACCAATCATTTTGAAATAGTTTTAAATACAAGAATGATGTTTCAAACGATTTTAAAACTAAAGTTGAAGTGTGGCGTGAAAGATCTGACAGACGTTATTATAAAGTGTTTGAATTACATTTTAAATTAATTTAACATGGACAAATAAAATTTAAAAAGTATTTGAAATGCGTAGGACAGCTACGAGAGAAGACCGAAACGATCAATCGGTTTCGCCAGACTTGCACTCCGCCAGCAGCAGCATCTTTCAACATGCGCCGCTTTGCGCTCGTCTGCTTGCTTGCAACGGCCTCGCTGTGTGTAGCTGACCTGGACGGCCATGCAGTCGCGGTCAGTCAAGGCGCCCTACGAACTTTGCAAAAGATCCGCGGCGGCACGCCGCAGTTTTACTCGAAACTCTTCACGTCGCTGCAGATCTACCTATGCGATCAACTCAACCACCGTCTTCAACCTGGCTTTGCCGACGCCAAGAATGCAGTCTGGGACTCTCAGGATGCGACTGTCCCGCCATACATTCGATTCGTTCGTCGTGACCATCCAAATGCCCTCAAGGATGGCAATGGAACTTGCATCCAAGCACCGCATGCGGCCCAAGACGTGCTTGACAAGTACGCCGCTGGCTATTGCGAAGTCCAGCCCAATTGCTACTGGACAGGTATCGTTGCCCTCTAGTCGTGTGGATTGTCATGGTCATGCTGTCGTAGATCCACGCAATGTCACCGCCGCGGACGCAGACCGAACGCCATTCTACTCGAAAGAACAAGCAACGCCACCTACCTCGTCGTTGACAGTGTCGGCGGCGACGAGCGAGCTGTACGACTGGGCTCGAGCCATTGCCTTGTGCATTGCACCTGCGATTGCACTGGCAGTTGTGAGTCTTCTCTCCATCTTGATCTATCTGTCCTGTCGCTACTGCTGCAATCGATGCGGCGGACGACATCCAAGCCCTCGAGTGTATTCCTTCCGCCAGAAGAGTATTCCCATCGGCCTCTTCGTGCTCTTTGGCATCGCCATCGCCGCTCTGTCCATTGTGGCGCTCGTATACAACAAAGTCATCGTTTCCAGCGTCGACGGCACCTTTGACGATGTGTTGAACCTTGTCAATGGAACGAAGAGCTGGCTCCAAGCTGCTGAAGAGCCGCTCGTTCATGTCCGTGACACCGTCGATGGATCGGTCGATTTAATCGCCGCCGACTTGGCCAACTCGACGTTTGTCGAGGAAGGTCTGAATGGCTTTGTCACTCGTCTCGACGCGTTCGTTCAATGCTTCAACGGATCTTTCTTATGCGTTCGATTAGATTTGCCGCCAAGTCCGCGAATGTTGTCCTGCCGACGGGATGCGACGGCAGCAAAGACGTCATCTGCATAGCTTGCGACGTTTGTACGACCATCAACAGCCAAACGACGGCTGCCAAGGATCAAATGCAGTCGATAGCAGCGCAGGGCATTGATCAACTCGCGACTGCTCGGTTCGTTCTCTCTCTCAAGATCGAGTGCAATGTTGATTCCATTGTAGGCAGACCGTTCTTTCGACGCTCGTTGACGCCAATGCGACGATTCAATCGTCCGTCAACGATGGAGTCAACATGCTCGATGCCTTTGGGTCGCCCATTGCTTCCGTGGAGGAGTCCATCACGTGAGTCTACTCTTGGATCTCGAATCGTCAACGTTGCGACTGCTTTAGAGATGTGCAAACCACGTGGAAGGAACAAACTCTCGTCCGCCGTGCTGCAATCGTCGCTCTCTTTGCGCTCGCCTTGGTCATCGTCGTGCTTGGCCTCGTCGGCATCTTCTTTGGCCTCACGATTCGTTGCCGTCCGTTGGTTTTCATCTTGCATTTTGCCTACGCATTTGGTACAACCGAGTCGTTCTACGGCCATGAACTCAGTCGATCTGTAGGCATTCTCGCCATCGTGCTGCTCTTTATCGTCTCGGCGGTCTTTCTCGCGCTGAGTGTTCTCATGACGGATGTCTGCCACCTTTCAGACTATGTCGCCGCCGACTGGACGCCACTTCTCGGTGGAATTGGCGGTGCCGCCATCAACGCTTGCTTTCGCAACGATTCGCTCGTCCATGCACTCCAACTCGATGATGCGTTTGCCTTTGCCCATGAAATCTCCATCCCTCACTCGACGAATCTACTCAGCATGCTCGACTTTTCAGCTTTGGATATATTTGCCGCGCAAATCCTTGCCGTAAGCCGCTCCATCCATTCCGAAGCGGCTAAGCTCCATGGCGTAGGCGAACGAGACGACATTCCCCGAGCTGTCGAGCCTAACCAACTCCTCCCTTGGTGCTCTCAACGTGTACACGTCGGCAGAAGCGCTGTCGAGAACGTTTCCCCCCGACCAAGTCGCTCAGTGCGCTATACACGACGGGCAATACGAGCTGTCGTCCATCAAGACGCCATGGATGGCCAACCACGACGCCGCCCCCGACTCGAGCACGTCCCCATCGTCGTATATGGCGTCGCGGTACAAACCATATCGCAGTGGGTGCTCCAGTGTCCCGATTTCAACTTGCGCTCGTCGCGTCGCTTGTCCTTACGACCTCTTTGTGACTGAGCTCTACTCGAATGTAAGTTCCCCCTCATGGCCCTCGGCGCTTCCTTCGCCACCGTCTCCCTTGAGCTCATGCTGATGTGTCGTTGGCTGTAGACGAGCACACTCGTGGACGTTTCCAAAGACGCGGCGGCGTTTGTTTCAACCATGCATTCAAACATGAAGGAGCTACAAATGTACGCGTCGACCTTCAAGGTACAGAGCCCGTCGAAAGTTTGAGTAGATCTCTCCGAGTAGACAAACGTGACGGCGCTCGTTGCGGCTCTTGACGACGTCGGCGACACGCTGGCGTCTTCGCTGCTGAAAGATGTGGATGCATTCCAAGCGCACATGACTTGTACGTTTGTTGCGACGGATTTCCATGCCTTGCAAGCTTCCGTCTGTGGTAAATGGCCTCCTCCTTGGAGCTGCCTCATATTGACCTTTGTAGACAACCTGACGCCAGCCATCCTCATGGTGGCCATTTGTCTCTTTTTCGGCGGAATCTGCATGCTTCTCGTCGTCGTGGCGCTGCTCCTCCTTGTCCAGCGCCTCAGTTCGCCGCCGCCGCCGTCGTTGTCCATCCTGAAACAACTTTAAACTCACATGCACTAAAAATGTATTAAGGATCTCATGGAAGCCGTCGACTAGCTATTTGAATTTGGTGTCGCCGTCAGGACCACTGCCGCCGCCACTCGAGTGCTTGTGTCGGAGTCGTTTGGCCATGATGATGAGCGTGATGATGACTGGGATGAGGAAGATGCCCATGAGGAAGAGGAAGAGCGCGATCATGAGGAACGACGGCACCATGCTTACGCAGAATTCATTGTCGATCGAATTGTACGTGGAGGCGACATATTCGCAAGTCATTTGCGCCTTGATCGAGTTGACATCTTTGATCAACGTCCCCTCGAGCGACGTGCCAATCGCGGAAATGTTGCTGGCGAGGCCGCGGATGTTGGATTTCCAGCCATTCACATACGTGACCAAGTTGGTCATGTTGGTCGTCATATTCGTCACGAACGACGCCGCGCCGAGCTGGATGGACCGCAGTGTACTCACATTTTTCCACATTTCCGTCACAAAGGCTGCGTATTGACAAGTCGTCGCGGACGGACCACAGCGCGTGGGCAAATTGGCACAAGCGGTGTTCTACGACAAGGAGGTCAGCCACGAAGGCGACGAGGTGTCAGCTTACATTGGTCGAGTAGCGGTTCTTCATGTATTGTTCGCCGGTTTGTCCTGACGTTGGTTGTTGGCCGTTTGCGAGCCATGGCGCTAAAATGTTGTCGAGGGTGTAGCGGCCGTCGCTGACGACGCAGGGACTTTGGTTGACGGACGTTTGGTTGTTGAGGCCTTGGAGAGCCGTTTGCATGAGCGTCGTGTCGACTGGGAACGTGTTGGATGTCGTGCTGCCAATGGTCGACGCAAATTGATCCAAGCTTGAAAAGCTCAGCATTGAATTCACATCCAAAGTTGGAAACGTGATCGACGTCGCAAAGGCCAACTGCGGCGCCAAGTCGAGCTCCTCAAGGAGCGACGTGTTTTGAAAGCACGTGTCGACGATTTTGCCCGTGTCGCCCAGTACAGTCGTCCAGTTGGCCGAGAGAATGTCTGCCACTTGACAAACGTCGCCCAAAAGCACACTCACACCTAGAAACGCCGCCGCGAGGACAAACGTGACGATGATCGCAATGAACGCAATCGAGTACGCCAAATGCATGATGGGAACCAAAGCCCGCAGCGGCGTCAAACCAAACAAAACGCCCAGCAAACCAAGGACAATCACGACGATCGACAGCGCAAACAACGCGACGATGGCGTACTTGAGGACTTGCGTGTTGTCGTTCCATGTCTTGTGAATGTCCACGACGGGCTGCGTATTCTTGTTGAGAGTGTCAATGAGATTTTGCTGCTTGGTCGTTGCCATCTTGACCACATTTCGAATCGTCAACTTGGCATCCAAAATTGTCTTTTTGATCTGACGACGCGTCGTTTTTAAATCTAAACACAGTTCGGTCAAAGCGATCGTCGAGAGACGGCGACGTACCAGATACACCAGAGCCCGCTGCGGTTGAAATCTGTTGATTCACGGCCGTAATTTGCGTGTTGATGTTGGTGCAGACTTGGCACGCCGTGCAAAAGGCATCTTGGCCGACGACACACTTCAAAGGGAGCGTCACGCGATCCGTGGAAGCTGCAAATGCCGTCAATCGATCTGTGATCCCAGTCAAGCCATCTTCGATGAAACCCGAGCCGTCGAGTTGTGTCGAAATCTTTAAAAATTCAATTTTAGACAAGTAGAGGAAGCTTGGAAACGTACCGAGTCGGAGGATGAAATGATCGTGGAGCCAATGTGGTTGAGGGGGTCCAAGAGGTTATTCGTCCATTCAATCGTCTTGTCGATAAAGCTTTGGACAAAGTCAAAGATGTTGCCAACTGACGTCGTGACGACGCCCCAGTAGACATACGAGAGCGCCGCAAGCACCAAGATGGCAATCGCAAACAAGAGAAAGAACAGGATGGGCAAAAACTTTTCCATGCACGTGTAGCCACCCGGTTTGCCATGACGACCACCACATTTGTTGCAGCAGCAACGGCAAATGATGAACAAAATGATCGAGATGATGCTCAAAATGAGCAAAATCAATGGAGGCAGCACGACACTGCCAAAGCTCTTGGCATACGTCTTGAGAAATTCGTCGGCGTCCGAGACACGGTAGTCGCCGTCAGGTGGCTGTGGGCCTTGCTTTGTCGTGTACACGGGCACACGGTCGGTCAGAGACGTCGGGTCGACGTCGCGCCAGTAGCAATTCGCCTTGACTTCGCAGTAATCGTTGTTGTAGAGGCGCAAGATGTCCGCCGATGGTTTCTTCACTTGCGTGCATTGCCCCGTCGAATTCTTGAGCGCAAATTGGCTCGCTGAGGGCACAAATCTACACGGGCATAAGAATAAAACACAGAAATTTGATCGCACCGATAGTAGGGCAAGTAATTGTCGTCCAGCCCAGAGAAGAGAGCATTGACTTCAGCTGCGTCCGAATGGCCGTCGGACTTGACGTCAATTTCGCACCATTTGATCTTGAACGTCGTGACGAGATGCTGGTAGAATGTCGAGTCCCCGCCGCGCAAATTGGTCAGGAATTTCAACGCGTCTTGACTAAATTTCTTGGCTGAGTCGAGTGTTCCATTGCTCACAGTTGGAGCATCCACGAGCCGTCGCAGTTGGTGCGGGCCATAGCCTGCCAACGCTGTTGCGGCAAGCGCACCTGTGCAAAGAGATCGCAGCAAGTGCATCCGACAGACTTGGAAAATGGCCAACTGACAAGAGAGATCGATCGGGGCCGCCATGTTGGAAAAGAAGAGCGCTAAAGATAGCCCATGAGCTTCTGGTGGTGGCTATTTTTGACACGCATGGCCAAGAATAGATATCGACAAAGATGGAGAAGGTGGGAACAAAGTTTAGGCACTTAATGCAATCGCACTTGGGCGACGGTGGCGACAAATTCGGGCAGTTTGGTGGAATGCGACGCTTTCCGTTGTCTCAGTGGAGCCCATCCATTTGGAGAGAAGAATGGGAAAGACTTGACCACTGTGTGGCATCGCAGAGAGCGTCTGGCTCGATTTTTGGAGGCGGTGCGCAAGAACGACAAGGCGAACTCTGCACGTGGACACGTAAGGATGCCAGAATCGGCGCTGGTTCGGTGTCAGCTATCAAGTAAATGGTTCCTTTGTACCGATTCAAAGTGCCACCACGCAGCTTGAATCAAGACAGCGGCACGAAATCGAGCTCGACCATGAGCTTTCAAAGGCTTCGAGTGGACCAGACCTTCCAGATATTTTGCCTTGGAAGCCAAGAGCATGACGGCAAAGCTAATAGTCAGTTGACACTTTTGGTTTTATCTTGGACTTACCGACAGCGTAGAAAGCATTGAATGAGTCGCGCGGCATTCTCGAGGTGGCTTTTTGCAACAGAAAACAACGACTTCGTCCGTGATTTCTTGAATGAAATGGCTGCATAGAGGCGATGATAAATTGTTGAGTAGGCTTTTGGGTGCCGCTCAATGAAACGACGAAGTGTACCAGGCATCTGCATGCCCAGAGAACGGCTTTGTAGCCTCTGCTGTTTCGTTAGCTGCCTCTTTGGATATTTGTAGAGCATTTGGTGTAGACATGGATGAGGAATTGCGAGAGTTCGCATCACGGAAGCAGGAATGATGGAAACGCGAGGATGCAGTTGGTAAAGGACCTATGAGATGGCCCATCACTTGTGGAACAGAACAAACGCTTACTTGTTGGACCCACAGCTTCAGCGAATGTATATGGGCGTCTTGTTTCAATGGTTGGCGCCGTTCCAAGATCTTGCGAGGCCTTGGTTGTTTCACTATCTGGGTTTTGTTTGTTGTCGCCTTCCGCTCAGGTTTAGAGCCTACGGGAGTTGCTTGTGTTGCAGTGGATAATGTAGGTTGACTATAAACTGCAATGCCAATAGAAAATGCAATTGCAACGACGGCGCTCGCGGCAAACGATAAGAGGCGAGGCATGTCAGGTCGCTGGCCTTTGAATGAAACTGATTGAATCCAGGTACAAACGGCAAACGAAACCGATCGTGGACGTTTCAATGGCAGCACGCCATTCGCAAACGGTGATGTTACCTTGTGGGTTGAAAGTCATGTAGTTTTGCAATCGCGTTTGCGATGAGAAATCTTCGTCAGATCGGTAATTCGGCGCCAATATCAAACTCAAGAGGTTCTTCTCTACATTGCGACTTGAAAAACTCTGGGACTGACGAGGATACATGGTTCTCGCCCTTCACAAGCTTAAGTTGCAGAGTCCCGCGGCAAGTTGGGCCTGCCGGAGCGCTCGAAGAACAGATATCCCTTGTATTATAACCAAAATGGAACGATCATAGTTCTTTTATCATTTTAGAAGCTATTTAAGAAACATTTTGGTTTTAAAGAACGTATTGAAAATAAAAACAAAAAGAATGTATTTTAAACTAATTTTAAAATAAAAATTCTTATTGAAAACACTTTTTAAAATAATATCCGGATGAATATTATCCGGATAAGAGAGACTTCCGCGCCATTGACCCAGTCAAAATGCTGCCGCGGCCATCGGACGAGGTATTGGCTATCAAGCGACTCTAAATGCTCACGACTGACGAATAGGATGTACTTCAAATGTCACTGGAAGACATGGGAATTGAATTTGAATTTGAAATGGACACGGATGCATTGTCACGCGCGTACTTTGAATGCGCAGGTACAGAGCATCTAAAAACACTTCAAAGAGTCTAAAGCTATGACATCACAGCGGAAGGCAACATTGAGACGCTTCGACTCCTCCTCAGTAATGACATTCATAATGAACTGCTGAATTCCGTCGACGTCGACGGATTCTCCGCATTGATGATTGCAGCAGGTGGCTCGATGAAATTTGACCTCGTATCGATGTGTTTGTAGCTGAAGGCAATCGAGACATCGTACTGGAACTGCTTCGACGCAACGCAGACGCCAACTTGCGTACATTTGAGCTCAAGAGTGCGGCGCTTCACTTCGCAGCCAAGGTATTTAATTAGCGATTTATTATTCCATCAGCCCACTGCCTCGTAGAACGGCGATCCTTTGATCGTGGAAGAAATGTGCAAGCATACCAAGCAGATTGACTTTTGGAACATCAATGCAGGTTCGTTCATTCATCACTTATGCAGTGATCATTGTCATCATGCAGATACGCCGCTCGTTTGGGCATGCATCGAAGGTCGGGATGAGGCCGTAGCCATCTTGCTCGAACATGGCGCTGATCCTCGCGTAACTAACCATTACGGAGCCACTACTCTCATGTGCGCGACCATGATTGGCGAAGAGACGGACGAAGACAGCGACGGCGCTCGTCGCAACATTGTAAACATGCTGTTGGCCAAGTCAGTCTCTGTTTCTGGACTTGTCTCGCTCATTTTCTCTCCTTTAAGGTGTCCCGAGCTAGTAAATGCACAAGATCGCGATGGAAGTACGGCGATGCACTTGGCAGCATCTTGTGGTTACTTGCAATGCTGCCAAGCACTTTTAGCCGGTGGCGCAGACATCACTCTGCGCAATGCCGTGGGCCAAACACCTCTAGAAGTATGAAACAAGTGTTTCCCGGAACTTATTCTGGTTGACAGGAAGCAGAGCAAACGGGATGCGATGGCAGCGACGTGTGTGTTGCTTTCCTCAAGACTCGGTGGGCACAACTCGAAGACGAAGTGAATGCTCGAATGCGCACCATGCTTGAGATGGAAGCAGATTCGTCGAGTATATTGACGTCCTCGTCGTCGAAAGCGTCCAAGAAGAAAAAAAAGCAAAAAAAAGCCGCAAAGAAGAAGAAAGCAGCAGCGTCGACACCCGTGGCAGCTTCAACGCCACGTGTCGTTCCAGACGACGAAGATTCGGATATCTCTGACGATGACGATGGCTCGCCAGGCCACGCAGCAGCGCCAGAAGGAGTCAAAGCGCAGCCTGCTCCACAACACACGTACGACAGTTGCTTGCCATCCAAAAGCCTCAACAACATGATTGTAGAGAAATGCAAGACGAGGATGCATCTGCGTGGACGACTGTTGGCCGTAAACCAGATCGTAAGCACGAAAATGGAGCCATCAAAGACATTGCGGCTCCATCTACAACTGCGCCTCCTGCCGTAAATAAAGTCGCAGCAGAAACTGAAGTGCAATTACCAGACAGCAGCCTTGAGCCTTACAAGGAACAGCTCCAACCGCAACAGCCGCAGCTACAACAACAGCAATCGGCAACAAAGAACCTTCCGGTCTTGCCTCCCCCCAGCACAGTGGTGGCACCTCCTGTCATGGAAACCATCGTTACCAAAGCACCCGAAAATGTTTCAACAGCGACGCCATTGTCCATTTTCATTCCCCCGTCACCACAACCATCTACTTCATCTCCTCCACATTCACGCGTCATGTCGTCCGCGATTCCATTCCTTCAACATCGACCTGTACGTTCTTCCTCTTAGATAAATCCATGCTGACTGTCATTTAGGCCAGCCGCGTCGTGTTGAATGAACGACGGGGTAATTATCGCCGTCCAATCAAGCCGACCAAATTGGGATGGCTCGATCGTCTGGATGAAAATGTTCGGGAAGCTTTGGCCATGCTCGCTTGTGGCCAATGTGGCGACTGGATCAACGACAATGTCCAGTGTCCTCAATGCCAACAACTGTACTGTGCCCGCTGCGTTACCTCATTGTACGTCATCTTCTTCATTACGTCGTCGATTCATTTCCACGAGTGTAGATGCAGTCGCTGTGGGTTGCATTTGTCGCCACTCCAGCTCAAACACAACGTCTTGGCTCAACAGCAAGCTGCTTGCATGGGTTTGGTCAAGCTTTCAGAAGAGCCCAAGGCATCGCTTGATTCGTTGACGCAGCAAATCTACAGCCAGCATCCGTTGGCCGAAGAAGTCGCGTTGAGTCCCGTTGGGTTGATTCCAGGGAGCGATTTGACCACCTACAGCATGGCGCAATTAGACGTCCTGGAAGAATTGCATCATACAGCATTGAGACAGCTCAACGCGGCGCGTGTGGCTTGGGCTCGAGCGCAAGAACGCGTCAAGTTCGAGCAAGAGCTCAAGCAGCACGTCTATCTGCAGAGCTTTCCGTCGAGCTTGGACACTGACGAAGACGCATTATAGAAGTGAGACAACTTTTAATCTATTACAATGTCGAAGTTACTTAGCGTGGCATAGTGGATGAAGTGGCTGGTGACGAAGCTTGTGACGAACCTGTGGATGACGTTGACGAGGATGGCAATCGGTCTGGAGAGTCCCGTGGCTGGCTTGGGTATCTCTCCAGAGCTACTGGAGACGACGGTGCAGAGGATGACAAAGATGACGACGGTGAGGCAACTGGTGCAGCACCAGGATATCGCTCGAGATCAAATGTTTGGTTCTGCAGCTGCATGTTGCGGGCATGGTATTCATAAGCTTCTTGGAGCTTGCGCACGCCGCGTTCGGCTTTCATGCGCTTGGCCTCGCGCGCTCGGTCTCGCATTTTGTTCAATAAATACCTAGACAAGCAATCGAGTTAATCGCAAAGTTTCCAGCGCAGGATGTACCGGAAGGCAATGACAACGTAGTCGCGTTCGCTCTCAGAAACCAACTCGAGGTCAAGCGTTCGTGACACCGTGACGAGCGACACGCAATGCTTTGGATTGGATTTCTGTGGCAATCGTTGAAACACTGCCGTGCCATGGCCGAGTCGAATTTCAATGACTTCTGGAAGCAAGACGGCGCCACCGCTCTTGCCTTTCCACGTGATCTCGCCGTATTTGTCAACATTGAGCTGTGTCTTGTGCGGTTTCCCACGCCGCCCGTGCTTGAAGACAGTCATGGAGCCCAATTTCTTCATGATGGTGGTCTCAACGTGCGCACTCGCCTTCTTTTCGTTCTCGTGCGCTTGTGCCACCATAAGTTCTACGCCGCGACGCAGCCAGTCGCACTGTTGGCGGCTGGACGTGACGACGTCGAGCGTCCGTGTGGGTGTGATAAGTGAGAGACAGCAAGTTGGGTCAAGTTGGCTCTTGGAGTCTTTCACGGCTTTGCGAAACACTTCTGACTTTATGCCTGATTCGATCGCAATGACTGTCGACAGTGCGATACTCTTTTGCTTCTGCTGTTGAAGCATCGAAGTCAAATGATGGCCGAGCTTGGGTGTCCATCGAATGGAGTCGGCGTGCTCTACTTGGAGCTGCGTCGTGTGCGGCTTCCCCTTACGACCGTATTTGAGCACGGTCATGCCTGACACACACTGCACAGCGATACGGAAATCCGTGAGTTTGCGTCCAAGTTGCTCCCGCAGCGCTTGCTGCACGGCATTTCGCCGCGCGGCTTCAATAATAATGTACTGGCAGATGAGCCACCGCAGTGAATTGGCTTCAAGAGCTACAAGAACAGGTTTAGCGATCATTTATAGCAAAGGAGCACGAACTTGTGAGTTGTTTGCGCCGCGCGCCATATGAAACGTAGGAGAAATAGGCTGGAGACCATTTGCACGAAGCGCAATCGATCACATTCGCGCGGATCAACGACCGAACAAAAGCAGAACTGCCGCGTCCTTGCAAGAGTTTTCGAGGGTCTGGCATGAAGTCTCGAACAAAGACAACGCGATTCGGATCGGAACTTGCTAATTCATTCTCGGTGTCGCTGTCGTCGTTGTTTTCTTGAAGTCTGCGAGTATTTATGACAATCGCAAGACTAGATGTGGGAACTTTGGGCGAGACACCCTGGGACACATTTGAGCTGGAGCGTGAGCTTGCACTTTGCGTCGATCGCGAGGAGTTGTCGCGACTGTGATAACCCGGCGACTCGTCAAACAATGTGACGGCTTTGTTTCCGATGCTCCGAAGGCTGTTTTTGAGATTTGCAATCGTTCTGCTTTCTTTCTTTGGTTGTTTCTCAAGAAGTGGAATCGGGCTTCCCAAGCTCGGTTTGATCGAATCGTCAACATACATGAGGGGCGACTTGACACTCATCGAAGAGGATGGAGATGCTAATGGCGATGACAAGGAACGCCGCTTCTCTTGACCGGACGAGTGGCGTCGAAACACACTCAGCAATGTCTTGGTCACGTCTGAAATTGTGATCCTCAATCAACGAAACGACAATCAACCTACAAATAGCGCGAGAACCTTCTTTCAACACATCTCGTCATCTCATCCCATACCTTTCGAATCACGCGCAATCGGTGATTCCTGCACACTTGTGCTCCTTCCTTGACTTCTCGACCTGGAAGCTCGCCTCGTCTGTCCAGACACTGGATGTCCCATGTGGTCTCGGGCATGTGGATGGCCGACTAATCTATCACTTTATAGCCAATATTGCACCCAAAGGTGCAGGTGCAGTCGAATCCCACCATGATAATATATTGATAGATTTGTTGACAATAAGCATTAAACTGATAGATTGCTCTATCTGAGAATCAGGAAATGCTAGACCCGGTCATTTGATTGGATAAAACTTTAAATAGAGTATTGGTCACCGTGAACTAAAGCCGCCTAGAAGGGGACAAGAAAACAGCTAACGCTTGTACAAGAAGAGGATAGAAGCCCTTAAATGCGTGGTAATTGAAGAGAGCAGACGTGCGCTGAAACCTGCGTTTTCAACGCTCAACATTGGCCTGGTTTGACAAGTGTGATAGCTAATTACCTTGAATAAGTACAGTATGTATGATGTTCAGTGCCTGAAAATCGTACTGTACTTGCAAAAGACACTACGTGACATCGCAGCCGCTTGGATTACAAGTGTGTCGAACTCACGAATAAATCGTCGTCACACTACCAGTGCTCTATAAAGGCAAGCCATGCAAGCCTAATCTTGTGCGCACCTCTTTCTAACTACAATGCAGCTGGAATATGTGAAACAAGATGGAAACAATGTCACAAGAGCTCATTTGAAAAGTTTTCATTGGTTAAATATTAAAATAATTGACCAATCATAACATGTTTTGATTAATTTATAGCCTATACAATTAAATAATCATTATAACAAATCTATATTCTATAAAGGCTCATATTGAAGTTTAATTGGTGGTATATTCATAGAATTGAATTAATTTAAGCCAATTATTTATTTATATATTTTGCGAATTAAATCTGATTATTGTATATTATTTTAGCCAATGGGAATAAATCATTAGATCGACCGCACAATTCTTTCTCCCAACATGGATCGGCTTCAGCGCTTGTTCGGCAATCTTCCTGGCATGCAAGGCCATGGCATGGGCGGTGCCAACGACGGCCCAGCTGTTGATACAGCTGAGAAAGTTCACATTTCATCCCTCGCATTGCTTAAGATGCTCAAGCACGGCCGTGCGGGTGTGCCGATGGAAGTCATGGGGCTCATGCTCGGCGAATTCGTTGATGATTACACGGTCGTTTGCCTCGATGTGTTTGCCATGCCCC
This sequence comes from Aphanomyces euteiches, assembly GCA_021527685.1. Taxonomy (NCBI): domain Eukaryota; phylum Oomycota; class Saprolegniomycetes; order Saprolegniales; family Verrucalvaceae; genus Aphanomyces; species Aphanomyces euteiches. Next base: position 1,391,758 of record JAJGMV010000373.1, read on the forward strand.
AGAGCGGAACAGGTGTGAGTGTCGAAGCAGTGGATCCAGTCTTTCAAACCAAGATGTTGGATATGTTGAAGCAAACGGGCCGGGCTGAAATGGTCGTGGGGTGGTATCACAGTCACCCTGGTTTTGGCTGCTGGTTGAGTGGTGTTGACATCAACACGCAGCAGTCGTTTGAAGCATTGAATGCCCGTGCTGTGAGTATTGTCGTCGATCCGATCCAGTCGGTGAAAGGCAAAGTCGTGATTGACGCTTTTCGCTTGATCAATCCTCAATTGATGATGTTGGGCCAAGAACCTCGCCAGACGACGTCCAACATTGGCCACTTGAACAAACCCAGCATCCAAGCTTTGATCCACGGGTTGAATCGACATTATTACTCGATCGCGATCGACTACCGAAAGAACGAACTCGAAGAACAAATGCTCATGAACTTGCACAAGAATACCTGGAGCGATGGGCTCGTTCTCACCGAATTCGAAGCGCATTCGGCCAAGAACGAAGAAATCGTCGAGTCAATGCTCAAACTTACGAAACAATACAACGAGCGCGTGCAAGAGGAAGAAGAAAAGACGGCAGACGAGCTTATCGTATCGAACGTTGGCAAAGTCGATCCAAAGAAGCATTTGGAATCCGACGTGTACGACCTCATGGCACTCAACACGGTACAATGCTTGGGCGCCATGTTGGACACGATTGTCTTTTAACTCGTCAACTTGAACACCTCTTCTCCTTTCTTTCCTTTCTCTGAGCTCGAGCTATTCTTAGACTTCCTTTCATACGTTGAACAGGATCTGGACTAAAATTAGTCTACTTGTGCATTGGGCTTGAATCATTGCGAGCAAAGCATGCAGCGGGAAGAGTGCATCTACAACCTCATTCCGAAGGTCGTCGTAGTGCCTGAGAAGCCCAAGCGGTATACCTCCACGTACGATCCAAACACAGAGCCGACAGCGTCAACGTTTGGACTCCATGGAAAGACCAAGCTTATTGGGTCCAATCTCGGTGAAAGCAAGCCTCGGACACCGCCACAAGCGACAAAGACGTTTGGCAAACTCCCCGAGAAGCCCGACCCGAAAGACTTCACGAAGAAGCAGTCGAAATGCAAGATGCCGCCGTCCAAGCGTAAGCTCCTCCTCCTCCTACTTGGCTAAGTGTCATGTCTAGCGACCAAGTTCACGTACGATGGCGCGAAGAAACCCGCCGTGGTCAAAGTAGATGAAAAGCCAGTGATGGGATTGAAGACGTCCAAGAATTTTGTCACGGCGAATGCCGTCGAAGCGATCTTGGACGTGCCTGGAGCGAGAGCCCGCGTCAAGCAAGTGCCGCCCGTATATCGTGACAAGCCCGACTATGGCCAAGTGCCCGAGTACTTGAAGGAAGTGAAGCAGGAAATCGAGCAAGAGAACGACATGATTGAAGAGTTTGTCCGACAAAACAAGAACGTCATGGCGGATCAAGAGCCCAAAGTCGACGTGATGGACGAGACGGAGCGGCTCCAGTTGATTGATGCGCTCAAGGCGAAATGGGACCACGTGAATACAAAATATCAAAAGCTCTGCCACAACGTGTCGTTTGACACGCAAGGCAAAGTCCGACGCAAGGAAACGCTCGAGAAGGAGCTCACGCAGTTGGAGAAAGACATCCAAATTCTCTCGAGAGGCCCCGTCGCGGTCCACCAAGACGATTAAAGACCAAATAGAGCTTTCTTATGACTTGTACAACCAGTAGCGTGGATATTGCCGATGGATGTTGTTGAGCACGACGCTGACGAGGACGAGGATGCAGCTCCCCGTGAAGACGGGCATAACGACGTACATGTAGCCGAGGTCTTCAATGTCTGGCCCTGAAATGACAGCAATCAGCGCCGACGCGCCGCCTGGAGGATGCACTGTGTCTGTCAATTCCATCACAACAAGAGAAAGCGACACAGCCAGCGCGCAACTAAGCCACATGTAGTCGTCGCCAAGCCCACGGAAGATTTTAAACACGGTGACACCAATCGTCGACGAAAGCACGTTGCCCACGATGACATTCTACAAACCAGCGTCACGTTAGAGGCAATAAAGGGAAAGAGGGGCGTACTCGAGGCTGTGCGAGAGGCGATTGTAGTGCTCCATAGGTCAAGATGGCTGTAGCGCCAAAGGAACCGATGATAGCCGTGACCTACAACCTCAAGAAGTTGACGAAAGATTGTGGTGTGGAAGCGCACCTTGACTCCAGAAGCATACGTTGAATGAAGATTGTACTGGAGGGCGGCGAGGATAGCAATACCGCAAAAGCTGCTAATGAAAGACCAAATTGTGACTGTGATGGACTTGCGACGGCGAGATTCATCCAGCGACGTGGCTGATCGAAGCGCAGGTTCAACTGCAAACGGACGAAAGGTTGGGTTGACCTCAGGCGGAGTCTCAACGCCTCGGAATCTGCGCAAGTAGTCGCCCAGGACGTTTTTGGTTGGCTCTGGCTTGGTTTCAGCATTCAAAGTGGCGGTCGTCGCCGCGCCAGGAGTCTCGGCGACCACGAATTGCATAGTCACGCTGGAGGTTGTCGACTGGCGAAACAGTTCGATCGGTGGTCATGTCCCGGATTGGCCGTAAGTTACAGCATGGCGCGACAAAAGAATCAAAAGAATTCCATCGCATCTGTGGCAAAAATTAAAATATTACTTATTTCAACCAATCCATATGCAGAATTTCACAATTTTCGATTTTGATTGGCCCAAATATTTGAAAAAGTCGGGAAATTACAATTTTTTGTCTTTCTTCACTTGGAATTTGATGCCGAATGACACAAAAGTTAGACATAATCCCCAAACACATCGGAGAAAGACGAATCCAACTCGCGCGACACTGTGGAGAGCCCGCACCCGCGCTTGGATATGCCCTGGGAACCACGACAGATCGAATTGACAGTTCTGTCGGTTTCCCTGACCGAGCTTCCGCAAGTGTGTACTCGATGGCATGACGAAGGTTGACTTTTCGCGACAACACTGGGCTTTGCACTGACCACAGATGACTCTATGATGTAAGCGTCGAGATGAGAGGACGATGAGCGTGCATTCCGGCCATACATGAAGACCATCGAACGGGAATTGGTGACGAAATGACATGGAATCAATACGTGGTAGAAATCCAATCGAGATGATCTGTCAACTTCTGTCTTGGCATTGCCTGCCATGGACTGCCATGGACTTGCTCAAATTGAGCACATTTGAGCCTGCGACTTTGAGACACCGTCACGAGCAATGGAAGGGGTCAGTTCGATGGGAGAGTCGTGGGTGGAAATATCCAGTAGCGCGGATATTGACGCTGGACATTGTTGAGCACAAGGCTGACCTGTGCACAAAGAAGTGAAAGAACGTGGTTCGAGAGACTAACCATGAGAAGAATGCAAGTGCCAATGAGGACCGGAGTGATCAAATACAAGAAACCCAACTGCTCCAACTCTGAACCGCCCATGACAGCCACAAGTGCCGCTGCACCACCTGGTGGATGAAGTGTGTCGGTTACTTGCATTGCAAGCATCGAGAGCGACACTGCCAGCGCACATCTGAGCCACTTCCACTCAACGCCAAGATGAACAAAAAGGCGAGCAACACCGACGCCAACTGCTGCGCTCATCGTACTCCCCAAGATGGCATTCTGAAGAGTGAGGGATTGAACTCGAGGATAAAGATGGAAACATACCCGAGGCTGTGACAAAGGTGCTTGCACTGCACCGAAGACAAGGATTGCCATCGCTCCAAACGATGCTGACAAGGTTTGAATCTGTCGAGAGGACAAAGGGTCTGAAGGCTTGTCGTCATCGTACCTCCACTTGGGACGGTTGAATCGCATGCAAATTGAATTGAATTGCCGCGAGGATTGCAATCCCACAGAAACTGCCCAACCACGACCAAAAGAGAACTTGCAGCGCTCTTGATGAGTCTCCAGATCGGGCTCGATCAGCTTGTTGAACGGCGATTTGTCGAATCGCAGGGCATGCCTCAGGTGGCACTTGCTGCCCGCGAAACTTGTAAATGTAGTCCATCATGAGGTCTCAAGGTCAACCGATATCAAGACTTTGGATTGCATCACGTCCCAAGAGATATCAGAACGTCCGCATGCAATCCCAACTCAGGCCCATGGGAATCAAACTTTCACGGCTATCATTTAGACATTGGCTTTGTGCGTACAATGCTCTCAAAATTGTTAACTTTAATCGCCAGCGAAGATGCCACTTCGACTTGCCATGACAAGTGAATACACGACAGATCAGAGCAATCTTAACACTCAGAGATTAGACGTGTATCTAAGCATGGCATCCATGACTTCGTACTCTCCACGATCCTCTGACTTTGCTCGAGCAGCCTAATTCCTCCGATCTCTGACCAAGGAGCCAAGTTGAAATAACATAACCAAGTAGTCCTTGGCTTCCTTGGCTAAGTTGATAGCATAGGATTGCCAGCCGAACACAACATTCTCTTGAAGTCAAGTGGCAAGGAGAACCAAGAACTCCGCGCCTTTCCACATAGAAGATCCACCAAAATGAAAAAAGTGCAATAAAAATCATCAAGAAAATCATTTTTCAATTTTTATCTCAATTTTTGACAGGCAGATCAAGTTTGTATCATTGGAAGAGCATGGCCGACGACGAAGGGTCAGCGACCGCGCCAAAGCGTCACAAAGGCAGTCAAGACGCGACGACGGCCAAGAAAACAGTCGATTGGTCGAAGACACCTTCGTTTCCACCGCCTGAAGGTTCCTGCAGCGTGTGGATTCCAAGAAAACAGCGCTATTGCTCGCATCACGCGACGCATGGCTCCACCAAATGCACGACGCACGCTAGCTTGGACACTGACGCCCCAGCACTTGCTGCTGCCTCGCGAGACGAATCGAAACCAGAAATCACAGGTACACTATCTTTTCATATCCTTACTGATTGTGGAGCTCCAGTTGCATCGAGAAAGACCAATCTCGATCGTCCGCTCAAGCGCATGCTCAATCCGTTCTCTATTCCAGCTCTCAAAGCCGCACCTGCTTGGGACCAAGTACAGATGAAAGATCTACCTTGGTATGAATGTTGTCTTAGTTGTACGACGACCCGACTCGGCCACTTTGCATTGACATTGGATGCTCCAAAGGACTGTACATCCGCGACTTTCGCGACAAACACCAGGTTATCTCCACCCTTTTGTCCATCGACCTATAACCCATGCTGTAGACTGCGGCTTGGAACTACCTCGGCGTTGAGATCTTTGAGCCGTACGTAGTAGCTGCCAATGCTGCAGAAGCCCAACGAGACCATCGTCCTCGCAACTTGGCCTACGTGCATGCAAATATCAACAAAAGTTTGGAGACACTCGTTGCTGGCCAAGTGATTGCCCGCGTCAGCCTTCTCTTCCCAGATCCGTGGGGTTGTGGCCAAGGCAAAGAGCACAAGAACAACAAGCGACGCGTCATGTCTGCTGCCTTTGCTGAACGTCTGGCGGCTGTCATGCCTCCCGCATCGGAGTTTTATCTCGCCAGCGACTACGAAGACTTGGCGTTGGACATTCGGCAGCATTTACTCTCGACTGGAGCATTTTCTGTCCCAATGGAAGGTTCTTATGTGCCCACGATGACAGCGCCAGCGATTCGTGATCATTTCAAGCCCAACCAAACCAAAGACAACTTGATTGACGCCTCCAAAGGCGTAGGAAAAGCTTCAACAGCGTCAGGTCCGTCTCGAACTCGCATTTCATCCCTCTCAAGCTGTCTGTAGATGACTCTCTACTGTGGCTTGCGTCCATGCCACTCGGAGTTCCAACCGAGCGCGATGTCATTTGTGAAAACCAGTGGCGGCCAGTCTACCGGTTGGTGCTACACCGAAGTCAGCCCGCAGAAACCAAAGAAACATGAGAAATCCTAATCTAAACCACATCTTGTTGATCTCCTTTGCGTTTCAAAGGTTGCTTGGGCTCATGAGTGAGCATCCTGCGTGAACAACGACGCGTTGGATGCACCGCCGGTGGAGAAATCAATTTTTCTTCCATTTTTTCACCTTGGAGTCGTTGAACATTCCGAAATTAAAAGTCCCAAAGTCGCGACGACCATGTCGAGTGTCCTCCAGGTCTTGACGAGTCAGGAGCTCTTTCCACTCGTGGCGGGTTTTCAATCTGGTATTTATGCCGACGTTCGACCGCTGCTTCGTGTTCTCTCGCATCTCCCATCCCCCCGATCGCTCTACTATCTCATGATCGGCAACTACGACGACTTTCGCCTGGAAATTTCCACCTTTGGATCAATTTTTCAGCCTTGGTTCCAGCAACATGGCTATCGCGGCATCGAAAGACTTTTTAGCTGCACGGACTCCATGGCATTTGTCGTCGAACTCGATGCTGCTTACCGTGGGGACGTCAATTTGGTCGACTACATGGAAGCTCATGGCCATTTGGATCCTCTCGTGCCGCTGGTCGACTTGGCCGCTTGGACCGGACAGCTCCAGCTCATTCGTTTCCTCGTAGATGAGCGGCACTGCGGTGTCGTCACGCCCACAACTATCGACTGGGCGGCGTGCAATGGGCAGCTTGCAGTTGTCGAGTATTTCACAAATGTCATGTGGGCACCTTGCACGACGCAAGCTATGGACGGTGCTGCTCGTTGTGGACATTTGAATGTTGTGAAATTTCTCCACAGCGCTCGAAGCGAAGGATGCACAACGAGTGCAATGGATCGAGCAGCTTGCTATGGCTTCCTCGACGTCGTTGAGTTCCTCCATGCGAGCCGCACCGAAGGATGCACGTATCGAGCGATGGACGACGCGGCGGCGAATGGACATTTGGACATTGTGAAGTTTTTATCCACAGAACGCCTCGAAGGTTGTTCGACCGAAGCGATGGATGGCGCCGCTTTCAATGGACATTTGGACATTGTGAAATACCTGAACGAGCACCGCACGGAAGGATGCTCGTCCGACGCACTACGCGGTGCGCTTGCCTTTGGCCACCACGACATTGCACTGTACTTAAAGAACCACGTCGAGTTGCCGCCGTCTTTATGGAGTGACGACGAAGTCGAAGACGAGTTCTGGATAGAGAGCTAAGTAGTCGGCAGCAAAATTTACGTTTATTTAGAGGACTTTTTGGCATCGAGTGCCTTTTTCTTTTCTTCAAGCGCTTTGACTTTGTCGGTTTTCTTTCCAATGCCGTGCTGCATGCGGCTGTATAACCGCTTGGCCTTCTTGTTCATCATCGAGACAGCCATTTCATGCAATTCTTCGGCCTCGGCTTCACGCTTAGCCTTCTTGGAAGGCTTAGTCGATGGTGTGGATTCAGCGGCAGCACGCTTCTTGCTCTTTGAAGCTTCTTCGTTGTCGCTGTTGTCGTCGTCGTCTTCATCTTCGTCATCGTTTTCATTGCCGGCAGCTTCTTCCTTCAAGCCTTGGATATAAGCAGCTTCTTCATCTTCGCTCTCAGCTTCCTCGTCGCCACTGCCAGCAGCAGAGTCGACGTCTTCGCCAGCCTCCTTTGCGTCCAATGCTGACTTCAATTTGTCGAGTTGCTTGCGGTAGTCTGGGACGTATCCTTCGGCAGCATCGTCGACAAACGGTGACAAATGAGGTGGAAGTGACGAGCCAGGGACGTATTTATCGAGCGGTAGCAGGATTTGATTGTTGATCGAGTCAAAGATCCACTGAGGTTGAATGTACTCCCGATTGAAGTAGCGATGACCTTGTTGCGGCCGATCCATCACGTGATGGGTAATAAGGTCGCTCTTTTCGTTGAAAGGCGAACCGGCTCCGTCCCAGCCAACGACGCCACCTTGTGCTCGAATTACAAATTCCAAGCAGGCTTTTGGCACTTCGCGGGAGAGGAAGAACCGAAGTCCAGCGAAGAGCTTCTTGGAATCATCGTCACCAGCGGTGTCAGCAATGAAATCCTTCGTCAACGCAGTAAATGCCGTTGTGAGGGACTCGGTCATTTGACCGTAATTTTCGCCGCTGTCGTCTTCGTCATCTTCGTCTTCTTGAGGAACAATCTTGAGCGACTTAATGCGAGATTCTGAGTCCTTTTGCTGCTTGGCAACCGATTCTTCATCGGTTGTTGTAGCCTCTTTTTCGTCGGCCTTGCCGTCTTCTTTGGCCTTTTCAAGCTTGATCGCCGCCAATTGGACGCCAGCAGCATCGAGCTGGAGATCAATCTTGGGTGGGTATGCAATGCCCATCTCCGTGTACAATTGGAAGTGCACAAACTTGAGCAAGACTTGGTAAAATTCAAGGAACGTAAGCATGACGCGGAGATCCACATGTTTGTCCATCGTCGGCGTAAAAGAGTGAGGAACGAGCCATGTGATGGTTTGTCCTTTGACTTCAGCTTGGTAGTAAATACCCTTGATGCTCACAAAGACCTTGGTCAACGTTTGGCTCGCAGCAACGTAATTTTGCCACTCGCGGACCAGTTGCAAGCAGTCAGTGGTCATTTTGCTTTGGATGCCTTTGACCGATGGCATGACTGCAAACAAATGCACCAGACAGAGTGCATCATCCAAATCGGCCAGAGCGTCTTGGAAGCGTGGGTAACGTTCCTTGACAATGTGATCCAAATTGTACACAGGCTTTGCATCATTGATACGACGAGCGTCGGTGATTTCTTTGCGACCAAGTGCCTTCTTAATCTTCTTCATGAAAACTTTCATGTCACGAAATTTGTTGAGAATCGGTTCATGTGCCAAGTGCATGACATCTTTGATGTAGTAGTACGTTGTGGCTTTGCCGCTGGCTTTCTTCTTGGGGTCACGTGGGTAAATACCCTTTAGAATGCACAATCGGCGGAAATCCTTCAGTGTAATTTGCAATTTCTTGATCGCTTGACTGCGTGTGATGTAGTTGGCCACAATACCTTTCATGCCTTTCTTCTGCTCCTTGCCGAGCTTAACGAGACGTCGCTTCGACCCATGGAGATCTGTTTGCTTGGCTTTGATGCTCTTTAGCTTCTTCTTTCCCTTCACGCGTTTCGTTCCCATCCTTCCGTTCCAAAACTGAAGCAATCCACCAGTGAAACCGTCTCCACCAATCAAAAGCAATAATTTCAAACCAACCAATTAAAATCGAGTATGACCACGACCAAAAGTAACGACCAGTAATGCCATTATATCATGTTTTGCATGAGTTCTTCTACGACGACCTGATATTTGCCAGTCTTTCCTATCAATATTATCGCTGGAATTCTAGCATTTTCTTCATCGACAATGCGACTTGTTTCGTTAAACAGTATATTTAGATATTATTGTGTGCCTTTGCCTGCATTGTATGTTATTTATAGTCTGAATTAACTTTATTTTGTTGTGGTCGTCGAAGTCACACACCTTAAGTTAAATATTACTTGAAATAAGTATGGTATTACGCTTCAATTTTGCATCATGTGATGTTCGTCGTCGTAGTCAAAACTGAGTTGGTCTCCTCATTTATATGCTCGTTCGTAATAGATTTATATGAAAGTTTGTATAGTTACATGTCGGTCGTATTGGTGACCCATGATGGTTGGCTGGTGTAGAATTTCGACCAATGAAAATGAGGAATGCCAAACTAAGATCATCAAATTGAACATGGAGGAGACCAAGCAAGATGACGCGCCAGGATTGCTCTCCAAGGAGCTCATGGAAGAGCTCGGAGGCGACGAAGCTGAGCTTATCAGTGTTCGCAAGAAGAAAGCCAAAGGCGCTCCGAAAATTGCAGCGGAAGTCGTAGCTGAAGCGACGAAATTGAGCAAGTCGAAGCGCAAGAAATTGGCGCAATTGGAAGAGCGCAAGCGTAAAGAAGCTCGCCGAGATCAAGTACTGCAGTCGCTAGAAGCTCAAAAATTGCCAGAAGCGCATTTGAACCTCATGTACTCGACAGCAAAGCTTGGACATAAGGAAACACTCAAGGAACGGTACGATTTGGTTGTAATGGTCAAGGATTGAGTGCCGTCTTGTAGACTGAAGCGATCTATCAACCTTGAAAAGGCTGGCTTGACACTCTCAGAGACTGCTCGACAGGAGCTCTACCCTGAATTGAGACAGGCTAAACCATCTGAACCGTCCCAAAAAGAGCCTCAGGAAATCATGGAAGTGGACGAGCCAGAAACCCAAGAACCTTCTCTCTCAGGTACTACGACCGAAGCTACAGACGATGCTGCTAAGGCAAAGAAGAAAAAGAAAAAGGCCGTTTTCTCCACACCACACAACGCGCAGTCCATTCCAGCTGCCACAACCGAGACTGAAACTCCAGAAACCTCAGCGGTTGAGGCCGAAACAAGCTCTGAATCCGCCATGATGGCCAAGCTTCTTGCTCTGCGTGCTAAAAATGAAGCCAAACGCAAGCTAAAAGAACAAGGCGGCCCACAAGCACCTGCTGCTCAACCAGATGTGTATGAAAACCGACCGAAGTATACGCCAGCCACCGTCGAGCTGCCGACGACAGAAGACATGTTGGTCACATCAAAACAAGTTGCTCCACTTGTAACCAAGCGCCGCGTCCATGTCAACCGTAAAGATGACATTCAATTAGCACGCATGCAATTACCAGTCTGTTCTTCCGAGCAAGAAATCATGGAAGCCATTGAAAACCACTCGGTAGTGATCTTGTGCGGTGAAACTGGCAGTGGTAAAACGACTCAAGTGCCGCAGTTCCTCTACGAAGCAGGCTACGGCACGGAACGACCAGGTTCAATATCACGAATGACCTCAATCTCCCATTAACCCACAAGTGTAGGCATGATTGGTGTCACACAACCTCGACGAGTGGCTGCGGTGAGCACAGCACAGCGAGTTGCCACCGAGCTGAACGTGGATTTTGGCAAAACTGGCGCCGTTGGGTACCAAATTCGTTACGATAATGAGCACGTGGGGGAGAAAACAATTGTAAAGTTTATGACGGATGGTATCTTGCTCAAGGAAATCCAGCAAGATTTTCTCCTCAAAAAGTATGTTGCAGCTACGATCCCTTGGGTTTAATGTTTTTGTGTAGATATTCAATCGTTTTGCTCGATGAAGCGCACGAACGCAATGTCAACACGGATATCTTGATCGGTCTGTTGTCCCGCGTCGCTCCCTTCCGAGCGCAAATGGCGCTGGAAGAAAAAGAACAGTATGACTCACTCTCTGAAGCTGAACGCGCGATGACACCACCACCAATCGCCCCGCTGAAATTGGTACAAAAAAATCCACAACTTTTTCAACAGCATAATGTCGTTCCTAGGTCATCATGTCAGCGACATTGCGAGTTGAAGACTTCACAGAGAACAAGACGCTCTTCCCAAGTCCTCCACCTGTGATTAAAGTCGAAGCGAGACAATATCCCGTCACTGTGCATTTCAATAAACACACAGAGCTGAACGACTACGTCGGTGCCGCATACCAAAAGGTAAATTCAACTTGAAATGAGACAGAAGTTACACATGACACTGCCTAGGTGGTAAAAATCCATCGGAAGCTACCAGAAGGAGCGATCCTTGTCTTCCTCACAGGGCAGCGTGAGATCATGCAACTTGTGCGGCAATTAAACCGCACGCTCGGCTCGAAACGCCGTCAAGTCAAATCCAAACCGACAAATACTCGAAACCGAGTCCAAGACGAAGAATGGTACATTCGAGAGCACGACGATGACGACGACCAAGCTGACGCCGACGAAGCTGATTTGTACGGCGATGAAGCTGACGGCTCGGACAATAACGAACAAAGCGAAGAAGACGATCCTGAAGAAGAGGAGCCAGCGACAGATCTGCCTTACGTCCATGTCCTACCGCTCTATTCCATGCTTTCCAACGACCTTCAAATGAAGGTAAGCAATTCACTCTTTGAATTCATGGATAACATTTTTCAGGTCTTTGACGCTGCTCCAGAGAAGCATCGCCTTGTTGTCGTAGCGACCAATGTGGCTGAGACATCGCTGACAATTCCAGGAGTTCGTTATGTCGTTGACGCTGGCAGGACGAAAGAAAGAGTACATTTCCCACGGTCCCATAGACTCCTAAGTTCCTGCTTTCTTAGGTTTATGACTTGAAGAGTGGAATATCGCAATTTGAAATCCAATGGATCAGTAAAGCAAGTGCAGATCAGCGAGCCGGTCGTGCTGGGCGTACTGGTCCGGGCCACTGCTACCGTCTTTACTCGTCAGCGGTGTTTGACAATGAGTTTAAGAAGTTTTCCCCGCCGCAGGTACGATATCGCAAACTTTAGTCCAAGGCATTAATTGCGATGGTAGATTTTATGCCAGCCGATTGAAGACGTCGTTCTGCAAATGAAAGCCATGGGGATTGAGAACGTCTTGCAGTTTCCATTCCCAACGCCACCTGAAGCTTTGGCATTGAACACAGCCGTGACAACGTTGCTTCATCTTGGAGCCCTCAGCGCCAAGTCCAACATGATCACAGGTAACAAGCTCTCCAAGTAGAGCAAATTGCTTACCTTGTGCAGGTTTGGGTAAGACGCTAGCTGGATTTCCAGTAGCTCCACGATTTGCCAAAATGTTGCTTCTTGCCAACCAACTCGGCTGCTTGGAGTATACTATCGCCTTGGTTGCTGCGTTATCAGGCCAGTCGCCTTTTATCCTCGAGAGAGAACGAAAAGAAGCAGAAGTGAATAAAGAAAATGAAGACGAGGAAACCCAGGAAAGCGGTAAGCATCGCGAGACCCCATATGACGAGATTTGCTTGGTATATCATAGATTGGACTGCCGAAATGAAAGAAGCAGAAGCGATGCGTCGCCACATTCAGTGGATGAACGAAGACAGCGACGTTTTGAGCATGCTTCGAGCGGCTGGAGCATACGCCTACAGTGGCGGCTCGAGTGCTTTCTGCACGGAAAATCATTTGCACGAAAAGGTAGCAGTCTCGAAACTTTTAGCGTCATTTATGTCTGCTAGATCATGGAACAAATGCTCAAATTGCGAGGGCAATTGACGACTATTGTGAATAAACTCCTCGGTCAAGAGCTGGTCCTTAGACCAAATATGCCTCCGCCGTCGGACGACGAGCAAGATTTGCTTCGACAGATTATCGCTGCTGGTTTCTTGGATCAAGTTGCTCGACGGGTTCCACCAGGTTCGTCGATGAGGAGATAGCATGACCAAACTCTACTCTTTTTGCAGGAACCATCACAAGTGGCTCCAAGATCGAACGCAATTGCGCCTACCTCTCGTGCAATGGAACTGTGACTGAGCCGCTCTATATCCATCCTCATTCGCATCTATTTACGCCAGATCCAAGTCGTGTAAGTGTCCTTTACATTTTCTCGGCGGTGCTAATTATGTTATTCGATAGCTCCCTCAATACGTAGTTTACAACAATGTCGTGCGAACGTCAAGGTAACCCAAGGAGCGACCTCGATTATGCTCAGTGTGTTTGTAGAGCTTATATGAAGACGGTGACGGCAATTGAGCCCGAGTGTCTGTTTTCTGTTGCGGCGAATTCTCCGCTGTGCGAAACGTCCGAGCCGATGCAAGCTCCTCCACCAAAGTATAATGCATCGCTCGATCGCGTTGAGTGCTTTGTGAAGCCAATGTACGGCAACCACAAGTGGGAGTTGCCTGCTGCTCAAGTATGCTTGTCACGATTGTCGTTGAACTAACGCCAGCATGTAGGTAGAGTTCCCAGCAGGACAAGTGAAGATGCGATGGTTTGGTCGTTTCTTGCTCGACGGCGCTGTTGTCCCATCACTGAAACCCTTCCTCGTTGGCAAATTGCGTGAACCAAGCATGTCGTTGATCAAAAAGAAATTCGACGCGAAGATTCAACTGCTTGTCTCGACGTTGGCAAGGTAATGACTGAAAAATGAGCGATCAATCTGGACTGACACTGTGGTGCAGACACAACGTAGCGTCGCGCAAGGCTTTAGTGGCCCAGTGGCAGTCGAATCCACGATTTTTGCTGGATGAAATCCTCAATTGGGTCCAAGACAACCACAAAGCCTCTCTGAAACAACAGTGGAAGACACTTGTGGCGAAAGAAGTTCAAGCTAGCTAGAATATATCTCCTGTAATGATTTCCCGTCTACTTTCAAAGCATGGCCATACGCAGAAGGTGCTTTTTATCATCCCAACTGGATAATCGTCGTGGCCATTTGGGAAGAATCACTTGACACATGTCAAGTCGTATAGTGTACGTCAACTGTCTGGTGGAACTTGACGTACAGTTGACGTCAATGAACTCGAATCAGTTTGCCTTGAGGACTGACTGCCTTGCTTGGGTTGCTGTCGGGACCGCCCAAGTGTGTTGGCCACACGCAGGCAGCATGACTGACGAAGGTGGTGGAAGACTTGGGATACTGTGCGAAAATTTGAATTCTTTCCATGCGATGCGGAGGCGACATTCTGCAGCCTCGGCCAACGCTCATTTCCGAATTTGCCACCGTTTTGACAAACCATGCAAGCCCAACTCACGATGGACGCCCACAGACGCGAGCTCGATGCCACCAAGGCCGAGCTCCAGGCGTGTCGTGAAAAGCTCGAAAGCGCGCTCGGCGAAGTACAAGAGAAGGCAGAACACGTCCAAGTCATGGTGTCGTACTTCAACGACGTGGTGGACGGACAAATGAAGCCACAACTACTGGAAGCCGAGACGACGGCAAGTCAACTCCGCGACCAAGTGGCGGCGCTGTCGAATGACTTGGCCAGTGTCAAGTCTCAACTCACCCAGAAGACCAAGGAATCCGAACACTTGAAGGAGCAAGTCGCGGCGTTGACTAGTGAGCTCGAGGCAGCCAAGGGAGAAGTCTCGGAAAAAAACACGGCGACCATTTTGCTTGAAGACCAAGTGGCCACACTCAAGACTGCCTTGCATGAGAAATCCCGCGCAGACGGCAACAAGATGTGCATCGTGAGCCTCGTGGTGGCTGTCGTCGCCCATGCGTGGAGTCTCTTGGTGGCCGTCATGTCGTGGACGTGGATGTTTGCAATGTCAGCGTGTCCGAAGGTCAAGACGTGGTCTACGGCCGTCATCGCCACAGACAAGGCGACAGACAAGGCGACAGACAAGAATGATCAAGATGTGAAGCGCGAGCAGTGGTCCGTCGGACGCATGAGCGTCGTCGGCCTGTTGTTGGTCGGCGTGGGGGTCCTCGTTTTCCTTGGTGTGACCACGATTGCGACCAAAGACGGCACATTGACCCATCCCTTGCACGACGTGACGAGTGGCCCTTTGCCTTGGATGCCGTCTGGTTTGGCTGGAGACGCAATTCCTATGGTGGTCGATGGGACGTCGTCGGAGCCTTTGTTTGCCAACACGATGGCATTCTCGCCAGTCGACGATGGTGATGAGACGCAAGACGACGACCCAGAGGAGAACGAGTTGGTGGGATCGATGGTGGGTACAGCATTTGGCGTCGCGACGACGACTGCTGGTTGCGTGTTGAAAGTCTGGGTGGGTTGGGCTCTCGTGTCGAGTCTTGTCAGCTGTACGCAGGGTGTAGATCGCCTTAAGTTGAAAAAATATATCTATATTGCATTGTACGAATGGATGGAAGGGGGGGGTCCGCCAAACGAGAAGTGACCTCGAAATGCCTGCAAGACAGACTGGATGTTGATTAGGTTGCAATCAAGTCATCAACATAGATTTGGGCGCCCATGTGAATCGTGCCAAAGTATGATATGTCGTCTTTGAAATCCTAGGACAAGGACGACACAAGCAGTTGTTCGTGGGTTCGACTTGAGCCAGCGCGCTTCCAGTGGGAGTGGTCAACATCTTGGAGAAATCGATCTCGGCAATCACAAATTGAATTGAGCTTCAGATCCCCAGCTCGCCACTGCAGGCGAGTAGGCTGGGTTTGGTTTCCCCTGACTTCCTTCCTCCGACGGACGATCCAAAGGCCTCAAGTTCTTCAAGTCCTAGCGGAGATGAACCAGCCAGGCACAACGCCGCCGCCATCGTTGCAAAGGTGACTCCAGGAATTTATGGACTAGAGAGTGTGTAATCCTTCTTCAACCAGTCAGGAATGGCATCTGTGTGGAATGAAATCGTGCGCTGTCGAGACCTGTGGCGCGCCATTGTGGTCTATCAGCCTGGAGTTTTTATGGGCCTTGTGCCTCTCATCCCACTGGAAAGGCTGCCCATCTCGATGGACGATTCAGAATTCGTTTGGCCACTCGTTCGTGCTCTACGCGTCCAACACACCACGCTCTCACGGAAGATCCTTGAGCCTTGGTACAACCGCTACAGCGTTCGACTTCTCCCTCTTGTCGCTGAGACCAAGCCAAAGCTCAGTCGTGTTCTTGCAGTTCATGCAGTTGTGACTGCAGACCTATCTGTGCTCTCTGCTCTTGACGATGTCCACGTTGTATCTACCATGAAGAGCAAACTCCTGGAGGTGACCGCATTTGAAGGACATTTTGAAGTTGTGAAGTATTTACTCAACCGAGACAGCACAACCATCGATCTTTCCAAGGCTATGGCGCTCGCAGCGACGGAAAACCATTTGAATGTCCTTGTTTACTTGCATTCGCGGTCCTCTGGATGCATTTTAGCCAGCGTCATGGACGAAGTTGCCGCGAAAGGCTTTCTATCGGTCGTGAAATACCTCCATGACCACAATCTCTCGACGTGTTCGACACAAGCGATGGACAAGGCAGCAATGAATGGTCACTTGGAAATCGTTTATTTTCTACATCAAAATCGCCATGAAGGATGCACACAGGCAGCGCAAGATGGCGCGGCAGGAAATGGACATTTGGATGTCGTGAAGTTTCTCCATCAAATGAGATCCGAAGGCTGTTCGCCACGTGCGATGGAAGATGCTGCTGCTAATGGCCATCTCGAAGTCGTCAAATTTCTTCATTGCCATCGATCTGAAGGCTGCAGACAATATGCTGCCATTGACAGAGCTGCAGCTGACGGTCATTTAGCTGTCATCAAGTTTCTCCATCGTGAACGAGGCATGTCGTGCTCGTCCCGTGCGCTATTCGGCGACAATTTGGAAGTTTTGCAATTCCTCCACGAGAACGTGTGCGTTTCTCGGACTGTGTGCTATCAACTCTACGCTTTCGACGCCTGTGAGCGCACGAGGGAACCGCAATTGCTTCGTGCCATGTACGACATCCGCAGCATTTCCAAGTCGTCACCAGCAGACTGCAAATCGTGCCAACTATATGAGTCTCTATATGGAATCGTGCCAACACTTTTTCACATTTCTTGACAGGAAATTCATTATTTTATACTTGTAAAATGTATGTAATATTTTTCCAGTGCGAGAAACAAAAATCGTGCCACATATTTTGGCACGACCGCTCATTTGCCAAAACTCATCCCAAAGAAATTTCTCGCTTCATCACCAACGCCCCATTCAGTAAGCTGACGGATTCCAAACAGCAATTACATTGGAAAGCGCCTCAGATATAGCATCGTGCATAGAATACATCGAATGTATTGTTTGAGTGTGATTTTATTAACACTGGTTTCACTTATATTTATCTGCGTAATCCGCCTTAGATATAAATTCATACTCGTACTGATGGCATCACTACAAAGCCTTGTCCAGTTGCTCTTAGACTTTACTCGGAGGGGGGTAACTATGCTACCTGTGTCCCTGTGGACATCGACTTCGATGAATGTGTTCACTCCATTATAACATACCAGCATATTTAGCTAAGCATCGCCAAGCAAATGGTATATGTGTGAATCACACTGGTGTCGTTTGCTTGGCGATATTCAGTAAAATATGCACACTGTGATCTTATCGAGGGGGCGAAACGAAACTATCGTTGTACCCGTGATTCTGCCTGAACCAATGCTATCAAATGCATCATAACGTTAGGTATTATTGAAAAGACCTAACATCCTCGACTCTTGTGTTTCGCGCCATTGCGAATGGCCTCTTGGTGCATTGCATAGATGGGGCAGTCGTAACCAGGCGACGTCAGTGTTCACCAACTCTGTATGAAATGCATTAACTTAAAGACAAGGACATGATAACATTTCATTGGTAGTATTAAAGCACATTTGAAGCCATGGAAAACAAAATCGGACTTCCTTGCAAAATTAATTGCTGAGATAATGGGCTTTGAAGTTTTTGAACTCTGGAATCTTATATTCGCAAAAAACACAAAAAACACAAAAAACAACTTTTGTGACATTTTGGATTATATTAAAGTTATTAAGGAAGCATATGTTTAGGACATCTTTAAATCAAGTTTAAACGTCGTAGTCTTTCTTTTTTGATGATTTAAACTGGTGCAATCGATAGATCTCCACAAGACGAATCCAAAAATATAGAAATCTCAAAAATGAAATTTTTTCATAGTCCGCCGATGGTCAACTTCGGGACGTCGGTACGTAGCGACTATTTCACTTCTTTGGCCCCAAGTAGGCTTAAAATGTAGCCACAGATGCGCTCTATAGCGCTGTATACGTAACACCAAACTGTCTGATTGGCAATAAGTCTGATTATGTTTTCCGTGGCTTCATTTGTCCAATTGAAAAGGAATAAACAGTGTGCCACTTTTGTTGGCACGAATTCTCAGGAAACTACTTTTGGTCCATTTGGAATCAATACGATTAACAATAATTGATTTCCAAAAAGTATTTATTGTTACAATTATTGTTTTGACATTCATCAAGGATTCAATTATTTATTTTTCCTTAAAAATGACAAGAGTGTTCGTGACCGTCGGGACGACGAGCTTTGATGCCCTGATCCAAGCGGTCGACACGCCCGAAGTCTACGCCACGCTAAAGAAGCTGGGATACGATGAGGTTGTCACTCAGATTGGGCGGGGAGAATACGAGCCTCGAAACGGCGTGAATAGTGGCCTGACAACGTCCTTCTACCGATTCAATCCAGAGTACAAAGCTGACATTCGACGAGCGTCACTGGTTCTAAGCCATGCCGGTGCAGGATCAATCATGGACACTCTGGTGGAAAGGAAAGCTCTTATTGTTATTCCCAACAACAAACTCATGGACAATCACCAAGAAGAACTCGCTGTTGCATTGGCGAAGAGACAGCATTTAATCCAGACCACATGCGACGGTCTAGCCGCGTGCCTCGAGTCCATGGACTTGACGCGTCTCGTTCCGTATCCAGAGATCGACGAAGACTTATTTCCAGCGTTTGTAGACAACATGATGGGATTGAAAACGGCGTGATTTAATTATGTTTCATCTTCTGTGTCTTCTTCCTCTTCTTCGTCATCTTCGTCAAAGACAACTTGCTGGTTGGCTTTAAACGACGTCGACGTCTGAAGCTGGCGTTGGGTCTTGATGTGCGCTTTCAATGGACTGTTGTGATGAAGCTGTTTCCATTTGGCGACTTCGTCCTGGGACGATGACAACGACGAGGAAAAATGCGTCACGAGTCTCTGCAGTTCTTTGTTTTGGCTGAGTACGCGCTGCATTTCCTACACGACGTCGTAAATTCCAACAAACTCCCGCGGTGGTTCTTGCGTACCACGTCGCCCATGCCGCGTTGCTGGACATGGCAATTGAGTGCATCTTTGAATTCGTTCATTTCATCTTCGTATCGCTTAACGTCGGCCTTGGCAAGGGCAAGGTCTATCTGAAGCTGCGTGCGTTCTTTCAGCTGTGTCTCAATGTCGCCAATTGATTGTCCATTCTAATTTACAGAATAAATCAATCCAAAAAGATTGAAATAGACACAGACTTTGAGCAGACGCCGCAGTTCTTTGGATAGATCAGTCGTCTTGGCTTTGAGATTGTTGCGCTCTTCAAGAAGAGTCATGTATTGTGCTTGCTGCAGAGTCAAGTCCGACCGCGCCTAATGAATACATAACATCACGTGAATATCAATTCTTGCGCTGATCCTTACCACCCGGCATTCAGCATCGAGAGCATCCATTTTGGCTTTGACGTGATTTTCATCGGTTTCCAAGAGCTTGACGCGGTCCTCCAATGTTCGATTGGTTTCATGTGCTAGTTTCAGCTGCTTCTGAAGGTCTTTGACTTGGTCCTCCATCTACAAAAATCTCCTTTCAGCTGGGACGTCATCGAAGTTGGCTACTTTTTTGCTTCGTTCGGCTGCAAATCTTGCAAGTTTTAGCTCTCCGCGAAGGGCTTCGACTTGGGCTAACAGTGTTTTGTTGGCTGCAAGCTGTTCTTCGAGCTTGCGATCTCGAACATCGACGGCGACGGCTAACAAATTACGCTCGTTCTGCGTCGCTTTAAGGATCATAGCCTGAGAAGCTAATTGCCGCTAAAACATCATGACCATCGAAGTTGAAAGCCTGCCAAATAGTACCTTGAGTTCAGTGACTTCATCAGACGAAACCTGTGTCTTGGAAACTCCTTCGACTGGTTTTTCCTTTAGCAGTCTACACATTGGGCTATCATTGAGTAAATCAAGATCTAGTAGTGGTTCCCACGTGGTCTTTTCAATAACTTCTCCAGCTTGCTTGAGCTCAGCAGTTTGGGCGACAGCTTCGTCTTCTTTGCTCAAACGTTCAGCTCGGAATTTCCTGATGGTTGATGCAATCATATCCCTTGTGGAAGCACTTTGAGCATGCAGATGCAGCGTTGATAAATTATTTTGTCGGATTGGATTTGTCGTCCCAGTCACACCCACAAGGTCACCCTCGGCTTGGAATCGCAGCACAAATCGCACCGAGTCTTCGGGATCCAAGTAAACTTGTAGGTCACGATCGTATTGTTTGTCCACGACAGTTGTCATGTCATCTTCCGAGATTTGAACAACTACCAAGTGAGATTTACTGACTCGAAGCTGGAAGCTACGCCGAAAGCTCAAATCACCTAAAACGAAGAAATCTACCTCTCCAAGTCGGAACTTGCAAGAGTCGCCTAGAAGGAGTTAGTCCTTTCACGCTCTGAGACGTAAAAAACGTACTGAAAATGAGGCAGATCCAGCTTGAACCATCATGGAAATGGTTTCTTGTACGGATGGATCTACAATTGACTGTGAAGAAATATCGTGGAGTATGAACGGACCAGCAACGATTGGATCGGCAAGTTCAACGAGTTTGACCTTGGATTTCACGTCGTGCTTTGAAAGATGGCATGCGACGGCAATTTTTGCTCCAATGTCGTCAATGGAAGGTTGATATGTTCGATGAGTCGCTCCTAGATTGGTGTTCAAGTTAAGAGGCGCATAAAGTTAGGATTACCTCGAAGAAGAATCCACTGTGAGTCTGAAAGCACTCGATACCATTGACAATTTACTTCACCATCGTCAACACCCATGGGTTTTCCAGTTGAGACCAGTTGAAGGCTTGACGTATGATACTTGGTATTCTCAGTGTGGGTAATAACAGCTTGGTCCAACCATTGAATCCAATCGTCTAACACGACATTCATGCATGCACGCCCAGACAACGATTTAGGTACCGTTCTTGTCGTCGGCGCTCTTTTTGCCCATGATCTTCAGGAAATTGGACCCGACAACCTTGTCCAAGTTGATGGAATCCTGCCAACTCTTGAATTTTTGCTGGAAGTTATCACTGGCACCTCCGCTCTACAAAGCACAGGAAATGACCTCACGATGAAATAAAAGTTGCACTTGGATATTTGGTGCTGGAGGAGTTTGAGCCCATCCTGCTGAAGCTGTTGATGACGAAGATGGAGAAGTTGTTGGTGGGGAGTTTGTTGTCAATTGAGGCTTTATGGTTTCCGTGAACGAGGAGCGTTTTGTCCTCATGTCGAGCATTTGACCAAACTTTCCCCAAGGACTAGAGAGTAGTCAGTTAAGCTGACGACATTATTCGTACTTTGCGCTGGATGCTTCGCTTTCGCTGCTTCTACTAGGCGGTGGGCTGATTGTAATCGGAAAATATTCTGGAACGTAGACCTTTGGTAGAACCTATCAACACAAAAAAGTACAGATTTGACTGGAAAATTCTCTTTTCATACCCGCATAACGAGGGGAAAAGAGGCATTTTTGGCTTCTTGGATGATTTGTGAAAACGGGAGCAAGGTACAATCCACTTCGTTGAGGTACAACAACATGTCGCCAATGTGGACGAGACCGCTCTTTTCTGCTTCTCCCATGCCACCATCTGCCGTTTTTCGAAAGGATTTTACAAGTGCCCCAAGATGAGGCGGTGTGCGAGAACACAGATCCAAATACAATGGTCCGCGCGTTTCGTATACAACATCCTTGGCGTAGATCTTGACTTCGTCCATTAGAGTTGTATGCTCGTCAATTGTCTCGTCGCTCTTTCCTTGTCCTTCGTCTTCAACGTCATTTCCTTCGTCGTTTTGTTTCTTTTGACTAATCTCTCCGTTCACATCCCGGTCGCATGGCTCGTCGACTTCTGGCTTCGACAGATCCTCCATTCTTCCAGCGGCCGATGATTGCCAAATGCCGCGCGATTTATTTTTAGGATTCCTTGCGATTTCCGGATAAAGTATCCGGATATGCATCACTGCATTTCATTGGCAAAAACATGACGTGCACCCGACACAGCCGGTTCAAGCAACCGAAATGACACAGAAGATCGCTCACAAGCTTGACAGAGAGGGCAGCGTCATGAAAAATTAGAGGTTATACCTTTATATTTGAAAGATTGCCATCCTATAGAGCTCTTTAGCTGGGAAACGCTGACCGAACAAGACTAACGAGTATTGATTGGTGAAAATACAGCCAATAAAATATCATGATTTTACAAATGACGTGGCAGTGCAGATTGCGGTCTGAATGCAGAAGATATTGTGTGGCCATGGAGACAAGAGCAGCGTTGTCGCGTTCAATCAAGCGACACCATTTAGACGCACTGGATCGAGAGAGTGGACATCGTAAAGTGTGCAATCAGACCTTGCATTCTCCCTCAAGAGGGGCTTGGTAATAATAGCACACAAGCATGCCAGACTGCTGTGTGTACGCATCTGTGCTTGCTATCAAGCGTCGCAACAAATGGTTGAAATGAGGGCTCAGTCGAGACATGCTTTGTCATTCCAAACGAATCGTACACACTCTCTGCACCAGATATCAACCACCTTATCCATGTAGCCAGGAACGAATCACCACGAAAACTTCCACCCCGCCTCTTGATCTTGCGCGTCGGCCAAAGGATAATTAAAAGCGTCCTCTCTGGACAGTTCAAATAATTTCATCGATTCACATTCTCTTTCCGTGCCAAGAGCGTTGATTCCTCCATTTCTATCTTGGTGTCGGACTCTCAGGCTCAAAATCTCGTGGTGCCAGACAAGTTGAACTTGCAACTTCAAACATTTCTTTGGGGAGCCGGATAGATATCCGGATGAGCAAAATCTCCAATGTTGATGGATGTCCTTCGGCATTTTCGTTTTTGCATCGGACCCCCTCGATGGAAGACTTGCAGCAGAAAATGAGCGCCCTTGAGACCAGCACGGAATGGCCCGCGGCTCGCATTCGCCAAACGTTTATTGACTTCTTTTGCAAGCATGCGACGCATCCCCATGTTGAGTACAAGTCGTGCCCAGTCGTCCCTTTGGACGACCCCACCTTGCTTTTTATCAATGCAGGCATGAATCAATTCAAGCCGATTTTCCTCGGTCAAGTGGATCCATCGCACCCGATGGCTAAGCTCCAACGTGCGGTGAATTCCCAAAAGTGTATCCGCGCTGGTGGCAAGCACAATGATTTGGACGATGTCGGCAAGGATGTTTACCACCACACATTTTTTGAAATGTTGGGCAACTGGAGCTTTGGCAACTATTTCAAGGAAGGCGCAATCGACATGAGCTGGAAGTTGTTGACTGAAGTCTATGGACTTGACCCTGAGCGTCTCTACGTTACGTACTTTGGGGGTGATGCCAAACAAAACTTGCCTTCCGACGAAGAAACAAAGCAATTCTGGCTCAAGTACGATCATTTTCCTTTCTCCATCCTCTGACGTCGACTGTTGTAGATACGTCCCTGAATCCCGCCTTTTGCCTTTTGGGTGCAAGGACAACTTCTGGGAAATGGGTGACCAAGGTCCGTGCGGCCCTTGCACAGAAATCCACTACGATCGCATCGGCAACCGCAATGCCGCCGACCGTGTCAATGCCGATTTCCCCGATGTCATTGAAATCTGGAACAACGTGTTTATTCAATTTAACCGTGAACCTGATGGTTCCCTCGTTTCGCTCCCAGCCAAGCATGTCGACACTGGTATGGGTTTTGAGCGCTTGGCGTCCATCTTACAAGGCAAGATGAGCAATTACGACACGGATGTCTTCATGCCTCTTTTTGGTGCGATCCAAGAATTGTGCAAGACTGAGCCTTACACCGGTAAGCTTGGCGAAGAAGATCCTAAGCTCAAGGACATGGCCTATCGTGTGGTTGCTGACCACATTCGTACCCTTACATTTGCCATCTCGGATGGTGCCGTTCCTAGCAGTGAAGGCCGTGGATACGTCTTGCGCCGTATCTTGCGCCGTGCGGTGCGTTATGGCGACCAATTCCTCAATGCTCCCCGTGGCTTCTTGTCCAAATTGGTTCCTCAAGTCGTTGACATGTTGGGTTCTGCTTTCCCAGAGTTGATTGCTAAGCAAGCTCAAGTAAGAGGGATGATCCATGCTCCCATCTTATCGTTTCTAGGTCATCGAAGTCATTTTGGACGAAGAAGAAAGCTTTGGACGCACGCTCAACAAGGGTTTGGATCGTTTCAAGAAGATCGCTGCCGAATTGAAGTCCGAAAAGAAGACTGTTGTGCCTGGTCAAGATGCCTTCTTCCTCTACGACTCGATGGGCTTCCCTTTCGACTTGACCCAATTGATGGCCGAAGAAGAAGGATTGACTGTTGACACTGCTGGATACGATGCCGCCATGAAGGAGCAACAAGAAAAGTAAGTTCATTCGAATCTTGGACACCACTTTCTCACACGAATTGAACAGGTCCCGCAAGAAAGTTGGCGTCGCTGGCGTCCGCCCTCTTGTTCTGGAATCGGCTGAGACTGCTCACTTGGCCAGCCAACAAATTGTTCCTACCAACGATGATGCCAAGTACATTCAGCGCCACGTCACCGCGAAAGTTGTCGCTATTTTCACCACGACCGCTACGACTTCGACGTTTGTCGAATCGACCACGGCCCACGAACATGCCGCTATTGGTGTCATCTTGGACAAGACGAGCTTTTACTCTCAGTCGGGTGGTCAAGTACTGTTTCAACTAATGTTCTCCTTGGTTGATTAGCGCTTGTAGATCTACGACACTGGTGTTTTGAAGAACGGCACTACTCATTTCGATGTCGAAGCTGCTGAATCATACGCTGGCTACGTCTTGCACGTCGGGCCTTTGACCAAGGGCACGTTGCATGTTGGTGACACCGTTGAATGTGAAGTGGACTATCAACGTCGCAACAAAGTTGCCCCCAACCACACCATGACCCACGTACTCAACTTTGCTCTCCGTAAAGTCCTCGGCACGGTGGTGGATCAACGAGGCTCGCTTGTGGATGAATCGCGTCTTCGATTTGATTTCACGACTAACAAGCCTCTGAAGCCAGACCAGGTGCGAAAACATTTATCCTGCATGTAGATTAATTATCTTTGGTCTAGATCGCCGCCGTTGAAGACATTTGCAAGGACATTATCAAGCAAGAATTGCCCGTCTACATTGAAACGGCCCCTCAAGCCCATGCCAAGCGTATTCAAGGGCTTCGTGCTGTCTTCGGCGAAACTTACCCAGAAAATGTCCGCGTCGTTTCGATCGGTGCTGCGATTCCATCCATGTTGTCGGACCCTGAAAATGCCGAATGGGAAAAGTACAGCGTGGAATTTTGCGGTGGCACCCACTTAACTAACACCAAGGAAGCAGTCTCGTTCGCTCTCTTTGAAGAAGGCGCTGTCGCCAAAGGCATTCGCCGCATGAGTGCTTATACCGGCGAAGCGGCCAAAGAAGCCGACGAACGTGCTGATGTTTTGAAGAAGCAATTGGATGATTTGGCTGCCTTGCCAGCGGCTGACATTGTTGCCCCCGTGGCTGCGTTCCGACCGGTCTTGGATTCGAGTTTGATCTCGCTTCCTCGCAAAGAAGTAAGCAACGGCTTCAACTCGGACTGGGGAGCTAACGATATTTTTAGGCGTTGAAGAACCAAGTGAATGCCCTTGTTGACAAGATCAAGGCGTGGCAAAAGGAAGAAGCTGCTGCTCGCTCTGCTGCTGGCGTCCGCGATGCCAAAGCTGCCGCTGCTAAGGCTAGGGAAAACGGCGAAGAATTCGTTGTGTTGCTCTTTGAAGTCGGTACTGAAGCCAAGCTCGGCAGCGACTTGCTCGATGCTGTTGTTGAAGTTCACCCAGAAGCCAGCTTCCTCATCTTCAGTGTTGATGCTGAGCGAACGAAGACTGCTGGTTTCTGCCAAGTCAGTGCCAAGCACCATGCTGCTAAGGGTTTGGATGCCAAGAGCTGGGTAAACAATGCCATGGCTTGCCTTGGTGGCAAGGGTGGTGGCAAAGACCCTCTTCGTGCCACGGGTCAAGCCAAGAGCTGCGATAAGCTTGACGAAGCTCTTCAAGCTGCCAAGGCTTTCGTGCATTAAATTGACTGAATACATGGACTATTGTACGATCTGCTTGAACGTTTCTTCATCATCATCCTCATACCCATTGCTCCCCAAAGGGTTAAGCATTTCAGCCCTCGTGAAAGCCCATCCATGTCGGCACTCATTCACTGAAATTCAACGATTTCAAAATTTATACTTGATTTCATTATCAAAATTTAGGTCAGGAATGTATGAAATCTGCAGAGGGTTAAAAATTTAATTTTTATCGCGGTTTACAGTATTTTGTGTTTTGGACAAGGGCAGAATGGCGGGAACCCGTGGCGGACTTCGAGAGCAATGGAGCAACCAGTCGCGAGGAGTGGCGTTCATGTCTCCGCAAGGATTGAAGGAGAGACTGAAGCGTACATGCATGGAGCACATGAAGAAGAACCGCAGGAAGATTCTCGACAAGCTTCGCCATCAATCGACCGACGTCCCGTCTGAAGTCATGGATGTGTCCGAGTCAATTTGCCTAGAAGACTTGATGCTACGCGGAGATCTCAGTCATGACGACTATATTGAGATTCTTACAGACCTGGAAGGTGCTCTCCGTGATGAAGTTCGCCTGGAAGAACTCCAACTGGCAGAGGAATTACTGGCAGCCGAAGAGGCTTGGATAGCCGACTTTGAAGAGCTTGATCTGCACTCGTCAGACTTTGTACTGTGTCCTCTCTGCAAAAGGCACGGCGTCTCTGTCGTTGTCGATGGACGTTATCATACTCTCGAATGCAGTTGCGGCTTATCTCTCCCTCTTCCAGACATGCACGACATGAATCAAGACCCATTAACTCGTTTCCAAGAAGCGATGTCCAATGTATTCGAAGCGCATCGGTAAGCAGCTTTTTTTTTTTCAGTGTATCCTGAACTTTCACGTGGTAGGTGTGTGTGTGACGCAGACCCAAGTTTTCGGACATCGATTGAGACCCAAGACGAGATGGTGGCCAAGACTTGTTTGCATCTAGATTGTGTATGTTGCGGTAGCTGGATTCAGGTTATTTAAAGGCTAAAAGAAGTCTATTCATTTGCGGGAATCAACAACATTGTATTCAATTCCTCCAGGATCTGAAGCTCCATTCTCCATCCAACTGGGTTGTTTGAACTTTGGTTGAGCAATACGTGTCAGCAACTGAAATGCTCCTCCAGGAAGTTGCCCACCTCAAAGAGTGAGCAGCTTTTCAATCCCTCGCAGGCTTGACCCTTGATGGTATGATGCAAAAAATGGGCAACGTGTGCAGGACAATGACTTGCGATGGATCTATTTGATGATGACGCTTTTCCTTGCATTCTTGGGACGGAAATCCACCCACAATGGGGCTTCTATCGCTGCATGATGGCCTTTCTGTTTATCATACGAATCTGGCGCCAAAAATTTGAAAAATAACCTTTCTATAGATTTCTATTGTCATATTAAAAAAATATTCAATTGTAAGGTCGGAAGTCAAGACCATCAAGGTGGGAAGACAAGCGACAGGAGGCAAGAACTGCAAACATGTCCAATATCTACGTGAATGAGCCAAACACAGAAGGCAAGGTGCTCATGCGGACAACATTTGGTGAAGTAGATATCGAATTTTGGCCTCAGCAAGCGCCGAAAGCGTGCCGCAACTTCTTTCAATTGGCCATGGAGAAGGTACATCAATCGAAAATGCTACAACAGCCCAACTCATGACAACTGATTGTAGTACTACGACAACACCCTCTTTCATCGACTTATTAGCGGGTTTATGATCCAAGGAGGAGATCCCACAGGAACTGGAGACGGTGGTGAATCGATCTATGGCGAGCCATTTGCAGACGAATTCCATTCGCGTTTGCGATTTAACCATCGTGGCCTCTTGGCCATGGCTAACTCGAACAAGCCCAACACGAATACGAGCCAATTCTTCTTTACATTGGACGCTTGCGACTTTCTGACGAAGAAGCACACAATTTTCGGCAAAGTCACAGGCAATACGATTTTCAACTTGCTCACAGTAAACGACATTGAAACGACCAAGGATGAACGTCCCATTGATCCTATTAAGCTGTTGAGCATTGAAATATTGTGGAATCCCTTTGAAGATATCGTCCCGCGGTTGGCAAATCTTATTGAACTGTGATTGATCTTGATTTCGTAGAGTGATCAAAACAGCGAGCGAAACAAAAGCATCAAACGAGTCGAAAAAAAAACGAAAGGGCACTAAGGATCTAAAATTGCTCTCGTTTGGTGACGAGGCTGAAGAAGATTTTATCAAACCCACAAAGAAGACCAAAGGTAAAGGTTTGTTTTTCTTACAACTAATGTTTAACTTTTAGGCAGTTTAAGCAGCCACGATGTACTTAAAGATCCCAAGTTAAGTCAGCATGTAGACGAAGATCTTCAATTCAAAGTGAATTCGTTGCCCAAAGAAGCTGAGGAGGCTCCAGAGGATGATACATCCAACACGACTGAAAACGTCTCACTGAATACTTTGAAAGCACGCATCTCCGACAAACTCAAGAAAAAAACAACTAATGTAATCACAACAGCGAAGCCCAAACTTCATGACGACGGCAATCGTTTTGCTGTAAGCCAGCAATGCAATGTAAATCAGTTTTATGCTTAATTAGGAAACCAACCCCGACGAAGATGACGAGTTGGACGAAAAAGCCAAGAAGAAGAAAAAGAAGAAGGAAAAAAAGTACTGAGGCCATACTGCATTATATAACTATTCCTCTAGGGACGAGTACACGTTGTTGAAGGAAGAATTGAAAAAATCGCACAAAGCAGCTGCCATTCTTAAGGGCGACAAATTGAAAGCATTCGAGGCCGAACGAGCGTACCATGAAATGCTCACGCCTTTGCAACTGCGAAGACAAAAATATTTGGCGAACAAGAAATCATCTCTAGCAGACAGACAAAAGCATACTTTGAATCGATTGGAGTCATTCAAGAGTACACTGACCAAGGTGATTGAAACAAAGAAAGCAGCACCGAAAGTCGAAGAAGAGGAAGAAAAAGAACCCGAACATTATCATGGCCAAGTGCTCAGTGAAGACAGTGATGCCGAAGGGCCAGAAGATCCAAATGATAATTCGTGGATGACAGCGAAGTTGAAATTCAAAAAGCACATTGATGTACGACGAATTTTCATTAATTTCCCAAGGATGTTGACCTTGTTCTTGTAGGATCAATATCGTATGGGTTACGATCCAAATGCTGACGTAAGACAAAAACATCCTGGTTGAGAAGTTTTCTAACTTTTCTCTTTATAGAATTACATGACGATCGATACGAAAAAGGTGCAATAAGTCCAGTCGGAAGAGCCCTCTTGAGGAGAGAGTAAAAAGCTTCATTGCGCCTCAGACAAGAAACAACGTAATGATGGGAGAATCGGATTAAATAAGGTTAGCATATCTCTATTCAAACTCAAACACGTGGGCGGCAATGCATCGTTTTCTCTTATATAGCTATAAATGCTCTCACAATTGTCTAAGGAGTTTTTGGCAAACTTGCCGACAAAGCTTCGTCCGCGGCGGGATTGTTTTCCTTTGGGTCAGGGCGCACCCAAGTCTTATTTTGAAAGCGAGGACGAGGATAGCCATACCCAAATCCACGAGGGGCTGGTGGCATGTTTGGAGCAGCACCAGGAGCAGGAGCAGCAGTCGTGCTGCTAGTTGAGCCATCTCCTGAGGTAGTTGACGATCCATCACCATTTGAAGCAGCTGCACCATTGTCCACTGTGGCAGGATTGACCCATTTGTTGTTAAATCGCCGTGGTGGCGCTTGTTGCTTTGGAGGATAATGCCCACCGTGCATGGGAGGATAACCATAACCAGGCATGGGAGGATGGTAAGGATACATAAACTCCTGTAATAAGACGATGAGGAAACTCAAGAGAAAGGATAAGTTCTTACCGGCGGAGGCATATGATAAGGCGGGGGAGGGTATCCGTGGTAGCCAGGTGGAGGATATGGATAATTTCCTCTAGGAGGTCCATGCGGGTTGTCACCACGATGGCGGTCATTTGAATCCTTGGCGCTCTTTTTCGACGGAGGGCGGTCATTATCCTGGTCATCTGAGCCTTTCTGGCTTTCCTTTCGCTTTTTGTTTTCCCTCTGGGGTCGATCATTATCTCGATCGCGCTGGCTGTCTCGATCACGGTTATTGTCACGGTCTCGCTGATTGCGAGGCTGTTGCTGTTGTTGGTCTTTCTTCGAGTCAACAACTTTTGCCCCCAGTCTTTCAGTGATGGAAGGTTTGTTGGGACGTTGAGGTTTAGTTTCTTCTTTCTTCTCGGGAATGCCAAACCTTTCGGAACGGGACCTGAGCGCATTTTTCAAATCTTTGTTGGACGAGCTCCCAATGACACGAATCGTGCTCTTCGAAGGCTCTGAGGAGGATGGTGCTTTCACGGCTGATAAACTGATGATTTTCTTCGCAGGAGCAGAGGTTTCGCTTGGAGCTGTAGTCTCTTTTACCGGTGAAGCTTCAGCAGTCTCAGATGAACGAGGTGCTGACATCTATAAGATGCGTTAACGATACGCATTCTCTTGGACGGGAAATATGCGTACCTCCACCAAGAGTTGGTATATGCATGAAACAGCCGACTCAGCGACGTCTGCACCAAGGAAATCGATCATTTCATCGTGAATTTCCTTCATCGTTTTTTGATTCCCCACCATGACGACGATGTATTCCTATAAACCAAAGGCTTGAGTGTGAGTTAGTCCTTCGACTGCTCGACATACCGCCATGACGCCTTCGATCTCTTGACCCAGTTCTTCGCTGAACTTGTCGACGATCTTCTTTTGGAATTCTGCCTTCTCTTCGGCATTCACCGTGCCTACATAGTCTGGATCGTACGCTGCGCTGCCCATCCCTAGATGTGGAGAGAAAGAGTTGTGTGGGTTCAACGGATTAACTTTTTTATTTTATGTTTTGTATACTCAAGTTATCCGGATAATTGTTAAAACAAGGACAAAGGTGGGCGAAACTGCGATGGTTCGCCGCCAACACTTTGGTCATCTGTAGCTCGCAATGGCTGGTTCTGAACGCCAAAGAAGCGGCAGATTCTAAATCTCCATCACTTTCTGAGTCTGCTAAGTATGGTCACATGATCGTAGCCTTGTTTGAAATCATTCATTCACCTGGTCACTTTGTGCGAACAACGAAATTTATGCCAGGCCAAACATCATGCACCAGGCAGATTGCGAGGGTAAATTCCGACGCTGATACATTCCCAAACCCAAAAATATGCAATGCAATGCAGGATGAACCAACCATCAGATCTCTTTAACTCCAACGTAGGTTTACAGTTTACTCGGAGGATTGAACGACAAGACGACAGCAGGTTCTTCAGGTTGACGACACAATTGCTAGTCACAGTTCGTCGGAAAGCAGCTTCGACTGAAACACTAGAGTGTGCATCGATCGCTACGAGACGCTAATACACATTCTGAACAATTTCAAGCAAGCCAAGATCTCAAGGATGCAGACAGAAATGCATTTTTGTATCTTGCAATCGCAACTACTGTATGTAGCTTTGATTCTTCATGTGCTTGATAAAAAGGTGTCTACTTGCGATGGAACATTTGCATGATTCATTGTCACTTGGCGTTCCAATTTCACTCGGCATTCATATACCGGTGAGGTTGCAAACACAGCCTTTGTTGATGGACTTTGTATATTTCATAATCTTCACTTGGACGTCTGAGTGTCTCGAGCTTGCAGTCAATTTTTAGCAACACAGCAGAGGTGACGATCCATGAAGTGACTTTTACAAGTTTTCATTTCACTTTGACAACTGAAAATGTATCGCTTCCTCAACAGTTTGTACCAAACAGGATTGGCAACAATTTTGTGAAGCTGAGATCCATAAAAACAGGTAAAAAATCGGGGATATATTTTCTCCATTCTGCTGCATTCTAATGCAAGCGCCAACGCAAGAACCTCTCATGCACAAAGACGCTGTAAGAATTGATGTCCGATGATTTTGTGTCCTCTCGATGCAGTCATTTCGACTTGAGGGACGATTTCCCTTCCTTTTAACTGTAAATCGCCATAAACATTATAAATATTTGAGTAAATTAAATGAAAAAAACTTATTTATGAGCTCTGATTGGCTGATAGTGTAATTGGCCAGGAATGGAACTGTTGTTGGCGGCTCATTTTCGAATCGCTTGGATTCAGGTTACCGCCGCCGCCAACGCTCCTCGATCCACGAATCATGTCTGTGCAAAAGCCCACTAAGCCCACCGGTTTCGAAGGTGAAGAATCCCGCATCCACCGCATCCGTATCACGTTGACTTCCCGCAACGTGAAGAACTTGGAAAAGGTCTGCGCCGATTTGAAGAAGGGTGCCGTCGACAAGAACTTGAAGGTTGCCGGCCCTGTCCGTCTTCCCACCAAGGTCTTGCGTTTGACCACCCGCAAGTCTCCTTGCGGTGAAGGTACCAACACCTGGGACCGCTTCGAAATGCGCATCCACAAGCGCATCATTGACTTGCACTCCCCTTCGGAAATCGTCAAGCAAATCACCTCCATCTCCATCGAACCCGGTGTTGAAGTCGAAGTCACGATCGCTGACTCCAACTAAGCGAATGGAATACAACTCCACCGAAAGGCATCGCACGATCGAATTGACGTGTGTGTGACCTTGGGAACTTTTGCACTGATCATTTCATGTTGTCTTTACACACAAGCACTATAGACTATTACAAAGTCGGTCGCTTCATGCTAAACTGGTCTTCTGTTCGCGAGAACGCATTGCCACCAAGACGGCCCACGAGATGCACCGTTGTATGGTCAATTGTGACTCCATCTGCAGCTAGGACATCTTTTGCCACTGCAATATGCACGACATCCAAGAGCACAACACGTCCAGTGCCAATGTCAAGAGTATCTCGCAATGTGCATTCGAATCGAACTGCTGAGTTGAGGACTCCAGGTACAGCAACAGAAGTGCCACGAACTGTTGCTATGCCGAGCGTGTCGATTTCACTGACACCGTGGGGATAGTCGGCGCAGGTGGCATTCATCGTAGCTGCCATGTCGTTGTTGACAACGTTGACAATGCATTCTTTCGTCTCGAGCAAATTGGCGACGGTATCTTTGTTTTCGCGCTGGGGTCCAGGGTACACTTGCGTGATGGCAAGGATCGGTGGGGCAATGCTCACGACGGTGAAGAACGAGAAGGGCGCGAGATTCGACACACCTTGACGGTCCACGGTGCTAATCTACAAGCCACGGAAGGGGACATTGAGCTCTCGACGTTGAAGTGGAGGTCGGCTTACCCATGCAATTGGTCGAGGCACGACGCCGCCAGTGAGAAGCTGATAGAGCTGGCGTGGATTGCATGTCGAGACGTCAAAGTGCTTGGTTTCCTTGGCGCCGATCGAAGGTTGAGGGTTGCCTGGGCACATTGCCGCAAATTTGATTGTGTCCCGAGAGGCGGCGCGGGTTGTTCATGTGACCTTTGCTGAGTTGATGATGTGATCGAAAACGACGGCGACCAAGTGCATCATATACGCATGCACTTTCAGTCATCTCAACGGCCAGGAAGGATTTAAAGAGCTCGTGGAACAATAGAGAAGGTATAGATTCAGCATGGACGAGTGGCGTTGTCCATGGACGAGCGGCGACGGGTCACGTAAACACCACTGCGTTAAAGCTGCAACGTCACTAAGACGTAGGTTTTTCACCGGCGAAATGCATTTTTATGCATCGCGACGCATTTGACCGGCCAAGTAGCAAAGCGTCCGAGTTGTTTGCTCACTGGACCAAGTCACATCATCAAAAAGCGAATTCCCATGTGGAGAGAGAGGCTTGCAGCCGAGTAGCAGCACTTGAGATGGTTGTATCGCCGCTTTTGGAGAGATTGCGGTGGCGTTTTTTGAAACGATGGAGGCTTGGTCGAAGAGGGAGCTGTCGCAGCCGGTGGAGCGACTTGGGAAAAGTCATTTCACGCCCATTCGAGTCGTTTCGGATTACAAGGCACGACATGGATGATGACGAGAGGAACACACAGACGCTCCCATCAACGTTGAGATACCGTAGATGCCCATGAAGTGGGGGCAATCTCTGCCTCGTGGCCCACGATGCAGAGAACGACAACGTCAGAGACATACTGTAGTCATCTGTATCGAGATCGTCGAAGCTGTAAGAGTATTTTTGACGGCGGTAAGCTATAAAGCGTGTTGAGTTCGGTGAAATGAAAGAGAGAAGCACCTTGCAAAGACTCCGGTGGTGGTTGAATTTCCATTGCAATGGTCGATTCATCAGTCATGTCTCTCCTTGGGCGAAAATGAGTTTCCAAGCTGGGGAACACCTTCAGGCAGATTATTTTTGTCCACCAGACGCCCCCCCAGCTCTGAAAGAGCGCTTGGATCGTATTGTTCCATGGAAGCTGTGCATCCAAGAAGCTTGATCAACGCTGTCATTGCTTTTTTGTGATGAATTCCAGGGGGGGTCGGTCGAAATGACGGGGGAAACTTGCCGTTTTCGAGATAAGCTTGTCAAGTCGACAACGTCAACGTTATGATGAAAAACTCGTGGTTGAGATGCGGCTCTAAGCTTTAAACAATGTACAGTGGAAGTTGAAACGTTGTCAATCTTATCTCATCATCATCCATCAGGAATACCAATATTTCTTTGACAACGGACGTTTCCCCAAGCATTGTCGACTTCGTGGAGAGCTGAGCTACTCAAAAGCTTGGCTTGTAGCTCTCTTATAGTTCGTTTTTTCAATGTTAATGCAGGGGGAGGCGTCCAAGTCCAGGGGGTGTCAAGGAGGTTCAGCACATTTGGAGTTTATCAACATTCATCCGGATAAAGTGCAATAAGATGGCGGACAAGTTGGCAGTCGACCTTGAGAATGTGGTAAGGTTCCTCGCGATCTATTGCAAGTAGACGCTTGGGAATAGAGCGAATTGCAGCTACGCGAGCTGAAATGGTCGACAAAAGAGCGGATCATGCTTCAACTCTTGGAAAAAGTCCGTTTGAATTGAGCGAGAGGATGCCAAACTCACGAGATACGATAGAATCCAAGTTCCCAACCGGCATTGGAAAAGCTCACACAGCTTGCGGAGGACAGAAAGGAAGCCCGGGTAGTCGAAAAGCTTGAGCAAGAGTATTTTGTCGAATGCTCTAGTTGGAATATGGCTGATTGATGTGCTTGCTTAGATCCAAGGAAGTTGTGCGGAGATGCGAAGAGTCATACCGAGCTGGCTTTATGAAATGCGTTGCAACTGAGCTAGCTGTACAAAGGGCAAGCATGACTACAGCTCATCGGTTGATTTTAGAGGATTGGCGCTCCTTCTATGATCACATGGCAGCGTTTAGTTCACGACAAAGATTGCAATTACCAGGTATTCGCACCAAACGCACGATTCTCCAACTCATTTCTCAACAAGGCAATTCGCATTTTGCTGACCAAGATCAAATCCTCGCAGAAAAAACGCTCCATGACTTTGCCAGTCATAGAGCTCAAGCCTCGAGAGGCTCTTCCCTTGCAACGATCCCCAAGCCAAGATAGTACACTAGAGCAACAAACATTGCCACGGCGATCTATCAGCGCTGACAATCGACCAGCATGGAACAACGACTTTATTGAAGATCCTTCTTCATTCGTTGAATCGTCTTCGTTTTCAAGACTGAAAAGATTGCCACCGACACCACAAACTCAAGTCTTCAAACCTGAGGAACCAAGTCAAGCTCCGACGACGACAAAAAACAACGACGCCAAGGTACGATTGAAAGTAGCCTCTTTGATTAAATGTCCCTTTTCCTGCTTAGTTGAAAGCCATTACGAAAGAAAACGCTTCATTAAAGAAGGAGCTCCAAGAATTGCAGGCGATGCACGATGCTTTTGTTCGTGAAGAAACTGGTATGCCAACTTGAGTCCCAGTTGTTGAAATCAACTTTGATTCAGAGGCTAGTGGTCGCGAGGGGTTTGCTCGCCGTTCGAGGTTCCTTCAAGCACAGAATTTGCAATTGCAGCGACAGGTACTGCCACGAAGATAAGACCAATTTCCATGAATCATGCAGGTGGATATGCTTTTAGAAGCTGTAGCGTTAAGACATCAAACAGCCGATGACCTGGATGCTGTTGTTGCATCCCTGCAGAAAATTGTTGAAAAGGGACGAGCCGAGGCCAAAGATGCTGGTGCAGTGCAAGATCAAAACATCGCTTGGATGATGGCAATACCGACATCTTTACTCGCGGTATCGAAAACACCAAGAGAAATGATCCTGACATGGAATTGTAGGAATTAAATCAAGTGTCTTCTCGGCTCAAGCAGATCAAATATAGATGCAGCATGGAAGCCCCTCTTCGTCAAAAAGATGGAGCATGACAAAATCGTCAAAATGTTCAGTTGTCGAGTAGAATAGAGTATGCACTCTCGTGCTATTCAAAAGCGCGTTTGAGTCAGCTTTCCACGATTTCTACTTAAAAACACATCGACCGTGACATTCAAGGACGAGATTTTAGAAAATGTTAGAACAAAATTTTAACGCGCTGGGGCTAATCAAGTTACAAGAGCTTGATTTGTAAAACTGTTGATCATCCAATCCTCCCTAACTATCTCTGTTTGCCTCCATCATGACGGGAAGGAGGAGCCATTGATGGAACGCATCGAAATCAAGTCACTTCTCGTGAGGGGATACGACATGAAATCCCCCCGTCCTTCCATCCATTCGTACAATGCAATATAGATATATTTTTTCAACTTAAGGCGATCTACACCCTGCGTACAGCTGGACAAGACTCGACACGAGAGCCCAACCCACCCAGACTTTCAACACGCAACCAGCAGTCGTCGTCGCGACGCCAAATGCTGTACCCACCATCGATCCCACCAACTCGTTCTCCTCTGGGTCGTCGTCTTGCGTCTCATCACCATCGTCGACTGGCGAGAATGCCATCGTGTTGGCAAACAAAGGCTCCGACGACGTCCCATCGACCACCATAGGAATTGCGTCTCCAGCCAAACCAGACGGCATCCAAGGCAAAGGGCCACTCGTCACGTCGTGCAAGGGATGGGTCAATGTGCCGTCTTTGGTCGCAATCGTGGTCACACCAAGGAAAACGAGGACCCCCACGCCGACCAACAACAGGCCGACGACGCTCATGCGTCCGACGGACCACTGCTCGCGCTTCACATCTTGATCATTCTTGTCTGTCGCCTTGTCTGTCGCCTTGTCTGTGGCGATGACGGCCGTAGACCACGTCTTGACCTTCGGACACGCTGACATTGCAAACATCCACGTCCACGACATGACGGCCACCAAGAGACTCCACGCATGGGCGACGACAGCCACCACGAGGCTCACGATGCACATCTTGTTGCCGTCTGCGCGGGATTTCTCATGCAAGGCAGTCTTGAGTGTGGCCACTTGGTCTTCAAGCAAAATGGTCGCCGTGTTTTTTTCCGAGACTTCTCCCTTGGCTGCCTCGAGCTCACTAGTCAACGCCGCGACTTGCTCCTTCAAGTGTTCGGATTCCTTGGTCTTCTGGGTGAGTTGAGACTTGACACTGGCCAAGTCATTCGACAGCGCCGCCACTTGGTCGCGGAGTTGACTTGCCGTCGTCTCGGCTTCCAGTAGTTGTGGCTTCATTTGTCCGTCCACCACGTCGTTGAAGTACGACACCATGACTTGGACGTGTTCTGCCTTCTCTTGTACTTCGCCGAGCGCGCTTTCGAGCTTTTCACGACACGCCTGGAGCTCGGCCTTGGTGGCATCGAGCTCGCGTCTGTGGGCGTCCATCGTGAGTTGGGCTTGCATGGTTTGTCAAAACGGTGGCAAATTCGGAAATGAGCGTTGGCCGAGGCTGCAGAATGTCGCCTCCGCATCGCATGGAAAGAATTCAAATTTTCGCACAGTATCCCAAGTCTTCCACCACCTTCGTCAGTCATGCTGCCTGCGTGTGGCCAACACACTTGGGCGGTCCCGACAGCAACCCAAGCAAGGCAGTCGTCC
This sequence comes from Aphanomyces euteiches, assembly GCA_021527685.1. Taxonomy (NCBI): domain Eukaryota; phylum Oomycota; class Saprolegniomycetes; order Saprolegniales; family Verrucalvaceae; genus Aphanomyces; species Aphanomyces euteiches. The sequence continues at coordinate 1,430,095 of JAJGMV010000373.1, forward strand.
TCCTGGTCTTGAAAGGCAAACTGATCCTTCAGTTAACGTAAACTTTACATCTTGGCATGTGTCAAGTTACACTTGTCAGTTGACGTAAACTATACGACTTGACGTACACTATGCGACTTGACGTACACTATACGACTTGACGTACACTATACGACTTGACGTACACTATACGACAATGCTCGCTTGATTCCTGTTGTCGAGTTGAAGCCATGATGTGGCTAACAATGGTGGCCGCGCTGTGTCTGGCTGTCGCTGGTCAAACTCCGCTCGACTTGAAAGCTTTGGGCCGTCCAACTGAGGAAGAACTCAGGCGAAACCAAATGGACATGCTGGTCATCGTTGGCTCCGTCACGTCATCCAGTGCTCGCGTGGTTTATGAGCCTCTCGTGGCGGACAAAATGTCAGACCTGACTGTCACACTTTGGCTCGATGGTGAGCACGTCGTGGAAGAAAAGAGTCATCACCAATACCGGGCCTACCCGTATGCACTAGCATACTCGGATCTGACGCCCAATTCAACGTACGTTGTCACCATTGCCTTGGGGGAAACGATCCGAGGCTCGGCTCAATTTCGGACGACGCCTCTTGATATTGCCGTCGAGAGATTGACTCTAGTGAGTCTGTCGTGCGATCGATTCCTCCAAGATGTCGATGACTCGCACTGGAAGACGCTGGCTCAAGTACAAAGTATGACGGGCCCATTGTTTCATCCTTGTCGTAGGACATCCAAGACGACCCGTCGTACTTTGGCACGATTCACATGGGCGACCAAATCTATGCCGACGACTTGGTCACGAATTTCCAGAGAGCGCCTTTCGAGTCGGCCTTGCGGGCTTTTCGAGGTCTCTACCGTCGAGGCTTCGGCCGTCCTGCTGTCCAGCAAATCCTCCGCCGCGGTGCGCATTACATGATGATCGACGACCACGACATTATCAACAACTGGAGTCGGGACGTCTTTGCCACGTACAACACGTTTGCTCGCGCGGGGCTTCAAGCATTTTACGAATACCAATACCAGCTCTTGGGGGACATCACAGACCTCCCGAAGGCGTTTGATTCGACTTCGAGAGGGGAGCTCTATCGACCAGTCTATCATGCCGTCTCGTTGGGGAAGAACCAACTGGAGCTTGTGTTCGCCGATACGCGTTTTGAGCGAGGACTCACTGTACGTGGCCTTGCAAATGTGACTTGGAACATCATGGCAAGTTTCTGTAGTTGAAGTCCAACGAGCTCATGAGCAAGACGCAGTTGAGCTTTGTGGAAGCGGCGTTGGCAAAGAATGCATCGCATTTTGTCGTGTTTTCGCCACTGCCGCTGTTTTTCCACACGGAGACAAGCGGTGCGCTGGCGGAAACGTTCGACAAGGAATTTTATCCAGGTTGGTCGTTGATTGACATGAATGTGCTAACGATTCACCAGGTCATTTCTTGTTTCGCCAGCGTGTGGATCAATTGTGGACGCTCTTGTCGTCCAAGTCGATTCCGTCCGTGCATTTGATCGCTGGCGATCTACACATGGCGCATCAAGCTAGCGTATGCGACCCAGGCCATTCCAAATGCATTCCACAGCTTGTTTCAAGCGGCATGACGATCGGATCGACCTCTATGAACGAGCGCAAAATCCTCTTTTTCCACTATTTGGTCTCCCAGTGGCTTCAAAAAGGAGCCTGCCTCTGGGCGGTCGTCACACGAGCGTCGACTGGCGTCTGCGTTTATACAGAATACACATACTACGGCCAAAATTACCTGTAAGACTGTCGCTTCGTGCTGGTGTGTTGTGAGATGCATCTTGACGTTCGTCATGGTAGGAAAATCACGTGGGATCATGGCAAGCTCTCCACTGCATTTGTGACGAAACCATTCGATGAAAAAGTCGACCAAGTCCTCGAGGTAGACATCTTTCCATGTTGCATTCCAGCTGAATGACTCGAATCTCTAGTGGATCCTGCAATGGGTGCTTGATTTCCGTTTCTGCGCGGCGCTCGGCGCCATCTTGGCTCTAAGGGCTTGGATGTAGCTTTGCTATTTTTACTCTAGAAGTCTAAAAATACAATTTGCATTTCCATGGCTCGCCCGCCGCCCCCTTCCGTCGTCGTCGTCGGGTTCCTATGGCTCTTATCCTGGGCCAGCATGGCCTCTGCAAGTGTGATCGCCTGTGTCGCAGGGGACCACAATTGTTCCTGCCCTGTTGCGTATGACTGCAGCTACGACACGGTGACGAACAATTGCTCGTGTGCATTCAAGCAAGAGATTACGATCGGTCTCGTCACGGGTGTCTTTGTGCTTGGCATGGTTTGCTTCATCCGAGCGCGCAAACTTCGCAAGAAGAAGCATCAAATCCTCCGCGCCAAGAGCATTGCCAAGATTCTCGAAGTCGGTCATGACAGTAAAGGGCCGCGCATCACGCACATCAATCCAGCCTCCAAGTGGAACACAAGAGCTCCACCACCCGTCAAGTTGCATAGCATAGCACCACAATGAATTCAATCAGCAGCTTTTATAATCTGTCGGCAGAGTCTAGCGCCATATACCACATTGCAACTTGGCACTCTGTGGTTTTGCCACGTGTGCAAATGCGCAGACGGGGGATTGTCGGACGTTATTGGGGCGTCGAGCATTTCATTGTTCTTCTTCATACCTTTGCCATTGCGTTCATTCTTTTTGCGATTGATGGTTTTGTAGCCTGGGATGATCATGCTTCGACTGGACTCTTCATTGCTGGTGCGAATGACATTAATTGGCAATTGAAAGCAAAAACACTAGTGCTGCTCGTGCAAAGTTTGCCGCCTGGTGATTTCGCTTGGTGGAGACGACGTGGGGATGAGACCACTGTGAGATTTGAGCGCCATGTACATGGCGTAGTCGTGGATGACATTTCTGTCGAGAGAGTCCAATTTGATGTCAGCGTACGCACCGGCAGCAGAGTCGAGGCGGTTGTATTTCTTGCCAGATTCAACAGAGGAACGAAGATGAGCATGGTCGTTGGGCGAAGCACTCGATGTCGTGGAAATGTCTAACATCGTCGAATTGATTTCGATGCCGGTTTCAGACGTACAATGCCCGACTCCGACAGCGAGTGCATAGAATTCTCGATCTGTCTCGCGCCAGTCGCCGACAGATTTGGCCGCACTTTGAAACTCGTTGCTTTCCAGATAGCGAAGAACTTTGACGGTGAGCTTAGCGCACCTTCGAATGAGAGAAGCTTCACCATACCACGTCGATCCGATGTGGGCGACTGCCTTGTTAAGCCCCAATTTGGTCGAAATACGAGCCAAAGGGGCAGCATTTCCGCTCAAATAGGGGGCCCAACTTGAAACCATTCGACGTGAAGGAAACCAAGCTGCAAACGCTGGAGTGACCAACGTATCCACGTCGGTTCGAAGGATCCACTCGTAGACTGCCATTTGTTGCACATTCATGGCCATAATATTGATACCATTGCCAAGAGGGTCAGTCACGCCCGAGACAAGGTTGTAGCTGTCAATATGGACACAAAAGCTCTTGTATTCTCGATCCCCTCGGTACATGCTAGTACAACCCAGGCTGCCAACTCCTTCATTGGTTCCGTTCGTAAAGATAACAAGGTCCGTTCGCCAGAGTTCTGGTTCTGTTTTGAGCATTTCCTTCCAGCTTCGATGAAGCAAACGAAGAGAGCTGATCGAGTCTTTTCCGGGTGGAAGAAAGACAGCGATAGCACGCAAAAGCACTTGACCTTGCTTTGATGAAGGGTCATACTCAATGGGAACTGGAGTTGGTTCAGGCGTTTCTTGGGAGTCCAGGGCCATGTACATAGCGTAGTCACTGACCTTATCGAGCGACTGATCCTCGATCTTCTCGTCTTTGTAGCCTCCGTCTTCAAAAACAAATTTACTGAATCGCTCGTTGTCTTGCCATGTGTGCAAATGAGCATGACCATCAACTGTCCCTTCAGAAGAAGAAGGAAAATCCAGCATTTGGTTGTCTTTGACCACACCAGAGTCTCGAGTGCAGTGATTGATGGCAATATGGCCCCCATACATCGACAAGACGCCATAGTGCCACTCCGGCCATCCTTTCAAGCCGTATTCTTTGCTTTTTTCTAGTGCCGTAAACTCATTTTCGTGCAAGTATTTCATGGCAAAAACCGTTAGCTTCGCGCACTCTCGAACCAATTTCGCCGGACCATACCAAGTGGAGCCAACATTACTGAGTTTGGAATTGTGGAGTCCCATGTCCTTGATAATTCGAGTAAGTCGTTTCGCATTTGTCTTGGACGAGGTATAGGCACCGCGTCCAACTGTCATGACTTTTGGCTTCCACGTGGCAAACGCTGGAGTCAAGAAGGTGTCCATATCGGTGCGAAGAATCCAGTCATAAATATCCACGGCTGGCTCATCAGCAGCGACCACACCGATCGAATCGCCAAATTGATAATCAATCTCGGCTGATCTCATTCGTTTGTAAGTGTTGATCAAGACACAACGATTCGGCTCCTCTCTTGTCTTGCGAACGTTGTAGACAGTGCAGTTGATGTTCTCAAGTTCTGGCACCGGTCCATTTGTAAACACAACAACATCAGTACGCCACAACGTTGGTTCTGAAGGCTGAATGTGCTGCCAACTTCGGAGAAACCATCGGAGCTGAGGAAGAAACCTTTCGCCTTCATCACCAACAGGAAGAAACACCACAGCGGCACGCACAAACGATTTCTCAGTCTCTGGTACATCCGACGAGTCTGACGTTTTTTGTGTTGTCTTCGGAGGTTCGTTAGATTTGGGAACAAGTGCGATGGGATTTGCAAATTTATCGGTACTCGTGGCATTGTGGGAAGCTAAACCATCAAGAGCCATAAACACCGTATAGTCAAGAATGGCATCACGGCGAAGTGAGCCATGAGCATTGTCCGCGAAGCGCCGCATGGATTCTTCACTAAAGGCAGATTTATCTTCAGGTCCAACAGAAACATGCGCGTGTTTCGATGGAGATTCCAAAGAAGTGGCGCGAAATTCAAGCATGTCATTCCGCACTTTGATGCCAAATCCTTTGGTGCATTGATTGATGGCAAGGTGGCTTGCATGGAGCAAAATATCATTTCGCAAATCTGGGACCTTTGCAATCAGTTGCATCATTTTCACAGCCTGAGTTGCACAAGACTGAATCAATCGAGTTGGGCCATACCATGTCAAGCCAATGTTGGTCAAAGTTGCATCGGACATGTTCAAGTCTCGGGCCACACGAGTGAGAGCGGCAAGGGAGTTGGTGTACGTTCCATGGCTTACTGTCATCGCTGAAGGCTTCCACAGTGCAAAAGCAGGCATAAGAAAAGCATGCATATCCGTGCGCAAGATCCAATGGTATGCATCCATTTGAGGCATTGCGGCTATGTTGATCAAATCCCCTTCAGCATTGGAAAAGGAGGGTCCTGTGAGAGGTTTGTACGTCGGGACAACAACACATCGGTTAGGCTCGTCCTTTGACTGTCGTCGAAATTTTTTGCATCCAAGTTCTTCCAGGAGAGAGAGTACTTGAGGTCCATTTGTGTACACCACAAGATCAGTGCGCCAATGTTTTGGTTCCAATGCCTCGAGTTCGAGCCAACTTCGTCGCAGACCAAGGAATTGAGGCAGCAATTCTTCTACTCGGTTGTTTGGAAAGTATACGACAACTGCTCGGCGAAAGGCTTCGTCATGACCATTTCCACTGAGTTCATCTTCATCTTGAGCGCGGAAAAATTGTCCATGGATGTCTTGAAAATTGACGCCGAAATATCATGAAAGGATCATAAGCTGGGCGAGAAAGAAGAGTAAAATCGCGCCAAGAATACGCGGAAGGTTCCTCGCTCGACTTTCATGTAGCATCGCCCCACCGTGCAGAGAGAAAGTGTGACCGATGGGTCCATGACGATGGATGCATTTTGGAAATGACCGATCATTCTAATTGGCCCGAATATGCGGATAATTAATTGGTGGAAATACTTCGAAGTAATTATTATGTTGAGGATTTATTAGCAAATTGTTTTTTAATTATAGGCTAAAGTACTCTCAAAGATTAAAGAGCTGCTCCAAGGCACTTTCTCATTAGCTGTGAGCGCCAATGTACAACGAAGTGAGCTTGGTGGGTACTGATTCATTTCGCGATGCAATCCGACCAGGAATCGTGATATGAATGCAATGTTATGGTATAGATGAAAGAAGCGATATGATTGGTCATAATAGACAGCGTGGTTACCACACCCAACCCACAACATACGACGGATGCGATGCAACAAGAAAAACGTATGACTCGTGCGTGGCATGGGTGCAAAAGGTGGTGCCGATCCTACTGTAACAAACGTAATGCCCACTCCAAAATTATATACTGTAAAATATTATTTTGTTTGGCAAATTTATTTATACAGTACCTTATACTATTAATAGTATTGATTTTTCAAACTTTGAAACGTAATATTTCCAATCGTAATGTACCTTGATACAAATTTTGAAATTTGCATGAGGCAAAAACTGGGGGCAACTCCATCCTTTGGAAATGGTTGATGTTTGGCTGCTGACTATAGATGTGTTTTTTATGAAATTTCCCAAACAAACATGTTTTTGTTTGTTTGTCAAACATTTCCAAACAATAGATGAACATTTATCCGTATATCCGGACATTAATTTCGTTGCTTTGACATTTCATACCCTATCAATTTTCATAGAGTTTCATTACTGTCAAATGCAGTACAACCTCAAGAATCTATTTTACTGTGGGAAGAAGCAAGCCACCGCTTTGGGATCACTTCCAAGACTTACCTCATGATGAATCAAAGGATTTCCCCCGTGCGCGCGGTACAAACATTGCGAGCAAGACATCGCAAAGGCGTCTCATCACATTAACTACATTTAATAAATTGCATGAAATATGACCCGAAGCCAAAGCTTAACGTTAGTGAACGCGAAACGTTCATCATCATCATCATGACACGCAATGAATAGCTTTATGGACTCAATGGCATTGTCGAAAACATTGAACGGTCCGGACCTTTCGATAAGTTAATGATAATGAATATCTTCAAGCATCCATGGCTCATTGTACCATTGATGGTGCCTTATTGTTCAATTGACAATTTAATTCGCATGCTTATTTAAACTGCTACGTCCGCCTTCCAAGTCGTGAAGTCATCGCGATCACCCACTTAGTCGATGCTTTTGTACAGCAATTTATAGCGGATCTTAGCGTTGTGCACAGCTTTCAATAAGGTTTCTAGTTTGATATCGATGAACAGGGTACCTCGCTCAAGTCCAGATCACTTGATGGCTTTGGTTATCACAGTGATCCAATCAAATCCAATACTTCCTCCGTTCGGAAAAATTGCGCGAGTTTGGGGAGGATGTACATGTGGCGCAATAATATTTTCAAGTGAAATTCAAATAGGGTTTCACTCACCCCAAGCCAAGATTTGTATATTGTGATTGGACCATTTAAACAAGCTTGAAATGCACATGCTTTTGGTGCCTTTGACGCGGGAAAACATGGTCTCCATCAGTTAATTTTTACACTTAAGTTATTCATACAAATTCAAACATAAAACATTCATTCTGACGACATTGAGATGGGAAGGCGGGATCTTACGAACGAGGAGCGCGAGGCGATATTACGTGAAGTCTTCCTAAGGAGCACCAATGGCTGTATGGCTCGACTGCCCAAAGGATTCGGCCGAGAACTGGCTGTCAAATACAATTGCAACGTCTCAACAATTCGCAGAATACTTGCACGGGCAAAAGACCAAGGTGTACTCGAAGGCAACATGTTCGTCTCTGTTGCGTCCATGAAAAAGGGTCGAGTCGGGCGCAAGAAAGCATATACTGCTGAACAAGTCCTAGCAAAAATTCACGAGATTCCAGTAGAAGACCGCACAACATTAAGAATAATCGCCGAGAAATCAGGTACAATGTACTTACGGAAATGATTTACATCAAGTACAGGTATAAGCTTAGCAACACTTCATAAATACCTCCAAGAAGGTGTGTTTCGAGCACACTCTAGCGCAATTCGTCCACATTTGACGAATGCAAACAAGTACAACAGAATGAAATTTGCAATGAGCTTTGTCAAACCAACCCTGAGCTCTACAATGATGATGAATGACCTCATGGAATACGTTCATCTTGATGAAAAATGGTTTTATTTGACCAAAGATAATCGTAAGTACTATCTAGTCCCTGGTGAGAAGGAGCCGCAACGAAAGTGTCAAAGCCAACGATTCATAACCAAGGTCATGTTTCTGTGTGCTGTGGCAAGGCCCCGGTACAGCGATGATAGCGGTTCGTGGTGGGATGGCAAACTTGGTATATGGCCCTTCGTTGAATCAGTTGAAGCAAGGCGCGATAGTGCAAACCGTGTTGCTGGAAACTACGAAACCAAGTGTTTACAAGTCACAAAAGACGTGTATCGTACGTTCTTGATCGATGAAGTCCTCCCAGCAATCGTATCAAAGTGGCCAACACCAAAGCAAGTAATCAAGCTGCAACACGACAATGCTCGACCCCATGTTGGCACCACAGATCCCATCCTCGCTGCAGTGTTTCGTGATTACCAAAGCCTGGGGTGGTCGTTTAGCCTCAATCCACAGCCACCAAACTCACCTGATTTGAACATCCTTGATCTAGGCTTTTTGCCTCAATCCAAAGCCTACAACATAGGAAGTCAGCCAAGACAATCGACGATTTGGTTGCCAACGTGAAGCTTGCGTTCGACGAGCTGTCGTATGAAAAGCTTGACCACACCTTCTTGACACTTCAGACTTGCATGATCGAGACGATGAAGCTTTTCGGCGATAACACCTACAAGATACCACATGTTGGCAAAAACAAGTTGGCTCGGAAAGGCCTCTTACCGCAGAATTTCCCGTGCAATAAGGCCATTTTTGACGCATGCCTTGAGCAAGAGGCAGCACTCGATGGGCCACGATTGGAGAAGGAGTTTGATATGGAGTTGGAAGACGCTAAACCTGCTGCAATGTTGGCCCGTGAGCTTGAACGCGTGTCGCTTGGTGATCAAGGAGGAGAAGATATCGCGAGCGCATTGGAAAATCTAGGGATAGAAGTGATTGAGCTTGAATAGATGATTTGTGCATACCATTTGTGGACGAAGCATGAGTTCTTTCAAGTCGCAGTCCAACGCAAGCCATGGCGGGGGCACGGAGGGTCTTCGGCGCTAGGTGCGGGCGGGCGTTGGGTGGTTCAAGGTAACACCCTTGTCCTGAATCCAACGGCGGCGTTGGTTTCTGTTGAATCGTTCGTTTTCCTGTTTTGGAGACATGAATTTGAGATAATTTGATTGGCTGATAAAAATGTTTGACTCATGTTCATTGGCCAAACTCCTTGTTCTTCCTTTGTTATTTTATGTCTTTTTATCAATTTTCGTAGGTTTTGAAATTTATTTAAGGAGGGAGGACATCACTTTTCTGATTCGCGCAATTTTTTTCCGAACGGAGGAAGTGAAACATGAAAAATAAAGAAACGTTTAAAAACGGTTTTGTTATGTTCAGTTATTTATGTTTAAAAAAACAAACACATCTATACTGCTGACATTGTATGGGCAGACTGTCTACTACAGCTGTACTACACCTTTTTACGTTCAAGTTGGGAGAATCGGAAGTTCAAATTGGGATGGTCGTGAAACTCTATATTTAAAAAACTTATATTCTGTTAAAATCTATCACCATCCATATCCTCCAAATTCAATACAGCCTCATAAAACTTGCGCGTGTGCAAGAAGCACTTCCAAGTGAGGTGTGGTGTGATCACAGCAAGTGCGTCATGCGAGACCTGCTCTAATTTTTGAGCGCGATGAGCCTTAATCGTGGAATTTGGTAGGATGGCTACCCTCGCATTAGAAACCTTTTTATAATTTATATCTGGTCGGATATTAAATTTCACGCCTATCCCAGCTTGAACTTCCGATTCTCCCAACTTGAACGTAAAAAGGTGTAGTATTTTAATACACAGTAATTGAATTTCAGACACAGTAATTGAATTTCAGATTACTACTGCGTAGTACTATTAATAGTATATAACTTACTCCCTCCGTTCGGAAATATAAGAGTCAATTTGTATTTGTGCCCTGCAAACCTCCATCTTTCCAGAATTCATTGATTTGATTGGCTATTATGATAGAGAACAAGCCAATCATTCGAATGCACTTTGTTTCACTTCAAACTTTGGAGTCGAAGTAGTCATTTGACTTGTTGATGGAATTTGCAAGGTGATCGACCTTGCTTTTGAATATTGTCCAATTGGAAATAACTTCTAGTATAATTGGTTGTCTTTTTTCTGTGAAAACTATCATGTTGCTTTCGAGACATGGAAGGCCGTTTAAGACAACAACGAGCGCAGGATTGCCTCCTCTCATCGAGTCAGCCACGATGAAATGTTCGTGGATTGTTTGCATTCAGAAGAACAGGCTCAAAATTAGTCAAATCTATTGATTAAAAGACACATTAAATTCTCTTCTGTGTGTCTCTCAATCAACAAGTAAAGATAAACTACAGATCAGTAAATCCTGAATAATTTAGATTTATGTCACTTGATACCTGGATAGAGTTCTTTGGCCTTGCCAAATGATTATGGTGAGCATCTCATTTGCCTAACGTTATCCCTGTTGTGACTTTTTATCGCACTTCTGTAGCTACTGAGGGTACCAGTTGAATATTAGGCTTGTTTTTAACTGTCCGAAAAATACATTTAAGGAAGCCACCTAAAACAAAGGTGTTAAGATCAATTGAGCGCATAGTAGACGAGATTGAATGTTGTAGGAACAAGTGTGGGCGACCTAAAAGGGATGCTCAATCACAAACTGACTGTTTCCTAACGTTTATTTTGCCCGAGTGTCCGAGCTTATCCTGCTTCTCCTATTTTGGCGCGCATCTTCCACGGTGAAGTTGTCGATGCAGCTCGGCATTGCGAACATGTCCTTTCTTTTCAACTATTGGGCAGTATTTTTCTATATTTATGTATTCTGATTGGATAGAACTTTGTCAAGGCAGGTTGCCTTGCAAATGTGTGTGTGAAATTGAACTTTGTACATTTATTTTTATTCCATAGAAACATAAAAGATAAAGTATTTGAAATATTAAAATTCTCAAATGCATTTTTGGAATTTGCAAGGCACCACACCTTGCTTTAGTACTGAAACATACTATATTGCCTTACTAATTCTGGATTATGACATTCCGAATGGTCGGGAAGACGGGTGGAAAACGCAGGGTGCTGAAAGACATCGAGAGAGAAGAGGTTGTACGTCTCCTTCTGCATAAGGCTAACGGCAATAAACTCCCAAAGAACACGTTTAAGGATGTAGCTGCTTTGTACGGCTGTGGTTTCAATGTCATAAAGAAGATTTGGTACAAGCTCCGTCCACACCCAAACTCTGACGTCAACTACACTACGTGCGTCGCCATGAAAGAGAAGAACGCATGCGGGAGAAAGACGAAATATACACCCGAAAGCTTTGCAACGCGGCATAAAGGCATGTAGCTTAGAGATCGAGGTACATTTCGCAGCCTTTCACTTCATTTTGGTAGTGATAGAAAGTCCAATTAATCTGACCATGATCTGTAGGGATTTCAACATCAACCTTACACTCGTATCTAAAGAAGGGGATGATGAAGAGACACACTAGCAGTGTTAAGCCACTGCTAACAGATTCAAACAAATATGGTCGGCTTAAATTTGCCATGGGATTTATCAAACCAAACAGGAAATGCTTGATATGGATGACATCATACATCTCGATGAAAAATGGTTTTATTTACGATTCGAAAACAAGAAATTCTATCTGGCTCCCGATGAGGCCATCCCTCAACGACACTGCAAAAGCAAACGGTTTACAACCAAAGTTATGTTCTTGGCGTGCCTTGCACGACCACGTGTGTTGCCCGATGGAACTTGGTTTGATGGAAAAATTGGTATGTTCCCCTTTGTCGAGAAATCCCCTGCACTGCGTTCTTTAAGAAATAGACCCTCTGGTACAATGGTCACAACTTGCGTCAATGTGACTAAAAATGTTTACCGTGATATGCTCATCAAGAATGTTTTACCAAGAATTATGGACGTTTTGCCACCCTCCACGAATCGAAAAAGAATAATTCTTCAGCACGATAACGCGCCTGCACATGTTCCATGGAACGACGTTGAGATTATGGCTGTTTTCAATGAACTGACATCAACAGGCTCGGATTTCTCTATTGCGCCACAACCGCCAAACTCACCCGACACCAATGTTCTTGACCTTGGATTCTTTGCGTCAATACAATCTCTGCAGTACAAGCACGTACCTCGTTCTGTAGATGAGTTGGTGAGCTGTGTCATGCTTGAATTTGATAAGTATTCCATGGCCAAGCTTTCGAAAATTTGGCAATCGCTTCAATTGGTACTTCTGGAGATTGTCAAGGCAAAAGGTGGTAATGATTTTAAGCTACCTCATGCTTCGAAAGACAGAAATGCTCGTTGCGGGAAGCTGCTGGACAACGCGGTGTGCGACAAGGATGCGTATCAAGAAGCGATTGAGCATCTGAACTCTGAGGATGCTCTGTCCATGGAGGCGGCACTCAAGAAGGAAGTTGACGAGTTGAGAGCCGAGAATGATCTGATTGATCTTCTTGAAGGCGCTGCCTTGAACGACCCTGACGTCGACGACAACCAACTGGACGCGCTGTGTCTTGCTGCTGGCCTTCATATTCTTGTGATGTAAATTTCCGATAAATTTGACAAGTTATCCGAACACTAAATTGACTTGGTATTTGTATGAAAAAATCAGCTCCTATATTTCCGAAAATTTGAATGCTTCATTCAACTCTTATATTTCCGAACGGAGAGAGTATTACAAATACTATGTAGTAGTACTACTTTTAATGGATGTGTTCGGATAAAACTACAGCATCCGGACATTGAAGTCGAAAAGTACTGTTCTACTATTAATAGTATTATAATATGTACTACTATTGGATGTTTCAATCGGTTTTTGTTCTCGCACTGCCTTAAAATGTTGTTATTTCGAAGGCAGACAGAAGCCCGTGCAACATGCTACATCAGTGATGGCTTTAAGTTGGTTGACTAGACTCGGCGTGAGCTCAGGACACTTTGATGTAGGGTTAGCAGTCACTTTGCCTTCCGTGGACATACCAAACCCAAACGCTGTGGTCTGCAATGGCAGTTGCATGGCACATCACCTCACAGTGTCAATAAATTCAATCAGCAGCTTTTATAATCTGTCCGCAGAGTCAAGGGCCATGTACATGGCATAGTCGCGGATCTTGTCGAGTGAGAGAGACAAGAGAGAGATATTTGCGTATTTGCCAGCGGCAAAATCGTATTTGCTGAACACTTCGTGGTTTTGCCACGTGTGCAAATGCGCGTGTTCAGACGGTGGATGGTCGGATGTCGTTGGGTAGTCGAGCATTTCATTGTTCTTCTCCACCCCTTTCCCATGCGTGCAGTGGTTGATCGCAACGTCGCCAGCATACAATGTCAAGACGCCGTAGTGCCATTCGGGCCAACCCTTGACGCCATACGCTTCGCTCTTCTCCTCTGCGGTAAATTCGTGCTCGTTGATGTACTTGGCGGCTTCCATGGCCAACTTGGCACATTCACGGACAAGTTTAGTGGGGCCATACAATGTTGAGCCAACATTGGAAAGGCCGGAATTCGTCCATTTGAGATCCTTGATAATGCGGTCAAGGCGCGCTCGGTTTGTTTCCGAATGGGAATATTGTCCAAATCCAATTACCATAGTCTTTGGAGCCCAGTTTGAAAACGCTGGCGTCAAGAACGTATCCAGATCGGTCCGAAGAATCCAATCGTACGGTTCCAAGACAGATGTGTCGTAGGTGAGCACATTAATGGAGTCTGCGTAGGCGAGTGCGTACTCGTTCTTGTTGCGATCGATCGTTTTGTAGCCTGGGACGATAATGCACCGACTGGAATCTTCAGAGCTTGTGCGAATGACATCAACTGTGCAATTGAAAGGAAGCAGGGACTTCCCATCGCCATCAGTGAAGACAATCAAGTCAGTGCGCCACGTCTCGGGTTGATACTTAAGCATTTCAACCCAACTACGTCGGAACCAGCGGAATTCACGTAGAAATTTTGCCTCCAATTTTCCAGATGGCAAAAACACCACGGCTGCACGCACAAAACTTGCTGCCTGGTGGTTTTCACCAGGAGGAGACGATGTGGGGATGAGGCCACCGTGAGATTTGAGCGCCATGTACATGGCGTAGTCGTGAATGACATTTCTGTCGAGAGAATCCAATTTGATGTCAGCGTAAGCGCCGGCAGCAAAGTCAAGGCGGTTGTACTTCTTGCCAGATTCGACGGAGGTACGAAGATGAGCATGGACGTTGGGCGAGGCACTAGATGTCGTGGAAATATCAAACATCGTCGCATTGATTTCAATGCCGGTTTCAGACGTACAGTTCCCAACTGCGATGGCAAGTGCATAGAGAGCTCGATCTGCGGCACGCCAGTCGCCGATAGATTTGTCGGCACTTGTAAACTCGTGATTTTCCAAATGACGAAGAACTTCAACGGTGAATTTGGCGCAACTTTGAAGGAGAGAAGCTTCACCATACCACACCGATCCGACATGGGCTATTGGCTTGTTAAGCTCCAATTCGGTCGAAATACGAGCCAAAGGTGCAGCGTTTCCGCTAGAATAGGGAGCCCAACTTGAAACCATTCGATTTGAAGGAAACCAAGCTGCAAACGCTGGAGTGATCAACGTATCCACATCTGTTCGAAGGATCCACTTGTAGACTGCCATTTGTTTAACGTTTTTCTTGGTGAGAATATTGACACTGTTGCCAAGAGGGTCAGTCACGTCAGAAAGAAGCTCGTAATTGTCGATTTGGACACAAAAGCTCTTGTATTCTCGAGTCGTTCGGTACATGCTAGTACAACCCAGGCTGCCAACCTCTTCATTGGTTCCGTTTGTAAAGACAACCAGGTCCGTTCGCCAGAGTTTTGGCTCTGTTCTGAGCATTTCCTTCCAGCTTCGATGAAGCAAACGAAGAGAGCTGATAGAGTCTTTTCCGGGTGGAAAAAAGACAACGATAGCACGCAAAAGCACTTGACCTTGCTTTAATGAAGGGTCATACTCAATGGGAACTGGAGTTGGTTCAGGCGTTTCTTGGGAGTCGAGTGCCATATACATTGCGTAGTCACTGACCTTATCAAGCGAGAGATCCTCCATCTTCTCGTCTGCGTATCCATCATCTTCAAAAACAAATTTAGAGAATCGTTCACGACCTTGCCACGTGTGTAAATGCGCATGAAGAGCAGTTGCATCGTCCGAAGAGGTTGGATAGTCTAACATTTCTTCGTTCTTTTCGGCACCCTCTCCATATGCGCAATGATTTATAGCAATATGACCCGCATAGAGTGTCAAAACACCATAATGCCAGTCAGGCCAACCTTTTGTACCATACTCTGGGCTCTTTTCCTCGTCCGTAAACTCGTGTTCATGTAAATACTTCATCGCCTTCACAGTCAATTTCGCACATTCACGCACTAGATTGGTTGGACCATACCAAGTTGATCCCACACCTTGCAAGCCTAAGTTCTGTAAACCCATGTCTTGAGCAATGCGGTTGAGACGTGGGCGGTTCTTCGCCGTTTGGTAGCCGCCACCACCAACAACCATCTTATCAGGATGCCAAGTTGAAAAAGTTGGGGTGAAGAAGACATCAATGTCTGTGCGCAATAGCCAATCGTACTGGTCAAAGACGGCAGAGTCATGCGTCAAAACATTTATCGAGTCACCGAAGCGGTACTTGAACTCTTCCGTGTAGAGTAGTTTGTAGTCTTGGATAACAATACACTTGTTCGGCTCCTCGCGAGACTGTCGGTACACACTTGAGCAATTGAACTCCCATAAATCTTTGACAATACCATTTGTCAAGACAATGATATCAGTGCGCCAAGCAGCAGGTTCATATTTTTGCATCTCCTCCCAACTGCGTCGAAACCAACGGAATTGCTTGACGAATACATCTTCCCGGTTCTTCGTGGGGATAAAAACAACGGCAGCACGGACGAATGATGCATTCACATACGACTTGGGTGCTGGAATGGAGTCGAGGGCCATGTACACAGCGTAATCTGTCAATACATTTAGATCAAGAGCGCTCTTGTTCTCGTGTGCGTAGCCACCATTGGCAAAAATGTATTTACTGAATCGATCATCGTTTTGCCATGTGTGTAAATGGGCATGACCATCAATCGTCCCATTCGATGCCGTAGAATAATCCAGCATTTTATCGTCTTTGATCGCACCAGCATCTCGAGTACAGTGATTGATGGCGATATGGCCCGCATACAACGTCAGGACACCATAGTGCCACTCCGGCCATCCTTTCGTGTCATATTCTTTGCTTTTTTCTAGAGCCGTAAATTCTTTTTCGTGCAAGTATTTCATCGCATCAATCGTTAGCTTCGCGCACTTTCGAACCAATTTCGCCGGGCCATACCAAGTGGAGCCAATATTGTTGAGTTTGGAATTGTGGAGTCCCATATCCTTGATTATACGAGTGAGTCGATCCTCATTTGTCTTGGAGAAGGAATATCCTCCGCCTCCAACAGTCATGACTTTTGGCTTCCACTTGGCAAACACTGGGGTTAAGAAGGTGTCCATATCAGTGCGAAGAACCCATTCATAAATATCCATGGCTGATTCATCTGAAGCGGCTACACCAATCGAGTCGCCGAAGTCGTAATCAAACTCGTCAGATTTAAGTCGTTTGTAAGTGTTGATCAAGACACAACGATTCGGCTCCTCTCTTGTCTTGCGAACGTTGTAGACAGTGCAGTTGATGTCCTCAAGTTCTGGCACCGGCCCATTTGTAAACACAACAACATCAGTACGCCACAACGTTGGTTCTGAAAGCTTAATGTGCTGCCAACTTCGGAGAAACCATCGAAGCTGAGGAATAAACACATTGCCTTCGACTCCAACAGGAAGAAACACCACAGCGGCACGCACAAACGATTTCTCAGTTTCTGGTACATCCAACGAGTCTGACGTTTTTTGTGTTGTCCTTGGAGGTTCGGTAGATTTGGGAATAAGTGCGATGGGATTTGCAAATTTATCGGTACTCGTGGCATTGTGGGAAGCTAAACCATCAAGAGCCATAAACACCGTATAGTCATGAATGACATCTTGGCGGAGTGAGCCTTGAGCATCATTTGCGAAGCGCCGCATAGATTCTTCACTAAAGGCAGGTTTATCTTCAGGTCCAACAGAAACATGCGCGTGTTTCGAAGGAGATTCCAATGAAGTGGCGCGAAATTCAAGCATGTCATTCCGCACTTTGATACCAAATCCTTTGGTGCATTGATTGATGGCAAGGTGGCTTGCGTGGAGCAAAATATCATTTCGCAAGTCTGGGACGTTGGCAATCAGTCGAATCATTTTCACGGCCAGAGTGGCACAAGACTGAATCAATCGAGTTGGGCCATACCATGTCAAGCCAATGTTGGTCAAAGTTGCATCGGACATATTAAAGTCTTGGGCCACACGAGTGAGAGCGGCAAGGGAATTGGTGTACGTTCCATGGCTTACTGTCATCGCTGAAGGCTTCCACAATGCAAAAGCAGGCATAAGAAAAGCATGCATATCCGTGCGCACGATCCAATGGTATGCATTCATTCGAGGCATTGCGGCTATGTTGATCAAATCCCCTTCAGCATTTGAAAAAGAGGGCCCTGTGAGAGGTTCATACGTCGGGACAACAACACATCGGTTAGGCTCGTCGTTCGAGCGTCGTCGTATTTTTTTGCATCCAACTTCTTCCAGGAGAGAGAGTACTTGAGGTCCATTTGTGTACACCACAAGATCAGTGCGCCATTGTTTTGGTTCCAATGCCTCGAGTTCGAGCCAACTTCGTCGCAGACCAAGGAATTGAGGCAGCAATTCTTCTACTCGGTTGTTTGGAAAGTATACGACAACCGCTCGGCGAAATGCTTCGTTGTGATCACTCGGTGCATCTTCATCTTGGGCACGGAATATTTGTCCATGGATGTCTTGAAAATTGACGCCGAAATACCATGAGAGGATCATAAACTGGACGAGAAAGAAGAGCAAAATAGCGCCTAGAATACGCGGAAGGTTCCTCGTTCGACTCTCATGGACCATCGCGCCACCGTAGATGGGGAAAGTGCGCGATGCGTCCCCGACAGATGCGTTTTAAAATGACCGATCATTCTAATTGGCCCGAAAATGCGGACATTTAATTGGCTAAAATAAATATATCATTCTGAATTATCAGCCAATCGTCATCCAATTGATTCAAAAAGTTCTCTCCCAACGTGAAACCAAAGATTAAAGTTCCTCCATGGCATTTTCTCGTTCACTGTGAGTGCAACTGCACAAAGAGATCAGTCTGCTGTGTATTGATCGCATGAAAGAGTTTAATATTTCCTGCGATGTGCAAATCGACAATGATAGTGATAAGCACGCAATCTCATGGGAGAGTATGGTGAGATATGATTGGTCATAATTGACCGCATGGCAATCACACATCCTCAACAGTCGATGAAAGCACCGACATGGAATGCCACGAGATGACTTGTGGGCTCGACAAAATCGCGCTTTGTTGCTGCTAGTGACGCTGCCAATTCTACTCTGATAGACCTTTGGTCATGGTTCAATGCTGAATGGAGCAGTGATGTATTGAGCTATTAAATGGGGTAGGGTTGGCTGGCAAGATTGTTGGATGTCTGTTCGAACCATGCACTGCTAAAAATAGCATCTTTACGACGGCAACGAAGATTATGGAGATTGTAAAGCAAGCTAGCGTCGAGTTTCTTGTCAAGAGGCATTAAATCTTGTTGAACATTGACAGTGTCTACGCACCGTCGACCAATTTGTAAGAAGCTCAGAATGGCGTAGTGCCAAAGACGATCAATGATTGCCTCAGGCAACTTTGAACCTTTTCCATGGAGCAAGGATCGGGCCAAACTATAATCCTGACAAGCCACCGATCACGTGCAAACAATGAAAGGTTGTCTTCCGACTGAGGTAATGCCACGTTTAACCGTGCTCAGTCGTTCTGGTGAAGCTGAGCACAAGACGTGGCAACGTTTACGATAGGCAATGCAGTCGTCGTTAGATTGTGAAATGTTGGGCTCGCGATGATCTGCCCAGGGTCCCTTGGATGTTTACTTTGGCTGCCAAGAATGTTTACCTCAGCAGTCCTTGTCGAAATCATCTGATCCACTTGAGGGAACGACGCTGTCGAAAGCTTGACTTTGCATCGCTACCGCTATATAACCAAGCGGATTTCAGCGGCACCAGACTGGTTTTGTTCACTCGTTCCTCATAGAACACTTCTGGTCGTGCAAGGCCTCCGTTCTCTCCCACTTTCCTTTCTTTCCCGGGATTGTCGACAATCCGATCCTGTCGCAAACAATCACCTTTTAGAAATTTCAACTGCATCCACACGAACTGATGGGAAGACTCGACCAGCCATTCTCCAAACCACTCCATCTTCAGCCCAAGGCAATCCGCTCTTGAATACCCAGAGCTGTCCATGCCGCAGATTCTTGAGGCATCTGTCAGAGAGGACGCCGTCTTGTGATACAGAGGCCATCTTGTGATACAACGGAGGTCAGATTCCAATGCGTTTCGGATTATAGACGTCAAAGTACAGTAAGCGACACCCACTTGAGGATTTGAAGTACCTACCAAGAGGTCAATATTTTAAAGAATTATCCACTCTTATACTTTAATCAAGTCAACAAAGAATCTGGCGATTTCGACAGGTGCAAAAACGATCTTAACGCTTGGTCGACGGGCGGAAGCGTAGTCGGGCGAATGGAGGTGCGCGGCGAGAATGGCGGGACTGACGCGAGCAATCTGCGTATCCACGGAAGAAAAGCTTGGTTTTGTTCGATTTGAAGGGAGAATCCAGCGTGGAGCCGACAGATGAAGTGAGAGAGTCGCACCTTCAAGTTTTCAACGGTGGAATACATTTTACAGTGGAGGATTGTTTTCGAGTCCTACGTCGTGACAAGTGAAAATGCAGCCCAACGAAGAAAGTCAAGAAGCTTGGACGCGGTATGCCGAGATCCACTGCGTGGTCGATATGACGCCGACTTGGCAGCGTATTAAAACCCCAACGCTGTCCTCCCATCGCGTACAGCTCTACCGTGGAATCCACCACGACAAACGAGTTCGATCCATGTGCGGCCGCATGAGAATGATCGGATCGCTTGATCAAGTCGCGCGCTTATTCCAAGGCGAGAATCCCAAGTTCAACACTGCATTCTACCGCGATTTGATCGACGACACGACGCTTGCAAACATGCCAAACACTCGATCGTCCACGTCAATCAAGTTGAAACGCGCGACCATGATGCATTCCAAGCTCGCCAGAGACGTCGTCTACGTCGAGGTACATCCGCTTGTCAATTTTGCAGTATATAAAGGTTTTGTAGTACCAAGAACACGTCGAGCTGGCCAACAAACGACGAGGCTACGTCGTTGCAATGAATTCTGTCGACGAGCCTAGCATTCCATCTTCAGTCGATGGCATTTCCCGAGCACGTATGCGCCATTCCGGTGTGATTGCATACGAAACTGCCATCCGTGGAGTGATTGAAGTGTGCTACGTTTTGCATCTCGATTTCGTCCAGGCAGCGTCCCAAACCCTTTGCGATCGATTGATGATGCAGCGCATCCTGAGTCTTCGTCACGTCGCGCAGTGGTCCAAACCTGCCGTCATTCGATGGGTCTCTTCCATCTTATCCTTGTAAATTATTCTTTTCATGCTGCCTCGACGCGGTTATTCCTGGAAGCTGGGAAATGACAATCCAACGAGATGACATTACTGATCAAATATCGTGACCAAACGATGAACTCTCGTCAATGTCTTCGGACGACGAGAGCGACGAGACGAGAGAGTACGAGACAGAGCCCGCATGACTGCCCTTGCGATGTCCTTGGCTGCTAGCAGTTGAGCTCCTCAACGAGTTGAGCGGATCGAGCCATTCGAGACCACTATCGACGGCGTTTGCACTGACACGAGCTTGCGCATGTCCTTGACTCTGGCCGCGTTGTCGAGAGGCTTGCATGACGGCTGCTTCTTCGCGGCTGCTCTGTCTCTTAAAAGGATGCTGCGTTGTCGCGGCCTTCCTCTTGGCTTTTTCGTCCAAGTAGGCAACGCGCGGCAACGGGAGAGGCTCAATTTCCTCTTCCTCCTCTTCCATGATGACGTGATGCGCTCCGGACGACATGATGCGTTTATTGCTGCTGTTGACAGAATACAGTCTTCCATCGTCGCTTTCGTTCAAGATATTGGACTCGCGGGAGCTTCGGGCACGGCGAGGTTGAGCAGAAGTGTCGACGAATACTTCTTCGTCCCCTTCGTCAATGCCATTGCGCAAGAGAACTGCATGAAGCTCTTAGCTAACGAAACAAGCTTTGGATGCTTACCTTCAGTCAAAATAGATTGAAGGACTTCGTCGTTGTCGTGTGTGTTGCAGTAATTGCAAATGCGGATGCGGGACAAGTCACGGACAAGCACTTCGAAGTCTTTCGTGAGTGAGCAGGACGAGCAGACAATCTAGACAAAAGAGGCATGTGAGAGAGCTTTAGATGGGCAAGATGTACATCTCCACACAGGCGGCACGTGTGTTTTTTTGTCAAAAGGTTGAATCGTTTGTTGCATTGATAGCATTTCTTGGCCTCGCGTCGGAGTTGAGGCATTGGGATGACCATTCGATCCAGAATCGCAACTTTGCGAAAGAATTCATTCAGATAGCCAATGTTGCCAACACGCGTCGCCATGATCATCTCGGCAACGTGTTCAGGCATGTCGTGGGCTTTGAAATCGGCTTGCATCATATGAACAACGCGGACTTCACCCGGTGTGTGCGTTTCCGTCACGACGTAGCTAAGAAATCGTAAGATGACGCCACAACAAGAACATTGATGTACCCCGTGCGGTAGAAACTTGCGCGAACAACATTGTGAGAGGATTCAAAGCTGGGAAAGTTGGGCAGTGCGACAGAATGCATATTTGAAGCCCAACCAGCTCGACCCATCACTCGTATGTTGTTTTGGCACTAGCAGATCAAATAAGTGATACGTGCAAAGCAGCAATAAGACTTACTTCCAAGAAGACGAAATCGCGCATCGGCGCCAACGGTGAAGACGACTTCAGGACCATCCACTTGAGCCGCATCTTGAGCCGATCGACGTTTTTGAGAGTTTTCAACTTGGCGGAGACGGCCAGATCGCTTTCAAGATTCGCTTTGATGTCTTTCGCAAATGACGAGCGATTGTTGCCATTGAGAATATCGATGACTTCTTCCAACGATGCCTGGACTTTCGTCATGCAGCACATAAACCTACACAAAACCGTGTCATCCATGATCGCATCAATCAAGCATACCGAACATCATGCGGTAAGAGAGGATCTTCCACGCGGCCTGAATAGTATTGCAGTTTTTTGTTATCCGAGTCCATGGGAGTCCACTTGACACCATGCTTGCAATTTGACGTGAGAGAAGACGCATAGACTAAATCGCTGCATGTCATATGAGCGACGGCTTTCAGTTGGTGGGCTTGAGTCGGCGTCAGCTCAGGACACTTTGGTGTGGAAGGCACTTTGCCTTCCTTGGACATACCAAACCCAAACGCCATGGTGTGCTGCGTCGAGAGCCTGCGCTTGGCGGTGTTATTCTCTTTGGCGTATGTATTGCTCCTCGCGATCAACAACAGGATAACGACCAAATTATGCATCATATCATGTAATATGAAGTGAAAGTAATTATCTATAAAATATTCGTCGTACTTTGGTCGTCATATTTCAACACTTAAAAAATTACCAGACGACAAAAGGATGCATGATATCATGGGTAATATCATTCAGTCGTCATGGTGTCATCGGCAGACCTATGCTGCTCATCCAACTCTGCTCTCTCTGTATCCATGATCGAAAGGATTGCAAAGAACGTTATATCAAAAACGAGAAGGGAATACTAACACTCAAGAACGATAGCATGGAATGTCAAACGTGGAGGTAATTCCTGGAGAGGTCAAGCTTGAGATCGTGTGTGTTGGACTGTCTTTATTTTTAGCGCATTCCAAGATGGACTTTCATTAGTCTCATTGATAATTCATGGAATTTCAACCAATCAAATGTATGAAAATGACATTCTATTGTCTGGCTTTCTTTTTCGTAACCGAGGAAGTTTCCACTCGCAATTCCATCGTTAAGCTGCAATGGAGTGCTGGTAGTATAGGTTGACAAGCGCCAAACGCGTGTCTTGTTGCTCTGCTGTTGCAGCAGCTTTGAGCCGCTCGACAGCCAATTTATACAGAGGATCTGTTCCATCTGGTTCGACGTACGTTGCGTCTGTTTGTTCCTCGTCTTTTGTAGGTTGCGAAGGCATTGCAGATGAAGCCCACAATCCAGCAAAGAAACCCGGCGCTTGGATCTTGACTGCTTCGACAACTTGTGTTGCATCTTCAATGGGCTCAATATTGTCCGATGCGTCATTTTGGTTGGGAGGTTCGTCGAGGGAGTGGTTTGAAACAGGTTGCACTCGAGGATGAGGAAGCATGATGCTCACGCCCTCGTCATCGTCAGTGTCGTTGTCTTGAGTTGCCATCATTTCGTCCACCTTGCCTTGCGATATACACACGGAGCAAACAGAATGATCTTCATCAACAAGTTCGCAACAGTTCATACAGACAACCTAGTCAACATTTTCGTGACGATATGAGCAACATTTATATTTTGTACTTGATCACAGGATACGCAAGGTGTTGACGCCAGGTAGTCCTCACATAGTGGGCATGGTTGGGCATCATCTTCATCTTGTGGTTGATGAAGTTGTTCTTGAATACCTGTGAAATGTTCGCGGATCGACCCCACAATCATTACGCGCGCTTTAAGCATGAGATTGGTCATATTCACGTTCAATTCCCCTAGCAACATGATGAAGTCATGAAGGTTTCCAGTGAGTATACCTTTAAAGTCCATATCCATGATGCAGACTACTTGTAGGACATTTGGTGTCTCCGTTTCTCTGAAGACGTATCCGCTTCGATACATACTTCCACGGACATATCCGTCAAGTGGTGGACAACCAGGAAGTTGAACAGAGTGCATTGAGCAAACCCATCCACGACGTTGAACCTTTTCGTCAAAGATAGTGTCTTGACACTATAAGAAGGTTGCAGGCGATGTGGCGACAAGAATCGCATACCTCAAGGAAGACAAAGTCGCGATCTTCAATTTGTTCGACTGTGGAGCCCAGTCGCATCCACTTGAGAGTGATGCAGTGTCGAGGGTTATTTGATGTGCGTTTGCGGATCTTGTAGAGCGTCTTAGTGTTCAAGATTTCTCGTTCGAATGCATTGAATTTAGTCTACAGAGACGTGAAATGCATGTCAGACCACGTCAACCCTACCTTTCCTTCATTCTTGAGGCGCTGGAGCTCCGATTTGCTGTGGAAGAAGTGAACAATATCATCAATCGTTGCAGGAATATGGGTCACACCGCATAGATATTTACGCAGACTCGTCGGCGTCTTTGTTTTTCGATCTTCGCCCGATTCTCCAATGTAAATATCCACGTCGTCCTTGTGTCCGATCGGTTCCCACGCAACAGAACCTCCCGTATCCATACGCGATGCACTCGCAACGCGTGCACATGTCTTCCTCGCCACCTGTTTGAGATATTCGAGATCTTCATCCGACAAACTCTCGGCAAACGCCTTTGATTCCTCGTTCGGGGCCGACGATTGTCGCATGGGTCGTTTGAGTGCTCACTCCCTTGTCGTTTGACAACCTGGTTATTTTACGGACTGAGCGACCATATGAATCACATGGTCCAGGTTATACTTGATATTTGTATCAAGACCGATTAATATACTTTTTAGCTTGAAATTTGTATGGGACAAAATCGAGGTTGGCGCCATATTTAAGGTTCAATACAAATTGCAAGATCATTTCTCAATTTGCAACCTCTCCCAGCGGTGACTCACGCTCGTCTTCTCCATGGAGATCTTCCGAACACACAACCATTACGGTATCCATGCAAATCGAGTCCTTGGAAGTCATTGATGCAATGGAAATGGGTTAATAGGACTATGCATGTTGGCTAATAATAGTTTGAAAATATCATGGGCGATGGCGTCGAATCGTTCAGGCTTGCGGCGGAACGAGCACTGCGTGACCAACGGGTTCAATTTGAAATCAAGCAGCGCGAGGAGGACTTAACACGCTTGCAAAATGAAAACAAAGAGATGAAAGCCAAACTGAAGGAGATGATCGCGACCATGGACGCAAATATTGAGGATCGCGAGCGTGTGATCCTCTACAAAGTTAAGCGGATTGACGAGCTACAAGAAAAAGTCACGAGGTCCTCAGAATGAATTGATGGCACTGACTTGTCGGTGTCTTAGACTTGAAGCTGATGAAGCTATGCGTATTGAAGAAACTGTTCGTGGATTTACTGAACAACTGTCGGCTGTCACACAAGAACGAGATGCCCTCAGAACGAAGTGTGATCTCTACGAGGCATCTTCGCAAGAAATTGAAGAATTCAAAGCAATTAAAAGTCGGCTCGAAGCAGAAATGGAACGCCTCGTCACTGAAAACAAGCGTCTTGAAGCATCGTGTGCAGCACGCCTTCATGAACTTGAAACCAAACATTTAATTGATATGCAGCGCATGAAGCGAGAACGTGAGGAGGAAGTTGCCCGGACAAGAGGCGACATGGAACGGATGATGATCGAGAGGTATGAAATGTAGCACGTATCTGCAGCAATTGTTTGTAGTTTGGATGGGACCACTCGTCGGGCAGTCGAAGAAAATGCAGCTCTGACGCTAGAATTGCGATACCAATCGTCAAAGCTGGAGAAAATACTTGAACAAAATGAAGCACTCAAGCGGGACAAAACAGAGAGCCGTAACAACACTGATGTACGTGAGGAGACAAATGCCGCTGTGTCATTGCAGAAGTAGATCCTCACGGAGATGACTGAAATGCTCTCAAAGAAAGTCAAACTCTATGAGAAGCTCTTCTTGTAAATAGGATTCCGTCAGAGAACAATGTTCATATTTCTGATAGAAAAATGCAGAAACGAGACCGCGCTGCTCTTGAGAAGCAGCTCGAACAAGGTCGAAACCGCGCCTCAGAGAAACATGACAATGCTATGCGACTCTTTCACTCACCCCCACAAGAGTCGAATCCAGCACCCCCTAAATCACCGATTGAGACCCAGTGGCACGAAGCATTCGAGGACCATTTGGCTGAGCGTTCAAAAGTCAAGCGCGGAGTTGATGCTGTTCTGCAGTATAACCAATTCATCCAGGTACTTCGCACAATCGTCGTGGAATTCTTATTAACACATGCAGGGTAAACAGAGTCCTTCTCCAAGGAGTGGTTTTCCCAGAAGAGGGCGCCGTGCAATGCCGGTACCTCTTGCACCAACATTTCATGTGCTTAGTACAGTGCTTAGGTTGACTACACTCCCCAAGAGATCCAAGCCATTCGACTCCCTCATATTGTTGACTCGATCGAGCCCAAGAGTTACGTATCCAAGGCAGAGTACCTGGATTCAACATCACCATCACCAAGGCCACGTGAAGGATGGAAAACAGCTCGAACGTGATTACAATTTACACTTATTTTTTGCCAGCCCCGAGACCAAACGTGTTCTTGCGTTCACGAAGGATTGTCATCACTTCGACAGGATCAGTGCTTCCAGCATATTTTTGAACAGCAGGGTCTTCCACACGCATAAATGGGTTTGTCGCCAACTCGGACTCGACAGTGGATGGAATTGTGATCGTTTGAGTAAGCGACCATTCGAACTTATCAGCCACTGCTTTGTTGTCTGGTTCCACATCCACAGCAAACTTCAGATTGTTGCTTGTGTATTCGTGGCCACAGTAGATTTTTGTGTCAAGAGGGAGCTTTGCCACGACATGGTTGAGGGCATAATGCATTTGGTCGGCTGTTCCCACTAAATGACACATTAGTCAGTACGCAGATAAAGGGCGACGTACTGAAGAAACGTCCACAGCCTGCAACGAACAACGTGTCCCCTGTGAACAATGCATCTTGGGAGAGATACAAGACATGACCAACAGTATGGCAAGGCGTTGAAAAGACGCGAACCTTTCAGCCAGGAGTGACGTCCGTGGTTCAAGAGGGAAGCTCTACCTGCAACTGGCCGATCGTGACGACGTCTTGATCGCCGACTTCATGCGTGACAGCCTTCACATTGTCATTCTTTCCTCCGACAATAATGACTTCAGGCAAGAGTTGCTTGATCTTGAGGTTGCCACCGTCATGATCAGCATGAGCATGCGTAGTGAGCACATGCGTGATCGTGACATTGTGCTCCTCAGCGACGCGAATCACTTTCTCAGGCTCGACAGGGTCAACGGCGCCAGCAGTCTTGGACGCGCGGTCGATCAGGAGGTACGAATAGTTGTCGTTCAGGACTGGAATAACGATCACGACTTGCATTGTCCCCTTGATCTTGAGAAATGTTGGAAGTCGTGAGAACTATTCATTGACAGAGGAATATCAATTTTCAAAGTATTTTTAAAAACATAATATTGTAAAGGTTATTCATGATAAAAGTATAATTTGAAAGGGTGTTCAATCCCTGGCAACACAAGCATATTGTCGTCTTGCGATCTCCTTGCATTCAGAGCCGTTGGGGAGACCAGTCTGGGGATGTGGGCATGGACCATTTGGTAAATCGTTTCTGCAGTAATATTGACCATCAATGCAGAAGGTCTTGTTGGTTTTCTTGACCGCGATTGAGATGAGGCCCTCCGGACAGTTGAAACTCAACGCCCCATCTTCATTTTCTCTGGAGGCTGTCGTTTTTGGCGGAATCAAGTTTTTGGGAGGCTGAGTATGCTCATGTAAGTCTGGAACCACGACTTGCCCTGGCTTTCTTTCAGTGCAACCGACAACACCCGACTCGGTCACGTGACAGTATGATCCATTCGGTAAACCACGTTGTGGTGGTGGGCATGGGCCATTGATTATCGTGGGGCTACAATGAAATCTTTTGTCAACACAGAAATACCCCAGTCGATCGACGAGCATAGCTGTCTGTCCATCAGGACAAGTGCTTTCCAGCTCACCAGATTCAAATTCGCGCCCCGTTGGAGCAGGCGTAGGTGGAGGTGCTGTCAGGTAGTCGCTTGGAGGGCGAGTTATAGTCGTGACAGACGCATTGAAGGAATCGCCTTGTCCGAGCTGAGATTGTGAGAAAGCTAGAGAGGCTAGGCTGATGATATAGAGAGGCCAACGCATGCTGATGTCCTGATGGTGGGCGATCAATAATACACTGGATGGTCTACGGTAACCTCATGTCAAGTAACGACTTCGACTGACTCTATTCTATATATAGCTCAACGTCCATCAGTCGGACGGCAAGTTTCAGGCAAGTCTGTAGTCTATGACTAGGCTGTCTTTCTTGCCTTAGTCGTCCACAAAAAATCAATCGCGCGCGATGTCGCATTTTCCTGCCATCGAGCTGTTAAATCTCACCACTTTATTTGACATCACGGAGTGGGTCACCATGTTGGAAGGGGCAAGTCTCTATGTTGGAAGGACTGAGACAGCTTGTCACGAGAGACGCACTCAAAGACCAAGCGCAGTTCCGCAGTTTCAACGTTTCTGGCGTGCGTTGGGGCCAGGACGACCTTTGTGGTCATTTCCTTGACATGACAACGATCAAAAGGTTCCAACCAATCAGAAGCTACGATTTGACTAGGAGTTTCAGATTCCAGCCAATCAAATCTATGATTTCAAAAGCATGGAACTGATTTGAAACTCTGATGATGAATCTCAACCCAGCGTCGTGTATCTTGGAGAACGGTTAGAAAAGATGTGCACGGACGGGATAATAGCTTCAGCAGTCGTGGCAAAATGGATCAAAGTCCACTCCAGACCTAATCGATCGGAATCCAACAACGGTTAATTCAGTATATTACCTAGGTTATAGTGGATCTGACTACTTTAACTCAGCTGGACCAGGTCTAACGGCTTCGCCTTGGCAGTTCTACCTATTCGGCGATACAGGGTTTTTGACACGTTTTTACAGAACGGCCCCATTAAACTGACACTTTCATTCCGGTAACCGCTTCCGGACAATCCTTCTCTTGTAAGTTCGAGGCGCACTTAAGTTTCCCGATCACATAATTCCATTACCGTGCTTTCGGACAGGGGGGTGGAGGGGTTGCAAATCCCTCGTCCTAGCCCAGGATCGAACCGATGACCTTTCGCTTACGAAGCGTGTGCTCTACCACTGAGCCAATTTCGGATTCCAACAACGGCTGCCCCATGGGAATCAAGAAACCCCAAACAACATGATGTCCTTTGTCTTGACAATCGTACCAAGATATTAAGCCAACGCTCCAGCGGGCACACTGCTCACCACAACCCAGACTGTTTACCAAAGGTTCGTTCATCGAGGGGCACTGCGAGTCCAACCACAAATAGTTTACAGCATGCTCAACCAACGAAGTCATCATCATACACTTTCCAAATCACGACTTTCTTGAGAACGTTTTTTTAGCAAACGCTACTAAAGACCGCAACAAAAGCTCTCCGATGCCAATGCCTGGCGATTTCATCTCCTTTTTCTACTGCCACAGCGAGACCAACACAAGGAGCAGATGCCATTAAAATCGTTCCCTGGCGCCATTTACTCCATCTTCTAGCTTGTTCCGTGGACTTCTACTGTACTTCATGAGAGCAACATTGATTCCCTACGAATAATCTAGCCATGTACATCAAGAGAGTATATCTGCAGTATCATTCAAATTGGAGTTCAGCTGCAATAATAATCCTATTCACTCTATTCTCTATGTCATGGAGACGCCTTTTCTTGGGAATCTAGCGCCATAAACATGGCATAATCGCTCACTTTGTTCAACGAGAGCGCCGATATGTTTTCCGACGCGTATTTGCCTTCGGCAAACTCAAACTTGGAAAATCGCTCTCGATCTTGCCACGTATGAAGATGAGCATGGTTTTGAACATCGTCGGCCGATGTTGTTGGAAAGTCAAGCATGTTCGTGTTCTTGTCGACTCCACTTTCGAATGTACAATTGTGGATTGCAATGTGTCCAGCGTACAGCGTCAAGACGCCGTAATGCCAAGTTGGCCATCCTTTCGTCCCATACTCCTTGCTCTTCTCTTCAGCCGTAAATTCATGCTCATGGAGGTATTTCATGAGCGAGACAGTCAAATTGGCGCATTCTCGGACTTGAGCTGTAGGGCCGTACCAAGTGGAGCCCACATTGCGTAGGCGTGTGGCATGAAGGTGCAAATCGTTGCTGATGCGCGTAAGCCGTTCAAAGTTGCTTTGAGTCTGATAGCCACCGCCTCCAATGGCCATTTTCTCTGGCCTCCACGTCGCGAATGCCGGGGTCAAGAATGTATCAATGTCGGTGCGCAAGACCCAGTCGTACGGTCGTAGCACTGGACTGTCAATTGCAACAACATTGATTGAGTCGCCGAATTGATAAGTGAAGTCGTCGAAACGGAGCAGAGAGTACGTAGGATCGGTGATACATCGATTTGGTTCTTCGGGGGATTTTCGAAGCGTGGTAGTACAATTCAATCCATCCAGAGCCTTAATCACACCGTTTGACATGACAACGATGTCCGTGCGCCACGTCGATGGTTCGTACTTGGTCATTTCTTCCCACGCCCGACGAAACCATCGAAATTGCGAGACGAAATAATCTTCCCGCGCTTCAAATGGCAAAAACACCACGGCCGCACGAATAAATGGAGTTGGAGCTGACGTAGTTGGAGCTAAAGTTGTTGTGATACTTGTTGGAGGAGGTGTTGAGATTTCTGTTACGGCTGGTGTTATTTGCGGAACCTCTGGCGCCACTGAGGAAGTTGGGGGCGTCGACGAAGAGTCCGTTGTGGAAACCACTGGGGGGGAATTTGACGGGGGGATTGATGTAGCGTCGGCGATCGACAGTTCTGCTTCGTCTGGAGTTACCGACGGGGGAACCATCGACTCAATTGGAGGCTCTGGAGAAGTTGTTGGAGGAATCGTCTCGCTTGGTGTAGGAGTTGGCGTGCTCGGAAGCGTGGTGACTGGCGGTGTAGCGATGGAATCAAGGGCCATGAACATCGCATAATCGCTCACTTTGTCGAGATCTAAATTCTCCTTGACTTCTTCTTTGTACCCATCGCTCATAAACACAAACTTGCTAAAACGTTGCTGGTTTTGCCACGTGTGTAAGTGCGCATGTTTTGTCGTCGGGTCGTTTGAAGCAGTGGGGAAATCCAACATGATTTCGTCTTTGGCGACGCCTGAGTCCTTGGTGCAGTGGTTGATCGCAACATGACCGGCATACAAGGACAGAACGCCATAATGCCACTCTGGCCAGCCTCTCGTGCCATACGCCTCGCTCTTTTCTTCGTCGGTAAACTCTTTCTCGCGCATGTACTCCATCACTTGGACGGTCAATTTGGCACAAGCACGTACGAGAGAGGCTGGGCCATACCACGTCGAGCCTAAGTTGGTCAATCCGGCATTGTGAAACCCCATGTCTCCAATAATTCGCGTCAGCCGAGCAGCGTTCGTTGCGGAAAACGAGTAAGCACCTTTTCCAACAGTCATGACACTTGGTTTCCAAGTCGCGAACGCTGGCGTCAAGAACGTGTCGATGTCAGTGCGTAGGAGCCAGTCGTAGATATCGAGGGCAGGGATGTCTTGAGCCACGACGCCAATCGAGTCACCAAATCTATAGCCGAGCTCAAGTCGCTTGTACGTATCCACGACAACACATCGATTCGGCTCTTCCTTTGTCTTTCGAATGTTCTCGACGGTGCAGTCTAGCTCCGTGAGAACTGGATGGTCAGTTGAGTCCGTGACGACGACAATGTCCGTGCGCCACAAGGGAGGTTCGGACTGATGCATATGGAGCCAGCTGCGGCGAAACCAACGAAGCTGCGTGAGAAATAGATCGCCTTCCACTCCTCTCGGGATGAAAACGACGGCAGCTCGCACAAACGAAGTTTGATTGATCAATGACGCGTCCAGAGTCGGCGTGGGGGTTGGCGCAAGCGCTTGACGTTGAGAGTCCAATGCCATAAACATGGCGTAATCTTGAATCACATTGAGATCAAGCGCGTCGATGTTTTCTTCGTAGTACGCGCCTTGCTCGAATGCTAGTTTGCTGAAGCGATCCATAGTCTGCCACGCGTGCAAGTGAGCATGGACAAGCGTCGAGCCTTTTGAAGAGGTATCAACGTCCAGCATATCGCCGCGCTTTTCCACACCATACCCGTGGGTGCAATGATTGATCGCCAAATGGCCAGCGTAGAGGGAAAGCACGCCATGATGCCAATTTGGCCAGCCTTGGATGCCATACTCTTCGCTTTTTTCAAGTGGAGTAAACTCGTTGTCGTGGAGGTATTGCATGAGCGATACCGTCAAGTTGGCGCAAGTTTGAAGCAGTTTTGTCGGACCGTACCACGTAGATCCAATGTTGGTCAAGCCAGCCGACGTCAGGTTTAAGGACTTGGCAATGCGAACTAATTTGGCCGAGGTATTGTAGCCTTGGAATTCGTAGCCACCTTGACCGACAGTCATGACGGCAGGCCTCCACGTCGCAAACGCTGGAGTCAGGAACGTATCCAAGTCTGTTCTGAGGATATAGTCGTACGCATCAAGCTTGGCCACGACTGCCACGTTGATCGAGTCACCAAAGTCGTATTTGAAGTCAAGTGTGGACATGCTCACATAGGTTGGGACGACAATGCACTTGTTGGGTTCGTCTGGTGATTCCCGTGAAGTCATCGTGCAACCAAGGGCTTGGAAAGGCCGCAAGTCTGTGCCAGGGGCCATGTAGAGGATCAAGTCGGTGCGCCACTTATCCGGTTCATAGCGTTGCATTTCTACCCAACTCCGCCGGAGCCATCGAAACTGCGGCATGTAGACGAGGAATCTTGTGGCGGGAAAGCAGAGAACGACACCGCGGACAAACACTTGATCATTATTCGGTGACTTTGTGGAAAAAATATGGGCATGGATGTCTTCATACTTGATATCGAAATACCATGCAAGGACAACGAACTGAACCAGGAAGAAAGCGAGGAGCGACAACAAGAGCCGCCGTAACTTGCGCCCACCGTCGTCCGACATCTTGCACGTTGAGGCGTTTGACACACGTTCGATACAAATATTTATAATGTTTTAAAAACATTTTGAATGTTTAAAAATATATTAAAAACGTTAAACTCCATATCACTCTTTGTGTCCAAAATTCTAAAGTTTGATTGGCTGATAAATCCTTACTCGTGATTTGATTGGATCACGCCAGAGAATCTGTCATCTTCCGAGGTAAAGAGCATTTGAACGCCATAGAGTTCTCTTCATCATCTGGCGTTCCTATCACTCGATGCGCCACGGTCTACTTGGCCGATTTCCGTCATTTCATTCCACGTCGAAGGTTGGCTTACAAGTCGCGACAAATCGGTCGCAACACTGACTCGTCATCATGGAATCAAGGAAACTTCAATTGCATATCTTTACTCTTATTGAAAGTATATCGTATAGGCGTATACAAATGTCAAGTAAAAAATACGCAGAAATGTAAATTACCTGAAAAATGGTCATCTCCTTCGAGCAGTATACATATTTCAAGTATGTTTGTAATTGCGATGAACGCATGGCACTGAAAATGCATACTTTAATCAAGGTATTTGTATCCAATTCCATTAAATATTTTATTATATGATGTCTGTTCCCTATTTCTTTGAATATTTGTTCCTGTCATTTAATCGGACAGTATACAAATGTCAAGTTTAAAAGTTGGTAACAGAACCAACCAATGACCGATGCGATGGGAAAGGTAACGTGACACATGGTCGGGTCTGTGTGTCATTAGCAGCATTCTTCCCCCACCCGTACATCCGTAGGACGAAAGCGCGTGATGGCGGCATCCAGTGGAGAGATGCTGCATTTAACAGATGAAGATGTGAATCGCATGAAGAGTCTTGGAAGAGAAGTCTGTACGCACGTCGCGTATTCTGCGCGTCGGACCGAGACAGGCCGGTCTGGCGTGCGCTGGAATGCGATCGGGTTCGAAAACCAAGTCGAGCTCTTTGTCGGCGAAGATGCGCACCCTGAGACCGACAGGACGCTTTCGTATATGTGTGGCGTGACGCAAGTTGCCTCGACGATCAATGAAGTGGCCGATTTGTTCAACTCGACGTCTGATGCGCACGACGAGTTCTATGCCCACTTTCATCAAGATTTAGCAGGCATTGACATGCTTGCGTCAATCCGAGGCCGCACGCGCCAATACCCCCGCCACATGATTAGCTTGAAGACCGTCACAATGCTCAGTCCTAGCGCCACGGCCAACTCTCGCGATTTTGTCTTTTTGGAGGTACGCGCACATGCAACTCATATCATGTACACGTATGTAAATTCTGACGAGTAGAGCCAAGAAGATGTGATGGATGCCAAGCGCAACAAGCGCGGATGGGTCTGTGCCATGCATTCCATCGACCTTCCCAACGTTCCTCCACGCCAAGACGTTGTCCGTGGCAGTCTTTACCGCTCTGGGTTTGTCTTTACCGAGTCAGAGACCCCCGGCATGCTGGAAGCCATCTACCTCCTCCAAATTGACTTCAAAGGTCCTGTGCCAATCCACGTCCGTCAAGCGATGATGAAGCAACGCATCATGTGCCTGCAAGTCCTTGCGGATCATTTTGGCTCTGATGCACAATCCCCTGCGCCCCAACAAGCTCCAACTTCGGCAGCGCCACGACTTGGCTATGCAGATGACGCTCGATTCTCACGGGCTCATGATAATTCCCCTCATCAGCAAGCGGGTGGGGGCAATCGATACGGCCAAGATTCTCGCCCCGTGTATCAGTCGGCGTTTTCAATGAGCGATCTTCAAAACACAACGCCAGGAGCCCTTGTGCAGCAATCCGCGGCGCCCGGTCGATCTCTCTCTGGCTCGGCTGCCTCTGGCCTCCAACTACTTGGAGATATTCATCTCAAGCCCAAACAGAATGCCACGCAGTGCGCGTGCTGTGTTTCTAGCTTCAGCTTCCTCAAGAAGAAACACAACTGCCGTGTGTGCGGAGAAGTTGTCTGCTCGAGCTGCTGCACACAGCAAAAGCCAACGCATCCTATTGAAGGCATCAAGAAATTCCACATTTGCACCCTCTGCACGATGGACAACCGACGATCTACCTCTCGCACTGCCAGTTCTCACGGTGGTGGCTCCAAATCCAGAGGGGATGGACGTAGTGTTTTGAGCGCAGGCGGACACAAGTCGCCCAAGTCGTCGCTCAGTGGCACTGCGTCTCGCTTCAACAAGCAACCTTCAGGACCTGCAGCGCAACCCGCTCAATCGCGATCTCGCGTCGACCAGAATTCGTTTGAAGATCGTCACGATCCCGAACTGCGCCAATTCGGCTACGGTAACAGCAAACCAGTGCAGCCTCAAGCCGCTCAGACACACCCAGCGCAACGAAATGTCGTCATGGCGCCGCCGCCTCTACCGAACGCGTCGATGAGCGCCCCCAACAACTTCCAGCAGTCTCCAAATGGCTACAACGGCCATCCAGCGCCGAAACAATCTGCACACCATGGATATCACCTTGAAGCTCAAGCGGCTCCTCGTGTCCAACCGCGCTACAACCGATCGACATATCAAGACCCCCACCATGACCACTTGCCCAACAACAGCTCGTACCAACAGTCCATGGTCTCAACCACGAGCTATCAAATTCCTCGCTACAATGGCACGAATCGTCCCGACGATCCTCGTGTCTCGCTGCGCGATGAACGCGATTCTTTCCTCAACATGTACGACGAAGTCGGCACGAGTGTTTCCCGCGCTCAACCTGTCCAGCAAACACCGCAATATCGTCAATCAAGCAACCATCGTCACTTGGCGCAGCCCCAGGAAGTGTACATTCCCCCGGATGCCCCCACGACGACGGCTGTGAACCTCGGAGATCTCAAGAACGCTCCAGATGTCCTGGCGGCGCTCAACAACGCTCGTTCTGCTGGGGGCAGCAGTGGCCTTCGTCTTGAAATCATTCCATCGGGTCCTCCTCAACAGCAAGTTCCACAACAACCATATCCAGCCCGTGGACGCAACCCACACGAGACCATTGGCGAGCATGATTCGTACAGCTACGATGACCCGACGCCCCCAGCAGCGACGGCGTTCCTTCCAGCACCTCCTCTGC
This sequence comes from Aphanomyces euteiches, assembly GCA_021527685.1. Lineage (NCBI taxonomy): Eukaryota > Oomycota > Saprolegniomycetes > Saprolegniales > Verrucalvaceae > Aphanomyces > Aphanomyces euteiches. The sequence continues at coordinate 1,466,341 of JAJGMV010000373.1, forward strand.
CACCAGTTCCTGCCCAGCAACAATTTGCCGAGCCAAATGCACATGAGGCAATGCGATACCTCCCGCCGTCCATTTCAAATCCACAAGCCCCACCTGCCGTCGAGTCATCGCAAATGGTTGCTCAAGGAAACGCACCTCTTGGCACGTATGTTGGCTCCCGCTACCGCATCAAGGAAACGAGGTAATGGTTCCCCCGCAAAGTGTAGCTGGACTGGCATCTTAGGTACTATGCGCCGTCGCCTGACGCCAGCCCCGACGATTATCTCACGCAAGAACGCGACAGCATCCTCGTTGACATGCCATCGCAGCCTCAATTGCCAGCGGGGGGAGCTAATGTCGTGGCGAACGCTGTGACGACGACTGCGGTCACAACCACAACACCAGCCACTGGCAATACTAGCCCCACAGCTTTGACGGTGTCGAAATTCCTCGACCAAGATATTGACATGTTCCTTCAACCGATGGACAAGAACAAGAAGCCAAAGCAACCAACTCCGCCACCGCCGCATCCTCTTCCTCTTGTACATCCATCGAGCGTCCTCCGTGGTTTCTCATCTTGCCTTTTGTAGGACAACACACCATTTCAACAAGAAAACGGCAACGGCGGAAATCAAGTGTCCATGGATGACCTCCTCATGCGTCTGCACGCTCATCAAGAGCCTCCTCCTCCAACTCGATCTCCCTCTCCTCCTCCTGTAGCCCCCCGTCCAACTTCGCCCCCCGCTCCTGTGCATCAACAACAACCTGTGCCTGCCCCACAGCCACCTCACTCTGAAGTCGGCGAAGCCGCTGATGTTGCCATGCTCACGCGCCTCCTCGTCGAACGCCTCCAAGTTGCAAGCGACTCGGAACGCGAAGCCATCCGCGGCGCGCTCACGGCTGTGCAGGGCCAACTCTCGTAGACTGTGTATAAATTATATACGTGTGGATCCCGTTTTGATTCGATTTAGAGAGCAAATGAATTAACATTCCCATACTGGACGTCGAGAATCGAGCCTGTGGCTGTAAATGCCTTGACTACACTTGCGCCATCGTCCACGTCATTGCGCTCGCTCTGAATCACGGACGGCGCTTGTGCAAGCATAGAATCCGCGCTGTCCAAATACGCATCTGACGACGTTTCCGTGGATGGAAGAGTCGCGGAACCTGCGCCATGGCCAAGAACAAACCGCGCGACTTCGAGTCGTGGAGATGGTGGAGCATATTGGCCACGAGGTGGAGGCGGCGGTTGATCGGCTTTGTCTATCTTTGTCAACGTGTCCATCCACGTGATAGCCGAGAGGCGCATGGGGATCTCGTCTGTGTAAACCGGAGACTCTGGGGGTGACGTTGGCGCTGGACCCCATGGCAGCGCTTCGTGTTCATGTTCCATGGCATCAAACGACTGAGGCGATGGCGCGCTCTTGGGCAAGACCAATCGATCAATTTGAGCCAAGTCGACAGGCAAAGAGCTCAATTCTTCGCTGCCGTCCTCCAAAGAGGCGCGGAGTCGCGCTTCTGCTTCAGCGGCGCATGGTTTGCAGACGAGGACATTGATCAGCCCGACGACTTCGAGATCAACGTATGCCCACGCCGTGCAATGGTTGCATACTTTGGCAAAGCATTTACGACACGTTTCCTTCTCTGTCTGGTAGCCAAAGGGTTCATTGCACACAGCACAGCCCGTTCGAGCGTCTGCAGAGGCTCCTGACGGTGGAAGGAAGTTGCTTTGGCTTGCTGGAGCCAGTCGACGGTGGTGATAAAAGTACAGACTGACACGACCGACGCTACTGGCCCAGGCTTTCAACGTGCTTGTGCACAGGAGGCGAGGGGCCAAGCCTTTAAAGTCAACTTGGAGCACAATGACCGCCTCGGTGACATTGCGCTGCTTGGTTTCCCGAAAGACAAAGCTACACAAGGAAATTGAATCCTGCATCGACGACGTGGATGCAGTACCCTGACGAGTAGATGCCAGCGCGGACGTAGCTGTTTTCAAATGGAGGAACCATCGGCAAGTTGACAGAGTGCATGGAAGACATCCATCCGCGCGGTTGACCAAGTCGTTCGGGAATGTCATCTTGATGCTAATTCACGAGAGACCAAGGTGACTTCTCGTAGTGCGTGTCGACACATTACCTGCACGACGACAAAATCGCGGTGCTGCATTAAGGTGCTCACGCTTCGGACAGCCATCCATTGGATACTGGTCGCGCGACGCGCGCGCACGTCCATGTCAAACAGCGTGCGTGAATCAATCACGATGGGATCTTCAACGAATCGCTTGAAGTATGGATTTCGGGCGGCTGTCGAGAATGAAAAGGCAACGTTGTCGAGGGGAGCATGGACGTATGCAACGCCGCACATGTAATTGAGCGGCGGCAGCGTTTTCGAATGGCGCGGGTCCGTTCCCGTGTAGAGCTGGACACCATCGATGGGCGTCCCGAGCTGCGTCCATTCGATCGGCGACGAGGGACTCTGTGGCGTAGAGCAAGCAAGGAGCACTTGCGCGTTCTTCTTGGCGACTTTAGCTAGTTCGGCCGCGTATTTTGGCGGTAAACCCACGGCTTGGAGCGTCGCGTTGCTGTGCATGCTGTCGAATGCCACATGGCATGTCCAGGTCGATGACACGGCGATCGTCATATCAGCTTCGATGTCCGGATACAACTATATTATCCGGAAATCTCAGTAATATCCTCTCCCTGGCGCAAAAAATAAATGCATTGAATTTGACAATAAATTCCAAATTCATATATTTTAATGAAAATTGAATTTAAATATATTTTTCAAGTTTTGGTCGTGACCTTGACCAGACGGTTCCGAGGACCAAGCGCGGAAGCGGGAGAGGAATCTGGATGAATCCTTGCTTATTGGATGGGTGCGGTATAGCTCGCACGCTTGAAACGATGTCAATCGGACGCTTGATGCACACACACACAACGTATGCTCTACGTTCGAATGAGGCAGACCTTGAAGAAGATCAAGTTGCAGCCGACGACGAGAATGTGCCTGGTTGTTGTCCTTTCTCGTCTGTTGTGTGTGGAAAGATCGCTCCATGGAACGGTGTTTCACATGGAACGTGTGCTGGATGACGCAGTGGGTGTAATCATTGCGCGCTCTTTCCTGTGTGCGATTTCCTTGTCGTCCATCATCAAGAGGACCGAATTGTAAACTCGATGGTCGACTGCGACGAGGAATTTGGACAACGAGTTGCGCAACAGCACTGGATACAATGTACGTCGAAGTGGGCATGATGTCCATCGAGCGGTCTACGAGTCCAACAAGCCGGCCTCTACGTCACACATTTCGTTCTTTGCGTTCGTTTCTGCGAAATCTTGCTTGAAACACGCTCGAAAGGCACGCCACCATGCGCGTATCGTCGAATCCCAACGACAGAGCTGCATCGCATTTATCGCAAACGATCAAATGGTCGACAATTTGAAGTGATGGACGCATTGTGGTCTCATTGTGGTCTCTATTATCATCATCAGCAGCTCTTCATGGATCTTCGATGGTTGCCCATTCTCCTGGAGACTAAATATAGAGATGGCGCCGCAATTTCATCATGCCAAGGAAATCCAGTCCTGCCGCCGCATGGTGTCAACTATGCGCTATGTAATCGTCAAAGGCGAATTCTTCCATGGCCTCGAAGGAGCGCTGTCGCAGTTTCTCTCGACGAGGCCAGGATGGGGCTCAGAACGATCGCATTCCCCACGCTTGGGCACAAAGAGGTCCGTCGAGGCATTACGCATTTGCTCACTGCAGCGTGTAGGCGATTCCAGAGCCGCATGGCAGCGCGCATTCAGCAAAAGTGGAAAGGGTATGGCCTCCGCTGCGATTTCTTCTCATGGCAACTCTCGAAGCTTCGTCCGTCGCAAGGCTTTCCAGCTTGAACTCCAAGCCTACCAACGCGTGAAAACCTTTGTCGGTAACGCATCGTCAGGGTTTGCCCACTCGATGGATGGAGCTAGGAGTGGCAAAATTCGTGTCGGCGGCCATTTCAATCCAAAAACACGTTCGCGGACGACGATGTCGACGCCAACTTGGTCGTCGAACTCGCCTCCCAATTGCCAAGCGGTACAGTATTTGTGTGGCTGGGAACGATGCGATCTTGATTCGATGGCTAGAAATGTCTACGGCAAAGACAAATGGCATGTCCTCGTCGATGCGAGCCAAGCCAGATGCGCCAGGTTTCGCCAACGACGCATAAATTACGTGGCAGCCTTGGAGCGACTCGTCGCGCTCGTTGCCACCCGTCAAGCCAAGCTCGCTCAATTTCGAGAATTGCAACATCTCCTCGCGACGACGCCACCAGACCAAAGTATTTTCATCAGCTCCATCAGTTGACAACCATGTCATAGCCATTGCGACAAGTTTGATCGATGGCTTTCCTTCCAAGTACGCCGCTCCTATCGTCGACAAGGTAACATCTCCTTGTCATCTGGAGCTCACTAACTGAATGTGGCACGGCTTCAGTTTCTAGCTCGATCGCTGCCCAAGCTCGAGGCGAAAGTGCTGGGATGCGAAAACGAATGGACGACCACTCGAACGAACGATCCGATTCTGCACGATGCGTCAACGATGATCAGCTCAAAGTTGGAGCTTCCCAACGCCCCCGTTTCTTCATTGCACGGCTAGGTATCGCGTCGTACGGTGCAAGCGCAAGTACGAAAATGAACGCGCTGCATGTCGAGCTCGACAACTTCAGTACGTGTATGACCAGAAGCAAGTTTTGACGAAACTACAGGCTCGTACACTCAAGTGCTGCGTGCATGGTCCGAATGAACTTTGCCATGAAGCAAAGAGCTCTCAATCGTATCATCGACGCTGCGACTAGAATATCTAGCTGGTTGCATTTCGCCGCTCCATGGCTGGTATTCACAAGATGTAGGTGGAAGATGACGCAGGCGAAATCCGTGCTGAAAGCATTGCGCAAGGCCCATGCGCACTTGCTACTCCAAGTATTTCGTCGCCTCTTCTTGACGATGAGATCCCGCGCTCCCATTGCCAGACGAGCTTGCTTCTGCTCGATGATTGTCGTACGTCGCAGTGACATTATCTTGCTTTAATTCCCTTTCCACCAGCGCCAATATCACAAACTAGTCGCCCGTCGGTTGTCCACGCGTGTTTTTCAAGCATGGAGAGGCTATACCATTCAAGAACTTGACCTAGCTAGGCAGCGTCGCGAGATCGAACAAGCTGGCATGCGTCGAATCATTCATTCAAGTGCTTGTCAGATCCAGCACCTTGTTCACAGGTTGTCGACTTGTCGGTTTCGTCGGTTACAAGTCTGGTCGTAGGTTCGTACATGACACGCGACCAAAGTACGCAAAAGAAGTGATGGATGTCATGCATCCCGTCGTCGCCTCCTACGTCGCCAAATGCAGTGAGTCTGGCGATCTTGCTCAATTGATCCATGCCATTCACAACGACGTGAACAGTTGGCCGTCTGTCGATTCAATCTGGACTACGCTGGCTGATCGATATCACTATCCACTCGCGTTGCCAGAACCAGTGCAAGTGTGGTGGCCATCCACGTTGGCCATTTTGCAGTACGTCTTCCAGGACATCCTGTAGTCCAATGTCGTCGTAGTAGGCTGGGCAAAAACGAACAGACGAAAGTTGTGCCGTGGCGTATCAAAGACCTAGCGTTTCTCGATTCGATATCGTCTCGATATGCCGCGATGGACTTGCTCGGAATGCATCTTGTTGCCATTGAAGCACGACACGAAGTTGTCTGTGTCGTTCGTTCGTACTTGGTGCATCTCATGACCACGCACAAACTGCTGAAACCAGGTAAGCTGCGACCGCGTATGGCAACTGAAAAGCAATGGTCGATTGCAGCAACGACAATGGCATTGAGAACATGGTCCTCGCGACTCAAACAAGATTATGAGATTCGATCGCAACTGCATGCAAGTCCAGGGACAACCACAGCAGAAACCAATCAATTTTACATGTAATGCTCACTTGAAACCAACGAGAGTTCATAGCTCGCAGGCAATTCCATTCCGATTCGGGCTCGTATCCCAGCTTATGCTCCAATTGCTACGCCATGCTTGAGCCAGAGCTGTATCCTTCTCAATGCACGTGCGGCTTTGATTACATCCGGCGGCCTACAATGGCCATCACGACTTCCCCCCAAGGGAACTTCCATGACTCCCGCGGTAAAAATAACAATGGAAAGGCTTCGATTCTCACGAATAGACAAGAATTCCAAGGCGAAGCGAGCGATCTTCTGCTTGTCCATGCTTTCTTCCACGCCATGGCGCCTCTTGGACACCAAAATCGTCTGCTTCCTCCACCACAACTGTGGCGAATTGCCATGGCCCAGGCTCTACCATTCATTGAGGTTTGCGTCCTTGGTCAGTGGCCCACAATGAAGCTGTATAGGTCATGCATGCCAACAAGTTGCATTCCCTCGATGCTTTGTACCAAGAGCCTGCCAGTTTGATGGGGAATGCCATGCAATTGCCGGCTAGAGTCTATGCACGTCTAGTCGAGTTTGTCGATGAGCTCGTTTGTCAACACAAGCAATTGCAAGACACACGATGAATCTCTCTTGTTTACTTGCGCAACTTGAGCAAAAGGCCCTTGTTGCCCTTGATCTTCTTTTGCAATTGCATCATGGCATACAAGAAAGCCTCAGCAGTGGGAGGGCAGCCAGGGACGTAGAAGTCAACAGGGATAATGCGGTCCACGCCACGCACGACAGCGTACGAATAATGATAGTATCCGCCACCGTTCGCGCAAGATCCCATCGACATGACGTAACGGGGTTCTGGCATTTGGTCGTACACACGACGCAAGGCAGGAGCCATCTTGTTGGTCAAAGTGCCGGCGACAATCATCACATCAGTTTGACGAGGGGAGGCACGAAACACCATCTACGTAAACATTAAAATCGACTCGTTCTTCTACGTCGTGTGTCCTACCCCGAAGCGTTCAAAATCGTATCGAGAGCCTGCAGTGTGCATCATTTCGACGGCACAGCACGCCAAACCGAACGTCATGGGCCACAACGATTGTCGGCGACCCCAGTTGACCAAGTCGTCGACCTTGGCAACGACGTATTCTGAGACCTTCATTAGAGGCATGGCGTGACGAATCCACGTACCGACAGTGTTCTTCGCGTTTTGCTCAGTCGAGAAGAGATCCTTGAAGCTGCTCTTGGCCACAGCATCCGATTGCGTGGAGAAAGGAGCGACAGTCACAGCGCGGGAAGCCGCCGAGCGAGCCAACGTGCGGACCAACATGGCAGAAGAAGGAAACTCAGTCGCCACCAGACACAAGGAACTCTTTTAAGTACGACTCGATTTTTCAGGGAAAAGACAGAGAATTATTTCGTACTTAGAAGGAAATCGCACACTAAGAATAACGTACTTAATTGGGAAATATGGACTTTCCAACTCGAAGAACTGGTACTTAATTGATATTCATTTTCAGAGTTTTGATACTGTTTTGAAAACTGTATAAAGTAATACTGTACTGCAATTACGGCAGGGAACATCACCGTCATCCATCGTCATGGGACAAAGCTCACGTTCCCTGCCGTGGACGAAAGTCTCGTTTTTGCAACACAGAAAGACCGCAAACATTGGACGACAACAGTCGACAAGGGGGGGAAACGTGGAAGGAGATACAAGGGGGGATTGATCTGTTGCGATTCTTTTCGTGTGTGCTACGCTTGCTGTTCCAATCTCGCACGCTGACCGTGGTCGTCTCTGGATGCTTGCGACCGCCTGCAATGCAAGCTTGGTCTTGACTGGCTATCGTGATAGAGATCGCCCACTTTGATGCTTACAAACCAACGACTTGAATGTTTACCACACTTGGGAGCATCCATAACTCAACGGCTGCCACCGAGGCGACCAAAGAGTCATGCTGGAAAGTTCATCAATTAGCTTAAATCAGTAGTTTTGATTTGACACATTCTCGAGCCTTTAAGCTTCTCGATGTACTTGAACAAGGAATTTGCGATGTGACTTGGGACTTGAGTCGATACATTTTCCCATAGAAAAACGGTCGTGTGGGATTGGCCCATCCCGTTCTGTTGGCGAGGATGACCTCATTTTCCAACGCCAAGATGATGAAGCGCACGATCCGAGACCCAGCGATGCTTCCCGCTAAAGTTCCCGTGCTGTACCCACGACCAGAGTATTCCCTTCCGCACGTCGAGTATTCGCCACCCCAAGCTTGGGAACAACCACCGATGATGCACCAGCCGCCACCACACTTTTCGAGTAGCAGCAGCAACGGCGACCACAACGAAACGAGTTACATTGGCGCCAAACGCCGACGAGTTCACGTGGATATGCATGACACAAGACGTCGAGAAGACGTCATGTATCCACCGCCACCCGTTCCATACAATCAGCCAGCGGCCGAAAGCGACGTGTCGTCTGAAGCCGGCGATGCCAAATTGGAGGACGATGAACCGTTGAAGAAACTGCATGGCAAGAAACGCAACCGCATGAAGGATGAAATCGATGCGCTCCGAAAAGAAATCGGCTCAATGACGAGGCATCTAGATTGGTTGCGTCAAGACGGCATGTACAGTCGTCGACAACAGCCTCTCTGGGCCGACATTGCAAAGCAACAAGCTCATGACTTATCGCGAGCCACGGCCGAAAATCTGCACTTGCGCCAAACTCTTGAAGAGCACCTCGACATCGCGCAAGAGTACATCGACACGATTATTCCCAAGACACCCGCTCCTCCTCCATCCCCTCGACAAAACCCACCACCTTCCTCTCTTCCCATCATCATGTGCCTATAAACCCGTAATAATATTGCTTCCATCATTCTATCGCAACACCGCCGAGAGTTAGCGCCACCAGGCAAGCTCCTCTTTATCTCAGTTCATGCAATCACCTGCTCTGGATGGCTGCATGAATAGGTACAGACTGTACAGACAGCCTGCACTGCTGTCTTCCACGTCACAGGCGATTTGGCTTCGTCAACACTGCCACAGATCATCGCTATTTCCAATCTCGTTCTCAAACAGCGAGTGCGATGCACGACCACGCCGTCTCTGCTTGTCGAGCAATGAAGAACATTTGCAATTCCCGAGGTGTGCTCGTGTGTGTTGCATCTGATGGGGAGAGTTGGTAATCCTCATGTCAAGCCACTCCACAGTCGCTATCATCCTCTCACGAAACGAATGATCTGACAAGTTTATGACTGCCACCTTGACAACTTGTCGACTACACTGTACGACGACGGCATGATTTCGCATTCTCTTTCGTCTCATTTGGGTATGAAGGCAAAGACCACACAGGTGGGACGACGACGAACAGACGTTTTCTGTACGTGGTTGTGACGAAGCTATCTTCCATTGATCGGTGTCGTGCTTGCCTGACGATTTAGAGGTTAGTCACGGCGTTCCCATCCTCATCTCAGATGAGGAAAACAGACAGTTGATTGGTCAGAATACCGGATCCGGATAAAATTCATTCACACTTTGTAGGAGGAGACTCGGAGTCTCCTGTGAGGATGGGAACTCGCTGACCAACCTTTTATAGAGTTCATAAAGACCACTTCCTGCTTCTTGGAGCGGCAAGATGTAAAGCCGTCTGTGTGAGCTCGAGGTGGCGGCGACGACGGTTTGTCGAGAGAGTCGGACCTCGCAGCCGTCTTGGGTTTAGATAATTGCATATTGATTGGTCAAAATTAAGCAGCCAACAAATTTTAACTGGATGATTTTCTAGAAGAGAATGATATGATTGGCTGATTCCACGCAGTTTTCACGTGCCATCAAGGACAGATTGACAAGCAACAGAACAAAGATTCCATTAGCTCAGTACAGGATTAACTTCCCATGGCGCAGATTACGCCGCAGCGGCTTCCAACTGGACAACATCGCTGTTGAGGAATTGCACTTCAGGCAATGGAGGGCATCCGCTGCGTTCAAGTTCCAATTCGTCCCACACGCTCAAGAGTGCACCGATCAAATCGTCCATCATTTCTTCCGTGTGCGTTGGGCTCGCAGTGATACGCAAGCGCTCTTCACCACGAGGCACAGTTGGGAAGTTGATGGGTTGGATGTAGATGTTGTACCTCTCCATCAAAATTTCCGAAGCGCGCTTGACCTTGACAGCATCTCCAACCATGAGCGGAATGATGTGCGACACACTTGGCAACAGAGGGAAGCCCAACGAAGCCAAGCGACGCTTCAGTTCCGCAGAGTTGGCATGCATCATCATGCGCTCTTCTTGCGAAGTCTTCAAGTGGCTTACGGCAGCACGGGCACCGGCAGCCAACATGGGAGGAAGAGAGGTGGTGAAGATGAAGCCAGGGCACGTACTGCGGAAAGCATCGCAGAGAGCGGCGGAGCCAGCAATGTAGCCACCCATGATACCATAACCCTTTGCAAGGGTGCCAGTGATCATCGTGATGCGGTCAAGCACATGGTCACGCTCCGCTACACCAGCGCCGCAGTTACCGTACAAGCCAACGGCATGCACTTCATCACAGAAGGTCATGGCACCGTACTTGTCAGCCAAGTCGCAGATTTCGTGCATGGGGGCGACGGTGCCTTCCATGGAGTTGACGCTTTCGAAAAGAATCAACTTGGGGGCGTTGGGGTCGGCAGCCTTCAGCTTGGCTTCCAAGTCTTGGAGGTCGTTGTGCTTGTACACGTGCTTTTCACATTTGCTGTGGATGATACCTTCAATCATGGAGGCATGGTTGAGCGCATCACTGAACATGATGAGTCCTGGGAAAAGCTTGCCAAGGGTGGCGATCGTTGTGTCATTGCACACATAGCAAGAAGTGAACAACAATGCGCCTTCCTTTTGGTGCAAATCGGCGAGTTCCTTCTCCAACATGACGTGGTTGTGGTTCGTTCCGTGAATGTTGCGGGTACCACCAGCACCGGCGCCAGACTTCATCAAAAACTCTTGCATGGCACCGACGACCTTTGGGTGTTGTCCCATGCACAAGTAGTCATTGCCGCACCATCCGACAACTTCCTTGGTGTGACCTTCTGGGTGGTGGAACACACTCTTGGGGAATTCACCGCGCTTGCGTTCCATGTTGGCAAACGAGCGGTATCGTCCTTCGTTCTTGATGCGTTGAATGGTCTTTTGGAAGCCACGTTCGTACTCGTCGTGGGAAAGTCCACCCAATCGTTCGTACTTGCCGCGGCGGTTCATCACTGACTTCTTCGCCTCTTGTTCAAGCACAAATTCTTGGTACTTGGTCGCGCTCGCCGTGTGGGCGGAATGCGCTTGGGTTTGCATCATGGCCGACATGTGAGGGCACATGCGGGCAAGCTGAGAGATGTTGGGGATCAAAGCTTGCTTAGATGCTTGGCTGGCAGCCATGAATGGACACTTGGTCGTCTTGACTTGGCGGGAGGCGATCACAGTAGCACGAGTCAACGCCATGCTTCCTTGTCTTGGCGTCGAATTGGGAAATGGAAGGCTGGCTACGTTTGAATTCTTTTATCCGGATGTCGGTTAAAAAACGATTTTTATATACCCAGATCATACAAACTTCAAGTCAAAATATTGACATTTTCTCCAAAATACCACAATTCAGAGCGTTTTTTACTGGTTTCCGGTTTCAAAAACACGCAAGTGGGCCGTGGCCAGAAGTTTGGCTGGCCAAACATGCTCTCTAGTGAGATGGCAGCACTTCCATCTCCGCAGAGTCGATGGATCTGCAGCGTCTTGTCACGCACTTTGCCGTGGGACGTGCGTGCTGAACGTGGAGAGTTGCAAAGCTCCCATTGCGTACAGAATTGAGGGTTATTTTCTCGTTCGAATGGAGATTGCGTCTTTGAGCAAGGGAGTCATAATGTGTAATCTCGTCATGATTGCACCGTAGTCAGATCGCGAGACGAATTCAACGTGGAGCACGCTGAACACTCGACTGTGTGAGCAGTTAGAAGCCATCGGAATCGTCAGAGTACAGTAATGCCATGCACCCAACTCGAACGTGTTGCCGCTGAACCTCATGGAGACGAAACTCTCGTCTCCAATGTGAGTTACATGAGAGCGACGCCTCAGGGTGGAAAAAGTACTCACCATATTCACTGGCTTGATCGAAATTATATGAAAGTTTGTATGCAAGGGCATGAAAAGCACCGAAAGAAGCAACTTCTGACTTTGAAACGCATAAAAGTGACCATGGGCCATGGGTTCATGGTCATCGAGATCGGTGTCGCGCTCGCGAAACAGCGCAGAATCTGGCTGGGATGTCATCGGGAAATCGAATGTGTGTGTCTCGGGTTGCGTTCGGTGGTTGTGTATTGCATTGAAGACGAGAGTGTCGAGGAGAGTTTCGAATGAAGTCCGTCCCATTCGATGGTATTCGCTGGAACGACGTGACGCTTTTGAGACGCATGTGATGATGTGACGTCAATGGATACTGTACAAGATGTGCCGCCACGCGATTTTATTGCAATTTACCACGCAGCAAACGTCCCCGTCTTCTTCGTTTGTCTCGTGGTCATCACGTTGTTTACCATCTTTGTGATGAACCAACCAAGCTGTAGTAAACCCGTGGGCGGTGACACGAGTACCAACAAAGAGTAAAAATGTTGTTTCGTGGAATCTCCATGCTGGTCCACCAGAAGAGATTGAAATTCTGCTGCAGAGTCTCGGGAAGTAATGTGCAGTATGGAAGATTGTGAAACTCGCTGCAGGCCGCTGCAGGCCGAGCGTATAATCAACTCTATCGAGCGCACTGTGTCGACACGGAAAACGACGAGGAAGGAATGGATGGGGCTGTCATGTTAGTCAGCATACATAATCAGTTGGATAGCGAGCCTTGGGATGGTTGATGTGGAGGATTGAGGCAGTTCGTCGCTTAGGCAAAGAGCGCAAGAAGCATCGTTGTAACGACAGCGAGCATTGCGGAAGTTGACTCGGCTCCATTGGTTGCATCGGGATTGCCAGGATAAGCATCGCCATAGCATGGGATTTCAGAGGATTTCATTGCCGACATGGCGGCGAGCAAGTCGGCATTGGCGACTTGCCATGATCGAATGCTCATAAGACCATAGTGAGTCTTGCCGATTGTCTTGTTGCCAGCAGGCGGCGCTTCCAGCCACATTTCCGTGTCAGGATTCAACGACCCGAAAAAACCACCCGCTGTCGACGTTGAAATGTACTTGATGATCAAGTCCAACACCGACGACTGGAGAGGTTGATCGACTCCATAAACACCACCGAAGGAGCCAAAGACCACTGGGACCTTTTGAGCTCTGACGACATCGCCCAAGTTTTCATCCAAAAGTCGTTGGTAAGTCTTGGCCAAGTCAGTCGTCGCAAGAGGCGTGTAGCTCTGACATTGCAGATTCGAGTTGGGGCATCGAAGTGCATCGTAGGTGTTGCGAACCTTGGTGCCATTGATAATGACCACGCACTCGGTGTTCTTGTCTGTCAAAGGCACAGTCGAGCAGTTGCTCTTGGGGTTGAAGTAATACCCATAAGGTTGTGTGCCTTGCGTGAACGCTTGGGGGGAGTAGACCACATTCTTGGCTTTGAGAGGTCGTTTCGTGGCATTGGCGAAGTTCATACCAGGCCATAGTGGGTATGAGGCAGTGTCAACCACAAATCCATTCTTGCTGTTGCTGCCACCAGACACAAACACGAGCCATTGGGGGCACAGTTCATTGATCTTGGCGGCGATGGCATCAGCAGCAGTGGCCCAATCGGTATTGTTGTTGCCACCTGCAGCAGATGGCCACGTCACATCGGTCATGCCATTCTTGATTTCGATACCAATGACATTCCAGTAGTCAACTTTGCAGTAGTTCTTGGCTAAAATGACTGCTGTCTTGTATGCGTCTGTGTCCTCAACTGCAGTGTATGATGGATAGTACCAATATGCGTCTTGAGCAAAACGAGGCAAGAGCACGTGGATGTCCAAGACAACACCAATGCGGTACTTTTGGAAGCTTCCGATGAAACGGGCTAAAAAGTCCGACATGCGGGGGGTGAATCCCTTGTCGTACAGGGCAATCTCCTTGTTCTCGCCGTGGATATTTTTGACTTTGGGAAAGATATCATCCATGATATTGCTGGCTGTTAGTGGCAAACGGACAACATTGATCTTGTTGGCGTACATAAATTTGAGCATGTCGGCAAGCGAAGTTCCATTGATCCCCGATTGAACTTGAACCAAACCTTTTCCCCATAGCCCATTGGGGATCCCATCTGTAGTCTCCATGCCCATCCACTGAACGCCTTTGATCTGAATCGGGGTCTGTGCAGTCTCATTTGCAGGATCGACAGCAAAGATTTGATTGTTCGCCGTCACGTATTTGGTCTGTCGGCATGCTACGAATAGAACAAGTGAGTTCAAGAGCGGCAAGGTGGAAAACCTTACTTCGAAATGTCTTGACTTCATCTGAGGTGGACCCGGCAGCAGCAGCTACGCAAGCAAGCGCCGCTCCAAAGACACAGGATGTGCGCATGGCGGCAACGTTTCGAAAATGAAATCCTTGGAAAAGTGTGACATGGTCCACTGTGTATTTTTCTCGTCCAAATATTTTCACTTGGATTTTGTATTGAACTGAGAAAACTTTAAAAAAATATTCAAGTTTCATGACAAGCCAAAATTTCTCCTGTCGATTGTCAAAGGCAGAAGTTTCTGCCAAAACATGAGACTCCTCACGAACGGATTAATATGGGAGTGAAGGCCTCGATGACAGATGGTCAAGCTGGAGACCACTGCACATTGACAATACCAGCGGTCTGGAGTGTTGACGGGTTGAAAGGATCATGCTCGTTCCAGGTGGATCCAACATGTTTTGGCACGAAGTGTCGCCGAGTGCACGTGAAAGACGGCGAGACGTGGACGAGATGTAACAAACAAAAAGACGAGAGTGAGAGCACGACGAAAACTAAGCTCAGCTCGGTCCATACTTTCGCAAGTGTTCCAGAGATCTCAGGAGGTGGCAAGCCAACTGGTGGATAAGCTTCATTTGGTGATTCGCTGCTTCAATAAATTGACGATCCAAACGCGTCGGCAAATTTTTGATCCATGGCCGCGAGTGCTCATTGGTTCTCATGACCCCTCGACGACGTTTGTGAAAGTGCCGTTTGCACTGGAGAAAGAAACGAACATGGCGACGGCATAACAGTGAAGCATTGTCCAAAACTCTACCCGCGCAATGCAAGACTCGAGTTGAGAGGAACCAATATATTGGAAACTCATGAGTGTAGTTCGTCGCCGTTCATGAGCAAGGCTGGACAATTGCCCTTGTCAAATCCAAGTATAAATGCTGCTGCACGCTCTACAACAAAGTTCAAAATCTAACTGGTTATGCTCTCACCCAGCATCTGTGCCTCTGACGAGTTTCCTCCCGCTTACGTATGATATTTGGCACATGGAGTGCAAGTTGTTGACATGGGGCATCGTGGGGGGACCTGCCATCTCAACACACTCTCCTTGATTTATTGTTGTGTCAAGTCCCTTCAATACCCTACTTGGGTTTTATCTCGTCAAACGTGCATTCGTTTGTGGAGAACTTGGTTGGAACGAAAATCCTATGGGGGGCATCCTGGGGGGAGCTTCGTTGTCCCCCCGGCAGAACTTCTTTTCAAGGGGCGGGCTTGTACAATTTTGACATTCAAGTCGAGGTGCATGGAAAACCACTCGCGCTCACAGCATTGTCAGCACTCTAGTTTCACATTTGACAAACGCAACCAAGTCGTCTGATGTGTTTGATTCCTCGGCAACACAATGATTATTTATTGAGGCCTGTGGATCTCCTTGGTCGCCGTACTCGCAACGATAGGGACGAAGGGATGGAGGTGACTGATTCTTTTCACAAGTGAGTTTTATAGAAGGGGTTAAGCCAGCCGACGCGTGTCGTCCAGTTGATCGACTGAGCTGACTTTATGAAATACACTATGACTCGTACCTACACTGTAAGAGAGTAGGCGACTTCTGTTCCGAGAGGCGGTGCCGTGTGTCTATGGGCAAAACCCACAATAGCCTCCCATGCCCATGAAGCGCATGGCTCCGCGTAGCTTGTCACCATTCAAATACTTCGTGAGCGCATCGGCGGGCATGATATTGGTTGGGAGATAGGTCAATTCGAACTTGCCGCGTCTCACGAGATCGCGAAGAAAGTAAAATCTCAGAGCGAGGTGATTCGTGCGTTGTATGCTGGACTGATTCGACCCAATTGCGATTGCACTTTGGTTGTCAAGGTAGAGAGTAAGTTTTTCTTCGCTTACTTCGAGGCCAAGTTCATCCAACAGATTGTTCAAGTGCATCCCATGTTGCGCCGTTAGGCATGCTCCAACGTATTCAGCTTCAGTCGACGATAGGGTGACGATTGCTTGGAGCTTAGACCGCCAAGATACTGGACCACATGCAAGCATCCAAACGTAGCCACACGTCGATCGTCCAGTCGTTCGGTCGTCCGCCCACGATGAGTCGGAGAAACCGATGAGTTTATCACTTCCACTTGGCTGTCCATGGAAAGAAATGCCGACTTCTTTTGTGTGCCATAAGTATGCGACAACGCGTCATGCCATCAGCATGTGGAGTTGGCAGGGTGATGAAAGTTGGCGTGATAATTGAGTAACGGCGTGGACGATATCAGGACGAGTGGCCATTGCACAGTAAAGGATTGAGCCGACAATTTGTCGATACGGTTTGCAGTCCTCGAGTGGCATGCCTGGATCTTCCGTCAGGTTAGTCCCCACTGGGATGGGAGTGTTCACGTGTTTGCAGTTGCCCAATCCATACTCGACTGCCATTCGTTGAATGTATGTTTCTTGAGTCACGTATGTCTTCAACAATTCTTCATCACGCTTTATTTCCATGCCAAGGAGCTTTGTTATGGGGCCAAGGTCGTTGAGGCGTATATGCCTTTGGAGGTACTCGAATATGTCGGTGATTTCCTCATCAGTGGACGCACTGATTAACACATCATCCACGTAGACTGTCACGATTTGAAGGCGTCCATCAATCCGGCGAGTGAACACGCAGCTGTCACTCGACGTGGCCATAAACTCGAAGTCTTCCAAGATGGTTTTGAGGTGTTGATACCATAACATGGCACTCTGTTTCAACCCGTAGAGGGCTTTAAGGGTGCGCCAACACTTGCCTTTTGCTTCGAAGCCGTCTGGTGGGATCATGTATAGTTCGCGATCACTCTTTGCGTGGATGTACGCGTTCGTGGCGTCGCCTTGACGGCACTTCATACCAGCGGCTGTGATGATTGCTAGGATTAACCGTAAGGAATCGCCCCGGATGACTGGAGCGTATGTGTCATTGTAGTCTAAGCCTTGCCTCTGGGCGAATCCCTTGATAACGACTCGCGCCTTGAAGATCTGATTGCCGTCTGGCATGTCCTTCTTCTTAAAGACCCATTTTGACTTCAACGCTCGATGACCTTCCGGCAAGTCGGTGAGTTCGAAGCATCCCATGGCATTGAGGTTGTTAATTTCTTTCTTGCAGGCTTCAAACCATCCAGTTGCCTCTGGCGTATGCATCGCTTCGTGGAATGTTTCTGGGACGTCCTCGTCGGCGTCCGTCGCGTTGAAGCATATATCGAATGCCACATTTGCATTGTCATCGTCGACATGCGCTGACTCTTGTTGCAACAGTTTTGTTGCGGTCCCGCGCTCGCTGTTTGTGCGCATTGTCTTTGTGGGTGACTGCCCGCGCTCATTCCTCGTACGAGCTGGAGTTGCTGTGGGGCTCACCGGATGTTGTAGGTTGTAAGTTGTAGACCGCTTCATCTCAATTTGCCCGACCCGTGCGGCGCGTCTCGCGGTCTCGGTGGCATCGGTCGCGGCTTGTTTGGTTCGACCAGGAGATGTTGACTGCACTTTGTTGGACGTTCGATGCGGCCGTTCCCAGCGCGATTCTCGTGGGCTGTCAATTTCTGTGGGGCCAGGTGTGGCTGCGGCAGCAGCGGTGGCCTTGCGGCTGCCGCGTGTATCATGGTATTGGACTTGAGGTGGATAGTGTGCGTATGGCGCCCCGGGTAGCCTTATTGGATCGATTCGTTGTGCCGGCAGTGTCTGTTCCTTGGACGGTTGCGTATTGCCAGTTCCCATTTCAACATCGTCTTGGTTGGTCTGTCGCGGAGCCGCTGGCGCATTGTATGTCTCGTCGATTCCTTCAGCAAAGACGATGCGTTGTTGAGGGAACTTTGTTTCGTTAAAGGTGCAGTCCACCGTGAACACCACTTTCTGTTCTTCCATGTCATATACTTTGTAGGCCTTTTTGTTTTCACTGTAGCCCAAGAAGGTGCACATGTTTGCTCGTGATGCCGTCTTGTCTGTGGTTGTATTGCGGCGCCTGCAAATGCAACCGAAGACTCTGAGTGCCGTGATCTTTGGCTTGGTTCCGCGAATCATTTCGTGTGGCGTTTAATCAACTGTCTTGGTGTTTGGCGTCCGGTTTCGAAGAAAAGCGGCTGTACTCACTGCCTCGGTCCACCATTTCCTTGTTGCATTGGCGTGTAGCATCATTGTGCGGGCCATCTCTACAAGCGTGCGATTCATTCTTTCAGCTGTCCCGTTTTCCCATTGCCTTCTTGGCGTACTGACTTCGTGGTGTATTTCATGATCTTTGAGGTACTCTTCCAGTTTATCGCTGACGTATTCACCACCACCATCAGAACGTAGCGTCTTCAGTCTGACGCCTGTTTGTCTTTCGAGCCAGGGTATGAATTCGAGCGCGGCATCGTAAGCATCGCTTTTCTTTGCCACAAATTTGACCCAGACGTAGTTGGTGGAGTCCTCAGTGATGGTGACGAAGTATTTGGACCCGTTGGGAGTTGCGACTTTGGCTGGGTCCCAGAGATTGGTGTGAACGCAAGTCCCGAGCGGGTGATTCGGTCGATCTCCAGTCTTGGGTACGCTGTTGTGAGTAATTTTTCCTCGGATGCAATCTTCACACGTGACGGACTTTGGTAGATTGCTTGGACCTCCAGTTGTAGTCGCACAAACCGCAACCATGGAAGTAGCAGGGATGTGCCCCATTCGAGCGTGCCAGAGCATCGCGTCGGCTGTTTCGGCTGCGTTAGCTTCATCGTCTGTCCCAGGGAGAATAAACGTGCCTTGTATCGCGTACAAAAACGATGTGTTCCACTTCGCGGTGATGGACAGCTTGTTTCTTGATTTGAGGTGGCATTCATCGGCTTTGAACGTTATCGACGCATCATCGGACTGGCGGTTTATTCGGCTGATCGACACCAATGTTTTCTTTAATGTTGGAACGTACAAGACATTCTTGAAAGTTGCGACTCGTCCAGTATCTGTAGACTTTATCTTCAGGTCGCCCATCTTGGTTACTTGGATGGGGTGTCCATCTGCCAGTCGCACTGCACGAATGCACTTCGTGACAGCATGCAGGAGCTCGATGTCTCCAGTCATGTGGGCTGTTGCCCCACTATCGATGATTGCTTCGCGCTTCACTGGCGAAGATATGGCGTTGCACTCATCGATTTCGTTGTTGCATGTGACGTATTGACTTAGTTCATCGGCGACAACATCGATTTCAATTGGCTCCTCCTTCGTTTGCCGCCATGTATCGTCGTCAGGGTGGTCCGAAGCGGGCGTGCCGGTTTCAACCATGAATAAGTCATCATTGCCGTTGTCTAAATCATCAGCGTTGTTCCCCTGGTCGTGGCCACGCCAATCGCGTTGGCTCCGTCCACGTCCACGACCACCGGTGCGACCATTCGTGTATCGGTTGTCTTTGCCGTTATTTCCGCTCGATTGCGGCTTTTCTTGGACAGAGCGTCTGTGAATTCCTCTCGCTTCATCGGCTTGGCGTCGATGACAATCGGGACGGATATGTCCTGGTTTGTTGCAATCGTGGCATTGCAAGTTGGATGTTGTATTGAGTGCCTCGCCTGTTTTGCCGATGTGCTTCCGGAGCTTTGGATCGCTCAGTTGTTGACGTTCTCCATCGAGTTTTAGCTCGGCAAGTACGGCCGGCATGTTATTGTACATGTTGCTCGTTCGACTTTCACGTGTGATAAACATCACATTGTTTGAGAAGCGAGATGGCAGCAGACAGAGGAACCGATTGATGTGCGATTTCGCCGGTGTTGCATCACCGGCGGCCGTCATCTTTCGCATGAATTCTTGGAATTGGTCGGCAAAGCTGTCAAGTCCAGTTCGTTCGTTCCATTCCAGTTTGGACATCTGAAGCTGGAGGCTGACGAGGGTTACTTCCGACGTGCTCTCGTATATGGTGCGGAGTGCTTCCCATGTGTCGTAGGTCGTTTCCACGTGTTGTATGGATTTGAGGTGGTCATTGTGGATTGATAGTTGTATGTAAAAGAGCGCCACAAGGTCGTCTTCTTCTGATAGCGTCGACAGATATTTGCCGGTGGCGTCGCGACATGGCTTTAGGTATTTGCCCAGTCGTTGTTGGTTGATTTTTGCGCGTGTCTTGACGCACCACTCGCGATAGTTGGAGCCGTCGGCTTTTAGCTTGTTGATTGATTCAAGAAGGGTTCGGTCGGTCATTGTGCTCATAACCTTTTGAGTCCTGTGGATCTCCTTGGTCGCCGTACTCGCAACGATAGGGACGAAGGGATGGAGGTGACTGATTCTTTTCACAAGTGAGTTTTATAGAAGGGGTTAAGCCAGCCGACGCGTGTCGTCCAGTTGATCGACTGAGCTGACTTTATGAAATACACTATGACTCGTACCTACACTGTAAGAGAGTAGGCGACTTCTGTTCCGAGAGGCGGTGCCGTGTGTCTATGGGCAAAACCCACAATATTATTTGCCTTGTACAATTGCTATCCCCCTGTCTACAGTTACGTTGGAGATATTGTGATCTTGGGCTTTCCAGTCGATTTGCCGAATCGGTTTTGAATGTCTTTTCTCTTCAAATGTATATATCATTCAAAGAGTCACTCCTGGAGCCATCAGCCACATTGGGGATGCGCAGCATCTGCGCAAGGAAGCATTGTTATCGCGATTTTTCTGTCGATGTTATAGGCGAGCACACGAATCTGGGCAAATCTGAAGGCATATGATTGGCTGAAAATAAATAATTGTGCAAACTGATTGGCTAGTCGATTGTCAAATCAAGTCGATATCGATTCTGCAGCCAACTGCAAGTTTGAATCGATTTGACGAAATGAGCTCCTTGCCTTGCCATGCTACGCCGCTCACTCCAAAAGAACCGCCACAATTCCCCATCGCCGAGCTTATCAACTTGTAGAGACTGTCAAGGGGAATAGCCGAAAGATTTTATCCAATCATTATAAACTATGGTTAACTTTGTCCAATCCAGGACCATATTCTCCAAAGTCTGCTCTTATGGCCAAACTTATCCCAGCACTTGGCAGAGAGGTACAGTACTCCATGTAATAATGCATATCGCGTGTGTACGTTAAACTTATTCACTCACTCATTCGATGCAGCATTGCATGAATATTATTCATGACAGCAATGAGCCAATCCTTCTCCTGTTGCCTAGACAGGCTCAAGCTGGATGCCATTTCTTCCAAGGGTTTGCCGCGAGGTGGAGAAGAGATTGCATGCGTGTGTCACGCACTCGAAATTTTACGTCCTTCCTGCGCTTTGTCATTGGGCATACAAAGATCAAGATAAAACTGAGCTAGGGAATAAAAATACACAGTTGTGTCACACAATTCGTGCCATTTTCCAAACATCTCGTCACAATGCGAGTGTATTCTGCCGCGATAGCTGCGTTGGCTGCCATTGCTGCTGCCGATGACGTCAAGACCTTTCGAAGTAGGTTCACTCCATTGTGTGTTTGAGATTTATGATGACGCCTAGCGTGCCGTCAAACCAACTACGTCACTTCCAATAATCAAATCTTTGCAGTTGACCCGGCGAACCCTGACACGAAAACTCCGATTCAAATCAAGGGTGTGCAGTGGATGGGCATGGAAACTGCAGACGGGATCCCCAATGGTCTGTGGGGAAAAGGCTCCGTGCAACGCGACTCGGGGATCAACGGAACGTCCTTGGCTGACATGCTCAAATTCATGTATGCCAACAAGATCAACACAGTCCGATTGCCACTTGCAGCCAACAATATCATCGACGATATCTTCCCAAAAGTGACGAATATCCACGGTGAAAAC
The DNA here is from genome assembly GCA_021527685.1 of Aphanomyces euteiches. Classification (NCBI taxonomy): domain Eukaryota; phylum Oomycota; class Saprolegniomycetes; order Saprolegniales; family Verrucalvaceae; genus Aphanomyces; species Aphanomyces euteiches. Next base: position 1,488,377 of record JAJGMV010000373.1, read on the forward strand.
AGAGAAATCGCCTTGTATGCCAAGGGTTTTACTCCCCGCATGTCAGACTTCCTCGCTCGTTTTATTGGAAGTTTCCAAAAGTACCGCATTGGTGTCGTCTTGGACATCCACGTGTTGACCGCGCGCTTTGTGCAAGACGCCTATTGGTACTACCCATCTCCAGACTCAATTGAAAACACTGTCGCGTACAAGGCAGCTGTCATTCTCGCCAAGAATTACTGCAAAGTGGATTACTGGAATGTCCTTGGTATCGACTTAAAAAACGCCATGACTGATGCCGCGTGGCCCTCTGCTGCTGGCGGCAACAACAATACCGACTGGGCTGCGGCCTCAGATGCCATTGCTGCCAAGATCAATGAACTGTGCCCCCAATGGCTCGTGTTTGTCGCAGGTGGTAGCAACAGCAAGGGTGGATTCGTCGTGGACACCGCCACGTACCCAATCTGGCCAGGTCTTAACTTTGCCAATGCCACGAAGCGTCCTCTCAAAGCCAAGAACGTGGTCTACTCCCCCCAAGCATTCTCGCAAGGCGCACAACCTTACGGGTACTTTTTCAATCCCAAGAGCAACTGCTCGACCGTGCCTTTGGCAGACAAGAACACCGAATGTGTTGTCATCGTCAATGGTCTCAAGGTTCCCAACACTCATCGTGCTCTCGAATGCCCCAACTCCAACTTGCAATGCCAGAGCTACACGCCACTTTCTACGGCGGATTTGGCCTCGACTTACCAACGACTTTTGGATGAAAACTTGGGTGACGTCGTCAAGGGTCAAAAGGTTCCCGTCGTCTTTGGCTCCTTCGGTGGTATTTATGGCAAGGATCAGCCCCTCCAGTCGTCGGTGTTGGACTTGATCATCAAGTACATTTCAACGTCGACAGCGGGTGGTTTTTTCGCGTCTTTGAATCCTGACACGGAAATGTGGCTGGAAGCGCCGCCTGCAGGCAACAAGACAATCGGCAAAGCCCATTATGGCCTCATGAGTGCAAGTTCATGGCAAGTCGCCAATGTTGATTTGCTGCAAGCTATGTCTGCCATGAAGTCGTCTGATATCCCATGCTACGGCGATACCCAGCCTGGGGATCCTGATGCAAAAGAAAACGGAGCTTCAACTGCCTCAACAATGTTCGCACTTTTGATGGCGGCAGCAGTCCTCATGATGTAGATAACCACTGAAATGAACATGTATGGAGTCCTTCATGGATACCATTTGAAAATTGCATATGCCACAATCTCTCGGTGGATAATACGATATGCGAAATGTTCTAACGATAGCTCCTTCATGGTTAAACCTCAACAGATATATCTGAATCGATACCGGCCCTTGTTTTGAGCTGTTTTCTTCGATGTGTATTGCGGGATCGTGGGGGAAGTGGTCGCTTCAATGTCACATGAACAACAGGACGAATTGGCGTTCGGTCAAAGGCGGCAGTGGCTCGGCTGTCTTCATAAGGTGCATAGGTTGTGGGGTTCAGGTTTCCTTCAGCAATGCCGCGGGCTATTGAGTTGGAAATGGACACATTCCCGAGATAGCTCTCAGGTTCGACTTCAAACCATGGCAAGACGTCATCCTCTGAAGTATTCCAGTCGTTCAACATTGCTGCACTCTGGGTCAAGCAAGTTAGATGGAAGCCTAGGATGCTTAACCTTGTTTTCTGGATCATACACGATTTGGTGTCTAAACGTCAAGAGAGCTTGAAAAAATGACGCCGCAAATGCCGGAGGTAAATCTGTGCCATAAGTTCGGCCCAAATATTCCAAGATCTATCGGGGTGGTTACGACTGAGTCTGGTGGATCCATACTTTGTCAGGCGTCTTGCACTCTTTAACTATCTTGTACGCCGTGACAAATCCAACATTGGGGATCGTTGGGCAATAGTCACATCCAGCCAATACACATAGCTGCAAGAACTAGGCACTTGGTGTGAGGAGATGCCGTGTGCGATTACTCTTGCCATCAAGTCGCTCCAGCCAACAAAAGAAAAGTTTTCACAAGCCCCAATGTGCCTTCGCCGAAACTCTTCAGCTTGACCCTGAGAGTTCAGCTTAAATAAAACCTGAAGGAGAACTAAATATGGAAGATGGCTCGCGTCGGTCTTACAGTCTTGCAGCCATACGGAACACAATCTGCATCTTCAGAAATGACAATATCGACGTATTGCATTTTGGAGAGGAACGCCAATTCAGCATCGGCCTCATACGGCGCAATAATACATTCTATGGATGGATGCTTTTTGGCCAACGTTCTGCGAAACTTTCGCGCCATATCTGTCGTAACCTTGACAGCTCTTGTAAACTCTCTGCGGCTCTTCTGCAAGAGCGTAAATCAATATGTAGGAGCATGACGGACCTCTCTTTCGCCTTCTGCAAGTAATTGAAATCCTTTATGTAGATGCAATGCCCGCTCTCTATATATTGTTGAGAAAGTAGGTTCGTCGTTCCAGGTGTACCGATTTCGTCCAGCATTGGTGGCAGCTTTTGTTGGCGGCGTTCGGCCTTCAAATACCACGATGGGTGTAATATCATACTTGAGGAGCAATTCCAATCGTGCAATGCAGTGCATTTCATACGGTTCCGTGTGCTCAACGTCGAGGGGGTTCACTCCTTTTGACGCTGCAATCGCAAGTTCCGACGCACAGCTGACCGCTCCAGCATACAACCATCCTGAGATATCAATACCAGCTCGTTTCCCTCTGTACCTACTTCAACGTTTAATCATTTCACAGTATCTTTGTCTACCTCGAGAGGTGCGTTTCGTTCATGATGCCTCGGAGATGTATCAGCAGATCCTTCACTCCCATGTCAGACTTTGGCGCCAAAATTCGAAAATGCGATTGGACAACCATCTAATATGTCATCCGGATATCCGGATAATTGAATTAAACAGAGTGTGGGGGAGAAGAGTGCCGCTCTTCAGAGCGCTTCGATACGCCGTGGAGAACGCCGGAAGGAGTGTAATCGAGGTGTTCATTACCATTCCCGAATTTGGATTTCCGTGAATGTTTTTATAATGCAATTATTGCATTCTGTGCGAGTGCCGAGCTCACATCAACACTGTACTCGTATGACCTCCATGGCAAAAGATTGAGCAAGAAACAGGATGAGATCAAAGTTGTGATCTCCATGGATCAATCTCTCCCTGACAGTTCCTGTAATCCATCAAGCTTGATGGATATCTTTTGCGCAAATGGTTGGAAACGTATCCAACAATTTGAAGCCAAGGCGGGATCCACATGTCACGTGAAACCCTGATAAACCAAAGAATGTCACGTGAAACACGCGAAAACAGGGTCTTTGTAGGCTCTGTGGCGTCGGTCGGGAACTGAGGCAACAGCACTTGTTAGGTCGGTGGCAAAAGCCAAAGTTAACTATCTGCAGCTAATCTAGTCAGTAAATCTGGTCGCAAAGTAGGGCTTGGGGAGGAGCAGGGGCCTTTCAGGGTTGCCGTACGTGACATCCTGGATGTCACGTGAAACCCTGATAATCAAGGAGTCGCGAGACGTGCGAGGTCGTAGAGTGCGGCGAGTAGGCTAGCGATCGGAAGGACTATGGGGAGTAGTCCGAGAGCGAGAGGTGTGGGGAGGAGCTCGGTAGAATAGAGCAAATAGAAGTCTGGTTAAGGTTAGAAGGAAGGCTAGCTAAAGGACGGGTGGACACCAGATCGCGAACACGATCGTCGATACAATTGACGATCGTCAAAACCGGATACCGTGAAGGCCGGATAAAGCTTGCGTCGTGACAATCTCCCCCACTTGATGTCGAAGCCCCCGCTTCGACGATTACGCGAGGCGCTCTCGCGATCGGCCGGTTGGGTAAAAGAAAAGATAGGCGGTAGGTCGAGAAGGCGGAGCGAGAGGCAGTCCAATCGGATCGGGAGGATAGTGTAATTCCAACGCTCGCGATCGGGATCGGATTGGCTCAATTTTAAAGCGATTCGGGCTCGGGAGTGGAGGCCGAGTAGAGGCATTCGAAACAAGACTGGAAGGTGCGAGCGCAAGATGGACAACGTGGGTCAAGCCGCAGATACGGTCAGCGACCATATCGTACAGTCGAGCCGGGACTTACCCGCATTGCGAAGGATCGTGGATCACTTGGCGGAGCTGAACAACTTGGCCCGATCGTATCAAGATTCTTACCCCGAAGGGTCGCCCGGGAATGGGCCGACATGGTGCAAGAAGTTGAAGATGCGCGCACGACGATCGCGGCGTTGAGGGAACAAGTGGCGCAAGATCGAGACGCCATGACGCATGGTCGTGAAGAGGCCGCAAAGATGCTGTATCGGACCGGGGGGGGCGATGTTACGGCTGATCTTGCGTGGCCTAACACTCCTGCGGACGAAGTGATCGCTCGCCAACAAGTTGCATTGGTAGCCGCCTTACGAGATCGTGATGAGGCTCGAGAGTACCTTCGCGAGCGCGGCAACGATGTGTTACAGCTGCGAGGCGAACTGCATGAGTCGAACACCACTCAGCATGCGTTGTCCGAGCAGGTGGTCAAGCAGAATGTTGAGATCAAACGTTTGTAGGCCTTGGTGGAGTCCGAGCGGGCCATGCGAGAGACGGCTCAGGGCTTGCAAAATGTCCTGGCCGCCGATGGCCGTCGTCAAGACGAAGAGATCCGGATCTTGCGCCTCAATCTCCAGTCAGCTCGGCACGATCTCCGTCTAAAAGAAGTGCAATCCAACGAGCGGATGCTTGCCAACGAAGCGCTGAAGAAGAAGATACAAGATGCGCGCGGACCCCTGATTCAACCCGGGCTGCAGGAAGTCTTGGCCGAGCTCAAGGAATCCGAAAGCAAACGGCAGGTTCTAGTCAAGGAAGCCGCATCGTCCACTGCCGAGATCGTCAAGTTGAAAAGGATGCTCAAGGCGGTGCTCAACGACCTAGACGATCGCGCTCGGGAGACAGCCGAAGCCGTTGAAGAGGCTCGCGATTCGGCGGCCAAGTTGAAGAAATGGCAGTCCGTTTTCGAGGAGGTCACTGCTCTGCGCGACGAGGTGATCTTGAAGATTGAAGAGCTACGCGATCGGCTTGTGTTTGCCGTGCGGAATGGCGTGCTGGGTGACGAAGGCTTGCGCGGCGCGGTGGACTTTTTGAATTGATCCCGCGACAGCTTCCTGGTGGTGGGCGATCTTGCCGGATGGGTGGAGGCCTGGCATACTCGTGCTCCTTTTCCGGGGACTATCAACGTGGTTGGGGCGGGTCCAGCCTAGGCGTCGAGTCCCGAGGTGCCCCTGCCAGCGATCGCGGACGTCTCCCTGGTGGATGCGGAGGTGACAAAATGGCGGGCTTTTGCCGACGACTTGGTGGCCCGTTTACGCGCTCAGATTGTAAGCGATCCCGAACTGTTGGCTGGTCTTGTTCCCGACGCGAGTGTTGGTGTCGAAGAAGCGGCGGGGGCGGAAACACAGACGAGTTTTATCAGTCCCCGATCCCAACAGCAAGCGTCTACCCTGGGCTCGGATGATCCGAACTTGGCCTTTACCGACGACGATTTTCAATTGACTGGCGCGACTGACGCGTTGGGGAGTCAGGGGCTCAAACGCCCGATCGTTACGTCACCGTCCAAGTCAAAGCGATCTTGCAAAGGCGCACATCTGGCCGCTTTGAAGTCGCCCCGATCGGCGTCGACAGGGCCCGCTCGGAACAAGGAAGTCACTCCAGCGATCGTGCGTGCTTACGAAGCCATGATGGCGACCAAGCCTTGGGAGCGTTATCAGCACTTGCCTTCGATTTTTCCAGCCGAGCGAGCCAATGAAGCCACGCGTATGGTCGACGAAGCACTGAAGGCGTTCTGGCTGAAGCGTGGGCGTGAGGTCTTCGAGCGGATGTTTTATTTGAAGTTGGATTCCGCCACCGACAAGTATGGAAGTTTGGACCAGATCGCCGGCCCTTTGGAAATGGTGTTGGCAAGTCTGAAGGTTGCGGAAGAAGACTGCGCGGGGACTCAGCATCTGAGCCCGATCGCCTACTTTTGTTCTCCTCGCCATCAATGGCCGATGTTGTTCAAGGCCCCGATCTGCTTGAAGACCATGTTTTCCACCCATGGCGGCGATGACCAAGCCGAGCGGGTGGTGTTGGCGTATCTGGAAGAGTCGAAGCAGTGGTTTCCCCGAGTGCCCGCTCTGGCGCGTCAACAGGACAAACTGCTTGAGTGGACTTGCGATCCCGCGACGACCTTCAAGTATTATTCCCAGCGTAGTGCGTTGAAGTCGAAGCCTCATGGTGATCTGGCCAAGTATCAAGTCCAGACCATAGACGATTTGAAGGTTGTGTGCACCCAGTCGATTAGTTTGGTGGAGTCGAAGATGGTGGTGCCCGATCAGCCGTATGATTTCGTGGATCTGGAGTATAGCGACTTGTGCGATCCTGGTCCTCAATGGGGTGCTTTCGATGTTCACACGCAAAGTCGTCTGGTGCGAGTGGATGGTGGCCCTGTCGAACCACGCGAGGCCTATGAAGAGCGTCTTGCGTCGGCGGGTGGCGCCACGATCATTTAGGGAGGAGACCCGATAGTCTTCTTCTTCGTAATGCATAATTGAGTGTATTTGTTCTGGTTTGTTGTCGGTGTTTCTTCCATAGGCATGTGTAGTGGGCACGCGATCGGAAGGTTCAGCAATCGCGTGTAAAATGTAGATACGTAAAAATATGTAGTCGGAGTGTGGGCGCGGGCTAATACTCCGGTGGGGGATCGGGTGCCAGATCCAGCTCCGTAAATCGTGGGCTTCGTCGAAGAGGGGGTAATCCTTGGGAACTGCGTTGTCGATCTTCATATTCTTGTATAAAGGATTGGTACTCTTGTAGGCGCGATCGTGGCGTCCAGTGTTGGGTTCCATCAGAATGTGTCACCAAGTACTCGATTTCCTTGCCTGTAATCCATCGTTTGTCGGCTATGTCCTTGATCGGGGAGTCTGTGTTGGTGTACGCCACGTCGTTGTCTGAGAAGGTGACCCGATCGGTAAAGCTACTTGTTGGTAACATGTCAAGAGCGATCGAGGTGTCCGCTATATCCGGGTTCGGTTGATTTTCTTCTTGCGTATGGCTGCTCTCCCCCTGCGAGATCGCGGAGGCGATCGGGAATGTCTTCATCGTAGGGTCGCGACCAGTAGCCCTGAAAAAGTTTAAGGCGATCCACATTGACGGGGAAGTCGCGATCGGGTAGCGAGGGTAGATAGACACGATACGTGTTGGAGCCTTGTTTGGAAAGGATGCGATAGGGTCCGTGCCAATGGTACGCGAGTTTAGAGATGCGAGTGTCGTCGTCATGGCGCGATTTACGAAAGTATTGATACACCCAGACGGAGTCGGCGGGTTGGAATTCGATCGGGCGCTGGCGCGAAGTGTGCCGATCGCGATTTTGTCCCTTGATGAGTTGGGACTCGACTAGGCGTCGGGTGGCGAGAAACCAGGAGCTTTGCTGGCGGCGCCATTGAGGGAGGTCGTCCGATCGCCAGGGAGGGTCTTGATTGAGGAAGGTGAGGTGCAGTGGTGAGATCGGATCGCGTCCGAACAGACAAAAATAAGGCGTGTCGCCGAGGGTCTCGTGGTAGGCCGTACGATAGGCCCAGAGAAGTCTGGGAAGATAGAGATCCCAATCGGTTTGAACGGAGTTGACATACATCTTGAGCATGGTGGCGAGGGTAGAGTTGAAGCGCTCGACAAGTCCTTGGCTCTGTGGGTGTCCGGCTGCACTGGAGAGTTTGTCGATCCCGAGCACCTTATACATAGAGTGCGCGAGTTCGGAAACGAAATTGGTCCCGCGATCGGATAGTAGGCGCTCGGGTACGCCGTAACGACAGAGGACTTCATCGATCAGGACGCGCGTGAAGGTGGAGGTTTTGAGATCGGGGACTGCAAAAGCCTCCGGCCAGCGCGTAAAGTAATCGATAAAGATGAGCACGTAACGGTTCTCGCGGGGGGTGATCGGGAAAGGCCCGAGAGCGTCGACGACGAGAAAGTTAAAGGGTCCCCGTAGGAGGTAGATCGGCATGCGTTGAAGTCTGCCTTGGCGCCAGGGGCGAGATCCTTTCGCAGCTCCGCAGCGGACGCAAACTCGGCAGTACTCGTGTACGTCCGATCGCCAGCCGTGCCAGTACGCCACACGACGTACTCGATCGAGCGTACGTGCTACACCAAAATGCCCCGCGAGGGGTAAGTCGTGACAGAGTTGAAGTACTCGTCGGGTCCACCCGAGCGGTATGACCGGGACAAGGTGAAGCTCCGGATTGCGGATGGGTGTCTTGAGGATAACGCGTCGACAAAGGAGGGTCCCTTGGAGAGCGTATTCATCGTGCGTTCGTGTCACAAGGGTCAGGAGGGAGGGATCGGCAGGGAGGGCTGAATCCTGGATGTAGGCTTTCATAGCAATGATAAAGGGGTCGTCGGCGAAGCCGGCAACTCGTAAGAGTCATCATTGTAAGGGGGTAGTTACGGATCGGGAGTGGCTTCCGCCATAGACGGGAGTGGTTGGGTGGTGGAGTCCGCCGGATCTGGTGTCGCTGTCTGTTGTCTGGCAGCAGCCGATCGGGTGATCGCGGAGATGGGTAGCCGTGAGAGTCCGTCCGCACACCCCATGGCGGTCCCTGGGCGGTGAATCACCGTGAAGTCGAGGGCCTGAAGTTGAATGATCCAGCGCGCGAGCTTGCTGTTGCCCGATTTGGAGCCAACCTTGAAGAGCCAGACGAGAGCAGCATGGTCCGTATCGATCGTGAAGTGTCGCTTGTCGATGTATGGGTGGAACTTTGTACGAGTCCAAAGCACTCGATCTCAGAGGTTCCGTCTTTCTTGTTGATCCAGCGTCGTTGCGTAGCGTCAAGGGCCTGGCTAGCGTAAGCGATCACCCGCTCGTGCTTGTCTTGTTTCTGCATGAGGACGGCCCCTACCGCGATCGGGCAGGCGTCCACGTAAATGATAAAGGGTTGTTCGAAATCGGGATACGCCAAGATCGGGGGGCTAACAATTTTCTGTTTTAGGGTGTCGAGCGATCGCTTGCATTCCTCAGTCCATTGAAAGGAAGGTGACGTTTTGAGTTGTTCCAGAGGGTTCGCGATCGCTGCAAAGCCTTTGATGAAGCGGCGGAAATATCCGGCGAGACCAAGGAACGCTCGGGCTTCGGCGACGTTGCGGAGTTCATGGATCTTGAGGACCGATTTGACTTTCTCGGGGTTGGGCAATATACCCGCCGGGGTGACTATGTGTCCGAGGAAGGCGACCGAGGATTTGCCCCAGTGGCATTTCGACCTTTTGAGTTTGAAGCCCGCTCGGGCGAAGCAGCAGAGGACGTCATTGACGCGAGCGAGATGGGATGTGAAATTGTCGCTGTAGACAATAACGTCATCGAGAAATACCAGACACGATCGCCAGATCTGATCGCGTAAGACATGCTCCATGAGGCGTTCGAACTGAGGGACCGCGTTACAGAGCCCGAACGGCATAACAAGCCATTCGTAGAGGCCGAATTTGCAGGTGATGGCCGTCTTCGGGATGCTATCTTCTTCCATGCGAACGTTCCAGTACCCAGACGCGACATCCATGGTCGAGAAGTATTTGGCTTTGCCGAGGACGTCGAGCAGATCGTCTATACGGGGTAAGGGGTAGCTGTCCTTGATTGTGACCTCGTTAAGGCGCCGGTAGTCAATGCAAAATCGGATCGAGCCATCGGGTTTTCGGATCATTAAGACGGGGCTGGCCCAGGGGCTCGTGGACGGTCGTATGAGGCCGAGCTCGAGGTATTGTTGTATTTCCGCTTCCATAATTTCGCCTTCCCTTTGAGACACCCGATAGGGAGCTTGTTTGATAGGGTGGGCTGAGCCGGTGTTGATGTAACACTTCACCAGATCGGTACGCCCAGGAGCTTTCGAGGTGGTGACAAAGATATCGTGTTGAAGGAGGATCTTCCGGAGCATCTCGCGTTGAGTCGGGTTCAGGGTGGAACCTTCCCAGTTGATCGGGAGTTCATTAAGGACAGGGGTGGATTGGACGGCCGCGATATAGTTCGGGTATACGTGCTGTGAGAGAGAGGGGGATAGAGGGTCATCAGGGGGTAGCTCTTCTGTTGTTGAGGTCGCGTGTGTGTCGGTATCAGTGGCGTGGGTCTCGTCTGGGTGACCAAGCTCTTCAAAATCGGGCGGTAAGATTGTAAACGTCCCGATCGGTTCTCCGGGTGAGCATATGAGAGGGGAGTCTCCTGCGTTACGGATCTGGACCCATGTCACCTTGTCTTGAGGTTGATTGAGGGAGCGAGCCACCTGGACCGGAGAGCTAGCGATCGGTTCGATGAGTATCGTGCTGTGACGAGGAATCGTGTCTTGAAGAGAACATTGGATCACGCAGCACGATCGGGCCGCCACTTTGATGCGCTTCACGGGGGAGATAGAAGGGGATCGTGGAGGTGTCTCCGGAGGGGAAGGGAGAGGAGATAATGAGATCGGGCCCGAGGAGCCCGGGATAAGGAGCTGGTTCGTCTCGAGATTGATCGTCGCTCGTATGCGACGCAAGAAGTTGACTCCGATGATGCAGTCCGTGATCGTGTCAGACATTACCCATAGGGAAAACTCCACCGTCAGGCCTCCAATGAAGATTGTGAAAAGGGCTCGACCGAGAACGCGTAGAGGACGTTGTTCGACCGAATGAAGTTCTGAGTCGGGGGCTTGGAGGGTCGGTGAGCCGAGGAGTCGCCAGCTGGTTTCACTAAGTATACTGACAGCCGCTCCGGTATCGATCAGCGCGAGATGGGGACGCATGTTAACGAGCACGATCGCGGACGGGGCCGATCGGGGATGATCGATGTGAGCTATGAATCGCGAGGTTCCAGGAGTGTTTTCCCTGAAGCCCGCGTAAAGGGAGGTTTTGCGCTTGTCGGGTAGGGGTCGCTCGCCAAGAAAGGGGGGCAGATCGGGCTCATCGGAAAAAGGGAAGAGGCGGGAAACTTCGCTGGGTGCGAGAGTGGGTAGCGCCGGGGGTTCGTCAGCCGATCTGTTGAGGGGTGATCGGACGCGATCGTCTGCTGTGAGCCTAGGAGGCAGCGGGGGAAGACGCGATTTGATCAGGATCGTGCGGAGACCGTTGGGTGGGCCGTCCCCAGGCCACAATCCACGATTAGTGAGTTCGAAGGGGACGCTCGGGATTCGAATTGATAGGCGCAAGGGGACCAAGTGGTAGGTAATGTAGGAAGAAAATCGGACGCGCGATCCTTTGGTGTCGAGTACTTCTGATGATGGCGAGGAGAGCAGAGCGCTTGAGTAGTGGGTTGCTCGGGTCTGATACACGAAGTGTGCCCTCGCTAGGCGTGTATCATGATCGCGTTGGGCTCTGGCCTGGGCCTGTTGCAGGAGGCGATCGGTGCGTGTAACTGAAGCGATCGGGCTCGTGCGCGAGAAGCCGCGGCTAGCCCGTCGTGCTTCTTCACAAGAGTTGAGAGTTGAGGTGAACCAGTCGAGCCAGTGTTGGGGGTCATCCAGTTGTGCTGGGGATTGGAGTAGGTGGAAGTCCGCGGGGGTGATCGGGCGCCCGAGAACTTGTTCCATGAGAGGTAAGATGGCGTCTTGTTGTACTTGACGCCGAGAGCGTATGGCTTGTAATTGACGTTGTAGGTCTTCCGGTGAGATCGGGTACATTCGGTCTTCGAAATCGAGCGAGCAAGCTTCGAGGGAGCTGGGAAAGTCTCCTGAAAGTATAGCCTCGATTTGCTGGGGTGAGAAGACGGCCCGAGGCGTAGGTGAGGAACTCGGAGTATCGGAGACGATAGTGTTCCCGAGCGGTAAGGGAGGAGAAGGAGAGGAGGACTCGTGCTCGCGTCCGAGCACGGAGGAATCTTCTCGTGGGGCGATGACCGCTATATTCTAGATGCGATCGGGCGCCGGATCCGGGAGGAAAGAGGAGGCAGGTTGCAATTCGTGCTGAGGGGCCTTCTCCAGGGGAGGTCGATCGGGAGCCGGTTCGGTTGCTTCGTATTCATGTCCCTCAAGTATAGGGGCGAGACTTGAGCTCAAGGCAGGGCGATTGACATCAGTAAGGGCCTTGGCTGGTATATGTGGAATATCGCGTGCAATGTTTCTTCCGAGCACAGACGGGAGCTTTGTGGAGGGCGAGGCAGGGGGGCTATCTAGGTTAAGGGCCTTCGCGTGTTGTGAGTGTGTTTCAAGTGCAATGTTTCTTCCGAGCACGGACGGGGATTCTTGACTGCTAAGGGGGCTCGCTCGCGAGGGAGGAGAGTCAGGGTGCAGTGGGTGTAGGGTATCGGGGAATTCGTTAGGGGAAGTTGCTACCCCGATCGGGCGATCGGGTAGACAGGAGGGTAGTGTTAACTTGGGAGTCTTATCGGGAGGTTCGACCTTGTGCTTGCCACTCCCAGCGGCTAGTACAGGGTCCCTCGGTACTCAAAACGAGGCACCGGAGGAGCTCCTCGTTCGATGAGGGCGACCGCTTGTTGCGGGAGCGGGTTCGTAGGGCAATCGGCCCACCAGTGGCCTTCCTCGCGGCATATGAAACACCGATTGTCACGACGGGGCGAGGCGGGTTGCGAATTGGAGTGCTGACCCGAGGACGATCCGCGATCGGGTGTCGTGGGTGTGTTGTTAGTGTCCGAGGATCGGTTGGCGTTTGAAGTCTGGTTCGGGCGGTTGTTGCGATCGCGGTTCTGGAACGAGCCCCTGGGTCGGGTGTTGTCATATTGGTGTGAAGGTCGGCGAGCGTCTTCGGGTATCCCGCATTCCCATATGGAGTGACCATAGGTATTGCATCGAGAGCAGGTACTCGAGGCCCAGTGGCATTCGTTTCTTCCATGACGGAAGCGACCGCAGCGACCACATCGCGTCATATTTCCTCGAATGTCGTCGGCATCCATACAAATACGCGGGGGCACGGGGGTGTTAGGAGTCACCGCGATCGGAGCCACCGAAGTAGATAGTGCCGCAAGCTGAGACTGGGTAGAGTAGGGGGCGTCGTTGCGGCCCGCGAGCGTGAGCATATCGGCTCTGAGTTCAGTCTTGAGATCTTTGATCGTTTGCAGGATTACATTTTCCGAGCTGTCGACCGATTTGGATGCTTGACGCGGCGATCGGGCGGGTGTCAGAAGAGAGGATGTCGAGTTGCTAGACTTTGTGGCCGATCGGGAGCCATTTGGGCAACAGTCAATGTCGAACTCGCCGTCCGTGAGAAGCCGAATACACTCCTTGGCCGATCGGGGCCGGGGGCGCCGTTGGCGTAGTAGATTGCTGATCGCCGAGTCTCCGCATCCTTCGATAATACATTGAATAATGATCGGGGCATCGCTGCCCGCCTCTTGGTGAGAATCGTTCAGACGCCAGATGAACGATCGGATGGATTCGTTATCGCGCCGGTTTGGTTGCATGATCTTGCCATACGTTTGACTCAGCGTCTGGACGATCAATTCTTGCCGGAAGAGTTCTTTGACCGAAACCCACGAAAGGTGAGGTTCCCCCTCATGTAGTCTCATCCACCAGTCGGCCGCTCGCTCGATCTTACTCGAGACCAAGCGATCGCCGAATACGAGTAAGAGCTGTTCTTCTGAAAGGCGATATTCCACGGCCAGCTCGTCGAAACGACGCAGGAAGAACTTCAAGAAGCGCCGGTGCTCGAGAGAGTCGAGAGAGGGTGCAAACTTTTTGCAGTCGGCGTATCTGGAATCGGGAGAGCGGTCTCGAGGAGCTGGGGTAGGAGTCGGGATCGGGTAGGACGGAGGGTTCGGAGGGTTAGGGGGAGGTGACCCGCCTCCACCACCCGGGCCGGGATCGGGTCCCATCTTATTGGAGCCACCAGGGTGCGCGCCCGAGAGGGGGTACGTTGCAGGGTAGGGGTATCCATAGGTGGCAGTCGCCGTGATCGGAGGGGGAATGGTATACGCGGTGTCGGTGACTGAGGTCGGCCCGATCGGGTGAACCATCTTTATCGAAGGTTGCGGGGAACCATACGCCGCGCTCGTCGGGGCGAAAGAGAGTAGGGGATAGGGACTACATTGACTGTAGGGGGCGGTCCGCGAGGGGCGTAGGGGCTTGTACTGGAGTAAAGGTTGGTTACCGTCTGAATCGGGTCTCCACGAAGAATAGTTTGTTGAAGGGAACTGGCACGATCGGAACTGAGCGCGGCGCGAGCGGAAGCTATCGCCTGCTCTTCCTGCTTCAAACGCTCTTGAGCCTCCTGGAGGCGGCGTTGTTCTTCTACCGCGCGCTCGTAAGAGGCATCACTTGAGGCCGTGGCTTGCCGAACCATCGCGAGCGTGTTTTGGAGCTCCGCTTGCTGGCGTTGTAAGTTCTGAGCGCGGGCTTCAAATTCTTGGTTCCTCGAGGAGCCTTCGGTCCGCAAGCGATCGAGTTCTTTTTGGAGTCCCGAGATTCTTTGTTCGGCGGACTCATGCTCGCGCTCTTGGAGAGCTCGATTGTCGGCCATCAGATCGGCCACTTCCTTCGAGTGAAGGGCGCGTTCCTCGGATAGTTGGGCCTTAAGGGTCTCGCAAGTGGGGCAGGGCCTGCTCGGGGTAAGAGAGGCATGTTCCACTGCTTGCGCGAGCTCTTCGCGCATTTGAGCCATCTGCATTCGGGACTCATCCAGGAGGGTGTAGCAAGCCGAGAGCTCTTCGGAGGCTCTCTGGTTTTCTGCCTCTAAAGTTCCTCGTTCCTGGGTCCAGGTCAGACGAGCTCGTTCCAGATCGTTCCCAGAGAGGTTGGTTTGCTCGGTAGCCAGTTGGAGGCGTCGTATGAGGTCCGCATTTTCACTTCGCGATCGCATCAGGGCTGCGTTCAGTGTTTGGACTTCCTGAAGGCGGATCTGGTCCACTTGAGCCGCTGTTCTCTCGGCCGAAGACTGAAGCGCAAGTTGTTCGCGAGCGGCCTGTAGTTGGTTATTCAAGTCAGAGATAGTGACTGTAGCTTCTTGGATCTGGAGGTTAGAGGCGATCCGGTCGCGTTGAAGCACCTCGCATATTTCTTGATACTTGGTTTCGAGCTCCCTTTGGAGGACAGACGTCTCTTGGCCATATCGTTCTTGGAGTTGTGACGCGATCGTTCGGAAATCGTTCTGACGTGTATCCTCTAAGAGTCGGGCATGGTCGATAAGAGCGGCGTGCTCGCGAGCTAGTTGACTATTTTCGATCAACAGCTGTGCCTGGCGGTTTTGTAGTTCTTGTTGAATGGTCGCTGCTTGTTGTGCTTGACTGTGTAGGAGACGCAAATCTAGCGGCCATAGTTCATTGTTAGAAGCGCTCGGGCTCGACGCTGGACTTTCTTCAAGCTCGACGATTGGGGTAGTCGTAATAAAGCTTGGCGCGGGAGCGGGGATCGGGGAGGGTTGAAATCGGACCAATTCGTCCCGATCGGGATAAGTGATCGCGGGCGTCTCTTGGGGTAGTAGTGGTCGCTTTGGAGGGGCCCGTTCAGTAGGGGGTGAGATCGTAGGTGATTCGTCCGATGGACGCTTCCGATCGGGTGAGGGAGGAGACCCTTCAGTTGTATCGTCAGCATCTTGCGGAAGATCAGTCAAGTCGGCCAGGTAGACTTCAGTTTGGGCCGACAAGTTTGTCGCTTGATCTTGGGTAGTAGTAACTTTCGGGTCTTCGAGCCCGGAGTATTCGACTCCAAGGCCGGCCAATCGGCGAGAGTATCTTTCTGGCATAGTCACTCAGCAGAGCACAATACCCTGCTTCTCCACCAAAAGAATGTCACGTGAAACCCTGATAATCAATGAGTCGCGAGACGTGCGAGGTCGTAGAGTGCGGCGAGTAGGCTAGCGATCGGAAGGACTATGGGGAGTAGTCCGAGAGCGAGAGGTGTGGGGAGGAGCTCGGTAGAACAGAGCAAATAGAAGTCTGGTTAAGGTTAGAAGGAAGGCTAGCTAAAGGACGGGTGGACACCAGATCGCGAACACGATCGTCGATACAATTGACGATCGTCAAAACCGGATACCGTGAAGGCCGGATAAAGCTTGCGTCGTGACTATGGCTTCGTATATTCATATGGACGTATTTTTGTACTTGTATAATACAGTGTACAATCCAATCGATTAGCACAATAGATACACCTTTACTTTAACTAAGAGAAAAAATAGAGTGTGCAAATGAGTAAAACTCCCGTTAACTCTTTCCTGTAAACGATTTGCTCGACAATTTGCAGGAAATAATCTGTTTAGAGGCAGTCTTTGTGCACTTGAAGTCAAAGACGGCGATGGAAATATGAATTTTGGCAGCCACAAGCCTACCGTGACTTGATTGGACAAAAATAATTCATTTTGACTGGACAAATATATTTTTTTAAACATCTGGCACACACAGGAGAAATCTTCCTTCCTGTCGTTGCGTGTGCATGATGACGCATAGAGTGCATCGTCTCCATATTATATACTACGTACTAGTAGTAGATAAATTGCCAACGTTGGGTGTCATATCTTCGATGCCAATGACTTTCCGATCAACTTCGAACTATTAGATGCAGCTTTATTAATCAGTACACAATAGAACATGTGTACAGTCTCCGTACCTTGTCATTTGTGCAACCCAGTGTACAACCCTATTTTGATTGGCTTAAAATATATGTTATTGACTTTGAAATTTGAGCGTGTGATTCCTAATGCTCAGTGCCCAAGGTTGACGACCGTGGTGGCCATTGTACATATCGTCACACCTCAAATGTAATTGTATCGTGTCTAGTGTAGGATGCATAAACAAATCAACCGTTCTAGACATTGACATCGTTTTCTACATGGATTCCTATCCTTTGCATAGGGGGCAGTGGCAAAGAAGTTTAGTCGTGTCTTTCTGCGACGACAATCCAGTGTGTGTTCTAGTCACAGTGCTGGGTCATATTCACGAGACTATTCATGTTAGCTTTACTCCTTCATGCATGCAATCAGCATTTACAAACGCTCGTATCTCGTTGTGTCGTGCGAAGCACGACGACTCAGGGGTATATTTGATTGATAATGCTGTTGGCAACTGTAAATACTGTTTATGGCTACGATACGCCTAAGATCAGGATACACTAAACTGAGATAGACTAAGCTGTGGACATTGTAAATCGACGTATTAAACATTTCTTACTGTTTGTCCGAAAGCCCTGCGAGGCAAAGCATCCTTCACATGGATTTCAAATGACAAACTTCATTGTTTATGTGCTGTGTTTGATGAAAACTATATGTATTGATAAGCTAAGACATGCCGACAAATACCGTTGCCGGTTTGCAACCCGTGATTAATGACTTAGTTTAAGTATACATCAGGGTTGCAAAACGCTTCGAATGATGCAACTCTCACTGCAACCATTGTTGCAAATCGAACATAGATCTGCGGCCTATGTACAAGGGATTTTTGTGGATGGTACAGTGTAAAAAAAGAGAAACAGCCAATCAGAATTCTAGAAATTTGAGATTTACAACTTCGGTTGCAAATGGCTGGTAAAGTACAAGTGTACAAATGGACTGTACTGTACAATAGAAAAGCCTCTCTCGAAGAAATCTACCCAGACATCATGTCCTCTTAAATAAAATATTATTAGTTATGTGAGTTTCTGAAAGGTGCCCTCACAGCTTTGCACATCGGTAAATTGACAAATACTCTAAAGTACTGTATTTCAAATGACTGCTTGTCATGCGAAGAATAATTTAAGTCGTCGGGCTACAATAACGACGATCTCCAACTGCTGGAAGCGTGCCAATATCATTCAATCCACTGAAGTGATATCGAGCACGCAGGCCTTCGTCGTCGCAATTTTGCCTCCAGTTGATTTTGGACAAATTCTCTGACTATCTCAATTTATGTCCTTTCAAAATAAATATCAAACCTTTGAAAATTGCGTTTCTTCGATGGAGGCTTTTCTGTATACGAAGCGATAGTCGTGACACACAGCACCACCGTGGAGTCTTTAGCTTGGCCAGCGCATCCTTTGTCAAGTTGTACCGCTCTGTCGACACCTCAGTCATCGTCCGTGAGGATATTAGGTCACACAAAAGTCGTCGAGCAAACGCTGTGTGTGAAATATCGTGGAAGGGACGTTCCGCAATATTCCAGCGATGACAGGTCTCATACCTATCAACTCGAGTCGACGCTGATTGACCAAAGATGGATTACCAACCATGCCATTAAGGCAGAGATTGGCACGTCAGCTATGTCGCATCAGTGGAGCTATGTGGGATTTCGCTGACCTGACGTGGCATGTCGGGACGCCTTTGGCACAGAGCGGCGGGCGGTCTGCCAACCTTTGCGTTCGACTCGCTTGGGGTTCATGCTCCAAAATCTCTATAGTATTATACAGTGCTTATTGCGTCTACTTTGCAGGGTGTGGCTGTCGAGCTGGACGATGGCCGCACTTCGTCTTCTTTGCTTGGGAGTGCTGGAGTCATGGGTGTTACTTGAGCTGTTGTGAGGACATTGCTCAGTGCATGGACCATGCTGTCGCCGACGTCAACCGCTCCTCTTCGGCCCATGCGTGATCCACTCACTTGGAGAGCTGGTAGGTGCCGTAGTAACGCTAGACTTGCTTGCATTTGCATGGTCAGCGCTCGCTTGGACGTGGCTCGGCTCGCTGTTGACGTGGGATGCTCACAGGCGTGATCCAACTCCTCGCATCGCTTCCTCTTGGGCAGTTTGGCACAGGGCGGCATGGACACACGAGGCAGCGAGCGAAGCGACGCCATGCCTGGACGGAATCAAATATGGAAGGATCCTGTCGGGCGGTCGCTGAGCAGAGAGCGAGCGTTGAGGCGTTAGAGAAACCGTCAACAGTCATTTCACTTTTTTCCATATTTTATTTCATATCTAAATGTGATCTCGCATAGCTAATTCTGACAGAAAAATCTAAAATGTTTCGTCGTCAGATGTCATTATATACAAAAATCAAGTATGAATTAAAATATTGTATCATGATATCATGCAGTTGGTCGCGTGCCAACTCACCTTACCATTGACAGCAACGACAGGATTGCGCCAGAGACCAAACCCTGGCCGCCCTCTCAGTCTCGCCGTCTTGGAATGCGATTTGCAATGTTTATACTCTCGCCCCCCCTTTCTAGCCCTCAATGGAGGTAGAGCTGCTGACAACCCCCCCCCGTTATCTACCTACGTAGAAGGCAAAGGGTGGACAACCCCCCCTCGGCTTCTACGTGACGAGGTTCAATGGTCCATCGCCCTGGCATTGTATTATTCATGCTAGCCATCGCAATCACACTACTGGTGTGCCTAACCACGACGGCATTCCCGATCTTCCCTTTAGCCGACGAGGAGTTTGCAGTTTTGACGGCGATTCGCCGCGATTGTCTGCCAGTCAACCCCCCGCCATCGCCTCTTGTTGATACCTGGTGCTTTGGGTCTAGTGTTGCTGGCATCTCCTCTTGCCCTCCAACGCATCCTTGCACTGGCATCCACCTCACGCCCGACAATGCTAATGCGTCCATTGTCAACATAACTGTGAACTTCCCATGGTGGGGCGTCATCTGCAACGCGACGACGGATCCAGTGTCGATTGTGGAACTGCATTTGCCATCTCAAGGGCTCAATTGTCCACTGGATGCGCTCGACATGGCCGCTTTGACAAACTTGCAAGTCTTACGTCTTCCTTACAACCACTTGAGCGGGCCAGTCCCAGCTTGGATCGGCGCCATGACGTCGCTCAAAGTGCTCGAGCTCACTGGGAATGCCTTGACGGGGTCATTGCCGCCCTCCATCATTGACAACGTCGAGCTGGAAGAGCTGAGCCTTGGCGAGAATGCTATCACGGGCGATCTACCAAATTCGATCAAAGTTCTTCCTTTGAGAGTCCTCGATCTCCACGGAAACAACTTGTCCGGGTCGATTCCACCTCCTCTCATGCGCAGCAGCGCCCTCGTCTACCTCGATCTCTCCGAGAATGGCTTTGCAGGACCATTGCCATCGCCGATCCGACTGCCCAGCCTTGTTGTCTTTGACGTCTCTTTCAACCGACTCAATGGCTCCTTGCCGGCAAGTCTCGCAACGTGGGGCCGTGGCGAAAGCAACGCAGGCTCGCTGCTACAAGTCTTTGACGCGTCGTTCAATGACTTTGTCGGCAATGTCCCTCGTGACTTGGATCTACTTGACCGCCTGGCCACCTTTTCAGTCCAGCAGAACGCCGACGTTGGTGGCGTCATCCCGCCATTGCCGCCCACGCTGCTCGTCCACTTCAGTCCTGAGGATGCATTCGGCGGCGCCAACCACTCCTTCACGTGTCCTCTCCCAACTCTTCCTTCGCCAGCTTCATGGGGAACCTTTCCATGCGCTTGTCCTCAGGCATTGACCACGCCGACTGGAGCATGTGCTGCTTGTGCTCCTGGTTTCGCCAGAATCAATGGAACATGCTCCAAGTGTCCTGCCGGCAGCTCATCCCCTGGCGGCGACGTCGAAGGCTGCACCGCATGCGCCGAGGGAACTTTTGCCAACGCTTCAGGCTCGTCTAGCTGTCAATTGTGTCCTCTTGGCCATACGAGCTCGTCGGCAAGCGCGACTAGCTGCTCGCCTTGTCCTCCCGGCACGACGTCGTCTCCATCAGGTCGATGTCTCTCTTGCGAGCGTGGCTTCTTCTCCACTGACGCTGGTAGCACGGCGTGCAATCCTTGTCCTGCCGGCACGTTTGCATCCTCCTTTCGCTCCGTCGCCTGCACTCCATGCCCGTTCGCGTCCATCTCAAACATCGGCGCTGTGCTCTGCAGTCCATGCGGGAATAGCTCGACGGCATTCAATGCGACGACATGCGTAGCGCGGCCTCGTCCAGGATTTGGCCACGACGCCTTCGATGCCGTGGCTGCTTGTCCTCGTGGTTCGTTCAACAATGGCTCGTTCGCGCAGTGCCAGCCGTGTCCAAACGGCACGGCATCCAACTTGTCGGAGGCTACAGCATGCCCTGAGTGTCCGCTTGGTACCTTCAGCGACCACGTCGGGCAAACAACATGTACGCTGGCGCCGCCAGGAGCGTGGGTCGGCCATGTCGGCGCAGAGATAGCGCGAATGTGTCCACCAGGAACGTACAGCGCAGTCGCTGGAGCTGCTGCATGCGTCCGTTGCCCGAATGGATCGATCGCTCCGTCCATGGGCGCGGTGGCATGCTCTGGCATTCCGCCTGGCCATGTCCTTCAATCAGCGCAGTGGCCGCATATCCTCGTCACGATCTTTCACACAGTCGACGAAAGAATCGTCAACGAGGTGGCGCCGCAGGCGTTTGCGCTGGCGCGAGTCCAAGCGACCAAAGTCCATCTCGTCCGTGCGTTTGACAATCGCCGCGAGAGCCGCGATGTCCTCTTTGGAGCCACGCAGTCCATGAGCTACGAAATGGCAGTCGAGACGGCCGTGTCGCCGCTTGCAATCATGGAGCACCTCTTGGACTTTTTGATCTACATGGACATGTTGATGGTCGATAAAGGCGCCGTCTTGTCGACGAACGCGACGCACCTCGAACTGCTCGAGCCTTTTGCCGTCGACGTCGCAGCTCCATGTGCACCAGGCACGTACGCCAATGGCTCTGTCGCCTGCATCGACTGTCCCGCGGGAACGTTCAGTGGTCGGGAAGGAACTGCAGCATGCACCAAATGTCCACTGAAGACGCGGGCGGCAAAACCCGGCGCGAAAAAGTGTCGGCCGTGCAGAGCCAACTACTTTGCCGACGCGACGTCGACCAAATGCATCGAATGCGACTTGGTTTCGATCGACTTGAGCCTTCTCTGCGCCGGCGCGGTCGTTCGTCTTCTCTGCTTTGTCCTGCCGCTACTGTATGCAGTGTGGTGGTACATGGCCAGTCGCCACTGGCTCCATGGCGATCCACTCGCGGCGCCGCCTCTCATGGACTCTTTCCGCAACAATGGAGGCCATACCGTCAACACACGACCATTTCCACCGCCAGAGCGCATCCTCCCGTCGGAAATCGCCATGTAGTCCGTCTTGTCCACCGATGTATGATGGACATTTGAAACGTGTGAAATTATATTGTCAGTTCGATTCGAAATTGGAGTGGGGGAGCGAATCGAATAGATCGGAGAAATCGCTCGCGAAATCGACCGACCAATTACTGATCGTAAATTCAGATTAAATTGGCCAATCAAACGAGTCGTACGATTCCATTCGAAAGCACCTGCATTCTTCATCCACCAGCGATGCAACACACCCCGTCACCACGCCGGTATATCACGCGTTCATCCCCGATTGTGGAGCAGCCGCATGCTCCTGAGGTGTCTCGGGCCGCTCTGTGTCTTTCACGGTGAAAGACACTGTCTGCTCCCGCGATCACAGTAGAAAGCGTTTGCAGCCGCAAATTTTTTAGGGTGCATCATGGAATGATATCAAGCATCAAATCTTCACATTCTGCTCGGGACACATGAGCGTATACAGACGAGCCAAGAGTTTGGACCATTAACTTCGACTTTGTATGAACATACAAATATCAAGTATAATGATGGGTCGGTCGATTGTCGGGCAATTTTCCCAATCGACTGTTCAGTCCAATTTTACCCCAAAAGGACAATAATTCAGGAGATTGGACATGACGTACGTGCTGCTGAAAACAAACGAGCAGGCGTCTTTCTCGTGGAGTTTCCATGGTAAAGAGGAGCAGAGATGGCTTCTAACTGCGGTGGTACGCGTGGAAATGCCGTGGTTTATCGAAGGAAACCTCCAGTGGCCTGTCCAAGACGGAGATTTGTCACGCTGGGCCTTGCAACGTGTTCATCTCCAGAGCAGCCACCAGCGCGACGACGCTTGCAGGACGAGATCTCTGCATCCATCAAAGACGCAAGTGCTACTGGAGGACAGTTGTCACAGCCTAGCACATCCACGGCCATGCCATCTCGGCAGAATGCCACGTTATTGTCGTTCACACGTTTGAAATGTCCATCGGGTTCAACTTGTCCATCATTTTGAGATTGGCATGCTCGACAGCGCGACGCTGGTTTGTCTTGCGGTGGCTGGCGTGGCGGCTCTTTGCTTTGGACTGACGTACCACCGACAAGCGTCGGACGTTCCGTTCATCTCGTCGTGGGTTCCGTTCTTCGGCGCGAGTTTGCGCTTCCGTCGAGGCCAAATCGCATGCCTCCAGCAGTGGACCAAGCAGCACGGACCTGTGTTCAGCCTGACGCGACTTGGAATCGCAGTCACGTACGTCACAGACAGCTCGCTCTTCAGCCCGCTCATCAAGACGACCGCGTTGGCTCTATATCCGTTGAAAGCCAAGATCATGGAGCGAGTGTTTGGCGCCGCCAAGCAAGCCGAATCGACGGCGCTCCTGGCAAAACTGGCGCGGCGAACTCTCTTGACACACTTGAGTGGCGCGTCGCTTGGTCAGTGGTCGATCAAAAGCCACGCGCTCTTCAAAACCCACCTCGAGGCTGCGCTCGCCGACGTGCCCAACGACACCAAGGTCGAAGTCTACCCGTGGCTCGCGCGGGTCATCTTTGCAACGATGCTCGAGACATTCTACGGCCCTGGGCTCTGTACGCCGTCGTTCCAGGCCGACTTGGACACCCTCGACAAAGCCTTTCCAGTGCTCTTCATGGGGATTCCAGCCAAGTGGTGCAAGGTAGCGACGTCCCGCGACCGCCTCTTGCAAGCGATGACAGACGCAGCTACGAGGGAGAATGGTAATACTCGGTATTGGCTTTGCTTTTCATGAGCGCTCTAGTGTCGCCGCTCGTGCAGGAGCTCTGGCAGCTCTACGGAGACAAGGCCGCGCCGCCAAGCCAGCTCGCGTTCGTCTGGTCGATGATCTACAACACGATTCGAACGACGTTTTGGCTGCTGTACTACCTCCAGACAACTCCAGGAGCTTGGACAGCCGTGGAGAAACAAGTGCAAGCAAATGTCCATGGCGATGCACCGATGCACGCAGAGCTGCAAGGGTTGGTCGTTTCCGCGGTTCCTTCATGATGGCATGGACTAGATGCGACTTGCTCGACGCGGCCATGAAGGAAACATTGAGGCTCGCAACGACCAGCGGCTTCACTCGCGTCGTCGTCGCCGACACGTCCGTCGAGCTCAACAACGACACGACGTTGCATTTACACACTGGTGAGCAGGTCGTTCTCCACGCTGGCGTGGGCCACCACGACCCGACTCGGTTTGAAGATCCGCACGCGTTTCGTCTCGATCGCAACGATGACGTGCGTCCGTTTGGTTTGGGCAAGTTTCAATGTCCAGGTCGGTGGTGGTGTCGGTCGAGAGCATATGTGGTGATGGTGACGCTGTAGGACAATACTTCGCCGTGGACTTTGTCAAGATGGTCGTGGCGACGCTCATGCTCGAGACGAACATTGCACGCTTTGAAGGCACGCCGACGCCAGACTTTTCAACGCCGGGCACGTTCGCACTCAAGGATGTTCATGCTGTGCGCATGTCAATTCAAGCCAAGCATCCTCGTGCCGCCAAGACGTCTTGAGTCGTCTTTAATGTTCAATATCCAGTCGATTGTCTTGAATTCTCAAAGTCGACATGTTGCATGGAGGAGGAAGAGTTGGCGCTCATGGAGTGGACGCATTGAGCGTCTCAGGGAGAAGAGCAGCTCGGCGGCGTCTTGGATCTCATCGGATGTGCACATGAGAATCTCCTCCTTGAAGTGTTGCGGTGGAATCTCCTCCTTGAAGTGTTGCAGTCGAAATCTTCATTTCCAAACTAGCATGGGCGACGCCATCTCATTGCTTCTTGCCTTCCTTGTCGGTAGTTTGGGTCTCGTGGCCGTGTCGGCGCTAATGACGCGTCGCCCGAAAGCCGCCGACTCTGGCATTCCTTTCATATCGTCGTGGGTGCCGTACTTTGGAGCGAGCTGGCACTTTCGTCGAGGGCGCATTGCCGCACTCTTGGCCTGGACGCGTGAGTACGGCCCTGTCTTTTCGTTCACGATGCTTGGCCAGCCTGTCACGTGTGTCACTGACGCGTCTCTCTTCGGCCCGGTCATCAAGTCGGCAGCGCTTATCCTACAACCACTCAAGACGAAGATCCTCAACCGCGTCTTTGGCGCTTCCAACCCAATTGACTCGCTCGCATTGGCATCCCTCGCAGCTCTGACGAGGAAGAATGTTCTTGTTCAGCTCAGCGGCACTTCGCTCAGTCAATGGTCCACCAAGAGCCATCAACTCTTTCGAGCCAAGGTCGCAGCTTGCCTCGAGCAAGACGCATCAACTCAAGTCGAAGTGTACCCGTGGCTCGCCCACCATGTCTTCACAACCATGATGGAAACATTCTACGGCCCTGAGCTTGCGTCGGCGCAGTTCGAAGCCGATCTTGATGCACTTGACAGCGCATTCACGGCGCTCTACATGGGAATTCCCGCCAAGTGGAAGAAAGTGGACGCGCCTCGTAACCGCCTCTTGCTCGCCCTTGAGGATTACGTGACGAAAAACATCGACCAAGGTAAGCTCATCGACGATTCGAGTGTTTGATGCCCGCCGTAGTGTCGCCGTTGGCTCGGGATCGCTGGCAGGGCTGTCAAGAGCATGATCTGCCGCCTCGCGATCAAGCAGCACATCAGCTCAACATGATCTGGGCGATGACATTCAACACAGTCCGGACGGCGTTCTGGTTGCTCTACTACTTGCAGCACACGCCGAATGCTTGGACTGCCGTCGCGTCTGAAATCCGCGAGCATGTCAACCCTGAAGAGTGGAGTACAGTCTCGCTCCAAGTTCAGCTGCAACGCTGCCCGCTCTTGGACTCAGCTGTCAAGGAGACGCTTCGACTGACGATGAGCAGTGGCTTCATGCGCGTCGCTGTCGATGCTGCAGCTATGGAGCTTGGAAACGGCATTACTCTCAAGGTCCAGCCTGGAGATCAAGTCGTCTTGCAAGCTGGCGTGCCATTCCACGATCCAAAGCAGTGTCCAGACCCGAGTGAGTTCCACGTCGACCGGTTCATGCACATGTCGCCCGACTTGGCCAAAGACTTTCGTCCGTTCGGGCTTGGCAAGTTCCAGTGTCCAGGTCTGTCTGGTCGTCATCTCCGCCTCACGTTGTCTGTCGTAGGTCAGTTCTTTGCGACTGAGGTGGTCAAGATGTCTCTGGCCACGCTTGTTCTCGAGACGGAGATCTCTCAGTTCCAAGGAACGGTTGGCGCCGACTATTCCTCCCCTGGATCCTTTGCCGTCAAAGATATCCATGCCGTGCGCATGAACATTCGTCGTTCTCTCAGTGCCGTCGTCGCGTAATCGATATCTTGCATTCTTTCGATGGACATTTGACACCAGTAACAATTATTTTTCACACATGTGAAGTGTCCATCGCAAATTTCCATGTCGGTCAAGATGGACACGAGTTGACTGCTTCGCTTGCTCGGCAGCGTCCGCGATCGCTTCCATGCTTGCACATCAATGGAATCCACGTGTAGCTAATGCGCCTATGCGGCCGCTGCACCTTTTCTGCATGTTGTGAAAATTCGACGAGATCTCCGCTGAAGTGGCTGGTTGTCGCTCCCTTTCAATCTTTTCATGGATGTGGACACCCACCCCGATGAACCCAACTACAGTACGTGCGACTGCGCTACTGTAGGGCTATGCGCCTCCACCGACGCTCTCTTGGCTGCCCATCCATTGAATCGATCGCGGAATTCCTCACTGAATTGTCGATCGAGCCATGCAGCGCTCCATGTTGAGAGATCGGTTAGTGCGATGAAAATGACAAAATTCAATGTACGCGCGGCGAATTCCAAGGCGTGGAGCATGTAGCACGGTGTCAATGACACCCTGATGTGGATCAGGAATACAGTATCGTGTGCATCTCGAGTGGATCCACGCCGAGCTCCATGGACCTCTCTCCACCAGTACCAAGAGTTCGACTTCTTTGGTCTGGTTCCGAAAATTTTTATTCCATTTTCCACATCACTCTCATTCTTTATCTTGAATTTTGTATGCTGGCTTTCTATTTAAATTAAATGGCATGCCAGCTACTTGGGTGTCAACTTCACTTGACAAGATGACGCATCCTGCGCCCGTCGATCCTCCAGTCTTTGCGCATTCTGAAGCGGCTGCGCTCTTGCATGAAGCCCCAGCAGCGCCGTCCAAGGTATGCCAGTGCATTGGCAATGCAGCTCACTGTATATCGTAGGCCAAGTACCTTGTCTTGGGTGTAGCCGCGTTCGCCCTGATCGGCTCGGGCGTCTGCTTGATGGCGACCAAGTCTGCTGCCGCAAACCATGTCGCTGCGCCTGCTGCTGCTGTTGTCGAATCTCCGATTATCGAAGCGTTTAATGCCTCTGCATTGATGGCAGCGACGATGGACTTGGCAGCTCTGAGTGATCCTGAAACGATGGTGCCCGCCTTGACGTTCCTCGCAGTGGGCGACTGGGGCAGCACCATGTACAAGGAGTACGGCGTGCCTGGCTCGTGCTGCCGCATGTACCAAGGCCGCGTCGATACGCGCATGCCTCGATACAAAGTAGACTACTACGCCCAAAAGTACGTCGCGAACCTCATGGCTCAATCGGCCAACGAGTTGAAACCCATTCGTATTCTTGGCCACGGCGACAACTTCTACTGGGACGGCATTGGACCTTGGGATGCTGCGTACCGCTTTGCCGAGACGTTTGAGAAGATGTACGCCGATCCTGCTTTCGATGGCATCAAGTGGCTCAACGTCGTGGGCAACCACGACTTGGGTGGCTCGGCCTTTATCTGCGGCGAGCAAGACGACCGATGGCGAGAATGCAAATCGACCGACGAATTGCTCTTCTACCTCCGCAGCAAGTTCAGCTTGCAAGCCAACTACAAGAGCCCCAACAAAGATCGATGGGTCATGAAGAACCACTACTACGTCGAGCGCGTCGAGAAGAATGGCGTGACCGTCGACGTCTTCAACATTGACACAAACCACGCC
The DNA here is from genome assembly GCA_021527685.1 of Aphanomyces euteiches. NCBI lineage: Eukaryota > Oomycota > Saprolegniomycetes > Saprolegniales > Verrucalvaceae > Aphanomyces > Aphanomyces euteiches. The sequence goes on from JAJGMV010000373.1 coordinate 1,516,170, forward strand.
GATGCCCACGGCGCCCGTCAAGTCTGCTGCCAATGCTTTGGCTATTCGGCCAAGCTCGGCTTAAACAACCATGCTTGTGAAAGCGCCAACATTGGAGACCCGACGTGCGCTGGCGGCAACCGCGACATGTTTGCCGCTTGCATGGCTGAAATCGAGTCGTGGGCGCAGGACTCGTACACGCAAGCGTCGCGGGATATCAAAGCGTCGACGGCCGACTACAAGATCATCAACACGCACTACTCGCCCCACCACCACATGAACCCCATGACGATGCAGAAATGGTACCACCTGACCAAGGACACGGGTGTCCACGTCTGGTTCAATGGCCACACGCATGGCTTTAGCCACGACACCTCGGTGTGGGGAACGCATTTCTTTGAAAATGGCGGCGGTGGCGGCATCCGCACCGACTCGGACTCGTCGATGGACAATGGTTTCGTCAAGACGCAATGGGTGGCTGGCGGCACGCCGTACGGCTTTATGGAGTTGAGTGTCTCCAAGGAATGGCTCAAGGTCCAATTTGTCACGTTTGACCGAAAGTGGCAGTTTGGCGGCATGGACTTGAAAGCGACCGTCACGGGCGGACTCCAACGAGGCCACTGCTGGTACATTCCAGGCGGCAACTCGACTGGCGCGTACGCTGGCAAGGAATGCAAGTCGTCCATCAATTATGCGATCGGCGCTCCTCTTCGCTAGAGAGATTTTTCCATGGATGTAGTCGAGTCAAAGGTCAACAGAGACGTTGTTGTTCTTTTCGAATGTTTCCTCGCTTCTCTCATAAATCGATCTTCGAAAACATGCATCGGAGCACGTCGTCGCTGGAAGAAGCGGCCGAGAGGACGACAGCCATCGCGTACAAGTCGCAGCAATCCGCCGCCGATGACGCCACGCACAATTTGGTCGACGTCAATGAAGAATCGTCCAGCGACGACAAACCCTCGTGGATTGTAAGCGTTCTCTCTCACTCTTTCCTCGAAGTCATGTGGTAATTTCTAGAGACGCAAGTGGTTTCTCGTCGCAGTGGCGGCTCTCGTCTTGCTCGCTGCTGCAGGGACAGCAGCCGTCGTCATCGTGTTGACCAAGTCGTCGACGGGAAGCAGCGGAGGGTCGAATTCATCGTCATCGACCAGTTCTTCGACATCAGCGCCTTCCACGACGCCTTTGGCTAGTGGTAACACTCCTTCAACTGATGGAACGACGTCTTCTCCCTCGAGCGACGGGGGATCAACGTCGAGCAACTCTTCCTCCACGAAACCCAGCAGTCTCGTGATCAATCCGCCGAGCGACCCCGAGACGTCCAAGGCAGTCCTGACGATGCTGGCCATTGGAGACTGGGGAAGCACGACGGGCAAAGCGTCTGGCATTCCTGGGTCATGCTGCAAGCTGTACAAGACGACCGGCGCAGTCGACACGAGCAATCCCCGCTACAAGGTCGACTTTTGGTCTCAAAAATACGTCGCGACGCTCTTGGGACTGTCCGCCGCGGAAATTCACCCCGTAGGATGCTCGCGACGTCCGCGACGAGCTCATGATGCGTCGTGTAGGTGCGCGTGATCGGCCATGGAGACAATGTCTACTGGAATGGCGTCGGCTCCCTCGACTGGCAGTACCGCTTTGAAGAAACATTTGAAAAAATCTACGACGCGCCTGCTCTAGCTGGTGTCAAGTGGGTCAACGTCGCTGGCAACCACGACATTGGCGGCTCGGCGTTCCTCTGCGGGGAACAAGACAACTTGTTCGCAGAGTGCACGAGCACGGCCGACCTCCTCAAGCATCTCAACGCACGTTTTGACCTCCAAGCGCAGTACAAGAGTCCAAACCAAAACAGGTGCGCCATGGACTCTCGTTGAGAGGCTCAGTGGATTGTGTAGATGGCTTATGACCAACCATTACTACGTCGAGCGAGTTAGTCAAAGTGGAGTCACCGTCGAGATCTTCAACATTGACACCAACTACGCCGACAGCCATGGCGCCCGACAAGTTTGTTGCCAGTGCTATGGCTATTCACAAAAGTATGGCTACGACAGCTCGACGTGCAACAACGTCGTTCCTGGCGACAAAGCCTGTGCTGGTGCGCGCTCCCAGCTCATCCCTGGCTCAAACGAAGCGTTCTGTAGGCGGCAACATGGACATGTACAACGCGTGCATGAACGAAATCACAGGCTGGGCTGAGGATTCATACAGTCAAGCTGCCCGCGACTTGGCTGCGTCCACGGCGACGTACAAGATCATCAACACGCACTACTCGCCGCATTTTCACATGACCCCGGAGAAAATGGCCACTTGGTACAAGCTCTGCAAGGACATGAACGTCTCGGCGTGGTTTAATGGCCACACGCACGGATTCAACCATGACATTGCCTCGTGGGGCACGCGTACGTGAAAACCTTTTCGTCCCAATATGACGTGGCAATGTAGATTTCTTTGAAAACGGAGGCGGCGGCGGCATTGTTTCGGAAACGTCCACTGGAGCACAAAACGCCAACCTGACGAATGCGTGGGTGGCTGCTGGCAATCCCTACGGCTTCATGGAGCTCATCTTCTCCCCCGAGTGGCTCAAAGTGCAGTTCGTCACGTTTGACACGACGTGGCAATTCGGCGGCATGGATTTGTCCGCCACCGTCCAAGGCGGCCTTCAACGCGGCCACTGCTGGTTCGTTCCCAATGCCCAGTACGTTGGAACGCAGGCCCTCGGTCAGAAATGCAAAAGCAGCGTCGATGGGGCCATCGGAGCCCCAATTCGTTAGTTCACACTTTGGATTGTCCGCCAAAGTGACCCGTTAAACTACTCAATTTACAAAAACTTCACCAGATAGGAAATTTATCGAGGAACACAATGGTACACGAGGTCTATCGAGAAAGCGCAGTTCCATGCATCTATCTCGAGTCTCTCTCGTGATGTTTGAGATCAAGGAAAGAAGATAAATCGCCGATCTGGAGAGATGATATGCTGTTCGATGTGCACTTTTCAACTCAGCCAAGTCACTTCAACTCAGACCTATATAACACAATAGCCTTTTTAAAATAATAGTTTAATATATATAATATTCAAGTTCATGGAATTTATATATTCTTGGAGTCATTTGTTGATTGAAATTAATATTCTTGAAAAATGATAAATTGTACACTTATTTATTTATAAAGTATATCATGACATTGGGTTGGGTGCTGAATTCAGGACACTTCATCCACCCATTGACGACGAGGCAAACCTTGTCACGGAAAGAGGCCAAGTCCTCAGCGATCTGGCGATAAACAAGTGGCATTTGCAAACGAAAGCCAAGCGAATATCAAGCCCAAAATCCCAGTCCGAACGGTGGTTTTGGTGAATCTGGCGATGCAAAGTTGGACTTGTAGTTTAACAAGAGTGGCTGCAATCTGGTGAAATTCAACTTGAACATCCGACATACCGTAGTGTCATAGCATCTTGATATCTTGTTCCACGGCGGTCGTGGAATGGCTCTGGTGAGCTTTCTATGGCTGGTTGAAGAGGGCAAGCATTGTTTGCGTGTCTGTTGGCGCGAGGGGGCCGCAGATCCTGCGGGCGTTCATGGAGTTGCGTTCTCTCTCACTTTTGATCTTAAGTTTTGTATACTGGCCTGATTTGAGCCAATGATGTGGAGGCCAACTTGCGTCCAGTACAAAGTCAATTTGCACTTTCGACAAGATGAGCGATCCTGCCGTCCAAACCGAAGACGCTTCCTTGCTTCATGGAGGCCAAACCAACCCATCCAACAATGTAATTACTAGCTCACTGAGTTGCATTGACCTCTGAGATTGTGTAGAACCGCGTCAAGTATATTGCCTTGGGTGTGGCGGCTGCCGCTGCAGTCGGGGTTGGCATCTACTTTCTTGCCAAACCATCGTCAAGTGTACAATTGATTGCACCATCGAGCCAAGGAGAAGGAAACCCATCGACGTCGACCACCAATACCCCATCAACTAACGCACCCGCGTCTGGATCGACAACGTCGACCGATTCGCCAGTGGCGTCAACACCTTCCGCCGCCATCCCCACCAGCGACCCCGAAGCCATGACACCAGCGTTGACGTTCCTGGCTATTGGCGACTGGGGAAGTACGACTGGCAAAGAAGCTGGCGTTCCAGGCTCGTGCTGCCGCTTGTACCAAGGCCAAGTGGACACCTCGAAGCCTCGCTACAAAGTTGACTACTATGCGCAATCGTACGTGTCGAACATTCTGGCTCAGTCGGCGACGCAATTGAAACCCGTGCGCATTATCGGCCACGGCGACAACTTCTACTGGAATGGCGTCGGTCCCAACGACGTCAAGTATCGCTTCGCCGAGACGTTTGAAAAGATGTACGCGGATCCTGTCTTCAATGGCATCAAATGGCTCAACGTTGTCGGCAACCATGACTTGGGTGGCTCGGCCTACATTTGTGGCGACCAAGACAACCAGTTCCGCGAATGCACCTCCAAAGACGAGCTCATCTCTTCCCTTCGCAACCGCTTTAACCTCCAAGCAAGCTACAAGAGTCCCAACCAAGATCGATGGGTCATGAAGGATCACTACTACGTCGAGCGTGTGACCAAGGACGGCGTCACGGTCGATGTGTTCAACCTCGACACGAACCACGCCGATGCTCATGGCGCCCAGCAAACTTGTTGCCAATGCTTTGGCTATTCGGCCAAGCTTGGCGTGGACAACTCCAAGTGCGAAAGCGCCACGCGAAATGACGCGACGTGCATGGGCGGCAACCAAGACTGGTTCGATGCCTGCATGGCTGAAATCGAAGCATGGGGTCAAGACTCGTACACCCAAGCCTTGCGGGATATCAAAGCGTCGACGGCCGACTACAAGATCATCAACACGCACTACTCGCCCCACCACCACATGAACCCACAGCGCATGCAGAAATGGTACCAATTGACCAAGGACACTGTTGTCCATGTTTGGTTCAATGGCCACACGCATGGTTTCGGCCATGATATTGCCACGTGGGGAACACATTTCTTTGAAAATGGCGGCGGTGGCGGCATCCGCACCGACTCGGACTCGGCTACGGACAATGGCTTTGTCAAAACTGCGTGGGTGGCGGGCGGCACGCCGTACGGCTTTATGGAGTTGAGCTTCTCCAAGGACTGGCTCAAGGTCCAATTTGTCACGTTTGACAACAAGTGGCAATTTGGCGGCATGGACTTGAAGTCGACCGTCACGGGCGGACTCCAACGCGGCCACTGCTGGTACATTCCAAGCGGCAATGCCTCCGCGTCGTATGCCGGCAAGGAATGCAAGTCTTCCGTCAACACGGCCATTGGTGCGCCACTTCGTTAGATGTTTCGACTAATGAACATTAACATTCACAGTTAACTATCCGACGATGGAGCTGATGCCTCTGCGTCGTTGGAAGCTTCTACCGTTGGCTCCGTCGCTGGTGCCTCTGCTTCTTCAGAAGTTGTGGTAGCTGACTCACCTTCTGGTGCTTGAGGGGCGTCTGCTCCTTCGGCAACAGGAGCCTCAGGAGCATTTGCTTCTTCAGCAACAGGATCTTCAGTCTCTTCGGCGGCTGGAGCAGTTTCCGCTTCTGTTGGTGGCTCAGATTTTGCAACTTCCTCAGCAGCCGACTCAGTCGAAGCAACTTCCGCTTCTGTTGATTCCACAGCGTCAGGTGCAACGGGCTCTTCAGTTTTGACGTCTTCAGGAGCAGCGGCCTCTTCGGGGGCCATTTCCTCGTCCTTGATCGGCTCTTCGACCTTGGGTTCTTCTTCTTTTACTTGCTCATCGTCTTTGACTTTCTCTTCTTCCTTCAGAGGCTTCTCTACCTCGTCCTCTGCCTTTACAGGCTCAACGGTATCCTCAACTTGTTCTTCATCCTCCTTGACCTGTTCGGTGTCCTCCTTCACTGCAGCATTCTCAGCATCAAAATCGGAAGCAGCTGGGTCCATCGATTCATCTTCAGGAGCTTCATTTACCGCTGGTTCCTCCGAGACTTCCATTGAGGCATCACCTGGTGTATCCACAGCAGGCTCTTCCGCGGATTCCATAACTTGGTCTTGCGGCATATCATCGGGTTTGGTCTCAACAGGAGCAGCATCCGATGGAGGCGCGTCTTGTTGGAATGTGTCAGCAGGATTGCTTTGGGCATAAACTTGGTCTTCTTGGGGTTGTTGATGGGTGTTTCCATAAGCGTTAGGGGCTTGTTGGGCGATTGGGTTGATTTGTTGCGTAGATTGTTGAGGTGCTTGTATCTGTGGAGCTTGTTGAACGGGTGGAGGGCGGGCCTTGACCGGTGGTTCTGTGCTTTCATCAGCCCATTTCGCAAGAGTCATGAGATTTCGGTTGAGTTTCTTGCGCTTCTTGTCCAATTTGTCCTGCACTTCGGCCAGTTGTGCTCCTCGTTCATGTTTCACGGCGTTGTTGAGCTGAATGATTTCCACAATCATGGCCGAGTTCTCGTCCAGCATACTCTACGTTTTCGTAAGCATCTAATCTTTATTCAGGGGACGAACCTGGATATTCTCCGTCGAAATGTACTTGTGCTCAGGCTCCATGTTGTCTTCGTCCGGGTGGAAGCGGGAACTCGACACTGGTTGGCTTTTTATTCCACTGGAAATTCGGTAAATTCGAATTTCGCCGTATAAAATATAATAATTATTCAAACTTATCTTGAGCTAAATACTGTATGTAACAAAACATTATTACAATATTGGTTGGAAAGGTGTGATTGGCTAATTTCTGATATAACATAATGTATTTAATCTTTTAAAACATTCTCCTGTTCTTCTCTCTGTCAGACACTCTTTCTCTTGTCGACCGCGTCTCGTCGCCATTCAAAACGAGCTTTGTGTATTCACATGGCATGCATCTATTTTTTTCAGTGTAGTCAAACTTGTGAGTGATTTGCTCCAGTGACGGCATCAGTTGTTTAGAGATTGTGATTTATTCCCATACTAACATAATGTATTTATCTTGAGTTTTTCCTGAGTGAGAAAACATGGAGTCTTCGACGACGCCGCCGATGAGAGAGATGGACTCGTCAATTTCACGAAGCTCCTGGTGAAAGTCGACTGACTATGCAACATATAAAAATCTAGGCGGCAAAGTCATGGTGGCTACATTGTTCTCGCCTCATTGCGTATGCAATAGCCATTGGATTTATGACAAGACCATCGAATACATTAGCATTAAGACAACAATCAAGAAGAATGGGACGGTGGTCGATCCCGAGGAATATGTACTCCAAGTGTGAGGGCTTCCTTGTACACTTCACGGAACTGGCCCAAGGTCAAGTGCTCGGACGCCAAGGCGAAGAATTCAGGCGAGATGCGGTCTGGATATCGCTGCATCATACGTCGAACATGGTCAATCGACTGCTTTGTGACGAGCGCATGGTGCAATACGTATCTGGGATCGCTCAACGATCGCAAACGGTAGACAGGGACGCGCATCAAGCTCTCCCACAGCCGGCTACGATCCGTTTCCCGAAAGAGCAACTGCCACGCTTGGAGCTCCTGGTGCATCATTTCCCACACTCCATCTTGGAAGACCGTCACGAGCGGCAGGAGCTCCGGTGACCGGAGGATGGCATCCGCCATGGCGAGTCTTCTTGAGAAATCGAGATCTTGTTTCTTCTGACAGAAGGAGCCAATAAGAGAGCTGGAATCCATATTCAGCCAATTTGATTGGCTAATGAAATTTCTGGAGACTTGGTACGATCACTGCTTGACTGAAAAAGATCAGGTTTGTCAAAAAGACTCTTCACTGTCTTGATCGAGACTGAGGTCGAACGAAGACAACGAAGACTGGTACAGTTCTCAACATGGTCCGTTGATGCCTGTGCTCTGATCGGGCGTTCGTTGCGCAATCTTGAAGGTGAAAAATTGAAGGAAATTTGGACCTCAATCATTGGTTATAATTATACATTAAATCCACCAATGATATGTCTCCAATTGGATCTTTTGGTCGAAAGGACACAGCGAGTCAAAATGGATCACTCTGGGCTTGAGTGGCGTCGACATCACCGACTGAATCGAGGAGACTGCGATTCAGCCAACAAGATAGGAGTTGGCCTTGAACATGGGCCTCATGGAGTGGGAATGGCTGTAATATCATCCTTACACGGATTTCTCACGTCGTGTGTGTCGGTCTGTAAGGGCCTCTTCCGAGTCGTTCATGAGATTTCAATCAAGTCTCACTGTATGTGCAATTTTTGCTGACACAGAAGAGTTAGATACACATGCAAGCAGTAGCTCGAGTGATCTACATCAGGGATGAAGGGGCTCGGGAGAACGATGGAATGTCCAGTGTGTCGTCAGCCAGAGGAGAAAGATTTGAATCTGGAACAGGTGGGAGATCTTCCTCCAAACCTCATCCATGCAATCTGGCCACAGAGACGACGTTGTCCATTTTCCAACTCGCTCAAGACACCACACAGCTCATGACGATACAGATTGAGTCGCCCCGACCGGGATTCTTTCACTTGGCCACGCCTTGCAATACTGAAGCAACGCCAAAGAAAAAGGAGACGCCTCTGTCACATCCGAATTGGCGATGGCAAGGTTTGGTTCTCCTTGGTTTCGCCGTGCTTTTTGTCTGTGTATTGGTCCCATTTCTGCTCAAGTATAACCGTGTCAAGCGTACGCATCTACAGGGCGAATCTATCGGTCTGACTGAACCATAGAACTCCGCAGCAGCTACAGCTCAACTGGCGATCTCATTGCGCCATCGCCTGATATCAACATGCTCGTCTCGCTCTCTGGCATGAGCACCGACAACTATCGTAAGTAGAACAGCCCACAAGACCTTGTTAATATCGTGCAGAGCTTGCTGTCTCGGGCTTCCTCGTCAATGTGCCAAAGAGTGTCATGAACAATGAATCGACTCGGGTATGCCGTCCACACACCCGCATGGAACTGAGCGCTCTCTCGGCCTTGTAGATCCTAACGCCATTTCGCATTCAAGTCGGGACCGCCGTCGCGGCCATCAATGAAAACACATCCTTTGTGAATGCTCCCATCACGTCCCAGATCCCTCTCGTGAAAGGATCTCTCTCCTGGTATCCCTTCGACACGTACTACGCCAAGCTAGAGGTCCAAGCCGTCACGGGGACTTCCATGTACAACGCCGGCGGCTTCAAGCCCATCCAAGACTTTAAATTCACCGTCCTGATGCCCAAGGATGACTTTAGCTGGGTTTACAAAGTCACTCTCACAGCGCCTGGCGACTTTGAAGCCAACGTGCCAGGCATTGGCACGATCCCTGACCCATCTCGCGGCTACACGTACGTCTCCCTCTATCCTGCCGTCTTTATCTCAATCCTGTGGTAGCTCCATGACGCTTGAGATCACGCGCGATTTCAATATTTATACCGCGCTGCTCTTTATCGGTATTTGGGCTGTCACGATCGCCATCGGATACATCGGCAGCATGTCTGTGATCTGGAAGCGTCGTCCACCGGACAACCCTGTCATCTTTGTTTCAGCGCTCTTCGCCGTCCCGACGTTTCGCAACACTGCGCCTGGCAAACCGCCGTACGGCTGTCTCTTTGACGTCTTCTCGACGTATTTCTCGATTGGCGTGATCATCACATTCCTCCTCCTGGTCGCGTTTGCGTACATGAAGAAGCAGAAGAAGGCTGGAAGTGGCAAGGACGACGATACGATTCCAGTGGCGACGTTGGACGCTGGTGGCGTTGCAGGCGATGTAGCAGACGGCGGTGTCGCGGCAGATGCTGGTGTTGCAGCCGATGCTGGTGTTGCAGCTTGAATATGAAATTTCTAGAATAAAATTTCTTGCCATGTCCGTGTGGAAGCGGCTTGTCAGCATCGTATGCTTGCAGTAACATTCGAAGTGATACAAAGAGACCACTCATGCTGCGCGTGATCTCGTTTCTCACAACATTCGACGTGTATCTCTCTGCTCCGTTTCCAAGGGCCGAGCGCGTGGAACCCATCTCACCCAGCTCTCTGCCATCAAATGGCCGGCATTAGCAAATTGCGACGTCACTCTAACGTTACGCGACGATTCTCGACCATGCGATCCACCCACCATCTCCACTTGCCAACTTGCTCGAGACAAAGCACAGGTTGATGGTCAAATTCGTCGACTCGCCGCACGTGCGTTTCGTGAAATTGGACTCGCCAAGCACGACGCCGTCTGAAGACGAGCCAAACCGGAAGAAGAGTTTTCTCTCCAACCCAAAGTGGCGATGGCAAAGTTTGGTTCTCCTTGGCTTTAGCATCCTCTTCATCTGCGTCTTGGTCCCCTTCCTCGTGAAATACCGCCGCGTCATTCGTACGACAAACCACTGGCATCCCGTCTTGACGAATACTCCGTAGAACTTCGCTACAGCTACAACGCGGAGGGCAGTCGCATCGACCCGTCGCCTGACATCAACATGCTCATTTCTCTCTCTGGCATGAGCACCGACAACTACCGTACGTCTCTCTTTCCATGATTCATTGCACTCTGAACGATATTAGAGCTTACCACGTCTGGTTACCTCGTCAATGTGCCAAAGAGTGTCATGAACAACGAATCGAATCGGGTACGCCGTCCACACACCCACATGGAACTGAGTGCTCTCTCTGCCTTGTAGATCTTAACTCCATTTCGCATTCAAGTCGGGACCGCCGTCGCGGCCATCAATGAAAACACATCCTTTGTGAATGCTCCCATCACGTCCCAGATCCCTCTCGTGAAAGGATCTCTCTCCTGGTATCCCTTCGACACGTACTACGCCAAGCTAGAGGTCCAAGCCGTCACGGGGACTTCCATGTACAACGCCGGCGGCTTCAAGCCCATCCAAGACTTTAAATTCACCGTCCTGATGCCCAAGGATGACTTTAGCTGGGTTTACAAAGTCACTCTCACAGCGCCTGGCGACTTTGAAGCCAACGTGCCAGGCATTGGCACGATCCCTGACCCATCTCGCGGCTACACGTACGTCTCCCTCTATCCTGCCGTCTTTATCTCAATCCTCTGGTAGCTCCATGACGCTCGAGATCACGCGTGACTTCAATATTTATACCGCGCTGCTTTTTATCGGTATTTGGGCCGTCACGATCGCCATCGGATACATCGGCAGCATGTCTGTGATCTGGAAGCGTCGTCCACCGGACAATCCTGTGATCTTTGTCTCGGCTCTCTTTGCCGTCCCGACGTTCCGTAACACTGCGCCTGGCAAACCGCCGTACGGCTGTCTCTTTGACGTCTTCTCGACGTATTTCTCGATTGGCGTGATCATCACATTCCTCCTCCTGGTCGCGTTTGCGTACATGAAGAAGCAGAAGAAGGCTGGAAGTGGCAAGGACGACGATACGATTCCAGTGGCGACGTTGGACGCTGGTGGTGTTGCAGGCGATGTAGCAGACGGCGGTGTTGCGGCAGATGCTGGTGTAGCCGATGCTGGTGTATGAATAAAACCAGCGTTAGTGTTTCTTTCTCATGTGAGTCCTTCTCTGCTTGGTCACTGTGTTTCCCGTCGAGGAGAGAAAGATGCGACGTCATGACGAGGAAATGAGAGCTTCCAAGCGTCATCTGTGTATACGAGGCACCTCTACCTCGTTCCTTCTCCCAAGCCACCACCTGACAAACACATGACGAGACCACACAATGACTTGATTCGTCTCCAAGTGTCTTTGTCTTCTTGACGTTGTTTTCGGCCGCTTTCTCATTTCGAGGGACCGCCGCGTTCCTGTTGCTTGTCGGCTTAACTTTATGAGGTCGGCGCCACCCATTATGACGGAATTCTAACGGTTCGACTCCTATCGTGACTCTGGACATTCCTGAAGCAGAGTATTGACGATGCTGCAGCTCCATGGCGTGTAGCATTCGTGTGCTGCTTTCCATGTCATTCGACAGTGCTCCACCACTCGATCATGATGTGATTGTCTTCCTGTCACACGACCAAATGTCACCGTCCCATCGGCTGGTATCTCGGTCCCACTTTTGAGCAAACGAGGAGAATGCGCGGCGGTCGTGGAGAGGAAGTCAGTGATAACGTTATTGAGATTAAATAGTCGTTTCGTCGCGTCTTCCTTCATGCTTTCGTGAGCGGGTCGTCAGGAATATCAATCCCGAGCGCTTGGGCGTCTCGGTAGATCTGCATAAAGTCGGTAAAGTTCATGTGTTCCGCCGAGAGGACAAACAAGTCGGGGGTGACGCGATCGGGGTAAAACTTCATGATTCGTCGGACAAACTCGACCGGTCGCTTGGTCGCCACGGCGCGGTGGAGGACAAACCGCGGGTCTTTCAACGATCGCAAACGGTACGTCGTGGCCAGTTCAAAGTTGTGCCATAACTTGAGCGGATTGGTTTCTCGAAACAGATCTTGCCACGCTTGAATCTCGCGATGCAGTTCTTCCCACGCGCCGTCCTGGAACGCTGTCATGATGCCGACAAGGTCTCCAGATCGAAGAATCGCGTCGGCCATCTTTGTGTCTCGGGTCGACAATGTTTTTGTGGGCAGAGACTTCATCACTGCAATCCACAAGCCAATCAAATCGCAGGAATCCAAATTACTGCTCTCTGATTGGCGAATAGACTTTGTTGAACTGCCCACCAGATCTCGAATATCATTCGTTGCCGCAGCATCTGCTCGCAGCAGAGATGGGAAGAAGGTGGACTTGCTCGCCATCCTCTCGACGAAACAACGTGGAAATGGATGGATAGCAGGACGAAAACATTTGGGGAACATGCCGACCACGTTTGGATTCATGAATGTCAACAATCGAGACGTCACAGCGACGTCGGAACAACACCCAGCGAATGCTCTCTGGACGACAACTTGAACGCCATGCTCAACAAGCCACAGCGCGTCGAGCTCAAGAAATGTAGCGATGCGAGAGCGCCTGTATAGCATCAGACGGGGGTTTCGCAGAGCGGACGAAGAATACACGGCACAGCGACGACCTGCGACTTTTATGTTGGATGGCAAACGCTGTGCTGGGTTGTTTACAAAGCAAACGAACAATGACATGAAAAAACGCTGTGCAGTCCAAGGACGACAGCAAAGCAACACGAGTTGGTACTACACCCAGTAGAGGACGAAGCAATCAGATCTTACCTTGCCCCCCAACGACAGACACAACAAAGATAAGCAGTCCGTGGAAGATTTCCGAGTCCAACACAACCGCACACTCAACCTCAAACAACGACTCGTTGCGCCACGATGATGTGCTGCTAGTTCCGTTGAGCGAAAGACAAGGAAACGATCGTTTGCTGTCGGGAGGTAAAAACTTTGAGAAGATGGTGATGCAAGGTAGGTCGGATGATCAAATGGACAGGACACAGTTGTCGAGGTCAGTGCCCGTGGTATAAATAATTCGATTAGTCAGCACAAGACTCCTTGGAGGCTACAGAACTTGAAGTGGAGCTCGATGGTCGCCAGGCACATCAACGCCGAGCGCCAACGCTTCCTTGTAGACGAGAGAAAAGTCAGCGAGCGGCAAGTGTCTTGACGCGAGTTCAAAGAAGGCCGTGGAGATGCGACTCGGGTATTGCTGCATGACGCGACAGATAAAGTCGACGGGATGGTGGGTCGCAATCGCGTGGTGCAAGACGAATCGAGGATCTTTGAGCGAATGGAGTCCATACGCCGGCGCGAGTTGAAAGGACCGCCAGAGCTCCTTGTGGTCTGTCTGCTTGAAGAGCGCTTTCCAATCTTGAAGCTCCTTGTGCAGTCCTTCCCACACGCCATGCTGGTACGACGTGATCAAGGTCAAGAGTTCAGGAGCGCAGAGCACTGTGTCGGCCATCGTGGATCAAATTGCAATATGGTCATCCCGATGCATCCTTTTCTGCCCACCTGTCAGCCACGACGTGTCTCTCCATGTGTGCCACATCCAAACCTTGGTCAAAATATCTTGTCATCAACCACATGATGACTTGCAAGATGGCGCCGACCTCTCCATGCGCACCAAGGTACCAGGCCATGAGCGACAACGTCACGACTGCGGCATGCCGGCGAGAAAGCTCCGTAGAGACGTCGATCGACTCCATGCAACCTCGTCGATGTCTCATGCGCGTGCGCTTTCTTTGTCATCTCCCGTGTCTTTGCAACGGGGAGATGCGACATCGCGTCGCATGGTACGCTCTCCATATGGATCATTGACCCACTCTGTCAAGATCACCGCTGGCCTCACATGATGCTCTCGATTGACGGGCACCGTCATGAAGTTTTTTTTGACCGATTAGACCGTCCCCTGACCTCCGCTTGTTTGCAACTGGGTCACGTCCGACGTGAAACGTGCAAGTCACTGTCTAAAGCCCCAAGTCGAGAGCTAACTGTACCGTTAGACAGTCGAAGAAGCGTAGGAGCGCAACGACCTTGGAGATCTTCAACGTGAAGTAATCAAAGCTCAGTCACACGTTCCGCCGTGGCCATCGTCTCGCCCTGCAAGGACCTATGTGCAGCCAAAGATATGGGAGAGAAGAAGAGCTTGAAGTCGCAGCCGACAAACAGGGTGGTTGCTCCTCGAGCCACGCGTCCGAGTTTGCATCCTCCTCTGCAGTAAAAACACGAGCAGCGGCTGCCCGAGATTGGGCTCCCACTCGAGTGTTCATGAGCCATTGACAAGCACGTCGTTGGATATATCACTCAAGCGGCGTTATCAGCGTCGGTTGCTCCTTTCTGGTCGGCATCTGGACGCACCGTGTGGCTGACCTAAACTCACGCCGTTCAGAATCGTTTCAGGTTGAAACAATTGCTCACAGCGTTCCATGAAGAGTCTGCCAAGACCTCTCTCGACGACGCCAGAGCCGCGCGCAGTTGCATGAATGAATCCAGTAAGTCTTGCTCCTGTTTGCTGGTAAATGTCGGTGTAACTGGATAGAGTAACTGCCGCTGGCACATTGTAGCACCGCCGCATGGCCTTTGTCTTGTCGCGACTCGTCGTGCTTCCATGCGTCGTCTTTGGCTGCACCATCTTGGGCTTTTATAGAGCGCCAGACAACGACCAAGCGATCGAGACGGACGCATGCGTTGGTTTTCTCGAGTGCCCTAAGGGATATTACTGCCGGTAAGTGGTCGGCAAGTTGCCAGCTCATGGCACCATTGCACACAGGAACGATCAAAGAATGCCCTGTCCAGCTCGCACATATGGCAACACGACACAGCTCTATCGTTCCTCTTGCTCTGGGCTCTGTCCTGCTGGCTACGTCTGTGGCCCTGCCACGTATGTTCTTCCCCAGCTGGACAGAGATCGCTCACAATCTGTAGCATTGAACCGCAGCCGTGCGGTCGGCCGGATTTATACTGCCCCGTGGGTTCCAAGACACCCAAGGCGGTCCCCTTTGGGTTTTACTCGACAAGAGGCACTTCGACCACACGGTAAGACGCTCCACAGCGCTGTCGATTGACGTGGGGAACAGCGAGGCGATTGCACTCTGCGACGCAGGCTCCTATTGCATTGATGGCAATATCTATCCCTGCCCTGAGGGAACGTTTGGCGCCGTGCCAGGTCGTGTAGTTTCCGAGCAATGCCAAGCTCATCGTCAACTCTACAGGGCTTGCTACTGCTGCTTGTTCTGATGTTTGCACGCCTGGCCATTACTGTCCAGAGGGAACAAGTGTGCCTCGAGCTTGCCCAGAAGGTATTCCCGACGCCACAATGTGCATCATGTTCAAGTCTTTGTAGGAACGTTTGGAGAAGTCACTGGTTTGTCCACGCCGTCTTGTTCAGGCAGATGCCCAGAAGGATTCTATTGTCCAGCGGGAACTTTTTCGCCGCAGCCTTGCAGCACGACGCAGTTTTGTCCTCCAGGAAGCCCTTCCCCCCAAACGATCCCCCCAGGGTTCTACCTGTCCAAGGTACGAGCGACAAGTCCTCCCGACGGCGCATTTTCATCGCCATGTAGGCTATTGAAGCACTGGGATTTGATCTCAACCTGCAGCTTTGCCCCCCTGGTTCATACTGCATTCACGGTGACAAGCTCATGACGACGACGGACGATCCTGACACTCTTATGAAGGTCAAATCTTTGCGTGTCCTCTGGGCCGCTACGGCAATGAGTCTGGTCTCGCGCTCTCAACATGCTCTGGAGTTTGCCCTCAAGGCCACTACTGCCCAGTTGGAACAGTCCATCCCGTAAGCGATTCGCCGCAAGTCTCGCTCATCTTCTTCCAGGTCGAATGCGTGAATCCAGCGACGTATTGCCCAGCAGAGGCGTCTGCGCCGGTGGCTGTCACCGCTGGTTTCTATACACTTCCTAAAGACGGTCCTCGCTCAAAGCAACTCCAATGCGAGCCTGGAACTTACTGCGTTCATGGCATTCAAGCTCCGTGTCCTTCTGGCACGTTTGGCAACACGTCGGGGCTCACCGATGCATCCTGCAGGTACCTTGCGCTCTCCAAAGATGTTCCTAACCGACGCCATGTAGTGGTTTATGTTCCCCTGGCTATAACTGCCCAACAGGCAGCTCGCTGGGCCTCGAGTGTGGCGATTCGCGCTACTTTTGCCCAAGCGGCTCGTCGGTTCCTCAGAGTACGCAGTGGATTCAGCATTGAAGCTCATCTGTGATAGCTATTGCGCTGGGCTACTGTGGCGTGGGCAGCTCGTCCGTCACGCAGTCCTCGGTGAGGATTGCTCCAGCTGGATCGTACGCTGTCAATGGATTCTGTGTGAAATGTCCTGCTGGGTCGTACGGCGCCAACGCAGGAGCGCTCACGTGCTCGGGGTCATGCTCTCGTGGATATCATTGCCCTCAAGGAAGCACGTCGGCCGCAATGAATGCTTGTGGTCTTGGCAATTACTGCCCCGTTGGCTCACCAACGCCAAACCAAACGTCTCGTGGCTATTACACGGTAGATCTACATGATGGCTATGTCATGACGTGGCGCTAGTACACGACAACGAACGACACGTGTCCGCCAGGGCAGTACCGCGCGAGTCCCGTGTCCAGTGCGAGTCAATTGCTGCTGAGCTGGACGGCCATTCAAGTGAATTACGGCGACGCGTTGTTTCCAACGGCGCCGTACGATCAAATGCATCGTTTTGTCGAGTTGATTGTCTTCGTAGATGTGTGCCTTGCCCCGTGGGAACGTTCAAACTTGTTCATGGAGATAGTTTGGCCTTGTGTTTGACCTGTCCAGTCTTTACGTCGACGAGGTGGTTGCCTTCCTCGCTCTTGTTGCTCATCGGCGTCTGTAGCTCGCTAGACGGCACCTCGTGCGATTGTTTCAGGCTCTCAGGCGGCGCCACGTGGAATGCCACGACACAGAAATTGTACTTTGACGGGACGTCTTGCCGCGCTATTGACGTTTCCACAATGGTAACTTGGAGCGGCTGTCTTGGACTCCTCAACGTCGTCGTAGATGCCGTCGTTGCTTCCTGCCAACACTGCATTCACAAAGTCGACTCAAACTTTGTGCGAAGCTGGTTACTTTTGCCAGCAAGGCTTGCGCTCTCCGTGTCCAGCTGGACGGTAACTTGTCTGCATCTTCATCGCTTGACGTTGACTTTTAGCTACGGCGCAGCGTCGGGTGAAACAAATTCTAGCTGCACTGGGGCATGCATTGGTGGATTCTTTTGTCCAGTGGCTAGCACGAACAGCAGCGCTGTAAGTGTACCAAGGCATGTGGTAGACTTGAAAATGCTTAGAGAGCTTGCGGTGGAGCGCATCTGTACTGCCCGCCAGGGTCGCCGTATCCCGTGCCCGTGTCTTCTGGCTATTACTCAGTCGACTCGACCCTTGGCTTGAATTCAGATCCAACTCGACGAGATGCCCAGCTCCCTTGCGAAATTGGCTATTACTGCGTCCATGGTCAGCGCTATCCGTGTCCAGGAGGGCGATATGGCTCTATCGCTCGGGAAACCAACCCACTCGTAAGTCCACCCATCCTTGCCGCCGTTCTGAGAGAGACGCTTTCCAGTGCACTGGGCTCTGCAGACGAGGATTTTATTGTCCTCCCAACAGCACGTCGCCGACACAGGTACGAAGCATCCTGAGCTCCATGAGGATAAAGACTTGAGTAGATTCTATGCGGTGGTTCCAATCTCATTTGCAGAACGGGCTCCGCGGCGCCGATTCAAGTCTCGCCAGGGTATTATTCAGGCAGCGACACGACTCGGTTGGAGCTCATCTCCTTTGAATGGCGTCTCATGATCTCTATCGTCAGGTCCGACGCTGTCAACCGCGAGACCATGCGATGGTTTCAACGCCCTTGCGATCCTGGATTCTACTGCCAAAATGGCGTTCAATACCCCTGTCCTGCTGGAACGTTTGGCAGCACGCCACAGCTTACGACGCCAGCGTGCTCTGGTCTTTGCCCAGCTGGTAAATGATGACGTGGCGCTCCAAAAGATGATCGAACACCTTGTAGGCTATGTCTGTCCACCGTCCAGCTCGAATTCGACTGCCATCCAGTGTGGCGATGTGAGTTTGTTCTGCCCCGTGGGTTCAGATGTTCCTCGTCGAGTCCGTGCTGGGTTCTACACGACTGGAAACTTGAACGCGACGAGGTGGATCGGTCCGTGTCATTTCTTGCTCACCGCGTCGTAGGACGGCTCAAGCGTTGTGTGATGTCGGACACTTTTGCCAAGGAGGCATTCGATACGAATGCCCGAGCGGAACTTATGGCGACGTTCGTGGTATACCATGGCGCAGATAGCCAGCGGCAATGATTTTTTCCTCGTAGGGCTTACAGTCGGTCAATGCAGTGGACGGTGCGCCGCGGGTTTCTTTTGCCCTCCTGGAAGTACTTCGCCAACAGCTCAGCGGTACTACGTATTGACCACGATACTCTTCACCACGATGCGAGTAGATGCGCGATTGGATCCTACTCGATTCGAGGACAAGGAGCGTGCATGCAATGTCCAACGAACCGCACCACCATGCCATGCCAAGACAAACGCGAATGCTGCGCTTGACTAGCCATACCCCCACGCCGTGTTTTTTCCACCGCTCTGGCCAAACAAGCATTATACTATTGTAACCAGCGCCTCCAGCTCTCTCTAGCACTCAGGCAGGCTTAATCTAACAACAGCGAAATGTCCTCCTCCTTGAAACTGCATGGGCATCTTCGCAGTGTCGTACAAAGGGTGTCGTCGATTCGACTCAGGCAGTAATGATTTTCCAAGTATTTTAAATCCTAATTTTGGAAATTCCAATTAATAAATACAATTTCAATTGAATTAAAGTATGGAAATGGAAAATTCGTTTTTATACTACAGTAGTTTGCCTCCCCCTCCAAATTTATATCCTGTATAATATTATTTTATGTGTAATAATTATTTTGACAGTACTTATTATTAATATGATAAACCTTTGATAAATAATACTTTTAATCATAATAACCTGATATAAATTTTAAAAAATGCATGAGGTGAAAACTGGGGGACAACTGTAGTTTCAATTAATGTTATTTTTTATGCACTTTCTCCAAGTGTGTCATTTTGAGCTCGTGGCAGTGGAGCGCATGGCTGGAGATTCGCCCAAGAAAGACGACTCGTTCCTGTCCAAGGACACCAAGCACTTGATCTGTGGCGGCGGTAAGCACCTCAAGCTGCATTTTGGAGCTTCATTGCGTGATCTTTGTAGTGGCTGGCTGCACGTCACGCACGGCCGTGGCTCCACTCGAACGCCTCAAAATCATCTACCAAGTGCAAGACGTCATGAAACGAGGAGCTGAACCAAAACAATACGGTGGCATGGTTCAGTCGCTTCGCAAGATTTTAGTCGAAGAAGGCTGGCGCGGGCTCTTCAAAGGCAACGGCGCCAACTGCGTTCGAGTCTTTCCCTACACGGCCATCCAGTTTGCAGCGTAAGAAATGTCATGCACGTCGTGAATTCTGACAGTCTGCTTCAGGTTTGAACGCCTGCAACCAGTGTTGGCAGAGCCAGGAAAGAAAGATTTGAGTCCATTGCGTAAACTCGCGGCTGGCTCGATTGCTGGTGTCGTCTCGGTATGTTGGACTCTGACATTGCGGTCTTAGCTGACGAAAAGGTCTTCTTTACATATCCATTGGACTTTATCCGCGCTCGCATCACCGTGCAAGGCAACCTCACGAATCAAAAGTACAACGGCATCCTCCGTACGTGACCAAATCTCGATGCTCGATCTCAAACTGTGAGTTGTTTCGTAGATGCCCTCCAAGTGACTGTCAAACAAGAAGGCATTAAAGGCTTGTACCGAGGCATGTCTCCCACGATCGTTGGCATTGCTCCTTACGTCGGTCTGAACTTTATGGTGTTTGAAAGCTTGCGACAAAATGCCCCCAAAGGTACTCAGGTTAGCATTGTGAACGTCGGCTCAAAGTCTCACGACTAGACGAAAACGGACGTCCTGACATGTTCTACTTGCTCGGATGTGGTGCGGTCGCTGGTGCATGTGGTCAATCGGCTGCGTATCCCTTCGATCTCATGCGTCGTCGATTCCAGCTCACGGCATTGAGCGAAAAGGTAATTCACACTTTTGAAATGTCCATGTTCATTTCATGTGGCTACTGTGTAGCAATACAACGGCACGTGGGATGCAGTCAAGACAATCTACCGCACAGAAGGCATCGTTGGCTTCTACAAGGGCCTCGTCCCCAACTCTATCAAAGTCATTCCATCGATTGCTGTCATGTTCGTCACGAACGAAGCCATGAAACGATGGCTCATTAATTAGACGCAACGACGTAACCTTGTCAAACGATGTCAATGGTGATACAGGGGTTGAAGGGTTTCGGGGGCAGGGGTTGACGACCTCATTAGGGGTTTAGCAGGGGTGTAGGGGTTTGACAGAAACACCATTGAAGGTCGAGATGATGGCATCTCCATGGCGACGAGGTCAATGGAGTGCATGGCTGGCTGCGTCTAGTTGCTGAAAGAAGGACAAGATAGACGCTGGGTAGCTTGAAAGGAATCCTTGAGACTCTGGAGGATGATCCCACCATATTCCCTGGAGATACTTTCGAAAGTTGAGGGACATCAACGTGCCATGACGACAGTCATGACGTTTTTCTTGACGTGGTCGCGGCAACGACAAGTACAAAGCCCATTTTCGATAAGTGAATTATGAGAGGCTTCCTGCATGCTCATCGCACATGAAATCCTGCCGTTTGTACGCTCGTCGCTCGCACCCATGCGCTCGGCATCGATGGCCACCTCCATGCGACCAGCACAGTCCTCCTTTGGCAGCTAGTTTGCTGCATCCATCTGTGTTGCATTGCACGCCTAATCGCAAGAGCATTGAGATTGAAAGCAGACTAGGATGATCGTACCTCCGCCATGAGCCCAGCATCGTCCGTAGCGTTTCGCTTTGCTTGTGCATCCTGACGTTGAACAGAGAACATATCCTCCTACAAACAAACCACTTGAATCGACTTGTGAGGACGAGGAGACGTCTACCGTGGAGATAACATCGATTGAATCGTTTGGTTCGCTTTGTGCATCCTGGAATGGAACATCGTGTGCCTCCCTGCGATTGCATTGAAGTTAGACGCATTCAGACACACGACTTGACGTACTCCATGTCGAACGCAGCGGCCTTTGCTCACTGCCGCCGTCGCACATCCATCCATGTTGCATTTGTTTCGGTGCTGGACAACGATCGGTTTGTTGAGTTGTGACGTTTGGAATTCCATCTCAATGAGTTCTTGGACGGCGGCGGGTGAAACTTGCCACGTTGGGAGCGGATGCGGCGATGGCGGTTGGTCGTTCAGGATAAAGTCGACACTCGTTTTCGCCACGAGAAGGTGTGCAATCCGCTGCGCCATCGTGGAAATCTCGAAATGAATCGGATCTTTCTCTCGCGTTGGATCCCTCGAACGGTTACTCTGCATACGATGGAGAAAGAGTGAGGGAAGGAACCAATCATGAGACTTGAGCTCGACACAACGTTCCATGTCGAAGCGCCTACGCATGTGAATGATATCGTGGGATCCTCTCGTCTGTTCTTCTCCCTTTCGTCATGACTTCTATGTCTCTCTCTCTCTGTGGCACCCGTCGCTCTCCGCTCGACCTCAAGTTGCAGTGACGTGTCAGGAGAGAAATTTGGTGGGACACCAAGACACCTCCGAGATCGTTTGCCAACTTGAAACGGTCTCGGGCGCTGAGAAACATGGAATGGATCGCAAGACAGTCGAGAGGGAACTTGATATGCAACTCAGGGGCGGACGGCGTGAGATATCTCGCGAGGCAAGCCGTCCAAACCAAGCGGACAGTCCGTTGCTTGGTGAATTGTTCTCATCTCTGAAAATAAGCCGATTCTGAACCACCCATCGATCTCCATCAAGGCAATTCCTCTCGGAATCTACGTTCTGGGGAGCGTTCGCCACCGACGGTTTTACCTCCACATGAGCTCAATAAGATCCACACGGCGAAGAGAGCGGCGAACTGGTTGACGTCAGTGTTGAAGTCATCCCCACGAAGTGTCATGAAGGTTAGCACTCATGGTGGTTTTCTTCCATAACCCATAACGTCAGACGGCCAAGACGCGCCGCCGTCCGTTGGATTAACAGCAGAAGGAGAACATCTCGACGAGAACGGACCGACCGACCGACCGTCGCCACGACACGACCAAGGCTGGAGAAGTCGATACAATACTTAACAGAGAGAAAGAGTCATGGAAACGACACGACGGCAGTCGCTACAGTTGGTTAAAGTGGTCTTCGCATCGAAATCCAAAGCGCTTGTATCCACGACTTCGACAGTCGTCGACGACGCAGCGACTGCCACCGCCATGCGTCCAACACAAGCCGCCTTTGACGGCCAACTTTGTGCAGTTGGCTTCGTTGCAAGCGGTGCCACCGCCATGGGCCCAGCAGAGACCGAATCGCTTCGCCTTGCTTGAGCATCCTTCTTGAGAGCAGAGAACAAATCCGCCTACGACCACACGTTCGCGCGCGTCCAAAGTTGTCGGGGCGTACCATGGATGTAGCATTTTCGGAAACGCTTGGTGCGTTTTGAGCAGCCTGGCTCCGAGCATCGAGTGCCGCCCTGGATGTCAGTTGAGCCGCGGAAATGCGATCGAGTCGACCCACCCCATGGCGAACGCAAAGGCCTTTGCTCACCGCGGCAGTCGTGCAGTCTGGCATGGAGCATTTGCTGCGATGTGTGGCAGGAAGTGGTTTCGTCATCAACGTGTGGTGGAATTCCATCGAGATGAGTTCTTGGACCGCCGATTCGATTTCCCACGGAGATTGTTGTTGCTGCTCATTCATGGACGAGAGAAGGTGACGGAGACCATGGCGAGGCGGTTGGTACCGAGGCGGGCGCGCAACGGGATTGAGAAGGAAGTGGACGCTCAACTTGTCAAGCGACATTGGTGATCTTTTCGTCAATGTCGAAATGAGCTGTCTTTGTCCTCATGGAGAGATTTGAAACCGCTCACGGCAGTTACATCGAAATGGCGTCCAAACATGGAGCGTCAATGACGTCGCTTTCTTCATGGGAAAGCTCCTCATCCCGCGCTCCATCCTCGCCGCAAGGGCACGCTTTGGCCAAGGTTTAGATGGATGCGAGAGTAGTTTGAAACGACTCTGGCTGTCTGTGTGGCATCTAGAGCAACACAATCGCGACCGTTTGGTACCTTGAATTTGAGTCTTTGAGTATTTATACCTGCAAATCCATCGCTATGAATTGGACACGGTTTCAACTGCTTGGCCTGGACGTCATTGCTCTTCGTGGCGTGAATCGCTGGCTACACAAGTCAACTTGCGACCAAAAGGCCAGGAGCTTTGATAAGGTTTCGAGGAGATATGGTTGATATGGCGAGAGAGGCTCGTGGCCAAGCAGAGCGTGCTTTGTAGAAGCGAAAGGTTGCATGGAAGGTTTCAGCTAAGAAGTCGTGTCAGTTATAGATGGAGGCGACGGAACTGCAATGGATACGTTGGGTTGACTAGTTTTCACACGACAATATTGAGCCACCACAGCGTATCCACAAATTCGAACCTCCTAGAGTCGATTTGACGTTACCGAACTAAATTAGGATCTCGTCAGACTGGATGAGTACAGAAAGCCGTCGCGACAGACGTGACTTGATCTTGCTGACTGCGTGGATCGACTAAAACACATGGTGGAATTTGGAGCTTTTCTTCTCCAGCAGAAAGAATCCCAACGTCATTCCATCGAGACCAGTCCGCGTAAACTTGCGCAAATCCTCAGCTGGAACACTCGCTTTCGTTCTTGCATTCGTACTAGGCAGTGGCG
Organism: Aphanomyces euteiches; assembly: GCA_021527685.1. Classification (NCBI taxonomy): domain Eukaryota; phylum Oomycota; class Saprolegniomycetes; order Saprolegniales; family Verrucalvaceae; genus Aphanomyces; species Aphanomyces euteiches. The sequence goes on from JAJGMV010000373.1 coordinate 1,540,268, forward strand.
TTTCTCGCCCAAGAAAATTACAATTGTCGGCACTTCGCACAATACGAACACCATGCCATGAATGCAACTTCGACAATCGAGTAGTACTGGTCGATCGGGACAGGACAATACTCGTACGAGCAAGCACTTCGAAGCCAAGCCATGGAATGCCACGTAAGTGACGAGCTGATGAAGTTTTGGCTCCAAAGTCTACCGGCGAAATGATCGTCAAAGCTGAAGGGGACGTCTGGTGTGGAGAAATCTATTTTTAGAATTTCCTCGACTCTGATTGGGTAAATCCATTTCCCTTTGTTGATTTATATCACATGTTTCAAATGTCCATCGCAATACCATTTCGATGGATTTGGACTTCAGTCTAGCGGCACAAAGAGCGACCTGACAGAGTACCGCACGCTTCAGGCAACGCGAGGAGCTAGAAGGGTTTGGTATATTTACGTGTCATGTTGGTTGGAAGCGCGAAAAGATCGACCGTGGTCGACGTCGACAGCAGAGATATGCGTCGCGTACACGTTCCGATGCTGCAAGATTTGATTTGCATGCAGTTTGCGGTTCTTTTCATGACGCACACCGGCTTTTCGAGTGTCTTTGTCATGGCGTAGTCGGTCTTTGGTTTCCGCCGTGGCTTTTTCAATCGCTTGGTCGTTGGCGTGAAGCGCCGCGGCTTTCGCCAATGCTTCCTTGTGATGAAACTCTCTTCGAACTTTCTTCTCCGTGTGTTTCGTCGCCTGGACAACCCTCGCTTCCTACACACGTACATGAAACTGTCCCAAGGATGTGGGATAAATCTACCTCCTGGATTGCACATTGACGATCCGATGCTTGTCGCTCCGCACCCATCGTCTGCTGCATGAAATGCCGCTCTTCCAGCATGTTTTTCGCTGCACCGAGGAACATGCGCTTATTGGCAATAAGCTGTTCTTCCTCCTTGAGTCGTTGGAACTCAGCGTCCCGTTCTTTTCGTTGTGCGGCCATCTTTTGAGCCAATTTCAAATTGCCTGCAAGTGCGTCAACAACGCCATCACGACAGCGACGGACCTTCGTCTCGCAGTTGCTTTTCTCGCTCGGCCTTTTCTCTCTCTAGTTGCTTCCGCCGTTCCCTCGACGTCCGATTTGAGACCGCGGCCAGTTCTACTCTGGCGTTTAGTCGTGTGGATTAATAGCACGTACGTCGAATGCGGCTAATATTGCTCACGCGGGCCTTGAGGTCGGCTTCCTTCTCTTTCTTTTCGCCAAGGATTTGCTCTCTCTTTTGAGCTTCTTCCTCGGCTTGCTCAATGCGACGAAGCTCCAAGCGCTCCCGTAATTCCACGAGGGACATTTCTTCCAGGAGGCCACAATTCGAGCTCTCAGTGGGGTCAAATATCTACACAAAGCATCATAATTCCACGGAGGAGTCATGTCAAATTGTACCGCGACGTGTTCTCGGTGAACGCGGTCGAGGGCGCGAATTTGCCGGATTAAATCCTCTCGCTGTGCTTGTTCGATTGCATCTTGCTCAGCTTTGCGAGCTCTCTCCTGCTCCAAGAGCGCATGCACGGCGTCTCTTTTCTTTTGATTTTCCAGCTTGATGCGTTCTTCCGCCTCTCTCGGCGCAACTTGGCGGACTTGTTTGATTTCCGTCGCCACCATGCGATTTGCCATGTCGATCTGTTGTTCTATCGTCGTCGTCGATAAAACAACGAGCTTCCGGTGGCTTGCAAACCTTCGAGCCGTCGTTTCTCGTCATTTTCTTTCGACACGAGCTTCATTTGAATGGCCACTTGTCGGTTCTCGGCTTTAGCTCGCAAGCTAGAAATCCCAAAATTGAGACGAACCGCCAACGAGAAAAAGCGCCTACCTGGCTTCAATGGCTTCGTGTTGGGCTTGGACCATTTCAAGCCGCCGTCTTTCAACTTCTTGCCGTCGATTCTCTTGGTCTCGCTTGACCATCTCGGACTGCCATCGGTAAAACTCGGACGCATCGCGCAAGTCGGATTCATACGCCTACAAGAAGCAACCGTGAAGGCGGCGGCGACGTGGACAGAATCGCGACTTGAATTAGTTTGGCCTCCTTGTCTTGCTTCTTCTTGTACAGCGCATCTTCTCGCAAGATGGCGGCCGTGTTGAGTTTCACAGGCGCGTCAGTGTGCGTGAAATTTGGTGCCTGCCATGACCACGAAGCTCATGACAAGACGAAGAAGGAAAAACGTACCGGCTTGGCTTTGAATTGGTTCTTTAGCTCGGCCATGCGTTCGTCTTCGACTTGTTTCCTGATCTCCTCGAGCTTGCTCTTCGTCTCTTCGAGTTGAAACTGCGGCGTGGCTTCATACTTCTTGACCACTTGGTCTTTGATGAGCTCCAATCGTTTCTTCTGCTGCACGTCAATGTCCGCAAGCGTGAGCTTGTTTAGATCTGGCACGGGGTGAGCATGACTTTCGATGGGAATTCGAATTGGTTCTGGCACTGCTTTCGGTCGTGGTTGAGTAATATTTGGGCTCACTGGAATCGTCGGTTCCTTGCTGGCGATGCGGACGACGCCGCCGTTCTTCTTGAGAGTTTCACGGGCCGCCGCGAGTCCAAACGCTTTCGCGTGCAATTTCTCAAGCACTTGCTCCATGGCAGGTTTATGCTTGGCCAGTTTATCCACGAGTTGGCTCTACACGAGAGAAACAAGTCAGAGACGACGACATGGAGGCTCGTCCTACTTGGACATAGTCTTGGTCAAGAAGTCGCATCCACTCGGTTTCAATCGCTTTCATGGCGGTCTCGTCAAAGAGAAACGACAGCAAGACATGCATCGCGGTCGGGTTTTGCGACGACACAAAGCCTTGGAAGGCCGACATGCCAATGTCGTCGAGGCGAAAGATGGCCAAGTAAGCGAGGACGAGGAATTTCGTGTAGTCGTTGCGGCTCACTTTGGCAGAATTGGCTTGATAAAAGTTGGTCAAAAATGCATTCAGGACGTCCTTGTAGCGCACGCAGCCATAGAGCACCTGATGGAGAAAGAGACGATCGGCTTCGCCCACGTCTTGGAGCGTCTCGTCGACGTGGGCATCGAGCGTCATGAGCGCGGGATCATACGAACCCACGAGGCTCTCGCACGCCGCGAGAAGCTCCTTCCGCTTCATCCGAGTCCGTGATTGTCGGTTTCAAAAAACGATGTAACTGCCGGAGAAAGTACCTGCTATATGAGTTTATATTAAGAGGAGATGACCTATTCTGTGAGGATCATGAGCTTCTCGTACGCCGAGTTGATAATGCCCCAGGTAACGAGCGACCGAGCAAAGTTAATGTGCACTCCGCGGTACACGCGTGCCCAGCTGGAGCCACGCTCGTGGTATGTGAGTTTCAGGGCCTCCACCACGCTGATATATCGTTCGTGGTGTCCATACACGCTCTGCATGCGAGTCTTGGCAACTAGAATGGGCTGAGCGATCGTGTCTTGATCGTCGAGAGACGTACCGTTGAGTGGGAAGAAAAGAGTGCTGAGGAAAGCGCCGAGCATGGCACCGCTCGCAAAGTCTACCGCCACGGTAGCACTGGATGTTGTTGTCGCAGGAAGCATTTCTCGCACATGTTCGCGCATGCCAAAGAAAATGGCGTTGGACGGTGCATTCCGCATCAATATAGCTGTCAGGCCACGGTAATTTTCACGGAAACTCACGGCGTTGATTCGAACAAACACGTCCGACATGCTATTGAACTCTGCGTTGAACTTGGTCGTCTGGAGCAAGGTTTGCACACGCTACGAGAACATTAGAGGTTCCCATCATCAAAGCAGGAATCTACCTCGAAAGGCGTGAGCATAGCTTCCGATGTGCCTGATAAAACGGCCGCAAAGTGGGAAGTGTCAAGGCCACCAATGGATTCGCCAAAATTCTCCCGCAACCGATCGAGGTAACTCGTGTACAGCCCAAACATGATAGATTTCGACACTGCAGCTTGAAGGAGAGGTGGTCCAACACCACGATAGAGCCTAATCCAGCCGTCTTCTCGAATGCTCGCCCATGCATCAATCGTCGATGTGCCGTAGAGCTTTCGATGTGAGAACAGTGATGGGGACAAAGAACCTACCTGCTGCCGAAACATGATCTTGTTGGGGATGAACGTCAGGACAATATTGATCGCAGCTGCAGTTCCGCCACAGAAGAACTCTCGGACGTGCGAGTGGCGGTGCATAAACTTGCTCTCATCTGTCGTCGCGGCACCCATTGCTCTCAAAACGCCGCTCGAGCAGGTCAACGGTCCGGATACGAACCTTAAAATATACCGTCTTGTTATCCGGATTTCGCAAACGATTGGACAACATAACCATATACACAGATTTAGCCAATCCAAATACGGATAATACAGTCATTTCAGCCAATTATATTCCAATTAGATTGAATTTTGACCAATCAAATTTTTTTTCCATCTTCATCATCCGAATTCGGTACGTAGTCCATGCAACCAATACAATCACGACGGCATCTCATTGATCATTCAGGAATGTTGGACAACTCAGTGGGGAGCTATAGATGCTCTCTATCTTGTGCCATTTCATGGACAAGTTCATGAAGCTGTCGTTTCAATCCACCGATTGACAGGTGACCCACTTCGTCGTAATCGACATCTCGCCAACAGGGAAAAGCTACTTCTTGAAATAGTGTATTGTGGTTTTCGTCCAAAACTGAAAATGTTTCAATCTATTGACGCATACACTATTTAATGTCTTCGCATGCATCTCGACCATGAACATTAAATAGTGTAATTTCAAACGTTTAAAATGTTTGAAAAACATGTTCGAATCATTCAACTCCTTTTAACTTGAAATTTGTATACGTCAATTGTTGCGTCAGTTTAAATTAATTCCGCACGACTCCAGTTTTTCATTAAAACCACAATAAGACCACAATTTTTCATTTGAATAATATATGTACTGTCGTTGATGAATTTAGATTACAGTAAATTTGGACAATGTACACATTAAACAGTGTAATGTATGATTTAATATAGTGTATACGTACGTACCTTGCATTTCGTTTTGGGGGAAGATCTTTCGGAGACGCCGCCATGCGCACATGGATTGTCTTTGTCTGTCTCGCGAGCTCAGGTATTGCTGTCCTGTCTCTTCAGTTGGTATACCAAGAGCGATAGCGGCGGCATGGAAGCGTTGGTCTTGGAAGGGAGCAGGTCCTGGCCCACGACGAGGGCACTCGCTTGCACTTCACGGGTAATGGATCTCGCCAGAGCTGTTGGCATGGGTTATAACGTTAGGTCGCGTGCTGTTGTCTTTGGAGGTCGCGCTGATGACACAGAAACTCCACATGTACCGCGAACGTATGATATCATGGACGTGCATGGGAAGCTCGAGTTTGCCACATACACAGATTTGCCAGGTACAAGTGTCGTGATTGAATTTGGGCTCATGCGCGTCTGTAGTCAAAGACACTTGCACAGACGACACATGCGCAGTGCCTATCGGCGTTTATTTCAACGATGTTTGGGCGTATGATATCAGTAAGCCTGAATTTTACCGCCATATTCACAAAGTAGCGACGTAGATTGCACTCGTTATGCCGAAGACAGTTGTGTGGACAAGTCATGGGTTCAATTGAGAGAAGGAGAAGCGTGGGGCGGTGTTTTGATGATGCTCTGCGTAAATCTCATGCAATTTCAGGATGCAGCATGCACTTTGGAGCACTCATCTGCCCCAAGCCACCTGAACGCTGGTTCCATAAAGCCCAAGTCTTTGGCGACACAATGCTCATCTACGGAGGATTTGGTCTTCTCTGCACCGACTATTGCGATGATATGTGGTAGGAGAACGACATCCCGATCGTCTTGACGCTTTTCATGCAGGCAATTCAATTTTGACGATAATTCATGGACGGAACTGCGGGAACTGGGGAGTCCTCTGCCTGGCCCTGGGAAACGATGGAAGTTTTCATCCTCTGCGACTGCAACGTCCATGTTTATCTTTGGTGGATATCGCCTTTGGCAAGGTTTTGCACCGCAGAACAGGTGAAGCTCCGTTTGAACCCCCTTTCAAGCACAACCACAGTGAAGCGAATCAATGGTCAGACACGAGCGTGTATCCTGAAGGCGGCTATCTAGATGACCTCTGGCAATACCACATTGCAAACGCCTCGTGGACGCAGTTGCCAAAAATGCCTTCATGTTCTGCCACGGTCCTCTAAATGCTCGCACATTGCTTGATCGAGATGAGTAGGAAGCGTCGTGCTCGATGGATTGGCCGCCAGGACGTGCTGGCCATGCGTCTGTGATTTTTCAAGACGGATTGTAAGTGTCTTTGCATCAACTTGGACGTTGATTGACTGCTAGATACATCCACGGAGGCTATCAAACGTTCTTTCCATATCCAACCACTTCAGGAGCAGGAGCTGGCCGTGGGGTTATGCCAGGATCTCCTCCAGGTACAGCTAGCTACCTTGAAAATATTTACAGGAACAAACTTTCTCTCTCTTCAAGGCTATACTCCATTTCCAACAAACCCGTACTACTTGAGCGACTTGTGGCTCTTTAACATCACGACGGGACTCTGGGAGGAAATCTCGCCGCGCTTTGGAACGATGCCTGGTCCCCGAGCTGAGCACTCGATGGTTTACGCCTCTTCTCTTGCGGTGAGAGAGCTCACTGTGTTGTAGATTGCTGCCGACAAAGTCTTTGTGCTCTTTGGAGGCTATCGATCGAATTACTACTACGATGACACTTGGCAATTCAACACAAGTTTGTTTTGCAAATATTCTGCAGCCATATTGAAGCGTGGTTTCTCTCGTAGCTGTCTCCCAGTGGCTGGAGCAAAGTGCCTTTCTCGAAGCGCTCTATCCTGTCAATTGCACAGACGACCTCAGCGCTCGAGCTAATCCCCACAGCGGCACTTATCGGTACATCGTAGAACAACCTACTCGACTGCTGACGCGAACCCCGTAGAGCTTATGTGCCAGTGAATGATTCGACCAAGACAACGTTGGAGCTCGAGAAAGAAGCCCACTACGGCACCACAACTGTACGTCGACTTCTTGAGCTTTGTTCATTCTCCAGCGGTAGTTTTCCGTCATTGCTGATCCGACAAGAGGACTTGGTCTATCCACACGTAAATTCCCACGCCAATTTCGAGCTTGTAAACTTTTCACTAGCAACTTTCTACTCCCAAGCGCGACGCCAAGCTCCAGGATGGGATGGATGCCGAGATCGCGTCGACGATCGGTGACTTTGGATTCATCGTAACAGACAACTGAGGATGCAATAGCACGGATCTCCCTTGGGATCTACAATGGTCCAAGCCAAACCAGCGAGCTGGCCACACCGCTGCGTATCATTCGGTTCGATCATGATCATTCTTTCCAGTGGCCTCACGACTGAACGAGCTCGTCTAGGGCTATCATCTCATGCTCTTGTACGGCGGCTACGGTATGAGATGATGGAAAAGCGTTGAGTCATGGATTGTCTGCGTAGGAGTGGAGCGAGAAGAACTGTACAAGACAAACTCAACGACGCCAGCCGTCACGTATGGCGACTGGTGGTCTTACAGGTTTCATATTCTCTCTCTGGATGCGAACGCTAAAATGCAACCAACAGCTTGGCAAATTGCATCAAGAATTGCAGTTTGCACGGCATTTGTTCGTACGGCCACTGCGTTTGCGACGATGGGTATTACGGCACGGACTGTTCCAATATGTACGAGACCCTAGAATCAAGTCTTGGCTGATTGCTGTCCTGTAGAACATGCCCTGGTTCAGTCTGCGAGTACGACGATGTGAAGCAGAGCACAACTTGTGCCCATTGTTGCTTTTCAGGTGTTCCATCAAGGCATAAATGGATTTCAAAGCATGGACGTAGGCTTTGAGCACACTGGCAACGACACGTACGTGCCGAATATTCAAAAATTACCATGCTCGGGTAACATCACGCGCTACTCGAACGGGTATTCCTCCTCGTTGCCTTGAGACTGCTTGAGATGGCCTCGTAGCATCTGCGATGGCTTTGGTCAGTGCATTTGCCGTCCTCCTTTCATCGGCGTACGACAGCGCAGTCGATCCAAACTTGTTTTTGACAACGTCGTAGGCCGATTGTTCCATTCGAGATTGTGCTTACAACTGCTCCAACCACGGCTTTTGCAGGTTGGGCTGCTCTCCCCTTTGGCGATTTATCGCGATGGTAGCATTGAATTCCCCAACTCTCGCTGCATGTGCGATCCAGGCTACGCGGGAAAATATTGCCAAGAGAGTAAGTCGCTGGCCATCCATTTTTTCGTGTCGTTGATGGATGGATGGCGTAGAGATCTGCCTCAACAATTGCTCGTACCCGAATGGAGTTTGCGTCAATGGCTCCTGCTACTGCTCAATGCTCTACGAGCCATACAACAAGACGCTCGAGTACTTTCCATACATGGGCGAAGACTGCTCGTTCGTCATGCCGTTTTGCGCCGCGCCGCCGAGCGCTTGGGCAGCATGGAGTGCGGTAGTCATTGCCTTTGTTGCTCATTTGTGATGACAGAAGAAGCGACGAGAGGACCAGCCAAAGTCAAATCCGATTGTCATCAAACATACACTAGAATTAATCACCAAGCAGATTGCCCACGTCTGCATCGCCCCATTCGTCTGCTGCTTCTACAATCGATTGAGCATTTCGGTCCTCGCTTTGGGTTGACATACCTTCACCTTTGTCTTTTCGAGCAGCATTGGGGCTTGCGCTGGCAGTTCCTTCAAGGTTATGAGCTCTCCGTGGACGAAAAAAGCATTTACCTCGGCCTGCTGACATTGGTTTTGGCACTGCATACTCGGATTCTTCTTCTGCTTCGACCTAGACATGGCTTAAGTTGACAAAACGGGAAAGCCATACGTCGCTTGAAAAGGTCTTGTTGTTTTCCTTGGGCGACCGACTCGGCGGCTCCCGCACGGGATCGTAAATGCCTACGGGCCGAGTTGATTCGAGGTTTGGAAATCCAAGCGCACTGTTGTCCACTTGCTGGTTATTTGCTTCTCCACGCCGACTGCCCGCGGAGCTCCCTCGCTGTTCGTCATGCCCTTGATAGTGAATTCCACCGTGAATACTTGGCCAGAAGCCTTGAGAACAGCTTACCGCTCGATGGTCGAGGCATGGATTGACTCTGCATGGCCATGGATTGCGCATTGATCTTGGCCGCGTTTTCTGCCATCGTCCAGCGTTAAGTTGTGACTCCTCGTCGCCATTTTACCTCGCTCGAGTTTGGCTAAGGCTTGCTGGTGGTGTTCATATTTCTGTCCCAAGTCCTTGCAAATCGCGACCAAGTAGCGGAGGCATTCCAAGTTGTCTGGGTAGTCGTGGTGGATTTGTTCGTACAAGATGAGAGCTTTCTGGTACGCGCCCATGCGGCGGTGACAACTCGTGACCATGAGGCGCCACTTGACCTACAACGTTTGTTTCATATCGACACTTTCAAATGCATGGAGTCCACCTCGGTCGGCTGAATTTGCGACGCGCGTTCAAAAAATTGAATCGCTTTTTCATACAGCTCGCTCTTGACGTACCAAACGCCAAGCCATGAGATGACGTCCAAGTTGACTGGAAAGTGGCGATACGACTCCAAGTGGTAATGAAACGCTTGCGTTTCATCGTCGTCTTTGTTGAAAATCTGGCCCATGCGTGCCAAGACACCAGGATCCGCCACGTTTTTCGACGAGCCAAAGCAGGAGAGCAAAATGTTAAACCTACAAAACTCGATCAATCCAACGCGGCTAGTGTGTCGTCGCCGTCCTTGTACCATTTCGCAGCGTGGCGGTAATTGCCCATCATGTCGTGCAAGTTTCCAATTTGATAGAGCACCTAAGACGAGTCTCAATATGGAGTTGCCATGGCGTGGATGTACTTCAGTGTTGCTTGGCACGATGCTGTGGAGCTTTTCAAATGCTTGGAGCGCTTCATTGAGGACGCCAATCTTGATATTGACGAGGCCGAGGTTGAAAATCGCTTCGATGCAGTCGGCTTCGACGCCTACGACGACTAAGTTACAAAACGATGTGCGCCAGGATCCGACCGATGGCTTCCAAGTACAATTCCTTGGCGCGTTCGCATTCGTTCTTGACAAAGAGGCAATTGCCTTTGTTCACAAGCGCTTTGGCATTGTAGCGTTGATGGCGCACGGCGAGCGAGGCAAATTTGTCAGCTTGGGCGAAATCGCCCTCGACAAAGTACAAAAAGCTCAAGTTGGTCGCGGCCATTGCTTTCAACGCTGGGTCTTTCTTCTCGAACGCTTTCAGGACTTCGATCGCTTTCTCAAAGTCTTTGTTCTTTAGGAAATGCAGCGCTTTGCAGATTTCCCTACACACAAAAATGCAAATTGGCATGGAGAGGATGTACATTTCGCTCGCGATCGACTCATGGTCTTGCTTCATGGCGTCGATGACCCAATTGTACCCCGCGAGCCAGTCCTTCTTGTCCAGTGCTGGCGCACACAACTTGGCGGCCGTCAGGATGAAATCCGTCGCCCGTTTCTGCCTCGCGCGGATTTCCGCCTTGAGTCTACCCACCACCGCCGTCACAATAAACTTCACAAATGTCAAATGTCATCACCCGTCCTTCTTCAAATGCACGACAGACGCGGATGCCACTGCCGACTCGTCGCCTTCCTTGCTATCTTCATCGTCTTCCTCGCCGACGCCTACTTAGATCATGACTCCATACCGAGTGCCGCCAGCGGCCACTGACCTTCCATGGGAATTCCAATCAAGTTGGTAAACCCGCGGCGCATTTTTTCATGTTCGCCGATCGCGTAGTAGCAGATGATCAAGTTGAAGCCCGACTGGAAGTCTGGCATGCCTTCCATGATGTCTTCAAACGTCGTCGCGGCATCTTGGTAATGGCCGAGCTTGATCTGCGCCGAGCCAATGTTCTTCTTGATGTTGTAGCGGATCTCCTTGGACGTGTTGGGGATTTGATCGAGCGCCATGCGGTACATGCGAATCGCCGTCGGGTATTGCTGCTGCTCGTAGTAAATGTTCCCCTACAGCAGTGCGATTGAGCATTCCCCCGTTGCTTGTAGCTAGATCGATGCGTTACCATGTTGACACGAAGACGGCCGCCTTGTGGGTACTGTTTGTTCTTCACGATGGGCGTATAACTACACGACAGCGTTGGCATCGACAACGACGCAGCTCCACGAGCGGGCGTTACCTCTGGATCGCTTCTTTCCACAAGCCGTTCAAGTGATAAGCGTTCGCAAGATTGAAGAAGACGGCATACGTCAAGTCGATGTTCGTCATGTCGGTCAATCCATGCGTCTCGCAATGCTTGGTGAACATGCGCTCCTTCTTGCCCTACACAGGAATTGACCGACCCGTCGGGAGGATGGCCGCCGCACCGCTTCCTTTGCAAGCCGAAGCGCCTCTTCGTACTCGTGCTTCACGGCAGCTTCGGAACTCTGTTCGATCAATGTGTTGACGAGCTTTTCCAACTCTTTTGCAGTCTCTTTCGGCGAGTTCTCGGCCTTCTCAGCCAGCGGCGGCGCCGGCGTCTTGCGGGCTTCGCCAAGTGGATCAAAGACGCGCTGCCCCGATGCCGTCTTTGGATTCGACTATCATGACAAGTCACAGTTGAAGTGTTGACGTCTTTCTACCGAAAAGCCAGCGCCAGTGACTGAAGTCATGGGCCTTGCGACGTCGTTGCTGCCCTGTTGACCTGTCTGTAGTCGTCCTGTGGGCATTTGCCGCCCCATTTGAGATGGTGGCGCTCGAAAGGCGGTCCCCGGTGGGTTTTGGCTCTGGTTTTTGAAATACGATTGCTGCATCGACGCGGTTTGAGGCGGAGCGAGGTCGATGCTGTAGTTGAAGCCTTCATAGAGATCTTCGTCGTCGTCCTCCATCACAACTTGCTTGCGGTTCATGCCTGGATTGTACCCGTACGACATGGTGACGCTTGACGGATGTAGAGCCACACCAAAAGTGAAACCGCATTCGACCTCGCGACGCTTCAACTTCCACACGCCTCTTGCGGGTTATTTCAGTCAATCGAAGGACGTCCACCACGCATTCGATCCACGGTCGACGTTGAAGCACTACAAACACGATCATGCCGTCGAGAAGGCAGAGAAAAAACACCTTTCCAAGGGTATGCGATGAGTGATGAGCGAATAGTCAGACTGTAGCCACGGCTTGTGGTCGTCTCGGTTGGGGTAGCAGGAGAGCTTGGATAATCGTCTTGCCTTGGAGTCCATGGCTGCTCTGGTGATGTTTGGCACGACACACGCACTCGTTGGAGATCAACAACTTGCTCCTCCAACCTGCCTTGGCGCTCTTGTAGGCAAGTTCTTGGAGAAAACTTTGACGGCAGCCTTATAGCCATGGATATGCTTTGAAATTTCCGCTATACCTTACAAGATAACGCTCTATTTGGCGCCGCACACCGACAGGAGCGTCACGACGATGGTGCATGGAAGAGTTCATCTTCAAAGTGATCTTTGTTTCGGTGACAATACCGATTGAATAAATTACTTGAAACAAGCCAATCAAAATTGAGTATAGTATTTTACTCGATACAATCCAGCCAATCGAAATCACTCATTCATAAAACGAATTTCGAAGAAGACATTTCTGATCTCTAATTGGCTAAAATAAACCAATCAATTGAATTGATGATAAATATTTTTATATACTTGGCCAATAAAAATCAATAATTAGATTTTAAGGCATTTCATTGGTTGAATAGGCATAATTGAATTTTGATTTGGTATTTTTGCGGTCATTTCGAATTTGAAGCGATGATCGTGCGAGCGGTGGAAGATGAAGACGCGATCGACACGGACGGATCGTCAGTTCGCCTCGTGTGGATCACAACGACGGTGTGCGCTGTCGTACTTGTGCTCTTGGATCTCTCGGCGCTGTTTGCACCGTCAAGCGCGCTCTTTGGCCTCTTGCCGGTGCTTTTGTCGCCTTCAAATTGGCGTGTGGGCGATCCAAGTTTGCTGGTAAACCTCGTCGTGGGTTATCTCTTCTCCAGCTTTTGGATCTTCTCGCGAGAGCGATCGACTCGCAGTGCGTGTCTTTGGATCGCCGCTCTTGCCTTCATTGGCAATCTCGCGCTTTGTCTGTACGTTGTCTGCGCGCTTTGGGACAGTCATAGCGACTGGTCAGTGTTTTGGAAAGGACGACGGCGGCAGGCCCAAGCTCCATCAAGTGCACTCGACAGAAGCGTCTAGACCCGTGAAAATACACTCCTATCTTGTCTGTTCCATCATCTTCCTCCCAGCACGCACCCCTTCGCGCGGTTTCGTCGACAGTTCCAACAGTTTCAAAGTGTCAAGAAGGCGCGCGCGAGGTCAAGAGCTCCATGTTCAAGGTCGCGCCCAAGCCGACGACAAGTGGAAGAGGCATAAGCGATCGAAAGATCCAAGGCTCGAACCATGGAACAAGTCAGCAACTCGTGGGGGTGGCACCAGATCCAGCCGCCGCAGCGGCACCGAATCTACCGACAACTTCCGGACGACGCGGCACGGCGCACAACCTTCGGCGCCACACCATTCTCAAGCAAACCATGACGGTCACTTTCAACGAGACGATGGACAATCGGCGGTCGTCCATGGGCCTCGCGACGACGTTGTTGTATCCGCAATCGGTCGCCGACCGCCATGAATCGACCAAGATCACCAAACTGCTCGAGGAAACGTACGGCTTCAACTACATGACGAACGAGTTCACGGCCAACTTGCTCGTCGAGCGCGAGTACCAGACGTACTACACGGAGATCAACTTGGCGTCGGCATGCAACTTCAGCCTCTTCCTCTGGATCATTTGGTTGGCCTCAACGTTCCTCGACTTGTACTTCTTCGTCAACAGCGACGACGGACAGCTCACCGTGACGGAATCGGCGTGGCGGAGCATTTTATTCTCGCTGCCGTTCATTCTCCCGACGCCGTTCCTCATCGCGATGTGCCGCCACAAGCAGTACGAGCAGCACATGCAGCTCATCTTCAGCGTGATCGTCCACTGCTTTGCGCTCTCGCTCATGGGCGGCGGCTTTTTCTGCTCAAGCAACCAAGTGCAGACATTTACGTCGCACACGATGGACAACATCATGGCCTATGCCACGTCGACCAACAATGCCGCCACGGCTGCGATCGGTTTCCTCGCCAACAGCGCAACCAGCGGCGGCAGCGCGTCAACCTTTGCCGCGACGATCAATCAATCGACCGTCAACTTTGGCCTCATGACGAAATCTCCAAGCGGCGGCGGCGGCGGCGGCTCCATCCTCGTTCAAAACTTGACGCTCGCAAACGGCATCGTCCTGAACAACCTCGTGCTCAACGCGACGCAAGTCTTCACGCTCAACAACAACAGCGTCACGGCGTGGTGGGAATACCCCGACCGCAACGGCACGCTCGCCGACATCCTCCACTTCTTCATCCTCGACGTCGTCTTGCCGTTCTCGCAGTTGAACGCCAACCTCGTCCGTCCGATCGTCGTTTTGATCATCGCGCCCATGTTCCATCTCAATGCCGCGCACTACATCGTCGTCGCCTTCAACGTCAACTTGTTCTACTGCCTCGTCCTCTCCTTGACGTACCCGATCACGAGCTCGAGCTTTCTCACGCGGTGCAAGTTTTACTTGGTCTTTGTCCTCGTCACGCTCACTGTCATCATGGTCTTTCGAGCGAGGCAGACCGATCGGTACGTCGTCGGCGGCGTCTTCTTCACTGCCGACATTTTCTTGTAGCTTTATGCGATTAAACTTCCTCAATGTGCGCAACGTCGAAGAGAAAGTTCGCATCACGCAAGAGCAGAAAGAGAAGATCCAAAACGAAAATCGATCGCTCAAACGCATGCTCCAAGCGCATGAGGCCAACACGTCCGACACGGTACGACACGACTGCGCATTCTTGTCCCTGACGCAGCGGCGGCGGCGGCATTTCTAGTTGGATTTGGACTCGCCGATGGCCAAAGTGATCACCGACTTGACGAAAATCCAACAAAACAGCGCGTTGGATCGAAGTCTCAAGGCGAATCTGAATGAAATCGTCACGCTCTTGACCAAGCAAGGCCATAATCTCTTTGCGCCAGACATCCACGAGCAGCTCACGTACGCCACGAGTGCAGGATTGCAGTGTTGACGTTGTCGTCGGCGTCGTAGGAGCAAGACGGGCGAGGTGGAGATCGATGCCGACACGAAAGGCTGGGCGACGACAGTCCTGGCGAGCAAATCGTACCAGCGCAACAACAATCGACGGTCGTCGACGCAATCCGACGACGCCGACCACGTGATCGCGTCGATCAATCTCCATCCCGACGTGCGGCCTCCCGACGAAGACGTGCTCTCCAAAGTCAACGCCATGATGATGCTTTACGGCTGGAACGTCGACATCCACGAGATTTCAGAGCTGTCGCAGGGCAAACCCATCTCGTACGTCACGTATGTCATCTTTGAGCGGCACAATCTCTTCACGTCCTGCGCCGTCGAGCGCAACGTGATGCTAAACTTCTTTTGGTTTATCGACGCGGGCTATTTCCCCAATCCTTATGTACGTCCATCTCTGTGCCGCCGCCGCCGACGACGACGCTTATTTGACAATGTATATAGCACAACAATTGCCACGCCGCCGACGTCGTCAACTACGTCGAGTTTATGCTCTCCGCCGTCGATGGAGGTTTCTTCATGACGCTCCTCAACATGCAAGAAGTGTTTGCATCGATTGTCGCCGCCGCCATCCATGATTTCCGCCACCCGGTACGATGTATTCCCGCAAAGGCAAGCACGAAAGTTGTCGTCGACATGTAGGGCAAGTCCAACAACTTTCTCGTCAAGAGCGGCCACACTCTGGCCGTCCAGTACAGCGATTCCTCCGTCCTGGAGCGCATGCACTTGGCGGAATCGTTCTTCCTCGCGTCGGAGCCGCAGTTCAATATCTTTAGGTACCACCACAATGGCCGGTGCCTTTTGATTCATGACGTGGCACGTTGTAGTGGCATGAAGGCGCAGCAGTACACAGAAGTCCGCAAGGCGATCATTGAAATGGTGCTCACGACAGATCTCTCGGTGCATCTCCAGCTCGTGGGGAGCTTAAAGACGGCGCTCCTCTCGCAAAACAAGAACGACGTGATGGAATCGCCCATGATGCTCATGAAGATCGTCATCAAATGCGCCGACATTGGCCATTCGTCCAAGACGACGCTGCTCCATGCAAGGTGGTCCGAGCTTATCATTGAGGAATTCTTCCTCCAAGGCGACGAAGAGAAGGAACTCGGCATGGAGATCAGTCCATTCATGAACCGCAGCTCTGAAAACAGCGCCAAGAACCAAGTCGGCTTCTTCGAGTTCATCATCCTCCCCTTCTTTGACGTCGTGGCGGAAATCGTCTTCACGCCGGGCTTCAAGCCGATCCTGGACCAAGTCCACAGCAACTACAACTTGTGGAAGAAGGCCGAGATGCTCCAGCTCAAGAACATCAAAGACATCCTCGACCAAGTCTTTTGCGTCGACGAACACCACACGGGCACGGCGTCCGTGAATCGCATTTCCTTTGCCGCGAGGCCGACCGTGAGCGCCGGACATTCCTACATGCGCCAGAGCGGCGCCAATGCGACGCACAGCCACATGCTGCCGCCGCCAGCCATGACGGAAGAGCCCAACGACGACAGCTCGGCAGCTTCGTAAAACGACAATTTACTGCCATGTCCATTCGTAACCGTTACGTCGGCGCCTTTCCATGTAACTGCCAGCAGTTTCAAAGTTTTTCCAATGGCGCAAGACGATCCATGGTACGACGCGGTGTACGCGGCCGCGGCGGCGATTTTCCAAGACATGCAGCCAGAAAACCCAACGACGGTCGCACTGGCGGACCTTGAGACGGTCTGCGATCGCATGGGCGTCCACTTGGCGGCGCATGAGCTGACGCAAGCCATGTACGACTTGGATGCCAGCGGCGAGATGGTCGTGCAGCTCGAGGCGTTTGTCTCGTGGTGGCTCGCTCGCCTCCGAGCTGAAGAAGCAGCAGAAGCGGAGAGAATCGCCGCCCAAGCCGCGACGGCGCCGACGGCACATCTGTGGGAAACAGTCGTCGATGGAGATGTCGTCTACTACTACGACTACACGACAAACTCAACGCAGTGGACGCTCCCAGAGCTTGTCACCGCCGTCATGACGGCCTTGGATGGCCAGGAAAGCATCGATAGACAGCTCGCGGCGCTCTTTGCCAAGCATGACGTCGCTAGCCGCGGCAAACTTGACGACGAAGAGTGGCAAGGACTCCTCATCGGCCTTGGATTGCACGCCGACGCCATCTCGCTCCAAGAGTTGACTGGTTTGTCGTCCTCATGGAGCTTGGACTGCAATGCAACAACGCTTCTGTAGGCAACAACAACGCGACGGACGTTTCCTACGAGGATTTGCACTCGTGGTGGTATGCCAATGCTCCCCAGCGGCGCCGCGAACGTCTCGCGGACTGGACCGAGTGGTGGCAGGTCCAAGACGAAGCGAAAGCGGTTTTCTTCCTCAACGAGCGCACGCAAGTCATGCAATGGGACCATCCTCGCATTCCCAGCGCCGTCGTGGCGGCCTTGGATGGCTCTGGCGGCGGCGTTTCTCTCGACGACAAGATGATTCGTTGGTTTTCCAAGCTCGATGCCGACTCGGACGGCGTTCTCAATCAAGCTGAAGTCGCTGCCATGCTCACACAGCTCGGACAGCCTCCAGCCGCGATTCCAGCGGCATTGCAAGCTCTCGGCATGGACTACGACGCGACTGGGCTCTCCATGGACGCCATTACGCCATGGTGGAAGACGTGGGAGGCCAAAGGCCGTCTCGGGGACTGGGAGATCGTCGCCAGCGAGGAGGAGGAGAGCGCGCCGGTGTATTACTACAACTGGAAGACAGGAGAGACGCAGTGGGAGCCACCAGACGTCGCGGCCAAGATGGAGACATTCCTTGATCAATGGGCGATTCCAGCCGACGTCCCGATGGAAGAGCGCATCCGCCGCTTGTTTGTCCAGTACGACACGGACGAGACGGGAGCGCTCGACGCGAACGAAGTCAAACGGCTCTGCGCTGCACTTGGTCGCCCCTTGGATCCACCAGCACTGGCGTCGTTGATGCGCGTCAGAAGCCATCGTTTTATGCTCTTTGACGCGAAACGTCGTAGGTTTTGGACACATCCGGCGACGGATACGTGAGTTTGGACGAGTTCCAAGCGTGGTGGAGAGCCAAGCATGCCGTGGAAGAGCGCTTTGAAGAAGCGGCCGGGATCCAATCGCGCACGGATGAAGTCCGTGCGATCTGCGCGGCATACATGCATCAATCCGTCGACGTCTTCCTCGCCACGCCTCTCGAATCGATCCACGTCCCTCGGTAAGCACCACAACAATCCCGCCATGACGTTGAAAATGACGTCTAGGCTTATCCAAGCGCTCGGGAGAACGTGTCGAGGCGCTGCTCTCCTTGCAGCTCTTCACGACATGGACAAAGACGGCATGAGGACCATTTCCCCCGACGTTTTCGTCGCGTGGTAAGCATTCATGGCCGTCACTCCATTGTCGTCGTCTTCGTGGCTGTAGGTATATCAAGTACGACGACGCATGCCGAGAGAAGGAAACGAAAGCGCATCTCGCCAAGCAAGCGAAGGGAGCGCTGGACGTGTGGACGGAGCAAATGAACGAACAAGGTAACGAGTTCAACACTGCAATGCATTCTTCAACCGCGTCGTCTCCCTCGGTAGGCCAAGTCGTGTATATGAACACGAGGACGAACGAAGTGATGTGGGAGAAGCCTGGCATCCAGCAGCGCATGCAAGCGCTCATGCAAGGCGCCGACATGAAAGCCGTCTTTCAGCAGTTTGACCGCGACCAGTCCGGCACAATCGACGCGTCCGAGCTCCAGGCGTTGCTCCAAGCGCTCGGTCAACCCGTGGACGACAAAGCCAAGCTCCACGACATCTTGACGATCATTGACACGAGCGGCGATGGCGTCGTCTCCCTCGACGAATTGACCACATGGTGGATCTGTATGCAGCGCCGTACGATTGCAACGACCAACGCTGCGGAACTCCAGTCGCAGTTGATCAACTACCACGCCGTCTCCAAGGAAGGCATCAAAGAGCTGCGCAAACTCTTTGACCACTTCGACACGGACAAGTCTGGTACAGAAGGAGTTCCATGGACTGCATGACACTGACGGGAACACTGGCGCTTTAGGCTCGATCGACAGGCATGAACTCAAGCATTTACTCGCGAGACTCGGCGTTCATCCGACCGACGCGGAGCGCCACAAGCTCATGAAAACGATCGACACGTCGGGGGATGGCGAGATCAACGTCGATGAGTTCATTGCGTGGTGGGTGGCGTCCCATCGGACAAAGGAAATCCAAGCCGGCGCGGCGCGGGACGGCCATCTCTTGTCAGCCATCCAAGCTCAAAACACCGCCAAAGAGCATGTTCTTCCCCCTTGCTTTTAACCTCATGGACGTGTAGATCCGACTCGACTTCATTGACAACGACAGCGCTCAATCTCTTGTCGGACGTCTCCTTGTCGGCACTGCGCAACACACTCGTCGACTTGCGGTACAACTGGACAAAAGGCGCTGCCGTCGACGTTCCCCCTGACGTGGACGAGCCCGTCAACTACGGCGCCAGGAAATTTGGCTCCCATGACGTCTCGTGCTTCCCCCCGGCCGTCGTGGACACGCTGCAAGCGATCATTGACGACGTTGTGCTCATCTCGCCGCTCTTTCTCGCCGACGCCGCCCAGCGGATTCAAAAAATGTATCGAGCCAAGCGCGCGCGCGTCCAATTGCTCCAGACCCTCAACGAACGGTACGAATGCGGCGGCGGCGGCGGCGACGACAGCGCTCACCATTCCTAGCTACGTCCACCACCATGATGCCGTGACGGGAGCGTCGTATTATGTCAATCGGTTGACGCGGGAAGTGCGCTACACCAAGCCGCTCTTGCTCGGGCAGCACGAAATCCTCACTCCACGGACAAAACTCCGTAGGCAGCATGAAGAACGCGCGATGCGGCAACGGCGCGACTGGATGGTTGCCGCCGTCAAGGACATCCAGACCATGTCGCCGCTCTTTCGGACTGCCGCGTTCTTCGTGTACGACGCCAGCATGGTCGATCGACTCAATCTCTGCTTGTAGGTACAATCTCCTCTGCGATATCCAAGCGCAATGGCGTCGGGGGATTTGGGCCGCGCTACAGCAGCGAGATTACGTCCGCGCGCAGCTCGTCGCCGCGCATTTCCCGCGCCAGCTCAAGAAACCCGGCCCGGTACGACGTTGAGATCGTTTCTCCTTTGACTTTGTTGGCTTAGTGGGGCGACTTGCCATTGCATTTTGCCATTCGCCATCGACTTGGCATTGACGTCGTCCGCCGCTTCCTGGAGAGCCATCCTGAAGTCGCGCTGCTTGGCAATGCGTCGGGACACACGCCGCTCCATCTTGCCTGCCGTGACGACGCGTCCGTCCAAGTGGTTCAAGCGCTGCTCCGCACTGAAAAAGGTCGACAGGCATGTTGCCGCGCGACCACCGACACGGCCAACACGCCGCTGCACTTGGCAGTCCTTCATGGCGCTCCCATGGCCATATTGGAGCTCCTCGTCGATGCGGACCCGACGGCAATCGTCGTCAAGAACAAACGACGGCGGAATGCCTTCCATGAAGCTGTTCTATCGCCGCGTCCGGACGCGCTGGACGTCGTCAAGCTCTTTGTGAAGGCAAACCCTGGCGCGATCAACCTTGGAACGATTCCAGCCGGGAAAGAAGCAGCATGGGCGCTTCATCTCGCTCTCGTCCATGGCGCCGAGGATGCGATGGTCCATTACTTGGTGGCTTTAGCCCCTGACGGCGTTCGAGCGCCGTTTCGACAGCTCTTGCCGCTCTTTTTGGCCATGAAGCATGGCTCTTCCGAGGCGCTGATTCGCGTCGTGGCCATGGAAACGTTCGCCGCGCTTCCGTTCACGGCGATCCAAACGTCCAAGCGCTTCAATCCCGTGCACTACGCGCTCTTGTACCGCCTGTCGTCCGACTTGGTCCTCTTCTTCCTCGACGCGTCTCCAGAATGGGCGAGTCAAGTGAACCATCGACTGGAATTCCCGCTCCATCTCGCGGCCGCCTACTCCGCCGACGTCAATCTCACCAAGAAGCTCCTCCTCCTCGACCCCACGCCTGCTCGTCTCGTCAACTCTGCGGGCTGCCTCCCCCTCCATCTCGCCGTGGTCTCTCTCTCCTTCCCCCTGGAGCGCTCTCTAAACTTTGGCTCTAGACCCACGGCGACGTCGACGTTGTCAAGAAACTCCTCCAAGTCTGTCCGTGGTCTCTCCTCGACACGATTCGCCGCACCAAGTACGACGCGCTCATGCTCGCGGCCAAGGCATCGCGTCGTTTCCCGAACGAGCCCCTCGTCGACGCGCTGCTCTTCCCGCCAAAGCTAGCGCCGAAGCGAGCCAAGTACAAGCATTTGGACTTGTCGCCGTACTACGTCGCTGCCCACAGCACGACGTCGACCATGTCTTGCTTTGACAAGTACGTGCTTCTCTCTCTCCATCGCTTGCCGTTGAGACTGCATGAAGGCTCCATCTCCTCGACACGTGCAATGCCGACGACTTGGACGCCATGGCGCGGAAAAAATTCCAGCAGCAGTTCCACAAACCAACCAAGGATTGGCCGGTCGGCAAGATTTTGCATCTCATGGCGCTCAATCCGCTCGACGCCGCCGTCCAAATCCGCAGCCTCGTCTCGATCAATGAGATCGTCCGGACGTACGACGACGCCGCGCGGGAAGCGTGCTTGGAAGCGCACGACATTGTGCGGACGTTGCAGCACACGATGTACGACTTTTCAACGCATGCGCGGATTCAAATCCTCGGCCAGACGTGTCTGCGGCATCTTTTTCCGACGGCGTTTGCCAAAGCGACGTACCAAAGCCGCATCGATCCGCTGTATAAATGAATCTAAGAGTTAGACGACGAGCTTCTTGGCTTGGCCCATGTCGACGTAGCTGAGACGACATGCGCCAAAGAGACGCTCGGGCAATTCATGGCTCTGCTTGGCTTCGATGAGGAAGCTCATGTCGACGATGAGTTTCTTCGTAAAGCCCAAGACAAGGCCCGTCACGCGGTTCGCCACGGCGCTGCTTGTCACGTCAATGTCGAGCTCGAAATACGTGTCCGTCTTGAAGTAAGGCTGTCGTAGCTTGTTGCCGATCACGGCGGGGGTCGATCCGACGGCTTGCTTGACGATAAAGCTCCCTTCGACGATGCAAGGAATCAATTTAAAGTGCTCGTTGCGGTATTCGTCCGTCCTACAGAGTCCACTCAGGCTGACAGCGATGGAGGGCATCGTTCGTACCCGTCGAGGAAATCATTCATGAGCTCGGCAAACGGCGAGCCGTCTTTCAGGACGGACGGATGCGGGACGTGGTAGTAGAGCACGAGCGAATACTTGGGCGAGCCAGGGAGCAAAAAGTTGAGCGCAAACGTGAAAGGCTGGTTTGGCACGGTCTGCATCACGTTGTCCGGGCGAGAGCAAATGTGTTCCACCGTGACGTTGCCCGTCTCGAAGAGATCGACGCCCGCGAGACGAAACGCCGGCGCCGCCGATGGAACCTTCTTCTTGTCGTTCAAATAGTTTGGCCCGCGAACCTACAATGCGCGCGACGGTGAGGAAACTCAAGGCAATCCAAAAAGGAGACCATGGTGCCCACGGGCGGTTCGCTCCATATGTGGCGAGGCATCGTCGTCGGGAGTTCCATCGTCGGCCCAACGGCAGTCGGGCTAAGCACGGCAGGGGTTTCATCGCCGTCTTCATGGCCGTCGGTCTCGTCGTCTTCATGCAACGCCATGTACTTCTTGGACTCCATCATTTCTTCGAGCCCAATGAGCGCCAGAAGCTGCGGCTGGATATATTGGAACACAAGATGGAGACGACGGAGCCAGACGCCGTAAATCCTAGCTCGTCGATGAGGAATGACCAAATTCATGCAAGCAAACCCCTGGGGATTCATGTGGACGACCATGCTAACGAGCGACGTCGATGGATCGGTCGAATTGGTTGGCGGCGACACGGTGACTCCTCCGCCTAGAGTGAAAAAAGCGCTAAGAGGCCGTGGATGGAAGGCGACGCACCTTGACAAAGCGCTCGAATGTGGTCCGTCATGGGGCATTCAGCATGGACAGCGCTCTGGACGCACAGAACAAAGGATCCGTCTTCGGTCTCACGCCAATATCGGAGCAAACAGACATCGCTGGCGGGCAACCAACTGACACAACAACATGACGACGATCGACAAGCCAAAATCCTACATGGGCCACAGCCACACGGGCTTGTACACGACATGGACAATGTCCGAGTGCGAGTCGATGGTTTGGAGCACGCGGATCGATTCAACCGAGTTGTCCCACCTAGACAGATCGACCGTGAGACGACAAGTGCCATGGACGACCGGTACGGACATGCTGCGAATGGAAGTGTCCATGAGGAGACGAAAGACTTCGAGGGGTTTGCCAGGCACGACACGCGACGCTTTGAAGCTCGGGACGTCGTCGATTGCGTCAGACGAACGCATCCACAGCGTGATGGCTGTAGCGGCGAGTGCAAAGACGAACGACGTGAGCAGAGAAGTACCGCCGATGCCACCTAGTCATGAGCTTGAGTCGGATGTTGGGTGAGGATTGAGAGACCAGCTACAAACGCAATGATGGCGACGGTAACAGCCGAGACGAGGAGACCGTTGAGCTGTTGCCAGCTTTGCCATTCGCGCTTGTGGTCTTTATTGTTTTTTGCAGACTGCTTGGAGACGTTGAGTTGCTCCGAGTGAATGGTCATGCCGCCGACGACACTGCAGACATCGTACGTGCCACGAAACATGGGCCATTTGCGATCCATCTTGGCGAGCAAGACGCGTCGTCCAATATCTTGTTGCTGCAATTCAAACGATGAAGTTTGGCGGAGGATCGGCTCTTTTCGAAGTTTTGGTGTCTCGCGTGGACTTTTTGGATTTCCTTCAGCAGGATCTGAATGATGGGACTCAATCGCTTGAATGATCGCATTGCGCCACGAATTGGCATACTCGCGACTCTCACATCCTACAGTAAATCCTGCAGTCTGTGTGTGATTTGCATCCTTGGGCGCTGTATGGACAAAGAAGATCGAGAAGCAGTAGAGCGATTTCGATCCATGGCGTTTCTTCAATTCGATCGCCGAGACGTGCGCCTCGGACGACAGCTCGATGATCCCTCGTGTCTGAAGCTCACCAGCCTTGGAAAAGTACGCCAACGTCGAGTCCTTGAGGACAAAGTAGCGTTCGTGCCACGAACTTACAAGTGTCTTCCCTCGTTTCCACAGCACGCCCTCCATTTTGTTGTCGTGAAACCCAACGTCGACAGATCCGGATCAAAAGTTTTCATTATCCGGATGGGTCACTTGAAGCATTTACTTTCATTAAATAGTGTAAACATAAATTAGTGTTAAAATTGACAAGCTTGTCCATGATCACCGCCGGCAATGCAAATCTCTATCTTGAGAAGTTGGAGGATCAACGAATTGACAAGATAACGTAAATACACTGCTTTAAACAGGTTAAGGACGTTGTCTCGTCAAGCCGGGAGTAAGCGGCCTTTGAACATACCCTATAAGTTTTAATGTCTCAGGTTAACTTTTATCCGGATGCATGCAAAGCGCGTTCCGTTCGTGATTGTACGGTGTGGATAACCGGGCGGAATGAACGACTCAACCACGAATTTGCACCAGCCACGGTGTCATCGAGGATGTTTAGAGCCCAAAGCGCGGATGACTATCGTTCAACGAGCTCACTTTGTATGCATGTGAAACGGTGTGGCTTCTCAAATTGCAGCGAATGACATTTGAAACGAGTTACATTTCCTGTCCCACTTGAGGAACACAAAGTGTAGAACCAAATTTAGCCAATCAAAATGCTAGAAATGAATGTTAACCAATCAGATGCGGATTAACTAAAAGTATACTAACGTAAAGTTTCTCGAATAGGCATAACACAATTTATCGCACAAAAAGACTAACTCAGCTCATCAAGCGGCCAAGAAGCTCGAAAGTGATGCAAAATGCTTATGACCATATAACTTTGTGATGTTTGACACAGGCAGCGTCAGTCCCAAATGAGTTCCAGCACACACTTAAGCAGAGGAAGCTTTTGCGGAATCGCAGTGTACAATCGATGCCATCTATCTAGAGAGGTAAGTTAGGCATTCACGGCGTGGATATTATTGCTGTCGTGGCCACATGCTCGGCAGCGCTCGGATATTGCTTTGATTTCGAAGTATAGCTGAGAAGGCAAAATTTCACTCCCCTTTTGCTCAGATGCATCAAATGAGCCATGATCAATATGGCAGGATATCGCAGACGTCCCCCAGGCGATTATTAAGTGCTATTCTACGACGAGTTCATGGTAGAATCAGGATTGAACAAGACCACGTTAAAGCATTTGGCCTTGTGGAATAATGAATAAAATCACTA
Organism: Aphanomyces euteiches; assembly: GCA_021527685.1. Lineage (NCBI taxonomy): Eukaryota > Oomycota > Saprolegniomycetes > Saprolegniales > Verrucalvaceae > Aphanomyces > Aphanomyces euteiches. The sequence goes on from JAJGMV010000373.1 coordinate 1,565,697, forward strand.
CTCGTTTGGTCTTAGGGGATACAACATGAAGCAGGAAAATCCCCCCCTTCCATCCATTCGTACAATGCAATATAGATATATTTTTTCAACTTAAGGCGATCTACACCCTGCGTACAGCTGGACAAGACTCGACACGAGAGCCCAACCCACCCAGACTTTCAACACGCAACCAGCAGTCGTCGTCGCGACGCCAAATGCTGTACCCACCATCGATCCCACCAACTCGTTCTCCTCTGGGTCGTCGTCTTGCGTCTCATCACCATCGTCGACTGGCGAGAATGCCATCGTGTTGGCAAACAAAGGCTCCGACGACGTCCCATCGACCACCATAGGAATTGCGTCTCCAGCCAAACCAGACGGCATCCAAGGCAAAGGGCCACTCGTCACGTCGTGCAAGGGATGGGTCAATGTGCCGTCTTTGGTCGCAATCGTGGTCACACCAAGGAAAACGAGGACCCCCACGCCGACCAACAACAGGCCGACGACGCTCATGCGTCCGACGGACCACTGCTCGCGCTTCACATCTTGATCATTCTTGTCTGTCGCCTTGTCTGTCGCCTTGTCTGTCGCCTTGTCTGTGGCGATGACGGCCGTAGACCACGTCTTGACCTTCGGACACGCTGACATTGCAAACATCCACGTCCACGACATGACGGCCACCAAGAGACTCCACGCATGGGCGACGACAGCCACCACGAGGCTCACGATGCACATCTTGTTGCCGTCTGCGCGGGATTTCTCATGCAAGGCAGTCTTGAGTGTGGCCACTTGGTCTTCAAGCAAAATGGTCGCCGTGTTTTTTTCCGAGACTTCTCCCTTGGCTGCCTCGAGCTCACTAGTCAACGCCGCGACTTGCTCCTTCAAGTGTTCGGATTCCTTGGTCTTCTGGGTGAGTTGAGACTTGACACTGGCCAAGTCATTCGACAGCGCCGCCACTTGGTCGCGGAGTTGACTTGCCGTCGTCTCGGCTTCCAGTAGTTGTGGCTTCATTTGTCCGTCCACCACGTCGTTGAAGTACGACACCATGACTTGGACGTGTTCTGCCTTCTCTTGTACTTCGCCGAGCGCGCTTTCGAGCTTTTCACGACACGCCTGGAGCTCGGCCTTGGTGGCATCGAGCTCGCGTCTGTGGGCGTCCATCGTGAGTTGGGCTTGCATGGTTTGTCAAAACGGTGGCAAATTCGGAAATGAGCGTTGGCCGAGGCTGCAGAATGTCGCCTCCGCATCGCATGGAAAGAATTCAAATTTTCGCACAGTATCCCAAGTCTTCCACCACCTTCGTCAGTCATGCTGCCTGCGTGTGGCCAACACACTTGGGCGGTCCCGACAGCAACCCAAGCAAGGCAGTCAGTCCTCAAGGCAAACTGATTCGAGTTCATTGATGTTGCCTTTTCGTACTTGATGTACTGAATCGTACTTAATGTACTTCAAGTACGTATTGAATCGTACGTCAGCGGAAAAGGCTTTCTAGAAAATCGCTTCAAAAGCAAATCTTGTGGCATCGTGTCAAGATGAGTCATGCGTTAAGAAGACTTTGGGTGCTCTCGGTTTTCCTCATGAAGTGCGTCCTCAGCGAAGACAAAGATGTTTGGTCGTTCAAACACGTGCATCAGCTCTCAACGGTGGCAGATCTCAAGGCGTCAGGACTTGAAACGAGCAGAAAATTGTGGTTTGCCTTGTATGCTCCCCCAGACGATCCACTTTTGCCGGTTTTAGATCAAGTGGGCCAAAATGCAGCATATGCCGTGTCGATTGCGTGGATTTCAGACGAGATTGCAAAGACGTATGGCGTTCAAGCGGCGAAAAAGCCTATTCTTTTCTGTTTTCGCGATGAGCCCAAATGGAATCCATACCAAGAACGCATGTACCGCACGATTGAAGTCGCGAGTCAGTATCCAGCCCCCCTTGATGCACGAGGAGTAAAAAAACTCGTTCGGGACAAAGTGCCATCAAAAGTTCACACGTCGTGGGATTCGACATGGAACGATCCTCCCACACCTCGAGTTGTTCTCGTGACCAAAAAGACAACACCTTCCCTTCTTTACAATGCCTTGTCTGTCGAATTCTCCTCACTTGGATTCTATGCTCTCGCTGACTCGCCCGAGACACAAACGCTCTTCCCAGTCAAGGAGGTTCCCTCGCTACTTATTGCAAAGTCTGCGACCGAATCGATTCAATTCACCGAAGCTGATGGCGATATGACCAAATTTGACGATCTACACCGCTTCTTGGAGCCGCATGCCCCAGCCGTTGCTCAACAAAGCGGACCTTCGCTCTGGCTGACTCGTGAAGAGTTCGACAAAGTCCCCAAGGACAACAACGCCTGGCTCGTCGTAGTTCAACCGCAAGACAATCCGACCGTCGTGGATCCCTCCAGCGACGAGTGGAAGCAAGTTGTCAGCGACATTCTCTCCAAGGTTGGACTCTTGGTTCGATTTGCCATGGTGGATGATTCAGTAGGCACTGGAATATTCATTGTTCGTTATGGCAAGAGCACTGCGCTGGAAAAGATCACAGGAGGACCTCGTGCTGCGGCAGCCAAGGTGTTCGCGTCCATTTCAGACAAAACTGCCGCATTGTACAGTTCCCAGGACATTCACGCCTTCTTTGGCCGAATGCTTCAATCGTCGACTCCAACCATTAGCTTTGTACTCTTTACGGCCAAGCAAGAAGCTCCTCTGGTAGTCCAAGCGCTTGCTCTTTCCTTCCCTGACCGCGCTCACGTCGGCGTCGTCTACAACCCTGACGATGAGATCAAGAAACAATTCGGAATAACCAAGCTTCCCGCCATGGTTGGCCTCATGTTGCCACGGGATCCCAACATTCCCCGAGAGCAATTTTCCATGACCTTCTACGACAAACAAGTGCTTGGAACTCCCAACTTTGAAAACCTCCATCGTTTCGTCGGCCATCTCGTCCAAGCCTACGCTAGCCCGCCACCTGAAGCCCCTCCTGCTGCAGTTCATGCCATTTCCACGACTGAAGACTTTGCATCTGCGTGCTCTTCGCTCTGCGTGATTGGGCTTCGCCAAGGCAGCTCTGACGACGCCACCGTGGAAGTTGTTGAGGAAGTGGCCAAGAAAAGTTCGAAAGCCAAGAATCCACTACAGTTCATGCACGTTGATGCTGCCTGCCAGCCTAGCTTTGCGTCGGCTCTCGGTGCAGAACCATGGCAAGTGCCAACTGTTGCCGTTTACTCGCCTGGAAAGCGGCGTTATGTCCGTCACGTTGGTACCATGGATGCCGACTCGGTATGGGCATTTGTTCAGAGCGTTTTGGGAGGACAAACAAAGACAATGCCCATGTCTGCAGCACCAGAGCTTACCAAAGAATGTGCGCTTGTGGATGTGGCTGTCAATGACAGTGGCGCAGTTGTTGATGAGGAAGACGATAGCGACATGGCTGAAATGCTCCGAGAAATTCGTGAAGAAGAGGAGCGACAGAAGGAAGCTTTGAAGCGTCAATTGCAGCAAGAAGCCCAAGAGCGTAAAGAAGCTGAGGAACAACTCAAGCGAGAGCAAGAAAGTGCCAAGAAGCCAAAGACCAAGAAGAAAAAGAAGCGACCGGTCAAAGACGAGCTATAATAAATCTGTCGATTACACACTTATGTTGTCGAGGAGTTCCACGACATTGTTCTGGCAATTGAGTTTAGCAAGGTCCGGAGCTGTGTGCTTGTCCTTCGTCGTTGCAAAGAGATCGGCATCATTGTCGAGCAGCCACGTGATGGCGTCGACTGCTCCAGCGTGAGCAGCACAGTGCAGAGGAGTTCGTCCTATTCCATCTTTCGCGTTGATATCCGCTCCATTGGCATGAAGTAACTTCATGATGGACACGGAGCCTCTCAAAGCTGCAAAGTGAATGGGCTGACGCTTGAAGTGAGTATTTTCAATCGCGTTGACATCCGCTCCTGCAGCCAGGAGGACTTGAACACACTCTTCATGGCTGTAATCACAAGCCCAGTGCAAAGCCGTCAGCTCATACTGGTCGGTTTCATTGACAGGATGCGAATCAAGCAGCTTGCGTAGATCATTCACTTCATTGTCGCGCACAGCATCTTGCAGCGGGTTCTCATTCAGCTCGACGTGGAGAGCATCCATCGTCCCAGATCTTGGTGCAAATGTGAACAAATCTAAGCATGACATTTTTCAATTGGATAAAAATTAATAATTTAAGCCAATCAAAAGGCACAATCTGAAAAATTCTAAACTTTGATTGGATTTAGACAAGCCAATAAGAAGTTTTTAATGACAAATGAACAATTTTGATTGGCTGTTAAAATCCTGAAGAGTCACGATCTTCTACTCGTCATCGACTTCTTCAAACAGTGGAGTCGTCTGGGGTTGTGTGGGCTTGACAATCTTCATGGGAACTGTTTGGCTGGCTTCCGCGTCGATATATGTCGTGGAGATCACGCGTACATCGACCTTGAAATCGCCTGGACGAATTCTTCAGTCAAATGGACATATTTGGTCATACCTTTCGCTGCAGGTGCCCAAAAGCCAAGAGCATCAGTCACCACATGCGAATCAGCGGCATCTTCAATCTTCCAGCAACCCAACAGAGTGCTAGAGCCTTGCTCGGTTGCGACGACCCACAAATGTTCCTTGCGATACAAATATGATTTATCCATTTTGTCGTAAGCTGTGAAAGCCTTCGGAGCTGTCGTGTTGGGAGCAACATGGTCACGAGTACAGCTGAGGCGAAGTGTAACCCAATCCCGTGGATAAATGTCTAGCTCTCCATCAACTTCAAGCGAGACGTCAGAAAGAGTCAATCGAGGCGCCTACATATCTATCTCAAGATGGCTGCTCTGTAAATGGTTACCTTGGTGCCTTTGGGCAGGCGTTCACGCTGTGCCGCGATGGCCGCTGTATCAGAAACTAAGCTTGCTTGGGCCAAAGAAGCAAACAAGCGTAATGCATTGAGGAATGTTGTAGAACTGGCTTGCTTCTTGGAAATCATTTTGATCGACAGCTCAACGAAAACCTTCACCGAAAGTTAAGATCGCCACAGCCAATGAGTTTCACATACATCGAGCAAGTATGGAAGTTGAAGGACAATGTCTTTCATGCGTCCAGGCACTAGAACCCATGTCAGTTTGGATGGACAGGCGATGTTGGCACGTACAGACGCAAGGGACAGTCACATCCTTGAGTTTGGATCGATTCATGTAGTAGTGCAGTGCAATCATATCGCGTTGAATGTGCTCTTGCTCGATGCGATTGATGTCGCGATGCTCAATGGCAGAAATGCACTTGTTCGCCTCTAGAGTATTCAAGAATTCCTTCATTTCTTCGTCCATTTCATACAAAGAGCCACCACCACCACAGCAACTCTACAAAGGAAGATTATCATTGAATCAAACAAGTCGAGGCGTACTCCACCAGCTTTTTCCTCTAAAGGTTGCTTGACGCCAGTCATGACTGAAGAAAGAACTTCAAATGACGACATTTTGTCGTGCCATCCAGTCATCAACCGTTGGAGGACTTCAGGGTTCAACTCGGGTTTGTGTCGATCACCACCAAATAGAGCCATGATGATACCAAAAAGCAGCATGATACCGTATACGGCAGCAATGAGCGTCAAACCAGTTGTGCCACTCATCTACAACATGGTAAATATCTAAAGAACTCAGGAAAACGGACAGCTTTGAAGTCGACCAAGGTGAACGAAGCGCCATCGGGGTGACCGTACTTTTTAAAGTTTGCAATGCCTACGGGATCGGTCAAAGCTTCATAGGCTTTGGCGAGCTTGGCAAATTTTGCCGACGCTTGGGGATCGCTCGACTTGTCGGGATGCCTAGACTAGTGTCAATTCGGTGCACTTTTCGCACATCGTACAGTTGTTGGCTGAGTGCACGATAAGCTTTTCGGATGGATTTCTTGGTGGAATACTCGGGAACGCCCAAAATATCATACGGATCGAAGGCGACCATGTCGCTCGTCTGAATCGCATGGACCAATTGCCACACAATCACGAACGACAGGATGAGGACGAGCAAGTGAAGAATGAAGAACTTGGTCAAGCAACTCTTAAAGTCCGTGAAGACTCGTCGGAGGACAATGAAGGTCGCTGGAACAACATAGAGCGACAGAAGCACCAACGTGAACGTGAGTTCCTCGGGTGACATGGTCGCGACAAAAACGAAACTGCCACGTGGATCAAATTTGATAAAATTTAATTGGTTAAAATCATGAAAGATAATCCAATCAATGTTCGTAAAAATTAAATTAACCAAGGATTTTATCCAATTAAAAGTATGATTCGTAGATTTTCCGCTTTGACGAAATTGGTCGAGTCGACGCAGCACTGAGCTCCAATGCAGAGAACGAAGAGCTGGCGGCTAAGATGAAGAGCTTTATCAGTGCTTTCTCGCTGGTGCTGGCTGTGTTTCAGCTTTGGACAATGAACTTGGGTCAATTCGGATAATACTGCCAATTATCCGGATTATCCATGTGAAAACCCATTTTGGTCTTCTCCCGCCATCGACGTCGTCGAATGGATCCTTACCGCTTGTTGAATGTTGCGAGGTAGAGAAGGTTAACCAAACGTTTGGTGACATTATGTAGGAATGCGAGCCAAAAAGACATCAAGAAGGCTTATTTGAAGCTGGGTATGTGGCCTCTCTTGGCGTTGGATGAAGATTGACCCTGTTTAGCCAAGACACTTCATCCAGATGTGACTGGGAATGACCAAGTAAGATGCTTCGTTTTAAAGACAAGACAATGAATGCCTTGATAGGAAAAAGCAGCTCTATTCAAAAAGGTGAACGAAGCTCATGCTATGCTCTCCGACCCTGATAAACGAGCTGGTACGCTGAAGCGTTTTTGAATTGCATGGAACATTGTGCGTACATAGACTACGATCGAAGCCACAGTCGATTCGAGTACGGCCGACGGCAACAGCAGCAAGACACTGCATATTCTCCTCGAGCTCATACTAGACGCAATCCTGCTGCAGAGTACGTTGTGCACAAAATATCCTTTCTGAGCTTTGGTTAGAAATCCCATGTATGGCATCGACCATGACGTTTGGTATGCCCACCATTATGGCATCCATGCCCAGCGCACATCGCGCTGGACTGCGACAAGACACAAAGGTTACGGCATGCATATTGTCGAAGAAATGTTCGCCGACGAGATGGAAGGCATTCGGAGGTTAGAAAATTACCTCAACATCATTTTGAAAGGGCAATTCATAGACAGGAAGGAACACACAAGATCAAGAATGGTTACTTTCTCCGACAGGAAGCTCGCGAACGAAAACGCGCCGCCGAGGCCGCCAAGAAGCAGCAGCAGGACAAGGGCGACACCCCTGACGAGTCTTGTTGTATCTCCTAACTTTGGCAATCTATGATTGGTCAACTAATAGCCAATAAAATCATATTGGAATAATAATGGAATTTCATTGGCAGGTTTGTAGCCAATCAAACGTCAAAATGATCATTTTCGTGCATTTTTCGTGATTTATTCAGCCAATCATTTACTTTTAAATCCTATAGTTTGATCTGATTGGCTCAATTTTAGCTTGTCAAATTGTATCATTTCTGAAATGCCACGGTTGCCACGAGTTGTTGTGAGCCATATCCTCCACGAGACGAAATGGCTCCGCATGAAAGAGCTAAGATACCAAGACTTGAATAAGGTGGAGCGATCTTACATCAGCGTGGAACGAACGACGCGACCTGCGACGGCGGATGTCGATGCTGTGCTGGTGCTACCGTTGTTGCGTCGTCCTGGCCACGATGCGCAGGCTGTGCTCATTCGACAATTTCGACCACCTCTTGGTACGCGTATCCATGACAGTCTAGCTTAGATATGACAGACAATTGGGCGATTGAGCTTCCAGCGGGGTTGATCGACGAGGGAGAATCCGTGGAATCGACAGTGGTTCGTGAAATCAAGGAAGAAACGGGACTTCGTGTGACAAAGTTTCTCTCAGTGGGTCCTCCCATTGTGAACGATCAAGGGATCACAAATGGAAGCTGTCGCTTCGTCGTTGTCGAAGTCGAAGATGACTCAGCGGATGGCAGCCAACAGCAATTGGAAGCGACAGAAACAATCCAAGTGTTCAAGACACCCTTGTCATCACTGCGGGCGACACTTGATGCCAAGCATGCTAAGGACGGCGATGCAATAGACGCAAGGCTGTATAGCTTCGCGTTGGGGCAAGAGCTAAGTTTGTAACCAAGCGACATTCTTTGACAAAGAAATGGCACGCAAGTCGAAGGGCACGGGGGGCTTTGCAAGCACAGCAATGGCAATAAACCAATTTGTCTCTTTTCAGATCAGAGGAAAGACAGTCTAGCGCTGTATTTTCTATTGAGAAGGTGCGCGTCGCCATCGTGACATAAGCCACAGGCGACGGCCTCCATTGCACTGTTTTCCTGTGCTTGTACCCTCGTAAATGATCCAAATGACACCTACTACCTCCGATCCACTTTAAGTGGCCGTCATATGGTTTTTGTGCAATATTTTTAATCTGGAAAAACTGATTTCATAATATGAACGAAAACTGTATAAAACAATGAACTGTTATAATCTATATTATTAAATGACATTTATTGCACATTGAAGCCAAAAGATTTCCTTTAGAATGCATTTCTGTCTAAAACAAATAAAATTTAGGCTTTATGGGACAAGGAGTTCTTTTTTTGCTTCTGCGAACACTGTGACATGATGTTTTTCAAAAATAGGAAGACAAATTATCCGGATAGCGAGAATAATATCCGTATAACGAAGATGTCAGATTGCAGTACCTGAAGACCATCAACAAAGACAGCGGGAGGAACAAGCGAAGAGACAAGACTGCTTCATTGGTATCAGTAGCCAAAAGACAACCAGAAGACTAGCAAATACTCTCAAATGTCTAGTCACTTGGGCATATCCTCCATCTCTATCCCTCTCATATATAATAATATTTTTTCCTGCAGTTTAATATGAATTTTTTTGTGCAAAACCATATGACGGCCACTTAAAGTTGATCGGAGGTAGTAAAAGTGTACGTCAGAGGGCTTGATCTGGTCTCGAAAGACAGGCCAACAGGATTGTCATGACATATGGATAACTAGAAGTATGGTGCGTTGGCGTGAGCTAAGGTATAGGCATCTGGATGCGTTTACTCGCAAAGAGCAATGAAGTCGAGCCTTTCTGTTAAAGCGCCTCAGGCAATACTGGCTTTGCCCATGACCAGCAGCGTCTTGACTAACGTTATTTATCCTCGCCCCCGTGGATAACTTCGACATTATTTTGTGGTGAGCAAACTTCTTGGAGTGTTTCAACAAACTTCAAAGAAAAAGATCCAGCAAATTATCCGAAAAGAGAACTTCAGCTTGTTAAGCTCCACGAAACGCAGTCAAAACAAAAGCACCACAAGCTCCCCTTGGCCTCCCCTTCAGGAAGAAGATTTACCTTTTGTAATGAAGTGCATTATTGCCAGCTAGGATGGCTCCAAGTGGATATTCAGGCTGATGAAGTTATCCGGATGACTATGCAGTGTCGATATTTGTTCACCTTATACCATTATACTCTCTATTCTTTTATAACATCATATTTTACAAAGCTTGTACATACAGCGTCATAAAACTGTGTTAATTTATAACCTATATCTAAAATTATGGTATTCCCCAGTATGATGAACCAACGAAACCAAGCTTTTGACAGACCCTCCTTCCTTTCCTGTCTTCAGCAACATGGACGACGAAGCCTGTCGCGATTGCGCTGGATGTCGTGCGGTAGATGAGGCTATTGCAACCACGGTGGCGGTCACACCCACCGGTAACGTTGTAGGTGTCAATCTCAAGTTCCCCCAAAGCTTTAGATGTGTGCAACAGTAAATTTACATGTGTACAGTACAGTGAATGGGACATGATATGACGCAACAGCCCAAGTCAAGTCTAGCAAATCCATTTTTCATTTTGCAATGCTCCTCTCAATTGTCCTCGCTGTTATTGCCGCCTTGGCCACTGCCCAAACGACGGCCCCTGTGACTATTTCCCCCGCCCGTGCCGCCGAGCTCAAACAACTGGGGCTGCCCGCCAACTACGATTCTCTCCCGAATTCAACCAAGTACATCCCAGATTCGGTCGCCACCATCTCACAACCACTCAACTTTACTCGCCCCCCTTGCTACGATGAGCCCGTCGTCCAGTACCCAAATGGATCCAACAGCTCGTATCAATGCTGGTTGAGCCAGCAACCGTCGTTCGACGAACTCGACAGTCCAAACGATATGCTCACAACTTGCAAGCAAAACAATTGGCGTCCTTGCTTCTATCTCGGCAATGATCACATCCGTAGCCCGTCGCTCGGATACGACTACTTCTTCCGTATCACCGGTCCTGTGGCTCAAGCTGTCGTCCCCTTGGAAACCTCTGTCTGGCAGGGAGTCTGGATCGCGCAAGGCTTCATGGCCCTTCAATCTTACACCGAACAACTGTGTCTTGACGCGTTCTGGGACAACAACAACCTTTATGTCCATGGCTACACTTGTGACCCAAACAATCCAAACCAGTGGTGGAATTTCAACGTCAACTTGGACACTAGTCAGAGCCAGCTCATCCGACATGGCGGCCACCCTGGCTGGTGCTTGCAGACGAACGGTTTGTTGAGTGCGTCCAACTTTAACAACGTACAGATGATTCCATGCAACGGCGGCGTGTTGGAACAGCAGAAGCGATTGTATTTTGGTGCTTTCGGTAGCTAGATTGAAGATTAGCTTGACTGTCAGGCTGCAGCCATCGATGTTCCTCGTCGATATGAAACACGAGTTGTGACTTTTGTTCTTTTCTTTCGAATGTGTGATGGCGCCTGTGGCGACTCGTCATTGTCTTCTTTCGTTTTGGCCTCTAATGCATGTACATATGCCTGTCGTCTCGATTCATTCGATTGCATCGCTGACTTCAGTGTAGCTTTCATGGACGGATCCAGGCGACTCTACGGAGGTGCAATCAGTCATCTTAAACCTCTTCCATTCCTACTTTGAGGTACTTGGTGTCTGCCGAGATGCAATCTACACCCGCAAACAAAGCCATGCTCATGAGATCTGGAATGGCTGGAGGTGTTTCAGCAAGAAAGATTGCTCGAAGAACCTAGAAGACAATGAGGACAGAATATTAAAGCCATTTGGAGTACATCAGCGACGTCTAGAGGAGCTGCCATCAGGTCAGAATCACTTGGATAAGTTGCATTGAGCTCTCGTCCAAATACCATCTCAAAGAGCAAATGCCTAGAGCAAGAAATAACGTTCAAACTGGAAACGAAAGAGATACCCAAAGAGGAGAATATCTACAGGAGCAAAGGCCTCCAAAGGCAATGTCCATCTTTGCGCTTCGGCATTCCGCTCAAGGCTAGCGATATTGTTGAATACATCCGAGATGCTATCCACAAAGGGTTTGCGTCGAGTCACAATGCATAAGGTACCGAGCAATGCCACCATCGACAAGCACATTGCTGCTCTTTAAATGCTCACAGACAAATCCAATGGATCGCAAAAAGAGCAGTGCCTAGATGTCAACATTAATACCTTGTCACAAATGCCATCAAAATACCTGCAAGACGTGGTGGCCGTAATGACTTAAATGCAGCAATGGCAAGCCACGACCATTTACCCGACGTGTCGTATAGCTGCAACCGTACGGTGCAGGTAGAGTGCCTTGGCTGTATATCAAATCTTTCAGGCTTCCACTTGCAACAAGCGGTTGGGCGACCAATAGGCAATGCTTGGAAACGTCAACGTCCAAAGTTGGTACGAGGCACGGATATCGTAGGGAAACAAGGAGCGCTTTGAGTTTATAAGTACCGACTTCCTTGACAAATGGAGTCGCTGGGACGACTGACAAGAGCACTTTTCCAGTCGGGTTGCCTGACAAATCGGAAAAGTCGACAAGAAAGACGAGTTTATCACGTCGACTGCTCATTTTCCGAGCGACATTGTCGTGACTTCGCCACTGGAATAACGGATGAGTCGTTGTGAACTTGTGTGCAAACAGAACAGCCGTCGAGACGAAAGAATCTGGACTTGGATCTACAGACTGCGGCGCTTCCTCGAGGCTTGCGCTCGCTCCCATCTCAAGAATCGAAAATTATCTTTATCCGGAAAGTCCATGGTCGAAAAAGAACAACTAAATAAGACATGTCTTAAACTAAAAAAGAACAAATAGAAAAACTATTATGTAAAAAACATTTTTAACGACTGCCAAATGCTCCAAAGTACAATCGCTTCTGCTGTTCCAACACGCCGCCGTTGCATGGAATCATCTGTACGTTGTTAAAGTTGGACGCACTCAACAAACCGTTCGTCTGCAAGCACCAGCCAGGGTGGCCGCCATGTCGGATGAGCTGGCTCTGACTAGTGTCCAAGTTGACGTTGAAATTCCACCACTGGTTTGGATTGTTTGGGTCACAAGTGTAGCCATGGACATAAAGGTTGTTGTTGTCCCAGAACGCGTCAAGACACAGTTGTTCGGTGTATGATTGGAGGGCCATGAAGCCTTGCGCGACCCAGACTCCCTGCCAGACAGAGGTTTCCAAGGGGACGACAGCTTGAGCCACAGGACCGGTGACGCGGAAGAAGTAGTCGTATCCGAGCGACGGGCTACGGATGTGATCATTGCCGAGATAGAAGCAAGGACGCCAATTGTTTTGCTTGCAAGTTGTGAGCATATCGTTTGGACTGTCGAGTTCGTCGAACGACGGTTGCTGGCTCAACCAGCATTGATACGAGCTGTTGGATCCATTTGGGTACTGGACGACGGGCTCATCGTAGCAAGGGGGGCGAGTAAAGTTGAGTGGTTGTGAGATGGTGGCGACCGAATCTGGGATGTACTTGGTTGAATTTGGGAGAGAATCGTAGTTGGCGGGCAGGCCGAGCTTCTTGAGTTCTTCCAAGCGTGCCGGCGTGGGTACGGCCTTTGTAGTCGTCGGTTTCGGTGTCGCGCCGAGAGCGATGCTCGCCACCGCACACACTGACAATACGACTTGGACCAGCTTCATCGTGAAATGGCCAGTCTTTGTAAACCTGAGATGTTGTGAGATGCAGATCGTGTGTAATTCGACGCCAGGTCGGTCGAACCAGCCTCCACTCGGTGGCGCATGCTCCTCTCTTTACCAGTGACATGCCAGATGACGCCTTCTCTCTCTCCTTGACACAACAAGTTCAGATAATCTATAGATTGACATGGCAGTGGCGTCATCATTACCACAACGACAAGGACACCAAGGGGTCCCCGAGTATGCTGCTGCTGATATCAAGCCGACTCCTGCGTTGACGAGTCGATTGCGAGCAGCGACGGCCCGCTAGGTCCGACCTATGTTACAGAGCAGGGGCCAGGACAGTCGACGTCGTATGGAGCTCCTCAGACAAGCCGTCGAAACTCCTCTAGCATGGTCAAATCTCACGACAAGAAGCATCTGGCGCGGCATCCCATCGCGGGATGATAGTTCCAGTGGACTTGGTTGGCAGGGCGGAGCACTTTGTCGTTGCAAATGTGTTTTCCCGTGCCGTTGCGAGACAGGCCGACGACGCAACGAACATCGACATCGATTTCGCGTCCTTTGCCATCGTTGCTGTACCTTAAGCTTTCGACGCCATGGGTGCTGCGTTCTTTCACTCAGAGACCGCAACATCTATGGCTTTGTTGACTCTGTCAAGTTTACAAGACCACCATGAGTGCGTTGTACACCAGATGATCTGTGGCTTCCTCCCAATCAAATGAAATCTCGCCATTAGACACATGCGGCGGCATATGCTCACGGCGTACCTGGTCACGACAAACGAATGATGCCTCGGTACCTCCGTCCAGAGAACGAGCGACGGCTCTCGCATGTGTTTATCACACTCGACGAACCGACAGCATCGGATCGCTCTGTTGGGCGGAAACCCGATCACAAACTTCAATCACAAGTGTGGCCTGGACGTGAGCATTGAAAGGCTTGGTGTAGACCAAGTGTATCTGGTTGAAAGATTCGTTGAGCGCGGCAAGGGAGCAAGTCTGTCGCGCTATAATCCACGACATGATCGGTCTTGCTCGTCTTGCACCGACGCCAAACTTTGCCACACGGTCGAGGAATTCTATTATAATGTATGACTGATTTGGTCAGGATAGATTCATTATTTAGTGTAGGTACTTACTGTTGATCCAAGTTGTACCGACAAGTATTGGCCATCATGGCCAAGCAAGAGCTAGCGCGGTAAGCCACGCATAATGCATGAGTTCTCGACTTTCGAATCATTCAGCTTTATGTTGAAACCCTTAGCTTTATCAAAAAGTCATTTTTATGGTCACTTGGACGCAGACTTACCCCAAAGCAGAAATTTTTATTGAACTTTCGATAATTTGCAGTAATTGATCATGTGGAACACAGGAGATTGCCAAGAGCTACGTCTACATGGTGAGTGACGAGGTAGGCAGGCTTTTGCTTGTCTCAAAGCCAAACGTTCTTGGCGTGAACGTATTCGGTCGAGGCAAACACTAAATTAAGATTACGAAAGAAGGATATAAGTACGATGTTCCTATTGAAATTCCTCATACCACTGAAGAACTTGCTCGCAAGAAAGCCCCGTCGAGATATGAGTCCTTTCCTCGTTGTCCGTAACGTTATACAGCTGCACAATCGTCGCAACATACGCCGTCGCCATAGAAGCTGCCTCGGCTGCCTCTTGCATGAACCCACTTGTCAACACAGAGAGGCATGTGCAACTTGAGATTCCTTCAAATTTGAGAAATAGACGGGAGTATATCATGTTGCAAGCTCGTGGCCCGTCTGATAGCCTCCACTTTGGTGATTCTAAACCTGTCTGTATGTCAAGCGCATCGTGACATTGACAGTAAGGACCGCGACGTCCAGCGCCAGGCCAAAGTCGACTTTCTCATAAAATTTAAGAGTTTAAAGATTCATCATTATATTAATTATCACAATTTATTTGAATATGCATTTTGTCAGTAATATACTATGAAATACAATATATCAGTTTATGGAGGTGTATCATTTGATCCATGGCCACGAAATTGCAACGATGACGAAAGAAAAGGAACCGGAAGAGCGCACGGACGTGGAGGAAGAAGAGGATGAAGAAGAACAGGAAGCTGGCCAGGAGACGAAGAGCAAAGCTGAAGAAGCCAACGCTATGAACAAGATGAACGCAGAAGATGACGACAAAGCAGAGAAAGAAGTCGATTCCAACACGTTGAAGGCACTGCTTGCGTCGTTGAAAGCGCAGGAAGAAGCTGACAAGGAAATCCATGCCAAGCGAGAGAAAGAACTCGCTGCGATCAAAGTCAGCAAGGAAGATGTTGCACTACTCGCGAACGAAATGCTCCTCACGCCAGCCGTCGCCGAACGAAAGTTGCGGGAAGCCAACGGTGATCTCCATGTATGTCTTCACGCGATGCTGCAATTGCCATAGACACACAGGGACGCCCAGTCGTGTACCAAAAAATGCTATCTTTCTTACACACATGCTACCTCTCTATCGCGACTTTGGTGCCGCCACCACCGCCATTGGCCTCTCGAAACATGGTCGCGCGACGATTCTTGTGCTTGTTGACCGTCTCGAGGATCTTGACGAATTTGAAAAAGAGATCGCCGTTGTTGCCATTGCGCGGACTCAAGACGATGTTCTCCTTGAACTGCCTGTATGCATCCTGCAGCGAAATGTGTCGGGCGTGGGTGTACGTGCCAAACGTATTGAGCATGGTTTGGAACTGTGGCGCGCGTTTGAACCGCGGAAATGTGTCTTTAGTCACGAGCCGCGTGATTTCTTCCCGCGCGGCATCAAACATTGCGTTCGACATGTCGATGGTGTCTCGGGCTTCCTTCAAATCGACCGCACTGCTACTCATGCTTTTGGCGTAATGGGCTTCGATGGCATCTCGCATGCGGTGGTCAATGTTGACTTGCTTGGGGGCGTTCGCTTGGATGTAAGTTTCGACAATATGTCGCGCGGCGTCGCGGTGGTCTGTTGTTGTCGTCAGCGACGTAAATCTACCGCCAAAAACGTCAGGAACGTGTGGGAGCATGGAGGAGAGCGTACCGTTCAACGTCGAGGAGAAAGAGAACATTCTCGTCGCTAAACTCGGCGGTGCAAAACTCGACGAGGAAGGATCGAGCTGTGGGATGAGCCATGACGTTCTGCAGCTCACATTTCTCGCGGAGCCATCGAATAAACATTTCCGCCGTCTCGACGGGAGACGTCCCGATCACGGCTTCGATTTGTTCCTTGGAACAGCTAAACAAGACGCACTTGGTCCGCGCGACGACAGAACTCCTCCGACGTCTGGATGACTTTGTCTCGGAGAGCAAGCCAAAGCGGCCGAAATAGCTCCCAGGACCGAGCGTCGTGCTACTGCTACTAGTGGCTGAAGCTCCGTCGTCTGTGTGGTTCTCGACGACGACGTCGACGGAGCCGCATATGACGATGGAGAACTTGAGGTCGTACGTCTCTGGCGTTGCAATCACGTCCCCCGAGATGAAGCGATCTTCAATGAAGAAGCGCTCGCTCAGCGTCATGATGCGCGCATAGTCAATCGCGGCAAAGAACGGCACGATGTTGGACGAGAGCACTTTCTTCATCAAGCGCTCCTGGAGTAAATGCGTGAGTTTCTTCTTCACCTACGGCATTCCATGAGACGAAGCTTCAACGAGGAGGTTGAAGCACCTCTTGGTTGTCCGAGAGAAAGTCAAGAAACGCTTTGCGCTCAATGCTGAGCAGCATCGCGTTGTCTTGGACGGTGACGGTCGCAGCACGAGGAACTCGAGTCATGAGCGCCATTTCCCCAAAGCAGGACCCCGCTTGCAGCGTCGCGAGGACAAGTGGCGGTTCCCCTTCGACTTTCGACGCCACGGAGACAGTCAACGACCCCGCCAGGATGATAAACATCTCGGATCCTTCTTCGTCGTTCTCCTTGAAGATCACGACGCTACAACGAGGTATAAAGTCAAGAAGAGCGCGAGATCAAGACGACGTACTCTGGAGCAAGCACGCTGATCGTGGAGAGATCGGCAAGTCGAACGAGTTTTTCGTTGCTGAGGTCGGCAAAGAACGACACGGAGCGAAGCAACGTGAGCGAGTCGGCGTTGAGGACGTTGTTGAGGAGGTAGTAGACGCCTGCGTTCTTGTTGTTCGTGTCGTGTTTGGCGTGGTGCCGTTCAAGCGAGACGACTTTGGATCGCTTCAAGACTTGCATCGACACGGCGCGGTACGACTTGATGATCACTTCGTTGCCGTTCATTTTGCTCACGACAAATCGGACGAGGTATTCCTTGGCGAGTTGCAGTTTGTCGTCGGACGAGTACACCGAGACGAGCATTTCTTCCGTGTCGACGACAAAGTGATCGTCGTTCGAGTGTTCCAAGATGCTGCGGTGGAGCGCTTTCGAGAAGGAGAACCCTGCCGTGTTCATGCGTTTGAGGCCCAGGAACTGCTTCTGAGGGCCAATCTTGAAGATCACCGTGCCGATCTTGGGGATCACGACAGAGACGTCGCCTTCGTAGCAGAGCGCGACTTTGGCTTTGTGGTTGATGAGCGGAAAGTTGGGGAGAATCGTGTGGCCGACACTGAGACTACTGAGAGTGTCCAAGTCGTCGTCGACAAAGAGCGGCGAGAGGAGGCTCGAGCCCCACAAGTCCTGCTTCGCCTTGTGGCTCAGTTTACTCCACGTCACGCCCATCCAAGAAGCGCTCGCAGCAGTGGATCGTCGCGCCCGCCCCAGCGTCTAAATATAAGTTTGAAACGACTTGGGAGAAAAGCTTACGTGTTTACTCATGCCTTGCACTATTGATGGCTTTGCTAAAACTAAGTCCTGACGCACCGCGATTGAGTTCTCTCCGCGTCTCTCGGTGGGCAAACACTTGGTCGAGGACGTGCTTGAAGCGTTTGCCGATTTCTGACGGCGTTCTCGCATCGTCTTGTGATGTGTCTGGCGCGGGCGACGACGACGCGGGCGCGGCTTCGTGCTGTGTGTGATCGTGGAGGGGAAATGCCGCGAGCATGTCGCGGAAGAATGTCGTCTTCTTGAAGCGTGGAAAGCTGTCTTTGCGCATGAGCGTCGTGATTTCATCCACCGCGCGGTCAAAGATATGTAGAGCCGACGCTTCGTCGGCGTGGACGAGCATTGCGACGACTTCTTCTCGCATCTTGGCTTCGACGTTGACTTGCTTGGGCGCCGTTTCAACGATGTACTCGGCCACAATCGCATTGGCGTCTTGCCACGACGCGGTTGTGCTCGTCTTGAATGCATGGACGGCAATCACAAACTCGAGGTTTTCTTCGCTAAACTCGGACGAGAGGTACCGCATGTAGAACTGCCTTGCGTCGGGATGATGGAGGACTTGCTCGACTGTACAATTGGCTTGCGACCACCGAATCGCGGCTTCAGCAATGGCTAGCGGGCTTATATGTGTGAGAGATGTGTCTGGAAAGAGCGACAGGAATGTGCATTCGCTCGTCGTCGTCACGGATGTGTTGGGCGGAAGATGGTCCACGCCAGGGACAAGTTCACCAATGCACCTAATGGACAGGTGAAAAATGTGAAATTAAAATCAGCGCACCCTGACTGCTTGATGACGCCCGTCGGCCCTGCCGCTGTCTCTGTCATGACTTCAAAGCTCCCAGACAAGAGAATGCGAAACGTTTTGCGCTCGCTGGTGTCGGCTACAAGTCGTCAAACCTTAATGTCTCACTTTTGAAATGTCATATGGAACGTACGCCACAATAGAGTGCCTCTTGCGACGTGGTCTTCGATAAAGCAATGCGGCGCTAGCTGGAGGAGATCACTGTAGTGAATCGCATCAAAGACGGGCACGACGCGCGTCTCGATGGCGTTTTGGAGCAGTCTGTCGATGAGCACACGCTTTAAATTCGCTTCAACGTTGGGCTGCCGTCGAAGAAATCCCATGAGCGCACTCCGCTCAATACTGACGAGCATGCATTTTGTGATGGCTGTCACTGAGGCAGTGCGAGGGCCCCGCAAGAGCAGCGTCATCTCTCCCATGCACGATCCGCTCTGTAGCGTTGCGACTGGTTTGAGCACTTTGGTGTCCTACAAATCATCAAACTTCCATTCCGTCATGGACTTTTTCGTACTGGATCCCGCACACAGACGCGTAAATCCCCCGCGAGGACGACAAACATCTCGTGACCTCCGTCTTCTTTCTCGTGCATGACCACCTAAAACAACTCGTTAGACACCGCGAATCGACCAAGAAAACGTACGGCATCCTCCTGGACGATAGAAATCGTGCCCATGTCTGCGAGGGCTCTCAAATCCGCGTGGTGGATGCCGGCAAAGTATGGACTTCGATGGAGAATCGTCGCGCAGTCGTCGGTGATGGGGACGTGGCCAGGGTCACCTGATCTGACAGGGGGAAGCGATGCGTTGGAGGGGCTCACGGATGTCCGTCGGCCAGGAGTCATCGGGACGAGCGAATTGAACCGTCCCCATGTTGTGCCTTTGGGATGACTGGGCACGATCGGTGGCAGCGCAATTGCTTTGAGTTTGACTTGGATTCTCACGTTCGTCACGATCAAAGACTTGACGACAACTTCGTGTGCTCGAATCTTTGACGCTACGAACCGAAGCAGGTACGTTGACATGCCGGGGGCGACACCGTAGCGCCGACAGAGCATCACTTCTTCCGTCACGTGCTCGCAGTCGACGGCATACGTCCGTAGCCGATTTGCCAGTGATGCTTCCTGCTTTGTGAGCGAAAATTTCCGAGCCAACCTCCGCGTACGCTCAACTGTGAACGTGACTGTGCCAAGGTCCAAGACGGTCGCGGTCAACTGGCCACCGTAGATAAAAATGAGCTGCATATCAGAGGGGATGATGTCAGAGCTGTTTGTTTTCGGCGTGACGATGATTTCCTTTGAGACGGCCGCAAGCGACGGCAGCGATCGAATTGAGTAGAGTGGCGCAAGCATGGAAGCTGCCCATAGTGTTTCTTTGCGATTCATGGTGGCTGATTCATCGTGGAAAAGGAAAGCCAGCCAAGCAGGGACTTTTGGCCGGCCTACGCCTGCGCCCATCGTGCCGCCACTACGGAATAAAAATAGATATGTCGACCTGAAACGTTTGACCATCGTCAAAATAGAGTGTCGAATCATTCGTCCGTCGTAACTTGACGGTATCTGCTGCGGCACCCCGCAGGAACGATCAGGCCGGCACTCTGTCGGTCAGTCGTTCTTCATTCATGTGATCGAAGAAACGAGGGGAACAATGTTGAGGAAGAAAACTGCCCGGAAATGAATCTTGAGGAAGAACTGTTGGATTATGTTAGAGAGTCTTACATATAGCTAGCTCACTTGATAAATTACGTCGCGACGAGATGCAATTGGGCTCTTGGTTGATGGCGCACCAAGAGCGGCCGGACATGCGTCGTTGGAAAATATTGCTCGAGAAAGTAAGACAGTTCGAGAGTCTCGCCAAGAGGAGGCGGATGCATTTGCATTTCCTGGTGAATTGTTGCTGCATGGCCGACGCGCCTCGCTGGAACTTGAATCTTTGCTTGCTCTTCTTCCACACTCGCATGGACTTGATTGAGGTCGTACTATCAAACGCAACACAGGTTAGCTCTGGGTACTGATGTGCTCCGCCTACCTCGATGTTCTTTACGACTGAGAAGTAGCTGACAATGAACTTCTTCACAATAGACGTGATGTAGACGATGCTGTCACGTTCAACAGCCTACAACTTCGTTGTGAGTCAGGATAATTTTTCCTGTTGTACCTGATGAGTTGCCGACATGGAATCAAGCGAGGTAGCATACTCGCCAGCAACTTTGCGGAAATCCTTGTACTCCTTCAGACACTGATCTTTGTGGCGTTTGGCGCGAGAAATGGCATCCATGACGTGTCCAACTAGCTTTGAATCTTTACTTGGTTTTATAGTAGAGACCGGTTGGTTTGTATTATCAGAGTCGACAACCTTGAAAATTGCTGGGTCGATTCCTTTGTCCAAAGCAGTCGACAAGGAACGACTTGCCTTCTCAAACGAGTCATGAAATGTCGTGAGAGATGTGACGTATGTATTTTTCGAGCTCTATGGTCGTGTGAGATGTATCGCGAGCGAGATTTGATACTTACGTCGTACATTTCGCGGCACTTCTCTGTCTCACGGCGCATCAAGTCCATCGCCTCTTCTTGGCGATTTAGTTCCTCTTGCAGTTCTTGAATGTCAATTGGTAAATTGACGCACATTTCGTCTGGCGCACTGGCAGCATGGGCAAAGAGTGCCGACACTTGATTCAACAATTCGCTCTGATTTGACCCTGACGCAGCCGTTTCTTCGAGAACTTTGCATGCTTTATCGGCAAACAAACGCAATTCGTCTTGGTGCTTCTTTTGCAGCGCGATATAGTCACGAAGTGTCGTCGCGAGGACGTTGGTTGCCTGGAGCCACGCTGGACGCGACGCCATGTCGATTACAAACTGAAAAGATACCGAGAACACCAACCGGAATGATGGTAGAAATTAAATTATTGAGGTTTGTACAAATTATCCTATAATTTTATTAAAAATTTAAATAAGATTGGGAATGTATGTTTCCAAACTTCATACAAACTTCAAGTGAAACTCCTGTGCTAAAAAACTCGTCATTCAGAGATTCCAATTGAAATCGTACGCCATACAGAATGTATTCCTTTGTCTTCAATATATGGCTAGCATACAACACCATTCTCTATATTCTGTTTAGTAGCAAAGCGTGAACGCCTCCGAATTTCAAGATAACGCCATGATGGCAGTCGAGCTTCGTTATCCGTGGATCTGGATGACGCATGGATTATCCGGATTTCATTTGAATGGCAACCGGATGATTTGAAATTATCCGGAATTGATATCTGGACGGACAAAAATGGACACGAAGCATGGTCATGACAAAGATGTGAAGGCGAACATGCCGCGTCAATACTTGATCATCAACAACATACAGAAGCGGAAAAATATCCAAGATATGCTGCTGAGTGCTACAGCCTTTGGCGTTGTCGAAGTCTTCGTCGTGGGTCAGAAACTGCTCAGCTTTGACCAAGCGTTGAATGTCGAAGATGTCCTGCCTGACTTTGAATTCCCATTCCCAATCACGCGATTTGCAACACTGGTTGAATGCCGAGACCATCTCAAAGCGATGGATCCACCAGTGACGATCGTTGGCATTGAAATCCTCCACAACGCCAAGAGCATCAATGACGCTGACATTTTCGACGGACACACAGCCATTATGGCTGGAAACGAAGGCAGTGGCTTGAGCGATCCTCAAATTGCAATTTGCGACCGATTTGCGTACATTCCACAATATGGTGGCGGCACTGCGTCCTTGAACGTCACAGTCGCAACATCAATCGTCCTCCACAGCTTTGCAACGTGGGCCAACTCACAAAATTGTTGAAATTAAAGCCTTCATATTCTTGTCTGGAAGTCTTCATATTCTTCTCTGGTGTATCTATGTGAGGTAAGAAAGCTCGAGGGTGAAAGACTCATAGGCCACGGAGCAAGTTTCAAGAGCTCACTGCGCGCTCCATGAGGTTGCTGGATACCATCAACTCGTGTCGGTGTTCGTCTGTTCAAATTTCATTTATTCACATATTTTTACCAAAAATTCGCAAGAATCTCCAAAACTCTATGAAATTCGACTCCAGTGGATTGAAGGTTCGTCCCATCGACAATGTGATCGTGATCCGCAATGAACCTGCACCGTCTTTGGGCATGGGCTGTAAGTCACGGCTTGTACAATGCATTGTACAAGTAACCGTGACCGCTCCGATCATTCTCGTCACCGTTTGAGAGGTTGACAAGGCTTCATGGGTTCATCATGTGGTCAACCTGCCACTGTACCCCCAAAAACTTATGGCCACTTATGTTACATATATAAATTACAAAATATAAGCAAGTGTATACTTGATATTAAAAATTCAATATCTTCAGCAGTCAAGTCGGCAGAATTAGTATCTCTTTCTGCTGAGGTGATATATCCAAAATAGTTATTTCAAATTCTTACATATTTGAAATGTTATGAATCTCGTGGTTGTGTGATAAGGATGTGGAGGATGCGAAACCAACCACTGCTCGAGGCATTCAACAACTCAGGCCATGCCACACAGAGGCTCAACCAGGCGCTATCGTCGGCATTTCCACTTTGAAGTCGAGCAGGACTTCCAGCCTGGCCGTACGCTCTCGCTGGGATTTCAATTGTTTTGATGAATGTTGTGTGTAGCGTCGTGGGCATTTCCAGGCCCTGGTCAAGCCAAGGACTTGCATGTGCCGGCCGATGAGTTGGCTGCCGTGCAAAAAGAGCTCCAGGAAGAAGAATCTGTCCTTGGAGAATGGTACAGCACGAGCATCACGGGCAACGACGTGCTCTCGAGTTGTCTCTACTCGGCTGGGATTGTTGCCTCCAAAGCTGGTAAAATGGCTCCATTCGCCAACATCCTCGTCGCGGCGACCATGTTTCTCTTTCGATTCATCTACGTCGAAGTCGTGAGTGCGATTCCATTGAACGGTGGCTCATACAACACGATGCTCAACACGACGTCGAAGCGATGGGCTGCTTTTGTCTCGGCGTTGGCCATCATTGCCTACTTGGCCACTGGCGTCGTCTCGGCCGTCTCGGCCTCCGACTACCTCGGCCGACAGGTCCAAGGGATTGACACTGTCTGGACAGCGACTGGCATTCTCACTGTCTTTGCCGTGCTCAACATTTGCGGTCTCAGCGAAAGCGCCGTCGTTGCCTTTGTCATTTTCGTATTGCACACTTTGACGCTGTCCGTCCTCGTCGTGGCGTCAATCGTGTACGCCGTGCAGCATCCAAACATCTTTTGGGCCAACATGGAGACGCCATTTCCATCGCTTGACATCGAAGGCAAGCTCCTCGCTGGGAATGCCGTCACGGCGCTCTTCTTTGGCTTTAGCTCGGCCATGTTGGGTGTGACTGGCTTCGAGACGGCGGCCAACTTTGTCGAAGAGCAAGCGCCTGGCATCTTCCGCAAGATCCTTCGGGTACATGACGTTCCTAGACGCTCTCTAGCTCATGCTGCTCGTAGAATATCTGGTACCTCTCGACGTTTTTCAACTTTACGCTCTCGGTGCTCAACCTCTGCGTTCTGCCCATGGACGTCACGATTGCCAACAACACTGTCGTGCTCGCCATGATGGCCAGCACCACAATCGGACGATGGTTCCAGCTCTGGCTGTCCATCGATGGCTTCATCGTGCTCGCTGGCTCCGTGCTCACGTCATACGTTGGCATCACTGGCTTAGCTCGTCGTTTGGCCAAGGACCGCGTGCTGCCTGAAATCTTTCTGGTTGAAAATGCATGGCGTCACACCAACCACTACATTGTCCTCGTCTACTACTTCGTCGCCACCAGTTTGGTTTGGATCCTCCACGGCAACGTCGTCATGCTCTCGAGCATCTACTCGTACGCTTTCCTCGCTCTCCTTGTGCTCTTCTCCCTCTCAGCCATGTTGTTCAAGCTCAAGCGTAGCCAAATGCCGCGCGAAACGACTGCTCCATGGTGGGCGTGCATTGTCGGCATGACCATGAGCTGCATGGGTTTCTGGGGCATTCTCATGGGCGATCCCAAAGTGTCGACCATCTTTACAGCTTACCTCCTTTGCGTCTCGCTGCTCATTCTCCTCATGCTCGAGCGTGTTTTCGTCCTTCGCTTGGTCATGGTGGTCATGAAAGGTTTGAGTCCGTCGCCTTCCAACGACAAGAGTCGCATTCCACTGCTGCAGTCGCCAAGTGGAGTCCTGGGAGGCCACGCCATCGTTAAGGTACTCCACTCCATGAACTTTTATCTTGACTGTGATGCTGTAGGCCATCAAGACGATCAATCAACCACCGATCGTCTTCTTCTCCAAGCATCCTGACCTTCAAGTGCTCAACAAAGCCGTGCTGTACGTCCGTCGCAACGAGCACACGGAAAACTTGCGCATCATCCACGTGTATCCACGGGGAAGTTTGCCGCCCACAAACTTCCACGACTTGGTGGCTGTGCTTGACTGCATGTATCCCAAGCTTCGCGTACGTCTTTTGACTTTGGCCGGCGCCTTCATAGCGTATGACTTTGTGTAGATCGACTCGATTGTCGTCGAAGGCGAGTTCAACCCGAGCACGGTCCATTGGATATCCAAAGCGCAGAATATCCCAACCAACATGATGTTTATTCGACAGCCAGACAACATGGACGCACACAAAGTGTCCATGTTGGGCGTGCGAGTCATCACAGGCTAGTAGATTGTAGAGCAGGCTAACTTAAAAAATGTCAAAGCGTCTTGGCGAGGAATTCTTCATAGCTGTGCCCAAGGAGACGCTCGACGTCACGAGAAATGTCGGTGGCACTGACAGCCCATCCATTGCGATGAAGCTGAGAGTACAGCGGCACGAGAGCTTCCACAAGGAGTGTGCGAAAGTGACGCCACTTGTAAATAAGCTGGTCAAGCACACGGGCATCGGAATGCTGCGAGGTGAACGCAGTGCCGAGTAATTCCAGACGCATACGAGTGAGCTCTACAATTGAAAATACAGCTTGACAACTGAGGGATGAAGAATTCGACCTTGAATGATCGATGGATTGTTGCAATACCACCAGCAGCCGTACAAGTGGACATTTTGGAATTTTGTCGCGACGACAGTGACTTCGTGTTGGTTTACTCGCGAGAGAAATGTGGCGAGGAATTTGACCTGCACATCACCAGCAACGTGAGATGGAGAGGAGGCGATCAAATCCTTACTTTGGGATTCTGCGTGGCCAGTCTTGTCAAGATGGAAACGTCTGTCACGGCCACGCCATCGCCAGCAAGGCGCAACCTTCTTGGCGTTAGAACGCATAGATAGTGGTTCATTGAATTACCGTGGATTCATCTGGCGCAATGCGCCGAATTTCAACGCAAGTGGCAGCTTGAGAGAGGCTGCTAGAGGTAACAAAACGTGCTGGAACATCATTGCACCACTTGGCTGGACTGCTTTGACGTCCAATGGAGCGTCCACGAGCTCAAACGACGCTGGAACACTTGCCATGAAGTAAACAGGTTGAAAAATATCGATCCACGCCAGTAAATAAGCCTTCACACCAGCCAGTGTATACGGCAAATTTCTACAAGGTCACGGTAAGGATGCATGCTTCTTGGGAATCGATACCTTAGGTCGAGAGCAGGTCCGAGGGATTTCCAGTCGCCCAAGAGGACTTGGTCGACTCGAAGGGCCGTTTTGAATTGATGAGCATTGTAAGGAGTTTGCTCAAGCCAGTATTTCGCCTCTTCAGGTTCAAATGGAATATTCGTCATGACCACGTAGCGGATTTTTGCAATCGAAAAGACTAAATCGACATACTTGGATGGATCCTGCGCGACAAACCAAGCTAAGGGAATATTTCAGCAAGAACTGAAGTTGTGATGGCATTCATACCTCGAATGGCCGGCAAGTCGCGTCGTGCGACCAATTCTTTCAATCCAAGAGCATTCAACGTAGTAATGACTCCTTGGCACGCTTCTGAAATCGGAGAGCGCTGAACAAACAAGTGCTTCCAAATGGCATCAGCTTGAGCTTGAATTTTCCACGTCTAAGCCAACGTTACGTCTCAAATCAAGAGAAAAGCCTACGAAAAAGTCTTCAGGCGACACAGATGATGTTGTAAAGTATTCAGCGACCAAGTAGTGATACGTCAAGAGTGCGTCAATGCCCCAGAGCATGAGCGACGAGTGCGTCGGAGGAAACAAGTGCGTGTGGACATCAATGACCCACGTATCGGCCACAGCCTTTTCAACACACTTGGCAATGGCTGCTTGATCGGCGAGCGGAATCGTTGACTGATTTACCACCTCAGCTAAGACCTCAAGAGCTGGCGTATGCCTAAAAGAAACAAATTAACAGCCAGTCCAGGGGGGGGCTTCTTTACTGATGGAGACGATTGTAGAGCACTGCTACGTCCAAGGCAAAGTTGATCCATCGAGAATCATTTACTAAATCGCCACCGATCAAAGCCAGGACTTGGTGAATAATTTCTGGACTTGCATCTATAGTATACTTTGAGCTTCATGTCGTCGACTTCGATATACTCTTTGAAGTTTCAGTCATTTTCACGAGGAATTGAGGGATTTGGCCATCGTCCCCATCGCGAAACTGATAGCGGCCTGTCTGTAAATTGGCAGTGAGACCGCTAACATACGTCCACTCCAAAGGTTCTGGGGACGGCACTTCATCCATGTGGCCTACAGAGCTTGTCAGTACGCCGAAGAGGAGAAACACAAAACCTACCGACAAAGACGTTCCCACGGGGTGTGACTTCAAAACTGTCCTCGGATGGAGTCAAAAAGCGAAGCAGACTCGCCGTAGCAAAGGCGAGGTAGGCGCTAGGAGTATAGTTCGGATTTGTCTAAACATTGATCAAGACACGGTCAGATGGACTCACACCTCTATCAATGGCGCAACGGTGGAAAGAAGGCGGATTCTATACTTGGCAGTGGCATTCTGGGCGACAAAGAATGTGTCCATGCCGAAGAATTGGTGGCGCAACCGGTGTGACCAGTCCGCGTACACCGAATCAATCAGGTCCTAGATGTTTGAGTCAGTGAGGATTATGGGATGTGGGCTGACTTGTGGAATCCCTTGGCTTAAGAGGGCAGGAGCCAGGTCTCGCTGGTATAATCCATCCAGGTAGTTCATCACCAACAGTGGCGTCGCCGTAGTGTTGGCGATCTTCGACAAAGCCAAGCAGTAAACCATAGCGGTGTGAGTTGCATTGGCAATTCCGAGCTTCAAGCTGTGGTCTTTGTCGAGCGCACCTACAGAGCAATGAGATGAAAATCCAGGTTTGGTAGACCAGGTTCGGTTCGAATGACTACACCAGGGATGGAGACCCATTGTGCTGGCAAAACTTTCTGCAAGTCCTCAATTACAAGTGCTTTGGTGGGGAGGGGTTCAGCATAAGGCACAAAGTTGTTGTGAAGTCTCGCGGCAGTGATTCGGTCGACCATTGAGTTGTGAAAGGTAAGCTGAGATTTGATGTACGTGGCAAATGGAGCAGCGTAGTCTGCAGGAACATTCGCCAGGACACATCTAGAGCAGTGGTGTTAAAACAATGAGGAGAGATCGAAATGTGTACTTTTTAATCATATCACCATTGGCTCGGAGGTTGTCAGTGTTGATAATGGATAAATGCTTGGCTAGAAGACATTGTTTCAGTATGCCCATTCCTCAAGCTTACCAGGATGAGCATTCGAGAACGATACGAGGAATTTGGCCAAATCCTTCATCGCTTGACTCTTCTCGTGAATTCCGCTCTCTGTAACTCCAACTCCAATGTATTTCAGCTTGGATAGTTGAGGAATTCTCGCAAACAAGGCATCACGATGCGCGGGAGATCCCAATGTTGTCACGTCTACCAATTCAATCTAAAGACAGACTTAATCGGATAAAACATCGCGATCATACAGTTTCCGTCGACACAACTCCATCTCGCTGGACAGTATCGACTTCATACGTGCACCCGTCTTGTTTGCATTGCTTGACAAAATCATCCCCTCGAGTTTGAACGACCACCACTCCCAAGTCCAAATGCCGAAAAGCTGGAACAAGGACCGCTCTCTACACAATATTTAGTCTATTTCAAAGATAGAATACGCAAACCAGGAAGCGGCCAGCGCCAAAGCAGAGAGCGTGGACATCGTGCGTCGTCGTCATGATCCGTTGGCAATCTTTTCTGATGTGCCGAAGATTCCAACAAAATTAACCGGATTCCGATTGGATCCAGAATCGAATCCTATTGGCAACTTCTTTAACATTATCCGGAATCAAATGTCAAAGGTTTGTGAAATAATATACAATTAGACAGGATATTTGCTCCGGTTTGACCTTTTGACGAGATAAATTATTCTCTGTTGGCTCGAACGTGAGCTCCACTATTGGTGCTTTGTCACTAGCCATCGAGTGTATTTTCACCTTGTAAGCACTAATTCATCACCTGACTACTGCTGGCTGGTGTGATGAGTCCCCAGCGACTTTTCATTGAATACGGCTCAGCCCAGAGTGTCTTTGTTATCAAGGATGGTTAATCATCAATCATTGATTTATGTTCTCATCTGAGCCTACTCAAGAGATATGACATTGAGATGAGACCGATAACGGTATTTTATTTAATAGATAGATGTCCTTGTGATCACGTCATTGTCAATTGGCAATGAGCTTCTTCATGTTGCCAAGACTACGACTAAACTTAATGAAGACTCAGTCGGTTATGATTGAATAAAAATTAATAACAATTGAAATTTTATTGGTCAAATATTTTCTACGTTGACATTGAAGATCGCACAAAGACAGGATCCAAGGCGACGAGCTCTTCCTAAATGAAGCTCAGGGCGATGGTGGTTTAGACGGAGCGGTGAAATGAATGCAGAATGGTCGACATGTAGGCAGACCAGCCGTGCGTCTTGTTGGTTTTCTTGTAGGTTTCTTCAATCGTGGCCAATGACGACGACGAATGTTGCCGCACGAGTTTGGCGAGTGCGGTTGTGAACGGCACTCGTTTGCCAGCGACGACTTCCATCCTGGTCAAATAGCGCTGTGGGGTCTGTGAAATCGGGCGCACGCGATCCTGAAAGCGTGCAGGCGGTTTGGCCTTGAGGATCGATTTGATGAAAGAGAGCTCATTAAGCGAAGGAGCACTTGCAGCAGTCGAGTTGGAATTCACCCGACGACACCCTTGGCTTTTCGCTGGGTTGAAGCCCATGCGTTGGTTCGAATGCGAAATCAAAACTGAGCCAACTTGGCGTGAGATGGAAGATTCCTTGCGACTTTACAGTCAACGGATACGAGCTCCATCAAGTCATTGTAACCACTTTGACAGGATCGTACAGCAAGCAGAGATCAAGCAATCAAACCAACCGACACGAGTCTCGCCGTCGTGGTGAGATCTCACGACCGCAGGAACGTCATGGAGGATCGACGAGAGTGTCTCGGTCCGACTGAGACGCAACAAGAGGTGACCGATTGACTCAGTCTCCAAATCCAGACGGAAGAGAGTTGGCCATGGTTTTATTGGTGGAAATTGCAACGCTGTCGAGAGTTCGTCATGAATGTGGTCAAGGAGGACGTCGAGAAGGACAAATCGGACCTCAACTCGGGCGTAGCTGGTGCGATCCGCAGCACGTTGCGCTCCATGTTCCCAGGACTGACGATCAATCGTCCGATATTCCGTCCGCCGCGAGTTCCGATCAAAGACCGCGCGGCAGTCATGCATGGGTAGCTCATAACCTCGATGACATTATCTCACATGGCTGTACAGCGTTGTTGAAGCTGCGCAAGACCCACCAAGAACGACTGCAACAAAAGAGCAAAGCTTTTTCCGAAGGCAGGTCACGCAAGCGCTGTCGCTCCTTCGATCGAGTGTGTTGGGTACGTTAGGACGTATGTTCCATGCAACGAGTTTGATGATCTACCTGCAGGCTTTTTGACGTGGACTACGTATGATATCGCCTCCCAAGTCCTGTCTGGCAGGCAGGTATGTCATGTATTCTTTCATATCTCGACTCTAGCTCGTATAGGAAGTCAGCAGCGTCGGGTCAAAGATGGCCATTTCGATTGCAGCTGGAGGAACTGCTGGTGCTATCCATGGATATCTCTGGGGCAGGTCCGAGACGTTCTTTTCGCGCTATAGCTCTAGATATTTGGCATGTCATGCTCACGGTGTGATGATTTCCCATGGATGCTCCCACACGGCCATGTTTGCCAGCTACGAAGGCGTGAAGACATACCTGATCTACGACGAACAGGTGAACAAATTGTCTGCAGTGATTCCTCACCCGACGAATGCAGTGGGACGCTCCGATGAGTATCGTTGTTGCTGGTGCAATCTCTGGCGTCGTGGTTGATATTGTTGCGCATTTTGCAGCGCCATTCGAGCACTATCCAATGTAGATTCATGCTCATCAAGGTTTGATCTCATCCATCGAATCTAGGAAGGTTGCATTGAAGCAACTTCAGCACGTCAAAATGCCGTCCGTGTCGGAAATATCCAAGTCTGCTGGCGCAACTCTTTTAGGTACCTGGACTGTGGATACCATGTTTGACTGAATGGCGCAGGATGGATCGCATACGAGAGCGCCAAGGAGCAGCTCGAGATGGAAGGTCGTCAGTTTTAACTCTCAAGAAGATCTTATTTTATTAGTTCTCTCATTGGTTAAACTAAATTTGATTTCATCCAATCAAAAATTAAAGTCTTTTTATTTGTTGTGATTAAAAACAATTCCGGATAATTATGGCGGACCGGATAACTGACACCTAGACGACACTGATGGCGTCGGACGAGCATCGGCCTGCAGAGGCGGCGGATGACGGTGATGCTGCCGACGCAGCTCTTGGTGGAGCAATGCGAAATGCTCTGCGCTCGGCTATCTCGCGAATACGGCTTCAAAATCCAATCGTCGGCTCATTTCCTCGATCTCGCGTGCCGACCAAAGCAGTCGCATCAGCGTCGGACAACCTCAGGTAACGATATTCTGTGGTCGAGAGCGTGACGTTTCTGTCTTAGCTTCCTGATGGATGTGACTGGATACATCAAAGAAGCCAAGGACCAAATTGCGGATAAAGCGTCACCACACGCCAAGGCCTCGAAACTCATGACGTGGACAACAACGACTTGGGTCCCAAACCTCGTTCGAGCGAGCATCTTGGGTATTTTGCTCTGCAGTTGTTCTGGAATTGAATTTGAGCAGGGAGCGTCACGTGGACGAGTTATGAGCTTACATCTGATCATCTGCATCAATCAAGTCAGTCGTCTTTAACTGCTGAACGGGTAAGTCAAAAACGACAGGTGACATATTTCTAATGATCGTCTAGCCACTTGTACCGCTTGCGTTCGGTGTGGCTGCAGTGGCTGGAACCGTAGCTGGATCCCTCCATGGTTCGCTATGGACAGCGTCTGAGAAGGCCATTGCATCAGTCAAGAACGAAGCCTTTCCATATCGCTTGCGTGGTGTTCTCTTGAGCCACTGCACAACCCACTTGGCGATGTTTGCCAGCTACGAAAGCGCCAAAACATTTCTGCTGAACCAAGTCGAGACAGACCACACTGACATACAAGGCGCACTGTGTGTCTTGGGTGCTGCTGCATTCTCTGGTATTGTTGGTGAAGTCGCCACGCACTTTGCCACGCCTTTTGAAACTCAAGCATTGTACGTTGTTGTTGGTTTCCCATTTGACTGTGGCTTGGTAGT
The DNA here is from genome assembly GCA_021527685.1 of Aphanomyces euteiches. Taxonomy (NCBI): domain Eukaryota; phylum Oomycota; class Saprolegniomycetes; order Saprolegniales; family Verrucalvaceae; genus Aphanomyces; species Aphanomyces euteiches. The sequence continues at coordinate 1,597,901 of JAJGMV010000373.1, forward strand.
GGTTTAGCAAGGAAAGAAGCCTTTAGGACGCCACTGCCAACTCTGCGTAGCATTGGCCCTTCAGCCGTGTCAACGATGTTAGGTACATCCAATTGCAACGTTCAGTTTTTAAATCTTTCTACGCAGGTTGGATCGCGTATGAATTTGCCAAAGACACAATCGAAGCAAACTAGACACACCTCATCCATTATTATTCCATTCCGTACAACTCTCCATCGTCTGTCGTTCGTGCTGCACAGAGCTTAGACTTCATTAAATCTCCAGCGGAGCACAAGCTAGTCTCAAGCTTCCTCGCGGCGCGGGCATTACTGTACTCTGAAATCAAAGGGAATCTTCGGAATGTCGATTTCCAACATGAAGTTGAAAAGTCATCCGGATACCATGTTCATAGCTCCATAATCACAATGTCTCAACTTCTGTCTCAAGACTCTTCTCGCCTTTTTCTCCGTATCGACTTGGCTGGCTCTTGTCTCTTAGCGCCGCTTGCAGAGCTCTTGTCAGCGTTGCCATTGTCATATATGGACAGGCTGTCTGAGTACCATGGTATGTGGTGTTGCCCAGTTGACTTGTTGTCAATGAAAAATTTTATCCGGAAGTTGAAGTTCCAACTGGATTCCTACTGTATCCGCAGCCAACAATCAAATGGAATTCAATGCTTTCTTCGCCATACAATTTACGACAAGCAAACCCATGGTGGAGAGCCCTGTCCACACTCCAATAACGCACCGCTCTGGCGATATCTAGTCTATTCGGAGAGCTTCTTCATCGAGCTTTGAGAAATTGGGCTCTCTCACTGACAATATGTCGCAGATTTTCTTGGATACCGATATGCTCAATTGTCTCAAGTGCAACCGCGATTGGCTAAAAATCCAACAATTTTTAGTTGTCGCGATGGAGCTTGTACACAACATTAAGTCCGAAATGGGTGCAGCTGCCACTCTACAGTACGCTCAATACACTAAACCACGCCGCCAGCATCACATTTCATCTCGGTTCAATTCAAATATCCTCCTTTGTCTTTGGTTTTCACTTCGTCAATGTTTGTTTCTGCGTTTTGATTCGCTGAAATTAGATTAATTTTATCCAATCAAGCTGGTTATGACCACGTTGGTCCAACCAGGTGGCATCCCTTTGTCATGTCATTGTTGATCTTGATGATCATGGTTCACAACGGAGGTTTGCTGCTACATGTGATGGCGGTGCAGCCGTTTAGGCACAAGGGCCTGGCGAAAGACCAATACAGAGAAGAACTCCGCGAGATCAAAGCGATCTTGAAGGAACTGGGCCAGCAGCACCAACGCAAATGGTTTCAGAAGCGGATTGAACCACCCGTACCGACTGTTGATGCATACTTGACGACCAAAGTCAAAGTGTCTGGCGTACGCATTCCCTTCTCGTCCAAGATGGCTCGACAGTACAAAACGCGAATCTACCGACTCCCGACGATTCAAGAGTCTGCTTAATGTTTCCAGCTGTATGTTTGTTTGTGCTTCCTCCTTCCGTCCATGCCTTCTTTCCAACGAATGTACTCAGTTTAGCTCTTTGCTTTGCTAATCCAAGCGTCATTGTCCCAATTTTAAAGCACTTGTCGATGGTCAGAGACTCCATGACAGTGCTTGTAGCCAACTACAGATTCGGCATCGAAATCGAGCCCTTTTGAGACGTCGGTCTCACAAAGGGATGAGATGCTTCTTGAACGCACAAGTTGGGGCCTCTGTAGACGGCAACAGCCAGATTGGTGTCCTAAAATTCTCTGTCCAAAGCAAGGCCTGACGCTTGACTTGCAGACCGAATACGCAAAAATGCGCGGTATACAAGGAGAAGCAATTATGCGAGCTTAACATCGCGTGGAGTGTCAATAAAATCTTTGCGCATTCGAGGAATGTCGCCAGGAACATCTTTGCCACAGATAGCTGCTAATCCGGCAAGATGCAACAGAGACATGTTTTTCATGGAACATTACCTTGGAATCGACGCAGCCTCGCCGAGATGTGTCATGGCTCTCAACTCTTCCTCTCTTTGTTAATAGACGTCTCTGATGAAGACAGCAGCGATCTCAAACCTGCAGTCAGCACTTTATCGACTTAAATGTCATGAACATCCATAGAGTTTTATGTTTATTAGGCATGGAGTTATTCGTTCTCGTTCATGATTCTCGCCGTGCCCGACACCCGAATGGAACTGCCTCGCTCATCAGAAATGTCAGCATGCAATCGTGAAGGCACGCCCATGTCTTCGCCTTGAACGATGTTGATGGCGCCACCATGAGGCCATGAAATGTCACGCAGATAACCAGCCAACGCAGCGGTGGCTGCACCAGTCGCTGGGTCTTCATAGACGCCACCGGACGCAAATGGATTTCGAGTGTGGAAGAGGTGAGGAGTCTCTGCAAAGACCAACAGGATTGTCACAAGACCGTTTGCGAGCATGAGTTTCCGCCCAGCCTCTAGGTCGTAGTGCATCGCCGCAAGGGTTTCGCGCTTCTTGAAAGCAAGGAGCAAGTGATTAGCTCCCCCGTGAACGATAGCCGGGGGCAGCGACGAGTCCAAGTCTTCGCTTGTGATGCCAAAGAGCGCAAGAGCCGCATGGATAAGCTCTTCTGAGGCTGCATGGCTGTGCGTTGGTGGGGATTGTAAGGCCGCTGCCACTAGTCCATCCTCCGTCTTCGTTCCTTGCACTGTAATCTTGGCTTCGTTCAATTGGAGATCAAAGACGCCGTTGCCGTTGGCCAAAGCGAGGGCTGCTCCAAGCGCAATTGTAGCGTGGCCACAGAACGGCACCTCGGATTCGGGTGAAAAGTATCGCACTCGGTAATGCTTGTCTTCTGAAAGTGGCGTGGCAAACACCGTCTCTGAAAACCCCACCTCGGCGGCAATGCGTGCCATCTCGGCGTCAGACGGTAAGCTGGAGGCGATCAACACACCTGCGGGGTTGCCACCAAGGTTGCCATTGGAAAACGCTGCGATCTTTTGCACCGACATGGAATTTCTCAATGCTCAAGAAGAGCTGCTACCTCTCCAAAGCTTATGCTCACTGAGCTTGGCATCATCAACGCCACACATGGCCGCTTGGCCGTCCAATCATGCGGCTGTCCATGAAAAGTCTATTCGACGCTGTCCTTCGGCTAAAATGACTGATATTTAGTAGATTGTATAATATGAGCAGATAATTTGAGCGGTCATAGTGTTAACAACTGATGTGGACTGTGGAGTGGACCTGCGGCTTGAGTCGGGGAAAGCTCCTTGTCCTCTACGCTCCGAAGCGCTAAGGCTGCCTTTGTGTGAGGACGCATTTCAAGGAGATGTGGCAAAGTGAACGCAACATAGCTAGCCTCTGGATAGACTCCTCAACTCGACCGGGTGCGGAACTTGTTGCTGCCAGTGGATTGAACTGTCAACTTCAGGAGTGCTTGGCTCCACGACGTCCGTCTAGACACTGACTTTGTGCATGAAGTTGCGATTGCTTGTGTTGAATACTCAAGGAAGAAGAGGACCGCTAGCGCCGTTGTCTGTCATATACGATTGCTTTGGAAAAATGGTTCGTTGGTGATGCATGACGTCAAAGCATCAACGTTGCAAAGAGCAGCAAGCAGGTGTGGGCAACTGCTCTCTAGTCCTCGCTTCTGCGCTCGAACGTTTCTCTGGAGCAACCAAGGCGTCCAAGTTTGTGATGCACTCGGTCTTGTCTGTGAGGTCGTGCTTCAAGGAGGATCTCACAGTTGCCAAAAAGATTCGAAACGTGTGATATGGCCAAGCAGATGGAAAGCCTTCCATCCACCCTCTCTCTCCCTCTCTCGACGGCCAAAAGGAAGCACCACATTGACAAGGCGACCGCCATCGACATCCGTCGAGATTCAAACGAGATTCAAACGCGACAGGTGGTCGTTTCACCGGTTGAATGGTTCAGAATCCCAAGGGAACCTTCATTGAGACAGCCCATATCTCCCTCGTTTCGTACGTCGGGATGATTTCAATGGTTGACAAGCTTGCTCAGGAACGAGGTCGACTTGGCACTGTACTTGCGATGCGCTTGAGTCATCTTGCTCCGTGACAAACGATTGATTTCTGCACCTTGCGCTGCACCGCTGTCCACGTCGTCAAACTTTCTCCAACGATTCGTTGGCCTCCACATGGCAGTGGCATCCACCGTCGAACCAATCGAGAGCTTGACAGGCCATGATCCAACTGCGTCAGCACGGCGCAAAGCCATCAATTGGCTTGGGCAAACACGGGACGAGGCAGTCGTCGCGTTACTCGTGCGCCAGAGACAGACCACCATGAGTAATCAAAGATGTGGCGACGAGTGTGTCGTCGCATGTCGAGATTCCGTCGGAGCGAGTGGCTGGTCGCAGGTTGTCATTTTTGATTTTTCCCCGCCATGGGCGTCCAGAAGCAAACCAAGTCTCCGTTGCTCCAGATCAATGTCAAGTGGCTCTCGAAGAAGCAGCAGCAGCAGCTTCCAGAGAGCGACGCCGAGCCATACGCGGAGCAACTCAAGCAGATCAAGGAGATCCTGAAAGACCATGACACGCAAAACAACCTCCTCCCGCTGAAATTCCACCGATATATCAAACCCCCTGTCCATCCCCCCAGGCGCCTCCTCGTCTCCAAGGAAGTCGTGGGCGGGAAACCCATTCCATTCACGAAAACCATGGTGGAAAAAGTCCGCGCCGCGCGTCAAGCCAAAGTCACCAACAAGGCCATGAAGCTCCGACCTATTTATGAAGACGACGCTGCCGTTGAGCTCGTCAAGCTCCAGGAAACGTCGTCCAATGTCATGTACCGCTCCACTGCGTTCGCCTAAGTTATATATATAGTATTTACTCTCCATCATCGTTCGAACCACAAAAGCAGCGCTGCGGAGAACCGCGTTAATCGCTTCAGCTCTGCGCCGAACTAGAGGCCGCGCTGGTCTACCAGTAACTTGGTTCGTGGGGACAACTGGGGGGCGACTAGGGGGGGGTCAAGGTGCTCTGTGTTGGTCTTTTAGCATTAAGTCACGCTGATAAATGTTGTGAGATTCATTATTAAAGCAGAGCCGCGCCGCGCAGGATGCCACGCGATGGAACTTTAAACTGAGGGTTCGAATAAATTATGGCCATTAAATACGCGACGGAGACGACGAATTAGACGAGCAAGAGGCGTTGCGCCATATTGACTTTGTTCATCTTGCTTGGTTTGTCTTGGAAGGTGACGACAGCAGCGTCGTCCGACTCGTAGATCACGTCCATGAGACTGAGGCGCTTCTTGGCGACTGTCTTCGTGAACGGCACACGTTTCCCCGCGACGATTTCTGGCTTGACCAACAAGCGCGTCGGTGGTTTCACGGGTGGTTTGATATGTTTGTGGAAGGCGAGCGGGAGCAGATGATGCTGCGTGTCGTGCGTCTTGAGGATTTCTTTGATGCGTTTCAGTTCGTGCTTGTACTCCGCACAGGACGAATTGTCGTCCGTCTTCTTGAGGAGCCATTGCTCAATGCCGGCTTTGAGTTGCGCTTCACGCTTTGCACCGAGGAGGCCCATGAATGCTGTGAGTAGGTAGCTCTGTCGGGGATGCTGGGATTTGAAAAATGGATGCCAAAGCGTCGGTTGACCGCCATCCGCCGTGAATTCATCGCGACATGTCCAAGGATGTGGCCGCGTACTTATGCACATGTGACGAGGTTGTCGGTGGACCACCAACTTCGATTGGCTAGAAATCCGACCTCGGATTGCGACAACTCCCCCGGGAAGCTCCACGCGGCCATGTCAAACAATATCGGGCTCGGCTGGTTGTGAAAGAGGACGAGTTGGGTTTGTTGATGCTGCGATCACAGACGCAACAACATGGAGCTTGGAGCGACATCGTAGCATTCGTCCACCAACTTTAACGACGAATTGGATGTGCATTTTGTTTACTCTGGCAAGCCAGCCAAAGCCCCCATGAGCGACATGGAGGAGATTTGACATCGCACAGCGCGCTGCAGTCTACACATAGCTACAGCAGTGACTTGGCGGCCGCTCGGGCTGTCATGATGGCGATATTTTTCGCTGAATCTGGCTGAGAGATCGAAGGCGTGGCGAATATCAACTCTGGCTGGAGTGGAGGAGCGTCATGTTTGTCTGCAGGTCGAGAAGGAAGCTCGATTGAGGTAGACTTACTCGACCTTCTCGAATATTTGCAGTCTCCGTGTGAAATCTCAACGAGACATTTTGTGACAGAGAGCAGCATCAAATACTGCACTGTACTTCGAAGTAGTAAAGTCTACTGTTGGGCGCCAGGAGATTCAAGTTGCCCCGTGCAGAGAAATGTGTCGTTGTTGGTCGCACTTGGCGCATTTCTAGAAGCCAGAGTGCATAGACAACGATCTTCCATGGGCTGTCATGTCATGCGATGCTGGAATGGAATTTTGTCAACATTTCAATAATTTACACTACGACGTACAATGAGACTTTTATTGGTCAGCGACCATGCGCTTCGTGAATCGGCTTGAGCTTCATGGTCGCATTTGTGGCTTTGGCTTGCATGGCTTTGCGTTCTTTCACGACCATCGACTGCGTGAATGGCACTCTCTTGCCAGCGACGACTCACTTCTGGGTCAAAAATCGCCTGTCTGGTTCGACGGGAGGTTTCACATATCGGTGAAATTTGAGCGGCAACAAGTTGTTCTGTGTGTCTCGGTCCTTGAGGATATTCTTGATGTGCTTGATCTCGTCGTGGAATGGCTCGTGCTCTTTCGGCTCAGGTGGTGGACTTTTCCCAAGCCACTTGTTGATGGCCTGTAGTTGATTTCCAATCGACTTGGTCGGTTTTTTGATGCCCATGACGACTTACTTTGAATAATGAGGCGAGAGGTATCCCTCCGTGTGATCAATGCGCCGCGTGCGACATCGTGACGGCGCTGTTTTGATTGTGTCTTCGTTTATAGTGGGCACAATCGTCCACCATGTCGCTTGATCAGTCCTTGTTCGGCGCTGTGACGACGAGCGTCGTTGGCAAAGGCAAGCAGAATTTCCATTCTGTCATCCTTTTGTAAATATGACAACGCCGGCCGTCAATCACATCTGCTTCGGACGCATTCCTACACGGATGAAGCATCCACTCCACGACAGACTACACTTTCCTCAATGAAATCATCTTCAAGGCGTACGAACTACAGACCGCTTGGCATGATTTCGCTCATCAAGCGCGTGCTCCAACGCGATCGAATCCGCACGCGTGCGACAAAAAGAGCGAAAAACACGGTCAAGCAACTCTGTTGACCTGTTGACCGATTGTAGCTTCAATTCCTTTCGTCCAGTAACTGACAATCCAAGCAAACATCGCCTTGGAGCCACATATTCTCTAGCACGAAACCACAAGTTTGAAATGAGGCCACACCTGCGCCATAACCTGTCAAGCTCGAAGCTGCAAGTCCAAAGCTCACAGTAGTCTCGAAGATTCGCCGGCAAAGACTCTACGATATAGTTTGCCACCCAAGTCTTGGCTAGAGATAGAGAGGACGCGAAAGAGTCTTTCGCGAAAGCCATCGACCGCAGGAGAGAGCTCAAGTGTTGGAAGCTTGGCTACAAGTTGACAAGGTTTGCCCATGTTGAACTTTACCAGTGGCTATAAATAGCCGACAGAAGCTAAAAATAGACTCCAAAATCTCTCACCCGACGGACCACGTGGTCGTCGTCCACTTGTGACATTTGAGCGAGATTGTCTTCGTTCGTTGACGTTCAGGCAGTTCTCAATCTGCTTGAGATGACAGATGCATTCGACATAGACGCGTACTTTGAACGCATTCATCTCGAGCGGCCAAGTGCAGAAGCGATCGCGTCGCCGACCGAGTCGCTCGACGTCTTGAAGCGTATTATCCACCGCCATCAACTCACGTTCCCGTTCGAGAATCTCTCCGTGAATGGCTTCTTCCCAGTTGATCCAGCCCATGTGACCGAGCACGTGAGTGGCGAACGTGTGTCGATTCAAGCGGACAAGATCTTCCGCAAGATGGTTGTCGACGGTCGTGGCGGCTATTGCTATGAACAGAATGCACTCTTCGCCGGCGTGTTGCGAGCCCTTGGTTATGAATTCGAGACCGTGGCTGGACGAGTGACGCCACAGACGGGCGAAGACTTGCCGTTTGGCGTTCGTGTCCTTGCCTTGGGCCACATGTTCTTGCTCGTTACTCTCCCAGGATCCACCACCAAGTAAGCCATGGCATGCTTACCTTTGTTGACAATGGCATAGATATCTCTGCGATGTTGGCTTTGGTGGCCGTGGCCAGCCGCCGTCTCCACTTCCTCTGGACGCAAGCGTCACAACGACGACTCGTGGCGGTGAATCGTACCAATTGCGCCGCATCGAGCTGGTGCGTCGCGACATGCCGACGTCGTTCAGTGGAGAATACACAATCCAGGAAGACCCGGAAGGAAGTTCGTGGGCTTTGTTTTATCAAACACACAGCGGCGGCGAGTTTCATCCAAGCTACGTCTTCTCAACAGTGCATACGATGGCCCATGCAGACTACTACCAGGCCAACTGGTATATCTCGACAAGTCCCGACAGCCCATTCACAAAGAATACATTTGTCATCCTGCGCACCGACACGGGACTCAAAAGCGTCGTCGGCATGGAATACAAACATGTCGAAAGTGGCGAACTCGTCGATGCGCATGAGGTTTCCTCTCGCCAAGAGCTCTTGGAATTGCTCAGTCATGTCTTTTCCCTCCACCCACCAAAATCTCCCCACGACTAACTTCGTAATGACTAAAGTTCCCGACAGACACCACGTCCAAACCTTGAAAAAATAACCCTTTTCAAAAAAATATTTTTAGTGGCAAAAATAATTTATTTTTATTGCATCTGGCTATGAGTCAAAAATACAGTAAGCTCTATCTTACCTCCGCACAGGGTGGGTGGGAAGAGCAATATTTTTTTAAGGGAAAATGTCAAAAAGTGTATAATGTATCAAAAATATGACACTTTGAGTAAAATTTGTGCGAAAGGTGTATCCCGACCATCATTCCTGTGACAAAAGGTGTAAATTTCAATTGTAATTGCTTAATGTTCATAATGTTTGTTTTACCCCTAACCTTAATGTACACATTTTCCAATATTTTTGATAGATTATACACTTTTGTCATTTTCCCTATTTAAATTCACCAATACATTTAAAAATGAGTTTTGATTTGATAATTTAGTTTGGTGCTCAAGACAACGAACGACTGACTGAGACGATTGACTCTGTTTCCCTCTCGAGTTTGAGTGCCAGGAAGTGGAGAACGTCTTAGTGACCAAGGACGACTAGCCATTCATGCCGAGCTTGAAGCGCCGCGTGAACGATCTGTGTGAGCAATTTCCAGAGCATTTTCAGTTGACGAGTCAGCCATACGCCAGCTTTGGAAGAAACGAAGTATTGTTCGTGAACGAACGCAAAACGTCCCTCCACCCGGTCCTAAATGCTCTACTGCGGTTCAACCCCGCTGCAAATCTAGAAGTCGATCGGAGTCCCTATCATTCACTGCGACGACAGGGACTCCGAGGAATACATTGTCTCGATTATGACAGAAATGGATTTAGAATAATAAAATAAAGTACACATGATCTATTTTATTACATTGTCCTCAACACACTCGTGCGGCAACGAAACGTGAGAAATGCGAAGATAGTGGCTGCGGAGTTAAGGCAGAGTTTACTGTAAGTTACTCTGATGAGATTACTGTGCTGGACATATGGTGCAACACACCTAAAGACTACCAAAATTTTGGGTCACTTCGACCAAGCATGACTCATATCTCGATTATATATTAGGCCAATCCAACCCGCGTAATCGATAGATCTTGATCTAAGGAAGAGATTGCGCGGTTTACATTTCTCTACTTCACAGTTTTTGACGCACTTATGTCCATCCGCGCAGAGCCATCTTAACTTCCAAATGCATGGGATTTGACCACTTCATGGCCTTACGTGTGCTTATTTCCTATACTCAATATTTGTATACGGATAATATCCGGACATTAAACTGTCGATATCCGTATATTAATAAAGATAATGGTTGGCCAAGAAGGAAGGCTCTGTTTATCTTTTAGAGAGCTATGCGAGACAAGGAGACGGGATAGTACTCCAATATGATGGTGCAATGCATCAGCTGTGAGCACAAGGCTGTCATTGACCCAGAAATGTGTGAAAATTGTGGTAAGTCACACACTGTCAAGAATAAAGTTGATGACGTTCTGCTTGTTGACGAAATTCCATCGTCGCATCCCTCAAAGGATTGCAACTCACATCAACATGGTCAAAGAGGCGAAACGAAACGATCATTGTTATGAAGTAATTAAAATTTGCATTTGATAAGCAATAAAGGAATTGTCCAAAGTCGCAACTGTTTGGCTTGACTCGCTCTGTCGGCTTCAAAAATGTCCACTTGAGTAAAATGGATTCAGCCGATCGCTCAGCATGCATTTTTGAAGTTTTTCCCCTAAAAAAAACCTATGAAAATTATTCAATAGGTTAAATAGGTAATATAGGTCCAAAAACTTATAAAAACAAAAAAACGTAGTTCGGCAGATTATGGCCACTTGGTAGTCTTTAGGCCTGTTGCACCATACAGAGCCCTGGAAAATATACACGTACAGTTGTACTACAATTTGATTGGCCAAATGGCCAGTTTTACTACATATCAATTTTAGAAAGACCTATATAAACTAATAAACTTTTATACTGAATACGATGCGTCAAAAAGTAAGCTTCAAATGCTTTGAATGATACGTCAATAAGCTTATTTCATCCAAAACTTAATTGTATGTTTATTATTCACTGTTAGAGTAGATGTCCAGAGAGAATGAGCTCCAAGTAAAAACAAAAAACCATAAAACCTAAATAAAAAATGACTTGATTAAACTATGTAGACATCGAGGCATCCAGTTGAGCAGGCAGAGATGCCACCACGATATTCGCAAAGAGCGTCTTGCACATTTGCACAGTGACGCGCTCAGTGGCCAGCAGAGGACGTCCACATGTCTTCCTCACAATCGTGACGCCAGAATCGCTGTAACAAGGATCTTCTTGGGCTAATGAAGTATAAACAGGCCTTGGGTATGCTGAATCTCAGTCCTACATCATGCAATTGAGAAACAATGGATCTTTATAAGGGCGGATGAACAACAAATCGGACATTTTATTATCAAGGATAGCAATAACTAGCTACGTCTTGGTATAGCCTTTTCGAATGCTTTTCGAATTGTCTTTCCATGATAAGAATGCAATTTATCAGCCTCCACAGCGACCCATTTTTTCCTCCAAAATGTGTTTCCTGTATAACTTATTATATTAATTTATACAGCGCATAGTTGGATGGCTCCAAACTGCAAGTACAACTGTACGTGTATATTTTCCAGGGCTCTGTACTTGTTTCGCCTATGGTGCACATCAGCTGTAGACTGCATTCTGGCCAATTTTATCTCACATGGTTTCAATATATAACGTAGACTGCTATAAGTTAGACTTACTGATTTTTGCGTTTAACCTATTAATTATTAAACGTTATTTAGGTCTCAATTGGTTAAACTCATGAAAAATTCCGGATAAAATGTCCGGATATCATCAGCATACAAACATCAAGATAGAACCAACGGCCAATTTAATGGCGGACTCCATACATCTTCATAGTTCAAAGCACTGACGTTAAATATATATAACTTTTTTAGTTTTCATCGGATTGAAGAACCAAGCGATAACTTCTCTTCGTCTTGTCCAGCGCTAACGATTTTGTGGTCTTACATACCTGAATGTATACTTTCAGAGGACTTATAGCGATAGCCGTTAGGCTTTAAATTTTGCAGTCTTCAGCTGATGTGCACCATACGACGCGAAGAGTGTATGGTTGGCTGCAATGGGTGTCAAAGTCTCTTCTACCATTTTCATTCGTCGTATATTTGAAGGTCGATCGACTGGATCGTCCCATTTTGTGTCCATTTTTGCATCTTTTCTTGAGTTCAATTGGCTATATTTTTCACCAATCAACGACGAGATATGTTTCGATGCAAGACCACAAAGCGGTTATACGGATTATGTTTTGGAATTATACGGAACAACGTGGTACAATGTGGTGGTGCTCGTTGGTGACAATTGCTCGTCGAATGGTGTTTTTGCGCGTGAAGCTCGTATTCTGCTAGTTGGCTGTGCAAGGCACCACTTCAATCGCTTTGTTGTGGACTATCTGAGTCAATTTGAAGACGTTATAACACTAATTAACACCCATATGAAGAAGCTACGAGGTCCAGTTGTAGCGGGGAAGCTCCGCTGGCACACGTCTCTTTAGCCTAAGATGCGCCAGCAAACGCGCTGGAGTTCGTTCTACAATATGGTGAAAGGTTTTGGCGAGCTCAATGAGTACGTGGTTCAAATGAGTGCGCGACGGTGGACTCAATGATGCCGACTATGGCGCAACTCTGTTAGCTCAGGCATCTCCAAGTCGAAATAGAGCGATTGAATGAGGTTACATTGTATCTACAATGCGAGGATGTCGGTGTGAGTGATTTCTGCCATGTGTTCGTTACTTATTGAGCGGTAGCCGTCCGTCGCTCGATACTTGTCAACGTCCATTCACGTCGTGTACAACGAGAATTTTGAAAATGAGGTTGTCAAAATTTTGAGCCAATCAAAGACAAGTATGAGTGATGACGAGTGACGGAGTGTATGTCATCTGTTGGATGTCTCTGGAACAAGTGCGAAAGCGATGAAGGCATGTCGATTGTGCAGCGATCCAAGCGCCACGAGAATAATACAGGTACAGTATTCCCTTGCATTAAACTACTTCAAAAATGTATAAATTTTTGCAGTATTAATTGAAGGAGAGTTTGAATGATTATAAAAACATAGTGTATATCACTTGGAGCGTTCCATAGTAGAATAAACTTACTATCCTTCGAAGGATTGCTTTCAATGGTTGACAAGCTCTAGAAGCATAGTATTTCAGGCATTGAATCGTAGCAACATAACTCGTTTTGCCATGGATTTGTAAGTCAACACCAACACAACTGTAAAGGAAGACAAACCAGGACGAGATGTTGCTTTTTTAACCTAGAGGCCACCGTTTTGAGGGTACTCAAATCTTATTTCACAAATTACGAGTGTCCATCCAGTTGCTGCTCTATCATGGAGGCTGCCAAAAAGAAGGGCACTAAAATCATTGATGCACTCATTCCTCGAAAAGTCCACGAGATGTATGGTTGGCTCCGCTCGATCTCGCAATGCCCCTTTCCGTTCAGCTTTTGTGAAATGAATTATCCGACTACTCAACTCTCAACTCAATTTCACGAAAAACATTGATTTCAACTATGCATCGAATTACTCAAAAAGTCAATATCAAATTATCCGGATTGATTCCGGATAAATTTGTTATTATTTTCGATGGTTGGTCAATGGGTCAAACTCACAATTTGGCGGTTTTGCATCGTTTTATGATGAAATATCCAAGCAGAAATTCCAAACAGTGTTACCGGGCTTATCACCTCTGCTGGATGAAACATCTTTGAATGCCAATCATCATATTGACTATCTGTCGTATGTACTGGATTTGTATGGCAAATCATGGTTTAATGTTTGTGCTTTGATTGTTCTACAAATCGATCTATTGCTAAAAAACGAAGCGTTTTATTGGATGTGCCATTCACAAATTCAATCTTGCAGTGAATGATTTTTTGGAGGCCTTGGAACTGGTTCTTACCCGGTTAACTCATTGTTAACAAAACTCAAAAACCTTATACCAGCTGCTAAATTACGGAAATTGACCCCTTTGAAGCCGAAAACTAGAAAAAGACTCGATGGAGGTCAACTTTTGATATGGTTGAGCGCTATTTTGAAATTCGTGAATTCATCGTGGTTGTTGATCACAATGTGTTGTGTCACCTCTGTTGCATGTTTCTGAGGATCGACAAAATTGCACGACACGCTAAAGGAGCTTAACGCTGTGATAAAAAGACTCCAAGAAGAATCTCTCAGTTTTTATTATGTCTGCTGTCTATTTGATCAAGTTATAGAGGTTTATTCGGATTCGTTTACAAGTCTGGCACCGAAGGCTTCAATTGTCCAATCCAAATTTTGAAGCAGGAGTTGTCAAAGGCCCAAGACTTACGTCGAGTGCGATTGCCTGGTTGCGTTGATTGAGTCAAGCGCAACGAGCGCGGTGACTGACACGACGAAAACATTGGCATCGGTTGAACGCACTGGCAAGCGCCAAAAGATTTTGCACAAGTACATAGACCTCCGCTTCATTCAACCGACATCAAACGTTTGCGAAAGGCTCCTGTCTAAGTGCAAATTTGCCTTTAAAGACCGCCGACAGTCGATGCTGCCAACGAATGTCGAACCGCAAATCTTTTTGCTTGCAAATGCCAAGCTGTGGTCACTTGACGATGTTCATGACACTGTCGTAGGTAAACGTAAGAAACCAAGTGCATAAATTCGTAAAGTAATAAATTAATTTGCATATTTATTTGCATAGTGGCATTTAAAGAAATAAAGTATTCTCTCGGGAGTTGAAAGGAAATAAAATGAGAAATAAAATATTCCCAGTTCTGTGAAGCAGAGCAATCTCTGTCCTGAATTCTATTCCTAAATACAGCTCAAGAAAATTTATGTTTCCGTCTGGTCCCTCGATGTGTAGTTCAGTCAACGAGTCGAGTTCTATGAAGACAACGAATATTCTCGCAAGATGATCGGATCAGAGGACAGTTCTCTGTGATGTTTTGGATTAACTGACGGTTGAGGACACTTGTGTATATTCTATGACTATAACATGATGGGTTTCAACTGTGCGATTTTCGTGTTCTCGCTTGTAATTTGGACTGCAACTATGTCCTTTCTCTCTATCCTTTTCTGCTGTGCAATCCATTCATTATAGCCAGAATTGAGCAGTGAGAAAGAACTAAATTCGGGTCCAATTTCAAATTTGAACACTACAGCTCAACAAAGTCACAGCTAATCATATCCAGAGAAAACACGCCAACAGGTACAGGGAACGACAGTTAACAATGCCTAGCGAAGTATTCCATCAGTACTACTCCATGACGTGGCAAATCTAGCCAATCACCAGATTATAAATGTTTATCTATATTTGATTGGCGGAAATATTTTACCCGCGCTTTTCGTATTTTTTTTAAATTTTGGCTCCACTAAATCAACTCAATCCCTGTAAAAGTTGATATGGCTCGCTCAAAGCGCCCAAACTTAAGGTCAAACGCGAAGTCATCGCGCTACTCGAAGACCACAGCGACTACGAGGTCTCCAAGCTAATGAATATTCCTCGAAGAATTGCAGCCATGATCTTTGAAGTCATGGGGTATGAAGGCAATCACCTCAATAAAAAGATAACTAATGCAAAGCGTGAAGTTTTCCATGACCCTGAAGGATTTGTTGCGATCATGACCAAGATGCGGAACGACGAGAAAGCCCTGTCATGTGAACACAACATCAACTGGAGTAAGAAGCATCACAACTCCTGGCTACTGGATTATCTCTCGACGATACCATCTGACACTGCTTACAAGTAACTTCTACGGCTACTTCAAAGCCTTTGTGACCGCTACGGCTTTTCAAGACAGCGACCAAGCAGACGTAGGAGGTGGTTGAAAGTTTGTACCTTGAATTTGCTGAGTCAATCCATCGAGAGTTCGCGGCATACTCATCTGACACTATCTACAATGCTGATGAGACAGGTATGTACTATGATATGCCACTAAGAGTGATTTGGTCGATTCGAGGCAGCAACGCTAAGATTTCTGTTAGTGAAAAACATGGATGCAGAAAAACCGCCGCTCTTACCGTTCGCGCTGATGGCACCAAGCTGCCGATCATGTTTGTCATTCGGTGTCAACCTGGTGGTCGCATTGAGTCGTACGAGCTACCGACTTATCCCGAAGGGCATACCTATGCAGTTCAACCAAGAGCCTGGATGGACTCCAGAGTTTGGCCCATGTAATTGCGTGAAGGTCCTGACGGGGCGATTTCTGAGCCATCCGTGGTTCTAGTTGACAACTTTGACGCCCATGTCAGCAATGAAGGCTACAGAGTGGTGAATAAAGAGCTCGGTTCACATTTGTGTGCAATACCTCCGAACGCTACGTCAGTTTGCCAGCGCGCTTGACGTCGGGATCATGGCATCATTCAAGAAGCACTTGCGAAACTTGTGGCTCAAAGAAACCCTCGTGGAAGGTGAAGAGAACGACGATGACGATGACGATGACGATGACGAAGACAATCTTACCGCTCGAACTAAACGTCTTGTCATCATCAAGCGAGCGATTAAGGCACGGGACATGATCATGGCTGAGGAAATCCGTGCTAGCTTCATGAAAGCTATTCCTGTCCAGAATAGTTAATAGTGTCGATAATCAATCATGATTTTTCTCAATTTTATTATCTTGAAATTTGTATATAATGTTTTCCTTCTGGCGGATTCTAACCCATTGCCAATTACTCCTAGTTCAAATTGTGACCAAAATTAGTTGCACCGGCGTACGTAGGACGTAAGGTCATAGATCCGTGATTACCACCAACCGTGACAGGGAGGTAGGCGAAGGCAGTCAGTTGGCTGCCGCTGTGTATTACACACTCTATAAGCATGATCGTTCTGCTTGGCGACGCGCCACATCCTCTACTTTTTATAATACACGCATAGCCCTGCAATATAACTATACTTTTAAAATTTATATTCTATCTAGATTTGTATTTCAGATTTTGACTTGCCTTGCACTCATAATCAAATAAATTGCAAAATAAAATGAATGTTGCTTTCGTAATGAATAAAAATATTTTTGGAGACACTTACTGGCTGAAACAGCAGAACGTACTTCGTAGTATGAAGACCAATCAAACGGCAAAACTTTGATGTAATTCGAAGTATCACATAGGCCTTGTTAACTGTCGTTCCCTGTAATAAAATATATATCACTTTGACTGTCATTTGGCTTTATCAACCACCAATCTATTCACTCTTAAAATGTCTGACAGCGCAATGCTGTCTTGCATCAGGAATGCCTGCATAGGTTTATTTGCTCAGTTGTTAAGGGGAATATATTTTTGCTGAAATGTGCCAAAGAGCCAATTTATTTGAATCTTCCTCTCGGGCTGTGCATTTTGAATAGACTTGTGCTTTCAATGAGTCTAATCTATCAATAAAACGAAAATTCAAGCTAACTTATTGAACCTAAGGAAAATAGGATTTACTGATGGTTGAGGACGTCATGCAGTACTATAAGCTGTTAAAGGTATATTGGGGGGCCAATATACCTTTAACAACGAGAAGCACTCTTAAGCACCATCCATCTCATATCAGACGAATCAGATCAATTAACAACGAGAAGCACCCACAATCATCATCCATTAGCTATTAGACTAAGCAGACCTTTTTAACAACGAGAAGCACTCTTTAACGTCAGCTTTTAGCTTTCAGATGAATCACATTACTATACACCAGAGACACCAGATAGCCGATATTACTCCGAGAGAAACTCATATGGAAAACAACACACGACAGATCGACTCAAGCGAAATGCTCACCCCTCAGAGCATTTGGCATCAAAGGTGTATCGGGCCACTCAGGGTAGAGACACACGCAAAATGTGAATTTATTAGAATTCATTACCCTCATCTTCAATATCAGGAACATCGTTGGTAATATCATTGTCATCGCCATCGTTGATCGAAAATGATTCGCTCGCAGTTGCAGATTGGACATCCATTTTGTCCATATTGGTGGTCAAGTCCGCGACATCATTCATTTCGCGGATTTGATTCTTGAGTTGGAGCAATTCTTGGGTCATTTCCTCCATCATATCCAGCTCCATAATGAGAGTAAGCAAGTCTCTTTGCGCTTGATTCACATAGATCCATCCTTGCGGATGATCGGCTCTGTGATGGTGGCATCGAGAGACAGGAAAACAAGCAGGAGCTTTGATCGTGTTGCGACATTTGGAACACTTCAAATCGTAAGCAGAAAATTTCTTGGAAGTATGAACCATAACAAAGGAAGTAGACATACTTGGGGAAGCAAAAAACAAATTGATGGCAAATTGATCAATGAACTATCGGATATCAAATGGAAAGAATGTAGCATCGAGGCGATATAAGAATCGAGGATGATAAGAATCGAGGACGATAAGATTCGAGGACGATAAGATACGAGGACGATAAGATTCGAGGTCGATAAGATTCGAGGACAGATTCGAGGACGACCACGTTATTAATTATCAGAGACCGTACGATCATTTGAACACTTGCGCCCCTCGAAAACAATTAATTATCAGAGACCAAAAATTATCTTAAAACAAATATACAATATGACTGATTATACTCTATCTTTCGGGAAGAATAAAAACATGAAGCTTGACAGCTTACTAGATGAACATCCAAAGTATATCTCATATCTGTGTAGCGGCCAGGCTGATAAATGGCTTCCTGCAGAAGCAAAGCGCTGCTGCATGCAATTAGTTGGAGCTGTTAAAGTAGTCTTTGGCATGCACAAGAATATTACATATGCTGAACTAAGAGACATTCACCCAGGCTACCTCAAATGGATGTCTCAGCTCGAGAATAACGGTTGGATTGCTGATTTTATGAACCATTAAATATTCCCATGGGATCTCAATCGAGCGTTTATTTAGAGCGCCAGCTAAATGGAGCTAAAAAAGAAGTGTCTAATCTCAAACAGAGTATCGCTCTACTCGAGATCAACATTCAGTATCTACTCGACAAGCTGAGATATCGCACATGTAATAAATGTCAAAAAGCTATAGATAGAGATGTATCAGATGACTCGATAAATGAGAAATCATTTTAGATAATAAATTTTTTTGTCTTACGTCTGGTTCGTCTGTGGCTTGTCTTTCGGGAAACATATGTATTCGGGTCAAAATTGAAAATAAATTTAGATAAATCAGAACTCAACCAGACTCAACCAGACTCAGCCAGACTCAACCATATCGAGAAAATCCGGATAAATTAAAGGTTTTTCGGATAAATACCTAGTTTACACCGCGCTCCACACGCTGTTGCGCTCTGACGGATTGCTCGGGTATGCCCCGATCAGCACAGTACGCGTTGGAGCCTGAAATTCAGCATTTGGTTCATAAAAATGTGCAACTACTACTGTGCCAGCTAAATCTTACTGCTTCTTCCATCCAGCGACCAGTACTAAAACAAAACTCAAAGTCCACTTACATGAAGCATATACGTGGTTTGATTTACTATTGCTTCATGATTGGCGATTATCAAAGTTTATTGATTCTCTCTCCACACACCCCTGAGCCATTTTGCCCATCGATGGATCCCATGTCTATTGCTGACTTTATTAACTTCAAACAGCAACCACGTGGAACACCATTTGTACGCATTGGTCACAATTTACAGTGTACCGATATTTTAAACAGGCCTTTGTACGTTCAGGGTGGTTGGAACGATCCACACAATGTTGACCAGATGTTGTCTGCAGTCTCTGTATTACACTCATCACGTGGCCAACGTGGCGCTTATTTTGACAGGTGTTCTGATTGTTGTGAAATGGGTGACAAGGACAACTATATGGGGTGTCGATTTCATCGTGGATCACCTCTGTTATGGCGGAAAGGTAATCCCAAGTTGACGGAAATTGTCGAAAATACAGCCAAAGGGAGTGAAGTAGATGCATCAAATTATATTGCCCAGGGCGATTCACCCTTGACACCTTGGGAGCTTATGGATATACGCACCCATTTGCTATCGTCGAACAATCAGATGGACTTTCGAATTTTTGTGATGGTTCTACTGTGTACTAAACTTTTTCTGCGAGGTGACGAGGTCGTCACAATTAAAGTGGAGAATTTTGTCAAAGACTTGGCTATCGTAAGCTCTGATGGTGTGGTCGAGTCATTAGCAGTTTCTATACAGGGAAAGTGTGATCCAGTTCCTGTGACGTTGATGATTTGGTCCGATGATGTACTGCCACAATTATGTCCAATTCGCCGCCTGTTGGTGTTTTTATTTGTTTGTGGCAAATCAGATGGTGGATACATTTTTCCTGGTCACGTGGGTGGCCACTATGCAGCTGAATCATTTCATGAAAGGTTTAAACACATTTGTGATAAGCTACTAGATCGTCCTGGTCCATTTGGCACTCATTCATGCCGTAAAACAGCATATCTATTAGCTGTGTGGGGTGGTGGTGAAGAAGGGGATTTAATGCTGAGTGCTCGTCATAAGTCAATTTCGCAAGCAATCAAGTATAAACGGGACGCACTGTTTACGCTGAATGTTGCCAAAAAGAACAACAAAGAATTGAGTCAAGTAGTACCGGTTTGGAAGACCATCGTATGTTGTGATTTGCAAATGGGCCGTAGTATTAATTCAGCTGGATCACGTAGATTCAAACCATTGTTTGATTTGGCATCGAATTTTGTGAATGTCTTGTGTGAATACAGTGGCTCAGCAAACATTACCAGAATTATCGACAGTGCAGTGAAATTTTCTCGAAAATCGTCAACTCTCGAGTCAATACAACCATTTTGTAAGGTGAATTTATCCCCTGACAAGTCAGAGGAACTGCAAAATTTGCTCAACACTTTTGCGCTTGAATTGCGATATTCAGTTCAAGATAGAACTCGAGAAATGACTACAGACGAACTAACTGTCCCGTCTCTTACCGCTGTTGCAGATCCCCATCCAATTGAATGTTGTGTGGATAGTCAACATCGTGTCCAAGAAGTATTTCAGCCCGATAAGTTATCTTCTGGTAGCTTAAAGCGCAAGCGTGGTGGGGACTTTGAATTTGACAGACGACTAGAACTACGCAAAGTGAAAGACTCCAAGCAAAAGCTGTGTCAAATTGTTTCATACTTCGATCAAATTCCTGATGACAGCAGTGAAATGACAAATGGTACACGAAACTTTGCATTATGTGTAATTGAACCAGTTGTTTCCTGTCTCAGAAATCACTGCAATGGGAACATGGATGAGTTCCTCATGAAGTGGTCGCCATTCAACTTCTCCAATTTTGGTTCACTGTGCTGCAATGGAAAGGAGAAAACTTGTAAGCGTGTAGAAGTATAAATAACACAATTGAAAGATTGGTTTTCATTGCTTTTGTATGATTGTTTCCCTTCAGTGCCAATTCCTCTTGTCCATCGCGTCGTTACTTTCTTTCTACACCTCTCAAAAAGTTTTTCGATACGTATCCGAAAAATTCCGGATAGTAACTCAACCATACTCAACCCCCGCATACAAGATATGTATTGCTTGGTTCAATGTAGGGCACATAAGTACTCGGATCCCATGTCTCGGCAACATGCGGAGTATAGTTAATTGGTATTGGCTTATCGAGATAGATAATGTCCATGCTGTTATATAGAGTAGTAGATCAAGTCTCGAAATCTCGATTTTTCAGATCATGGAGCTGGTCAAATAAGTCTATTAGATTATTTTGCTTACAGTATAACCAAAGCATGCACCATATACCACAAAATTCTCTATAAGTCGATTGGAACTGTTTACTATGATAGCTAATATTATTGGCGGAGGCTAACCCATACTATCGAAGTATTGATTATGATGGACACAAACCCAATGCCCGATTCCACCATCAGCTGACCTCAGCAGAATTAGATAAGTCTTGTCTTTTGGGAAGTGCCTTTTCACCTCATCCAAATGGACAGCTAATTCGATTAGCTGATGGTCAGATGTAATGCCTTTGATCAGGTTCATTAAATATTTTTGAATAATCTTATCTACGAATGTATATATTTCCATAGATCATAATGAGTGAGTATCAATTAGCTGATCAATATCTGTATGAAAGCTCTCTAAAGAGCGAAGCATCTACTGCCGTTTCTAAAGGCAAGCCAGTCGTCCAAGTATCCGATACAAACCAAGGTTCTTACCAATCTGGTCTTATCAGCTTTGACGTGGCGACGCAGCTCCAAGGCGCTAAGGGCTTTGCTTCTCTCGAAGATGCTTACATTACGCTGCCATATATCGTTTCGATGAAGAATACAGGTGCTGGAGCATTTGGGGCTATTAATCGTTATTGCATTGCTATGAAAGCCGGAGTATGGAACGTTATTGATTCTATGACAGTAGAGCTCAACGGTAAGACGATCATTACTGAATCAGATTTCAAGTTGTATTGGAACAATAGAGGTTTTTCGCGCCCCTTTTTGATTTAATATTCAGATTTAAAACCTCTCTAAATTTATAAACCCGCCAAAACCTATCTCGAAACTTGAAGGCTGTTGAGATTTTCACCAAGAATCTCGAAATGGCTGTTTGATTTCAGGTTCGGATAAACTACCAAATATTCGGATAATTCGTCACGTGTTGGAGCGAAAACCTGCATTCACCGACTTTCCCGCGTCCGAGATACCGACACTTCCAGCCACAGTAGCTGCATCTGGGGTAACGTCAATCGAAAGAGGAGGTTTGCTGTTGCGTCGTCGAGGTTTCATTTCAATGAAAAGGTGAAATTGATTATGGGACGCTCCGTTCGCATTCGGATAACGTAGTGTTCGAGAAGAAACTCGATGAATTCCATGAAGAGATCGATATCGACCAGGCCGATGACCTCCTAGCTTGTCATGTATGGCAGAATCTACATGTTTTCGAATATGGTTCGGTGTGATTATCCGGAAATGAATGTTAATGGAGGATGAGTACGCGAAATTCTGTTGTTCTGCCATTTTTGATATTCATTTGAGAATATGAATATTAAATCAATAAGGGGCGCGAAAAACCTCTAATCTCCGTGATATGACTGAATAGAGCGCTTCTGATCTCAATAAGCACGGTGCTGACGCATTTATGAGCGCAGACGATTGGACATCTATGTTGTTTTCTGCTGTGGAATCGCAATCCGGAGACGGCCTTTTGAATACTTTCACCAACACCACTGCTGCACTTGGACTTGTTGCTACTGAAGCACCGTTAAGAGAAAACCCCGGTTTCATCTCTCGAATTTACTCCAATCCACAACTTCCTGCCAATATTGATGCGTTAGGGAATTCTACGGGAGGAGTCAATGCCTATAATTGGATTACCCAACGATCCGGTGTTGCAACAAATATTGCAGCTCAGAATGGCAAGGGCGCAATACAGCACCATTCGCTCGTTCCGTGCTTGGGGTTTGGCATCACATGTTGAAGATTCGTCTTGTTGATCTTCATCCAATTTTCAAGGAAATGGATCTCATTGGTAATCCACAACTAAAGTAGCGCCTTAAGGTCAATGCTGGTTATTGTGATATTGCAGTTTCTAACACTGGGTTAAAATTGGCTTCGACGACTATGTCGAGCGGGATTACAGTTCCAGTTATGTTGGCATCTGCCGATACGGCAAATACTCTTTTTGGATTGAATACTGCTGCGACTACAATTCGATTGGCATTTGGACCTCTTCAGGATAACATCACGACGTTGTCTCAAGTTGGTCAATTCCTCCCATTTACAACATCCCGTCTGAATATTCCTTTCTATGACATCGCTGACCCACTGCCGATTGTAAGTAGTCCTATTAAGAGTGTTAAATACCTTGACTGCTATTCGCAATACTTCCGAGGTAAGTGCGGAACTGGTGCTTTAACGTCTCAGCAAAATCAACCAATCAATCTTCAACTATCGGGGTCGTGGAAGAATATTAAGTACGTTTGTTTGTTGCCATACAGCGAAACATCAAGTGGTCATTTTGCAAACACATCGGCTGCTGGCACTGAACAATTCCAAAGTCCATTCGATAGCGCTCCATGGACTTGCCAACCGGGTAGCTCGATTCGTAGCTTCCAAGTACAAGTCGGTAATGACAATGTATTCTCTAAGACGATTGATTACGATTTTGAAGCTTGGAACGACGAATTTAAAAAGCTCGGTGCTCTCAATGGTAGCCTTACTCATGAAATTTCTAATGGATTGATTGATTTCCAAAAGTGGCAAACTGTTCAGCGTATCATGGTTGTTGATTGCTCTCGCATCTCTAATAAGGACGTTCCTCAGTCTGTTGTTGTGAGTGGTGTCAATGCCTGCTGTCAAGGTATGAATGCTTTGATCCTTGTCGTTTATGAACGAGAGCTTACTATTGATCGTCTTACTGGCGCCCCCAAACTTGTTGTATCTAAACTTGGTTGCAATCAACGTATATATTCTATAAAATCTTATCATTGTGATATCAATCTTTCTACATCAACGATATAGGGCCAATTCAACTGTAATAGAATTAAATTCTATTGAAAGTAAACTTTTCGAATCAATGTAGTTTTACCAAAACCTTCCAGTGTACAAAAATAAAACATCAGTTTCACGTACTGTAAATAGCTTATTGCAATATGTCTCTGCGCAATGTCCTTTCACTCGTTAAACCGCCGATTCAAATTGCAAGCACCATTGAGAAAGAAGCTCAAGCTTCAGCTCTGTCTACGTTTCAGCCCGACGAACAATATTACTCTGAAGTGCTTATACAATCGGCGTATCACCATGGCATTGTCGTGGACAACCAGTACTTCTATGGTTGGGACCAATTTTGGCTCCTTATGCGACGATTTACTTTGCAAGCAGGATTCGACTTAAATTGTCAAGGCAACGGACATCATGAAGCCTGGCGATTTCAGTCTCATGAGACTTGTAACTTTAAAGTTACTGGATGCAAGCATAAGGCAAGAAAGGTATGAATATTAGTTGTCCTATTCAACTCATTATCATGTTACAGATCCGCATTACTAAATATATCCTATCTCATTGCCACGAGCTGTACCACAAAAAAGACGGCAATTGACAATACACAAAGAGAACTGTAGAGTTGGTGACAACGATGACATGATCGCTATGATAAGTGCCGATGGGACCAGTTCGACTACATTTACACCTGATGACCATGATCGCAATGATAAGTGCCGATGAGACCAGTTCGACTACGTTTAGACCTGATGACCATGATCGCAATGATAAGTGCCGATGGGACCAGTTCGACTACGTTTACACCTGATGACAAGGCTCTCATCAACATGAAAAAATTAAACATCAGCGAAATAGGACCCTTACAACAGATATTGTACAACCACATCCTGCCTTTGATTCATAATAATTTCGTAGGCTGCACAAGCTGTGATGGAGTTTATCGGACGAATTGAATGACATGACATCGGGGAGGAACTTGTGCCAACGAGTCTTGTCAGGGAGGTTGTGTTGAAGTCGTTTGGAAATACATTGTCATCATCAAACGTGTAACTTGTAAAAAGAATGGTTGAATCTATCATTTGGGGAACTGTCAGTTCAGCATTTGCAAGCGTATCTGCATAACCCAGTAATGAAAATCCACGTTAATCAGTCTCCCGATCTATTAACATTCTTTAATAACATGAACTAGAAAGCACTTCTCACATTGAACCACAGTCAGGCAGATTTTTACGTTGTTTTTACTCGCCAAGCTGTTTTATCTATTGTTCGCAGTTCAGCAAGCCACTAGTTGTACTTGATGGGTGTCATTTGAAAGGGTTGTTTGCTGCATCTGGCGTCTATCTAGCCGCAACCCAGAAGGATGGGGCAAATCACAATCTCCTTGTAGCGATGGCTGTTGCGACAGGGATATTAGGACAATTAAACGTGGTTTTTAACATGCCTGAGACACAGCCGTCTTCGGCTACCTGACAATGTTCTATTCATTTCGGATCTGCAAAAAGTAGAACGTAAATTTTTAATAAGAGGTAGCGATCAAAAATTGCAGAGCAATATCTGCCGTCAAAACGGTGTTTCCTCATGCAGGTCATCGATTTGTATTTGGTATATTGTGCTGAATATTCGGGCTGTCCGAGTGAAGATAAACTATGAAGATATAATTAAAATCTATCGGTTGCTGACGCCAACACAGGTGTTGAGGCACTGGATGCCATGACAGATCTTCAAAACTTGCATCCTGTGGCTTGGAAAGTTTTGAATGATCTCAAACCGGGCAGAGAAAGCTGGTGCCTATATGCTATTGTAAATAGCGGATATCCTACATTTGGGACAAAACCTTCCAATGCATCTGAGCAGACTAACGCATGGTTTGGTATCCTTCTTCGGGCATCCGACCCCGTGACAGCGTTCTACATGTACATGGTGAGTTACTTGACCGTTTTCAAAAAATGCGGGATGTTTACAAGGGTCAGTCTTCACAAACTCTCATTAAATCTGTCCAGATGGGGTATAATAAGCTTAAGGATGTCGCAAAAGTATACATAGTAAGAATCACTGCTTGCCACTGCTTGCATGCACACTCCTCATGAATCTTTAGGTTATGGAAAATAGTTCGAGTACTGATGAGGCTCCAAGTCGCAAATTTCTTGTTTTTCGTGCATTCCAGAAAGGATTATTGCATTAACGAACCCACACCGCGGACTTGTTCAATATCTCTTGTACACGTGGACGATGGCAAAACTCATTGATTCCTCGCTTGCATTATTTGCCTGCAAGATTGCTTATTCTCGACACCATGTCATGGTACCTCTTGTGTGCGTGTGTTGTACGCATATGGAACCATGTGTATACCCATGTAGGACTGACACATGCTATTACCAGCATGACATTTGAAAACATGCCGCATCCATCTCGTACCGCCTGGGACGAATCACTTGGTCCACTCGGGGAGTACATGATGTGCGAGAGCCGTGCTTTCTTTCGAAAAACAATCGCTTGCGCGCTGCTTATGACGATTTATGCTTGAAGTATACTTCTGTGTTAACAGAAAATCTCAATCTAGGCGATCACTTCAATCAACAACGCATTCGTCTTGAGTCAAGAATCAATGTACAGCGATGGGAGTACAACCAGCTCGAGAAGAAGCTTACGGCAGTCAATCGAAGATTGCAGCATGCGTTGCGTCTCCTCAGTCATTCGAACAATCAGAACAAAAGATTCCAAGCGGTTGCCAAGCGAAATGGTGTGTTGCTCAAGTTGCAAGCGTTCCCGGACACGGTCTTCCAGCGGTTGCAGCGGACGGAAGAAACCAGCGAGGAAAGTGAAGAAGACAAGTAGACGACTGAAGAAGAATAGTTCATTATGATCTAACAGGCTTTCGTCTTCTGTATGTTGTTACATGTACATTCTTGGGCTTCCTGTCTGGACCACGATGGCGATGACAAGCGTCGCGATCAGAGTAAGTAGGTCGTCTAGCATTTGGATGTCTTGGAGCTGGTAAAGGACGTCCTCGGCCTCTAGTTGAAACCATGCAAAAAGGAAAATGTATTAGAATTGTTTCTGTTCAGCAAAGCCAGAAAAGGTTTCGTTGGCACCAGGTTCCATATATTGGAACTTCGATTCAAGATCCTTCCATTGGACTTTGTACACAATCTCGATGTCGAATCGAATAAGAGCACCTGCCGTGTCGTCTGAGCGTTCGCTTCGTTGCAAGATAAGTCTGCCATTTCACGCATGCTTGGTACTTCAGTGTTCTTGTGCCAAGTTTCCTTGTATTCGTCTTCCGTGACGTCATTGACTACTGTGTAGTTCCCTGGACGATAGTCGCCTTCAAACGTGATTTGGTTGCCGAATAATGTTCTTTCAGTCGCTCCGTACGTATGAAGAACACTCATGTGGGCATGGCGATGAAGCTTTCTGTACTTGGAGTACAAGACTTTGCCACCTGTCATTAATGGAGGCATTTGCTGACCGTGATGATAACACCAAATATCGAATTCTTGGTCGGACGTGTCATTGCACCAAAAGCGGACCTTGTAGTGAGAACCAACGACGGTCCAATAGCGATAAATATTCTGCCAAGATTGGCGTTTCGATTTGTCCAATAGCACCAGCAGTGTCGGTAGCAGGATTCGGGTCTTCCGTGTAGGTAGGGACAGTGATGCAGTCCCAAATCGAATTGAGTCGAATGGCAAAGTTGCCAACCGCAATTGCACCGTCTGAAGTACCCAAGTTGATAGTTCCAGTCTTGTAGAAAGGGAGGATCGTGTTTTGAGTGTCATTGAAAGGACGTAGTCTTGGAGCGTAGAAAGGATCCACTGCTGTTTCAGATCCATCTTGTCGATTACCACCAGTAGTTCCAGACGAAGCAGTAATAGCCATTTCAACATCAGCAGAAGTACCAGAGCCTTCATCAGATGTTTTCTCTTCGTTAGCAGATCCACGAAGACGCTTCTCTTGTGCGTGACGCTCCTGGTACGCTTGTTCGCGTTTCCTACGATCGCGTACCGTGTCAGTGTTGCCCCAATCGATCATTCTACTCCGGCGCTAAATTCGAAATGGTAGAAGCTGCATGGGATATCACGTTACCGATTTGCTTCGTTATCACATAACCGCCAGTTGCAATGCCTCCAAGGATCTTGTTGTCTGGCCACCCATTGCGTTGCCCTATTTCATACCAAAGGATTGCTTGATTGATAATGCCTGGTTGCTGCTGTTCTAGACGACGCATTCGAAAATCGCGACGTAGGCGCTCTTCGAGTAGACGACCTTGTACGTATGCGTTGTCCATGGCAAGATGTATTATGCATTAACGAAAGTAGTAGTCACCAATCAATTACTGGTAATGTTCAGGGCTCTTTAAGTCTTCGCTAGTTGGGGTTTCATGAACATAGGACCAGTTCATAAACAACTTGGAGGGGTCTTCATTGCCTTGTTTCTTCAATTGCTTGCGTTCATATTCCGGAATGAGTGCAAGGCCCACAATCTTCAAGAGATCATCAATTTGTAGTTGGAAAAATCGTCGACGTATGGCATGCTTCGTGAGGGTCAAGATGTTTTCCAAAAAAGGTCTTTTTGTGTTGAGACACCATCGCTTTCAACTTCTCGCCGTACTGCATGAAGTTTCGAGGATACTTCTCGAACGCTTCTTTTTCCTTCCCGGCTTCGATGAGCGCTCTCATGTCAATGATAACGTCGTTCACCTTGCATTTCTTCTCGGCTTCACTGCGTAAAGGAGTGCCAGTACGTTTCAGATCATCAGGCAGTGTACCCTTCTCCAAAGTGATCAAGCAATTGGGATGTTTCTTCGAAAACTCCTTGATATGGTGATCGCGTCAACCCTTGTATGGCAATGAACGATTTCGTGGTTTGAGGTAATAGCCAAGTTTCATGTCGATTCCCCGTTTCTTCATAATTGCTCCTGACGACTACGATCATGCAAGATTAGAGCCACATGGACATGCTCAACTTGGTAGTCCGTATGTTGAGGCTTTGTTCCGATTTCAACACCACTGACGAGTACATAGCATTTCTTGCCTTCGGCGTAGTGCTCTTGAATTGCAGCAACTAGCATCATGAGGTAATCTTCGGATGGTATGTTGAAACGGCAATCCCATTGTCGGTCAAAATCCTTGAGGTCTTGGGGGGGGGTACTTCAGATGGGAAAGGGTCAGGTACCTCCACACCATCAATCCATGATTTATGATGT
The DNA here is from genome assembly GCA_021527685.1 of Aphanomyces euteiches. NCBI lineage: Eukaryota > Oomycota > Saprolegniomycetes > Saprolegniales > Verrucalvaceae > Aphanomyces > Aphanomyces euteiches. The sequence continues at coordinate 1,627,255 of JAJGMV010000373.1, forward strand.
CCGCGAGTGTTTGGTCGGTAGGCGTCGGATTCCGGACGGTCTTGGTAAGAAGCTGATGTTTTGGTTTCCGACATATTGTAAAATGGTAGAGATTGTGATTGTACCGTCAAGCCAGTTCATTCTGTCACACGGCAGTATCCATGGATACTTCCTCCTCTAAAAGTTTATTTTATGGAACCACAAAATGATACGGTAAAGAATACGCTTATTCTTTTTGTTGCTGGTATAGGTGGTACTGGTAATCAGAATGTCTGTAGCCCAATGAGCTCTTTCAAAGCTTTGAAAGAACGTTCACCTGGGCGATCGACGTATTAAGGCTTTATTCAGTAATATGTACAACTTAAGTGACTGCACCCGCAACCAGCTGAATCGTTCCGACACATGAGTTTATTCCGCTGTTAATGTGAGCTTCAAAGCAAATGGCTCCCACTAATTACCTCGGCTGAATGGCATAGGAATGATAATCAAAGCAATTTTATGTTAATTCTTTATTTATTGTCATTAAACTGAGGTAATTAAAACTTGAAATTGTATTAAAGTGAGGTTATTGTTTTCCCCTAAGGAGTTGCTGGTTTCCATTCATTTTTCACTTCTCATTCAACACAAAAGAGATCGAAGTCCCCGTACCGGATATGGCATAGTTCCAACGGGCATGTTTCATGTGCGTTCACCTGGGCGATCGACGTCTTATTCGTTGATCGCCCGGATGGGCCCACCTATTGTTGTAAATGGGATCCGTCGCTGCAAAGTGCCACAACATATTTTCTTCATCTTCTGCCATCTAGCATTCACGTCATATTGTCCTCCAGAGGTCTTTCGCGAGACACGTCACTGACTTACAAGATTATACTATAATATAAATAATTTTTATCTCACTTATTGTATGATTGTTTGGTGTGGGCAACACAACAAAAAGACTTTGGCGTTCTCGAGGAGACAGCAAAAATTGATTTTTGAAGTAAATTTATTGAAAATTGACAAATATCGGTTTTGATAGTTACACAATGCAGTTATAAGCCATATCTTTCGAAGTATAAATATACGTTTATGAGGGTGTATAATTTTAAAGGCAAGCTAAACAAAGTAAAATCTCTAAAATATTATCGTATAAGAGAAAAATAAATAAAGGTTAACATAAACTGATCCCGCGCCTTGCCCCACCAACTGCATGAGCGACACAGCTTTTTACAGGCGTGTATCGTCTATACAAGATGCAATGCAAAAGCACTTGCCTTACATTACAACTGCTCGCGGTATGCTCATTGACATGAAGAATGTTGGCAACATGAGCCGATTGATTCGAAAATTCCAGCGTGGCCTGTATCTGATACTATGTATCAAACAGTTTGATACATAGTTTGATTCAAACTATGCATAATGAAGCAAGTTGCACTCGGACATCTTTTGTTTGTTGTATGTACTACAAAGCCCTCATATGCGATTCTACTGCTGGTGGTATCCCACTTTGCACATCGTCATCGCAATAGTTTCACTCGGTTACACATTACACGGCGTTGAATCTACTGCTACACGCGGGTAGACAACGCTAGTCATGGCTTATGAGCACCTCGTGTAACTTCCAACGAACGAGCTTGAGGGATTTTTGTCCAACCTACAGACTTTTTGCGTTCCAAGTAGCAACAGGAAGCCCTGTACTACCCAACACCCAGACGTTTTCAACCTAACGTGCTTTGAGCCACACCTGATGCAAGTACAATACGCATGCTGCGTCTCAAGTCGATGTCAACCCGACTTTAATGGATACAACGAAGACCACGTCGACAGATGTCCCATGGCATATCGCATCGCAACTTGTCCATTGTCTGGATTATCCTTCGTCGCTGCTAAAGGGGTGCACAGACCCCAATTCCCTGATTCTGGGGAGCGTTCACCCATTCGAGCATGTGTACATTTCTGTGATTCATTGTTCGTAATCTAGCTCGTTGCTTAAGGTTACAGACCATATGAAGATAACCATAAAGAACTGGCTGAAAGATAATCCCAGTCGTAAGCCAAAGGATGTTTACAACAAGCTGGAAGCCGCTCATTCGATAAATGAATTTGGACAAAGTCCAATGCCATCACTCAAGCAGGTTCAGGAGGTTGTCAAGTACATGCGAGTAAAAGAAATGCATCATTAGAGAACAGTAAAAGCCACAGAAGGAGAAATCAGTCGGCGAAAGCCACCAGATGGCATCAACAATGAGCATGAGCCATTTGTTTTCGGTGTATCTATGATCGACGGCCAACCGAAAGTAGGAGACGGTGGGTTGGAGGCTTTCCGTGCAAGTAAATCGCCCCAGCATGTCCAGGCTAACGTATGAAAAGGATTTACAACAATCGCAATTCTAAGAAAATATTTAAACTTATGCGAAGCAAATCCAGAATATAGAGTCGTCACACATGTTGACAATCTTGAAAAGATATTTTGGATGCATGCCTTGGCTGACACGTTGAGGTGATTCAAATGAATTTCACAGACTCAGAGATCATTGCAAACGATTGCATGACTACATCAAGACATGTCGGCGTATCTCGATGTGTCAACCATCGTAAACACACAACACTACTTTCAAGACCAACAGGTCAGGATACCACATATTTGTTCGATAAGAGCGGACGATTCCATACGTTGAGTTTAAGTATAACATCTCAACGTCGCAGCCAAGATTTCAACTGGGTTTTGACGTCCTTGTGCAGTGTTATGCTTGAGAAGTTCAATTACAGCTTGAAGCCCAGCCTCTTCATGGGTGATGCTGACAAGGCCCAAAATCGTGGTCTCATGTAGGTTATTGCACCCAACACCCCTGATGTTTAGTATCTCATGTGTTTTTTTCATGGTATGAAGAAATGCTTTGAAAAGAAGAGTGAACTTGCATGGTCTGAATGGTGTTCCGTCTCTTTCGACATCTACCTACCAATCTAATCATGATTTGATGTCCCAAGTGTACGAAAACTGGAACTCAGGAAATTCCGCTCATACTTCTACGTGGCTACCTCGTAATGGAGAATTCTCTCGACGAAATGAATTTCGCTTTTGGAAATGGCAGATATATCACAGCGACAGTGGAAGCTCTGTGACAAACAATCCCCATGAGCATTTCAATGCTGAAATGAAACAGGTAACTTTTGATAGAGATCAGATTTTTACACATGTTTTGTAGGTTATAAAGAATGGTCGACTCCATGTTCCACACCTGATTCAAGAAATTTGTAATCTGCTGGCAACAGAGTCAAGAGCTCGTTCTACTTGGGCGTCAGAAGATACTACAAGCGGCAGACGCAAAAGACATTATCAAAACCTACAAGTGCAAAATTTACTACAATTGTCTGCTCTTTTGTTTGAGAAACCATGACGTGGAGCGTTCGCCAGCTGGCAGCACAACGAGCGCAACTGGATAACCAAGAACGGGTTAATTTGTCAAGTGGTGTCTATCCTTAAATGCACCCAAGAAACCCAATCAGCAGAAATTTGCACCGCCTTGAAGTACACCTGCAACCAACTACAGGGTGGGGGGTAATCCAAGAAGATGGTCGTGTGCGCTGGATGTGTCTTGTCTGGGTGCGCAGTTGCATATTTGCTCATTCGATAGTTGTATGCTGTCGGATGGCCAAGTCCCGCCTGGAATGGAGGGTGCTCCAAGAAAGTTGAAGAACCAAACTCGCACAACAGCGTGAAGACGCGAACGGCGATGAATTCTTGGATGGAAATCTACGCGGACGCCCGAGAAGCAATCGGAGCGCCTTGCATTTGGAGTAGACAACTCCCGCTGAATAGCTCCTATGGCATCTGGTGCACTTAACTAATACACGTCTTTCTATGATCTATCCATCCGTTCTTTCCACCAGAGATTGGGCTCTGGTGCGTTCGCTGACGTGTGGTTGGGAACATTCAAGGGTGGAGCTGCGGCTGTCAAGAAACTCTGTGCTACCTGGCCTTGCTTGGCCCTAGACCATTGAATTCACTGCAGACCAATCTTGTACTTCTCTTTTCGCCGTGTATGGTAAGTTCTCTCTGTGCTACCCATGTTGAATTGGTTCTAGGATAGTGCATTCATCCAAACTCCGTCGATCGAGCTTGTTCCTCTTTTCCTCCGTGTGCGGCAAGTTTTCTCTGTGCTACATTTAATGACACGACACTGCTTCGACTCCATGTGCAGTATCAGGTATGTCTCTAGTCTAGAACCTCGCCCGACACGCTTCTAGAACACTGTAGTTGACGAAACGACGCCGCTTCCACTCCTTGTGCAGTCTAAGGTATGTCTCTACTCTAGAACTTTGCTTGACAAGCTTCTAGAACACACTAGTTCGCAAAACGCCGCCGCTTTCACTCCTTGTGCACGCTAACTAGGGTGGGTTTCTGCTGCGCAGGCCAGCGACTTAGTGTAAAGTTTTAAGAATCACCAAGCCGTCGACATCTAAGCTTATTGCACTTTAATTAGAACGATGTGTCTGATCTGGTTATCCTGAACTAGAATAGTCCTAGAACACTACTAAAACGTTGCCGTTTCGGTATGATTTACAATAAAGTCGGCGGGGATAATCGCCGTCGTCTTCAGCGGTGTCTCATTTTCTTTTCACCAATACATTTCACATTATGATTATTCCCAACATGACCATCAACAGTGCGAGGTTCGCCACAACGGCTTCCTCTGCTACAGTATTTACCCTTTGTTTCTTGTTGAAAGATTGTACCGACATTGCCACAAGCACCGATGAAAAGGCCTTCTCATGTAAAACAGAGTCGCCATGGTTATGTACTACTCTCATCGACTGGTTCTCACTTCGGCCACCCTCTACATGTACTGAGGATAGTTCCTCTCAACTCCCAACAAACAATTATCAATATAGGATTATTCCCACTATGTTTGGAGTCATACATGTGATCGTACTGTACTAAGGCTATTTGTTACAATTTCCTGTGATTCCTCAATTACGGCCTGCAGTTTCTTATTTTTGGTGTGTACGTTTTCTGATCTCATTAGTTTCTCTAGCTACAGTTAATACTTTCTTCATATTTCTGCGCTCCTCTTCCCCTATTACAAATTTAGTTCACATTTACTTCAGAGAGTTGTCTCCAGACCTTGTAGCGACGACATCGCAACCATGCAATAGATTGTGTAGTCTCTCCGCTTCTAACTCTTGCACGGACTTGGAATACCTGTGGCTGTCGGGCACGGAACACCTCATTTCCCCTCAAGATGTACAAGGTCGGGGCGTTGGAGCGTGTGCTTATGAAGCTTGCGATCGTCCTTCTCATCGCTGAGAACAGGCTCGGCAACTTCGTTGGCCAATACGTTGACTTAGACGAGGTTTCAGCTCACGAGGATCTTCTTGAACGGTCGCATCCTGTCTCGGAAGCCACCGAAGGCAACACCTTCAACCTCGTCAAATTCGAATCGCCCTTCAATATACCTGAGCAAACTCTCCTCGCAATGCGCAACAATATCCACATTCGCCGTTGCTCTGAACCTTCTCCTCTCTCTTTGTAATTGCGGAGGTCGCCTTGTCCTTGTGGGCTTCGGGGGTTGAGGCCAAGGGACACGGGGACTGTAGGGGATTCCGGATATGTAAGATGTTATCCGTCATGACCCAAAATAGGTTTCATTCTAAGGACCTGTTCCAACTAACTTTTCAGACGGGGTAGAGGCAATTCCATCTCGTTCTGAGTTCAAAATTGTCAGCCGACCCACAGAGGGCCATTCCAGGTCATTCCAGCTATACTCGATGGATATTGGAAGAAATATTTACTTTAAGAGGTTGGTCCGTCATGATATTGAAGCGCAATGCAAGCTTTGCCCAGAGGATGCTAAGTTGCTTGCTGGACAAATTTCCATTGAAAGCTGCTTTGAACGATGTATATCGCAGCTCCAGTAATGTAGAAACCATGTCTTGGGTGTATGCAACCGGAAGCCCGACGACTGTACCAACGCGTCGGTCGATTTCGCCATATCGAGTGTGTCGAAATCGCCCGTTGCGGTCGGTCGTCGAGGTCACGTCGTGAGTGTCGGGTGTATCAACTTGGGAGCCTTGAGATATGGCTGTGATGAGAGAGACATGTCGCTGAAGCAGTTGGAACGGCTCGACGAGTTGCGCCTTGGTCATCTTCAATGGTTTGGTCTTGGTCTTGGGAGACATCTTCCAAACACAGAAATGGATGTTGATTACTGGAAGTTATTTCATCCAATCATAATCCATTGGTCGAACAAGAATGAGCCGGCGAACAAGGCGAATTTCAATTCTGCTCGTTCTTGCCCATTCTCCCATCCTTACTTGGAACATGTCCTCAATGATGAATTTATAGAAAGGTGTTTACAACTCGGTCCATCGTTGGACAAAAGTCAGACTCAAATTTTCAACGAACGACTTTCCAACAAAGTTTTTTCAAGAAGAAAAATCCCATTGAGAAAAGTTTAGAGTGTTGATAGACTAGTGGAGCACCGAGATTACTTTGTACAAGCTGGACATGACGAAGACAACAAGTGAAGAGAAGTTTCATGGCGTTCACTGGTCGAATAATGTGTGCGAAAACGAAAACTGCAGCTGTGGAAAGTTATCCATTCAGCTGCTGCTTGACTGGCTGACGGTCCACAATGGTCGCGAGTCCATCAACCACACTCGTTAGCGCGGAGGAACCAAATCAAAGGAGGGAATGAATAAAGTTGCCCTTGCGAGTGAGTGTTTAGCATTTCATCATCACAAACTGCCATTGCAGACGAGCCATAGTAACCTTTAGAGCCTGGTCGGGGAAGATTTTGTCGGTGCTTTTATCGTCCATGCTTTTTACGGATAAATGATATCCGGATTATATGCGTTTTCTGGTCGGTGAAATGTGTTTCTGATTCTTCAAAGCATGTTGGCAGGGTGAGAATCAATATTTGGTAAAGTGCACATGTTGCCTGTAGGTAGGTAGAGAATTGGAGGGATCCGACAGCACCCATACAGTTTTGAGCTTTGCAAAATGATATCCTGCTACCTTGTATTGTATTTATCCTACCAAGAATACTCGCTCCATTGCCACGCCCAACTCACTTGTCAGCATAACATAGACGCAGCGTCATCGCTCGCTGCGTCGTTGCGCTCTTGTCTCTCGTCGCGTTCGTTCGCTCCACGCGGATGACTGGATTCATTGGCGGTGACTTTTTCTTCCTCTCGTCCGTTTTTATCGCTGGTTATCCTGGCTGTTATACATTTCTATCGTAGTATTTGGCATCGTTGGTATGGTCGCTGGTACAATCCAAACCTTCCCCGATATTGCATTGACGTTTCTTTAAATAAATGTAATCGTCTTGGCTCCTTCCGTCTCCATGATCGCTTCATGAAACAAAATCCACTTTGTCAAATGTCCACTAGATCATTTCTCCGCACTATTCTTGCAATTAAATCGACTAGTGAGATACGAGTTGTATCTCAACGAGAACAACTTCTACACACTCTTCTCACATCACAAAGAGGGAGTGGCTTTGCGGTGTCACTTGGTTTTCGATGTCACAGGGGCTTGGGAGGGTACAAAACTTCAGACATAATAGATTCGGCACTACTTCAATTCAACCTCTCACATTATAATGCCATGCTCGAGTATTGATCAAAGAAGCCAGGATATAGCAGTAAGTCCCTCATGTCAACAGACGACTAATGTGCTGAAGAGTTTATTTCTCTTCACGAAAACGGTAGGAAATAAAATAGTTACGAACTCTAGTATAGAATCCAGCCCGCATGTTCAATAAGCAAGAAACAGAAGGCTGTGGCGATTTAAACAAGCAAGAATAACGAGGCCAACGCCGTTTATCGGAGGAAAGTGATTTTTCCAAGCGACAAAAAGCTACACGCTGCTGCTGACGGTATTGAGTCAGGCTTTTTAGTCATCAAGGAGGGGCAATTATTTCAAATTTAAGCAATAGCCCATCCTCACCAGCAACCAGCTCAAACTGCACCTACACTAAACGATGTGTTGGCGGCTATACAAGCCCAAAACAATACTATAGCAAAAAAAGGAATATCCATGAATGTGTTATATTTACTTAAATGCTATAGCAGCAATTGGTCGGCCTTAGAAGTTGGTTTGCATCAGTTTCATCATCGTCTGATGGTTGAAAATATAACTTTTTGTCGCTTGGTTCAAGCTGAAAAATAGATTGTTATTTAATAAAATGTTGCGAAGAAAAAAACAAAACATGACATGGCTAAGTGTTCGCTCTAAAGATCGCTCATTCATTGCTGACTTGAGAACTTGAAATCGCTCTTTTAGTCTACCACAAGCATGCTCAATCAGCATGCTGGTGCTTGAATGCAAATTATTAGTGGTTCTCACAGTTGCTGAAGTGGCTGGTGCTGACGGAATATTTCTGCCAATAGAATTCGTGTTGATATTGTCGACTGTGAGGACAAGAGTCTGTGGAGTCTGGCTGTCAGCGGCTGTGGACTTGGAAGCCAAACTTTAACATGGATGAGAACTCTATCCGAGACGACATCCCTCATGAGCTGGAACCATTCTAAGTAATATTCCCAGTATGAGATAAGGTCATGGGTCTCATTGTCACTCCGTTTCTCTTTCGCCATGATTGTTTGGTTGATGAATGTCCGTCGTAGCTGCAATCAGCAAAGATAAAGTCACCATCAGCCAACCAATCTGTTTTCATCATTTTTACTCTTTCTACTAATCGCTAGTTTTCAGCAAAGCATCATCCAAAAAGCAAAATATTTTTGCTTTTTGGGCTTATGGCCTGATACGCATTACTACGCATGATGTGATTGGCGGCTGACTGCGCTGATCGAACCGTGAGAAGCACTATTGACTTGTTTTGCTTTTTGAGCCCCCATCTTCTCGTGCTTGAAAGGGAACAATAGGCCATGGGAACAAAGTATATCCAGCATCACTGATTAGAAAGCAGCCACGTGGTATTGCATGCCTAATGCTTTGTCCTAAAGTTCAAACTTTACATGTCTTCTTGTCTGAAAAGGATCCAGGACTATTTTCAAAAAACATAAATTTTCTTCAAGGATGGATGTTTAAGGAAGGATCGCCATGTCGATTATAAAACTCATAAACCTTTGGTCGTTGTATTTCAATCAACGAGATACCTCCTATATTTTGTTTTTATCGAAATTTCACCTCAGCTCGACACTATTCATCGTGGGAAGAAGGAAAAAAAGCCACTTTTTGGCTGACCTAGATATAATAGAGAATTTTCGGAAATTTGTTTACTTTCACTTTCAATTTCACTTTCGAAATGGAACAATTTCATTGGCTACTGACAATTCCCCCAGGACTGAAGCAAAAATAGTTTAGAGCTCTAGGGCCTTGAAGCTCAACAGGTTTTGAGCGAGAATAACCGGATAATATTTATCAACATTCGTGCACCGAGAGAGTTCAACGTCATGACGCACAGTAATTTGACAAAAAGTGCTTGATTGACTTGGCGCTGTCATTGAAATCGTGTCAACATCAAGATAATCGTCGTTATCTCTTCCAGTGCACTCCATTATGATTCTGGTGGGTTGGGGATTCCATTACATTTATCCGGAAGCTGTTAGTCAAAGTTGAAACAGTTCGAAAGTCAAATTTTAGGGAATTGATTGGAGGTCAAAACAGAAGGTGAAAATGAAAGTCAAAGGCTTTCCGAAAATTCTCTAATGAAGGATAACGTATTTACTGTTTCAGTACCCCACGACTTCGAGACACCAAATGCCATTCGTCGCAAGCTCCTCGCGCTGGGCTGCCCCGTCGAGATAAATACTTTGTTCGTCTTGGCTGAAGTGTGCCACGCGTGATGCATCCGGCGATAGGGCATGACAAACCAATGCAGGAAAGCCTGGACTCGAAGCGACACCGTAGTCCTCGCCAGTCACACATCCATGGTGTTGCTTGGCTGTCGCGCTTTCTCCCAGACGAAAGCGACGATGAGGATGGAGATAGCAGAAATTGGTGCCTTCACACCCGACTGTACCAAGTTCACGCTGTATCCATAGATGAAACCTCCTATTTATAGTACGTCCACAGTTTGTAGTGAAGCTCATGACGGTGATGTTGTAGCTATACAGCAAAATCCGCTGAACAAGAAATGAACATGCTGCTGGAAGACACCGTGTCGCAGCTCCTGGAAGCAGTCACGGAAGCCCGATTCGCGTCTCTAGTGGTGTGAGGAATGTCCCTCGTCACGAACGACAACATGTACCAGGTTTGAAGGACGAACAAACCCCAGATGGCCACGGCAATGCTCTTGTTACCGGCAGCGATGTCTTCACGAAGCGTGTTGTCATGAGGGTATTGAGAAGCGTTGCGGTTCTTGTAGATGGGATCGACCAAGTCGGTGGGTGTAGTGGGGAATTCACCTTGGAGGCGTTCAGTAGAGGAGAATTGTAGACCATACTGAGTTCGGTAAGTGTGCCACTGGACATCCAAGCACCAGTGCTCGACTTGAAGGGAGCGTTGATTTGGGAGAACCCGACAGGCTTGTAGACCAGGAGCTTACCCTCGCTTTCCCAGTGGGAAAGTCTCCCAAAGTTTAAAGAAGCATTAACGGCTTCGAGGGAGTTGGCCGCGAGTTGGTTGTCGATGCGGACGTCGTGGAACTTGCTGTAGTCGGTGATGGTGGCCAAGTTGATCTTGGGGAAAGCCTTTGTGAAGGCGTCATTAGTTCCCGACGAATGGGACACAACATCTCCCCCAGCGTAGATGACGAGCGCCCCCCCTTCAGCCACAGCAGCAGCTTAGAGTTCAGCAAGCGAGCGGGTTTCTTCGCCACTGTAGAAAGCTTTCTCCTCGTCGGAATCTGCGGTGATGGAGTTGACCAAGGCAAGAATGGTCGTGAAAAGTAAAGTCATTAGAACCTTCATGGGGATGATCCAAGTTGTTGGATTTCACCAACAACAACCCATCCAAGACCATGGACAGACCAACACATGGCCTGCACGCACCCATGAGGTTCTTCCACGCGTTTTCAAACGGCGACAAGCGTCTTGTAACTCTGATGAGTTGGTCGTCGAAAGAGAAAAAGGCTGTGGAATGTTCAGTAGGAAGACTTGAACTACGCAGAAGGAACTTCTATAAGCCAAATGGCTACAGTACAGCCACTACTATAGCAAACTTGGCCTTGGTGAGGGGATAAATCCACTCAAGAGGGTTTCCAGCGAAAACGTTCGTTGGATAGAGCACATCGATGCAGATACGACGAGCAGCGCAGAAGCAACTTCTTGCGAAAATCGTTCATCCTATGGAGGGAGCGTCTTTAGGTTGCTCTTTCACACCAAAGAAAGTTCCCTCTAGCCAAGAATAACTTTCTAGCTTGGAAAGCTTGTGCAAGGAATTTTTGTCGTGGCTCCAAGTAGGCATCCCCATGGTTCGGTTCGAAACCGGAACCGAGCCGAACCGAGTGGAACCGCATCGACTTGGTTTCAAATCTTGGTGTCCGGTTTGAAGCCGAACCAAACTGAACCAAGCCGTTGACACCGTTGAAACCGATCACTTCAGCTGGAGCCAATGAGATCTTATGCTCTAGAAATAGATAGAAGAAACTCCAGGGCTCATTTGCATTTGCTCCACTTGCAAACAGTTCTAGCACAAAATGCCCCCAACAGAAACTCCGACACCCAACCCGTCTCTTCCTCTACAGGATCCAGCGCCAGCTATGCGCCGTAAACGGGCTACCACTCGACCAATATCTTGGATAACTCCACACGTTGAAACACTCAAAGGTGGTCGACGACGTTGTATATATTGTACGACGATATTCTCCAACAATACCTCTACTGGAACAATTGGAAACCATTTGAATCGCCACAATGTATCTGGCGCCGACAAAGCCACACAGTCGCCACTGCTGCAAAGGACATTTGAAAGCTGTACCAAGCCCATGTCTGACAAACAACTCATTTCAACCATTGCAACATACATTATTTCATGTCGTTTATCTCACGCGCATGTTGGATCAAAAGGATTTGTTGACTTCATGCGACAAATTATGCCCACTTGCATTGTGCCCAGTGCGTCGACCATTTCGAGAAGAATCATTCAAATGTATATTGTTCTTAAGGTTCTCATCAAACGTCATCTCTGCGCTTTGAAAGTTGGATGCTCAGTGACATTTGATGGATGGTCGAATCAGTCTTTGCGTGGTTTTTACGCTGTCACCCTGCACTGGATGAACGAGGACAATGCCAGTCTTGAAGAGATCATTCTGGACTTCTTTCACATTCAACCTGGACCTGGTAGTGGCAGGCGTTGTGGTGAATACTTGGTACAGCTTGTTTCGGCACTTGAACTTACCCAGCCTCTTGTAGCAATTGTGACCAATAATGGTAGTGATGCGGTCTTGGCAGCCACGACAGCAATATCCCTTCTGAGTGCTGGTTCAACAACTACTGAGCACATCCGTTGCTTTGCCCATACATTTCAGCTGGCTGTACGTGCAATTACAAACGCAATTGCACCATCCATCGATCGTTTACGGTCACATTTCCTCGATACGTTCGAGTAAGAATATGCGTGCGATGCTTACAACAATGTCAACAACATTTCTGGGGAAAGCTTTCAGCCCTCCAACTTTAGACACTCCTACCCACTGGAACTCAACTCACGACATGTTGAGAGACTGTTTGAAATTCAAGCAAGTTATTGTTGCACTTATATCAACAAATTCAATTCCTGTTGAAGTTGATTGGGATGCCATTGGTGATGTACAGTCCTTCTTGGAAGTCCCAGCTAGAGTCAGTACTCACTTGGGGTCCAGTGACTACTGTAGCTTGTCGAAGGCTATAGCCGCAAACAAGTTTCTCATCGATCACTGCAATCGCAATCTTGACCATGGTAATGCCGTCCTCGCTGAGGCGAGTAAAGCCATGCTTGACAACCTTATTGATCATGCTCGATACTTGAATTGCAATGTGGCAAATGTTGCAAAATGTTTGGATTTAAGAGTGGCACGTGATTCCTCGTCAGTCGAATATACATGCGATAGATCAATTGTGGAGTCTTTTCTTGAAAAGCTCACTGATTACGACGATGCTGACTGCAGAAGCCTGGTCTTCCCCACACATGACTCGGACAATGATATTGATCTGTTTGGATCAACTTCATCGATGCCGTCTAAAGTACAAACAGAACTACAAATGTTCACCTTGCATTCCCAATTGTCGCGTGATGTCGATGGGTTGGCCTGGTGGAAGACGCACAAGAGCGAGTACCCACGGCTCTACAAGCTGGCTGCAAATATTTTGGCTGTTCCAGCAACCTCTGTACCAAGCGAACGAGCAAATTCTACTGCTAAGCTTGTATTTGACGGACGCCCAAGACTGAGCGACACAATGTTTAAGGCTGAAATATTGTAGACTCGTGGCTAAGCTTCTTCCAAAAGTCGAAGTATTCTCTGCCGAGCGACTATCTTGCCGAATTGGACAACTTGAAAGCCTCAGTAAACCTGCAAGAAATGGCGAAAGACGACCCAGTCATTCTGCAGTATCTTGACTCAGGCATGTAGATCCTGGGAGCTCCTGTAACCATCGATAACCACATATCATGTATGTTGTCATCTGGCCTACCGGCTTAGCCGCAGCTTGATCGGTTCGGCTCGGCTACAGCCGGTTAAAAGTCTAATCGGCTTGGTTCCATTTTCTCCAAGTCGGTTTCAAGCCGAGCCGTGCTAAGCCGAGCCGTGAGGATTCCTAGCTCCAAGTCAAGTAACGTTACAGCTGGAATACATCGCCATGTACATTTTGGGTGCAAACCCATGGAAGTTTCGTCTCCGAATTTCCGAGATCAAACTTCCGAGGCGTTGAATGCAACGTCGAGAGATGACTGTAAAAGAGAGAGATCAAAGCAGGAGGATGGAGTCGAACCACACTTTGGAATTTGCCTCGCATTTGAGTGAGATTGTCTTCGTTCGACGTCGTTCAGCCAGATGACTGATGCATTCGACATTGACGCGTACTTTGAACGCATTCACCTCTTGCGGCCAAGTGCTGAAGCGATCGCGTCGCCGACCGAGTCGCTCGACGTCTTGAAGCGTATTATCCACCGCCATCAACTTACGTTCCCGTTCGAGAACCTCTCCGTGAACGGCGTCTTCCCAGTTGATCCAGCCCATGTGAATGACCACGCGAGTGGCGAACGTGTGGCGATTCAAGCAGACAAGATCTTCCGCAAGATGGTTGTCGACGGTCGTGGCGACTATTGCTATGAACAGAATGCACTCCTCGCCGGCGTGCTGCGAGCCCTTGGATATAAACTCGAGACCGTGGCTGGACGAGTGACACCACAGACGGGCGAAGACTTGCCGTTTGGCGTTTCTGTCCTTGCGTTGGGCCACATGTGCTTGCTCGTTACGGTCCCAGGATCCACCACCAAGTAAGCCATGGCATGCTTACCTTTGTTGACAATGGCATAGATACCTCTGCGATGTTGGCTTTGGTGGCCGTGGACAGCCGCCGTCTCCACTTCCTCTGGACGCAAGCGTCACGACGACGACTCGTGGCGGTGAATCGTACCAACTGCGCCGCATCGAGCTGGTCCGTCGCGACGTGCCGACGTCGTTCAGTGGAGAATACACAATCCAGGAAGACGCGGAAGGAAGTTCATGGGCTTTGTTTTATCAAACTCACAGCGGCGGCGAGTTTCATCCAAGCTACGTCTTCTCAGCAGTGCATACGATGGCCCATGCAGACTACTTCCAGAACAACTGGTATGTCTCGACCGGCCCCGACAGCCCATTCACAAAGGCTGCATTTGTCATCCTGCGCACTGACACGGAACTCAAAAGCGTCGTCGGCATGGAATACAAACATGTCGAAAGCGGTAAACTCGTCGATGCGCATGAGATTTCCTCCAGCCAAGACCTCTTGGAATTGCTCAGTAATGTCTTTTCACTCCACCCACCAAAAACGTCCCATGACTAACTTCGTAATGACAAAATTTTGATGACAAACAACTCTTCATTGACCGAAATACTCCATGAGCAATGTAGCTCGCATTGCCTGCAGAGCAGTTGCCGCCAGAGCTTGTCACGACGACATTGATTCTGTAGCCTCTCCGCTTGTATCTCCTGCACAAACTTAGAAAATATGTGGCTGTCGAGCCCTGGATGGCCTTATTTCCCCTCGAGACGTTCAAGGTCGGGGGCTTTTGAGCGTGTGCTTACGAAGCTTCCGCTCGTCCGTCTCATCACTGAGAAGACGCTCGACAGCCAAGACGTTGGCTCGCACGAGGTGTCAGCTCACGGGGAGCTTCTTGAATACCTCTGTCGCGTCTTATCTCGGAAGCCACGGAAGGCAACACGTTCGACCTTGGCAAACACGATTCGCCCTTCAATATACCTGAGTACATTCTTGGGCTCTTCCTCTTAGTCTCCTCCTCCTCTCTCTATCTCTGCTAGTCGCGTTGTCATTGCAGAGATTGTCTTGGCCTTGTGGGCTTGAGGGGGTTGAGTCCAAGGGGTCACCGAGGGGGACTGTGGGGGGTCCGGATATGTAAGAATTTATCCGGCATGACCCAAAATGCATCAAGGTTGATGTTTGCACCGAAACGACCGAGAGCAGACCATGCCCAAGGCGAAGCCATTCGTCGCAAGCTCAGAGCGCTGGGCTGCCCCGTCGAGATAAATGCTCGAGATCTCGACGGCCTCATTCGGTCGCCATCGCTTCGAGTCCAGGCTTTCCTGCATTGGTTTGTCGATGTCCTGTCGCCGAATGCATCACGCATGGCACACTTCAGCCAAGACGAACAAAGTATGCTTTTGTCGATTGATATCATTGCAGATGAAGATGTATTACGAGAGAAGGAGCGTATGAAAGACGTCGACAATGAAGAAGCAGCACTACTGGCGGAAATCGCAGGACTGGAGCAGAATTTAGTCCAAGCGACACACAAACACACCGTGTTGCAAGAGCATCTCGCGGCGACGGAGAAACAACGAGCAAGCATGCAGCCGATACAAACACACGTATACTCAACAAAGGATGCAAGTCCATTGACCACGATCGATACGATCCTTGAACAGGTTGATTCTCCCATTCTATTCCCATGGACTGATCGGTTCTTATAGCTCGAAGAAGGTTCGAACGCGCTCGACTTGGCCGTGCTCTGTCCTCAATCGTGCATCTCGTTGACAATCCAAGAAGACAAGATCCTCGATGCAATGCAGTCGCGACTCGCGCCGTATTTTAAAAAGTCGTCGCCAGTCAAGCTCGGTTCCATCCTCGAATCCACTACTCACATCCATGATGTTGCGTGGCTGTCGAGTTTTCTCCCAGACGAAAGCGACGATGAAGATGGAGACAGCAAAGATTGGGCGCGTGCCTTTGACAGACTCCGTGCAGCTTATCCCGCTGTGGAGATTGAGCTCCTTCACACCCGACTGTACCAAGCTCACAATGCATGCATTGACGAAACCTCCTATTTAAAGTACGTCCACAATTTGCAGTGAAGCTCATGACGGTGCTGTTGTAGCTATACAGCAAAAACTGCTGAAGAAGAAATGAACATGTTGCTGGAAGACACCGTGCCGCAGCTCCTGGAAGCAGTTTTAGAAGCTCGATTCGCGTCTCTAGTTGTCGGAGACTATCCCAACAAGTATGACCGCCAGAAACGACATTTGCAACAACTTGGAGAGGTAAAACACGGAGGAAAGCGGCGTTCACTTGGTGGCGTAGGCTTTAAAAGACCTTGAAACGCAGTCGGCACGGCTCCAGTACGTTTTTGAATCGCATGGCGAGCTAGTCAATCATCACGTGTGTCTCTAGATTGATAGCGCTTGTACTGGAATACGAGATGGCGACCATGATAACACTGCGCGAATTGATCTATGCAGTGCTCCAGGACATGCAACAACAGCTGCAAGAAGTCATGGATCGACTGGGAACTGCAGTGTCGCCCCCGAGATTGCAAGAAAATCCGCCGCCACCTAACCGTCCGTCATCTGAAGTTCAGCGTCTGCGAACCATGCGATCCCAGCTACGGGAAGAGTGGAAAGCTCTCGGTGCGGCTTACGCCAAAGCGAACCAAATGCTCAAGAAAGCACTCGACGACGCGCCTACTATGATGCTTCAACTCCAGCAAGTGAGCCAGCTGAAGGACATGGCCGAGACACAACTCACCCGTGCCATCCACGGCATTGTGGCCAAGCAGTCTGACATAATCTAATCTACTACAACACCAAAGGCATGTTGTCGAAGGAGAAGGCACTTCCGCCATTAGAGCACGGAGATGTCGACAAGGACACACTTTTTGACGAGAATCCTCTTTTCCCTTTGATATTTGGAGATGGTGGAGGTCATGGTGACGAGATCCCGCCACAGCTCAGTCAAAAGAAAGAGCGGGGGTTGGGCCAGCACTGGCGAGAGGGAGATGCTGGCAAGGAAGCAAGCCGCAGCTAGAGGAGACACAGATGGCCACAAATTAACGCAGCGACCTCAAGTTCGACTTTTTCACGGAGTTGATCGTGGCCATCTCGGCTTCCTCTAGTTGCGGCTTGAGCTGGCCTTCGACGGTGTCGTTGATGTAGCTCGACATGACATCAACAAAGTCCGTCTTGTCCTTGATCTCGTTGCGCGCGTCTTGGAGCTGTTCTTCTTGGCGTCAATGGCGTCGAGCCGATACAACAAAACGTTTCAGCTCTTCAGATTCCAGTAGGAAAAGAGAAGTGCAGCACGGAGTGCATCCCATCTTCAAGCGGCAACAGCGCCACAGAGAAAATCTCCAATGAGCCAAAATGCTTGTCCTTTTTCATTGATTATTTCACAATTTATAGCGTAAATAATGAATTTTGATTGGGTAATATTAAACAAATAAAAAGAATTCTTTGGAATTGTGCCAATTTGGACTCCTCCATCGTTGCCATCATGCATCGCGGCGGTGTCGTCCTCTCGCTGGCTCTAGCTCTCGTCTCTGCGGATGTCTGGTCGAATTGGGACACACGCCAAGTGTGTCATCCTCATATTCATATCCGGCCGTCGACAGCCGCAGAGCTCCAGCAAGCTGTGAAAGATGCAACGAGAGTTCGCATTGCAGGTGCTGGCCATTCGTTCTCGCCCATCGTTCTCACCGACGACACGCTCATCACGCTTGAAGATTACACGGACGTTGTCGCTTTTACGAACGATACAATCACCGTTCAAGCTGGTCGCCCATTGTACGCCATCAATGATTACCTCGCAGGAAAAGGGCGAGCTTTACCCAACCTTGGAGCCGTCGCCGTCCATACTGCGGGTAGTCATGAATCCCATGTTCCTCTTGAACGGATTTTGAATAGCGGGAGTAACTCAAACTGGAACGCATGGCACTGGCAACACGCAATGTCTATCAGCAAATATCGTCGGGATGGATCTTGTCTTGGCCAACGGAACTTTGAAATCCTTGGCGGCCGACGAACCTCTCTTCGACGCTGCTCGTGTCGGTATGGGCGTCATGGGGGCTGTGAGCACGCTGACGTTTCGACACGTTCCTCTATGGACCATGGAGCAAATCACATTTACTTTGCCGCTGGATACGTTTCGCCAGTACCGAGCTGCTCTCCTCAACGTACAGCTCCATTGACACTAGCTCCTCTCATGCTTCTTGTAGACTTTTGAGCGCACTCAATGGTACATGAATGGCCTTCCGTCCGACTCGAGCGTCACAGTCGTTCTCCGCGTCAACACCACGGCGCCCATCACAACTGGCTGCTGGTCAAACCAGTTCTCGTCAACGCCAGTCACTCCAGTGCCCTTGGGCTGGGCTGCTTGGCCCGCCGCGACCAAAGCGTGCGTCGACGCCAGCTACAAAGTCTTGGGGCGTGAAGGCAAGAACAACACAAACATCTTCACCGAGATGGAAATGATGCTTCCTGTCGACAAGGACGTCGCCGCGCTCGACGACATGCTGGCTTTGCATGCTTCGGTAGCCGACCAGCATGATCCTCAGGTATGCATCGCCGTCATGACGCTGTGGATCACACTAAGGATGACTGTAGGTACCTCTCTTCTTGGGCTTTCGCTACGTCCAAGGCGACTCGATCTGGCTGTCTCCCTTCTACGAGCGCGACACCGTCGTCGTGTCGACCATCGTATACCATCACGGCAACTATGAGCCTGAAATCGAGCGCTACCACCGCGGCATGCAGTCGACGCTGGCGAAATACGCTGCTCGACCGCATCCTGGCAAGGTCAACTACTTTACTCGCGACGAAATGACCAAAGTCTACCCCAAACTGGACGCGTTTGTCGCTCTACAGCGGGGATTAGATCCATCAGGCAAGTTCCTCAACGACTACACACGTCGCTTGCTCATCTCTGGCGCTGAATCCACCGAGCTCGCTACAAGCACCGCCACCGTGGCTTCGTTCCCCGTCATGCAAGTCCTCGGCGTCTTTGTGCTAGTTGCCATCGTCTCCACGGCGCAGAATTACCGCCGCCGTGAAGCTTACCAGCAGATTTAACGACTCAATGGACTGAATTGACTGCCGACTCGGCCGCGGCGTTATATATATATTAAAAGTCAGAACACAAAGAAGAAGATGGAGCAGTCCGTGGCCTCACGCGTACGTCGTCTCGATCAAGTCGGCGTACTTGGACATGACGGCATGACGACGCACTTTGAGTGTCGGGGTGAGTTCGCCGCCGATGACGGCGAAATCGCGCGGCAAGATCACATACTTTTGGATAAAGTTGCCGAACGAGAGCTTGCTCGTCGCTTTGTTGACGTCGCGGAGTTTGTTGTCGAGGTAGACGAGCAGCTTGGGGCAGTCGCGAGCTTCCGTCACCGTCGTGGCTTTGGATTTGATCGATCGAAGGACTTGGACAACTTCAGGGTCCAAGTCGTCCGTCGGGCGGTCGTCGCTGTCAAACTGGACGCGCAACGTGAAGAGCGCGAGGAGGAATTCTCGCTGTTCGCCCATGACAATGGCTTGCGAGAGGATCGGGATTGCGTTCTTGAGCACGCGTTCCAATGTCAGCGGCGCAATGACTTCACCGCCGGCCGTCGTCACCATTTCCTTGAGCGAGCCTGTGATGCTGCAGAAACCATCGTCATCCACGACAGCGGTGTCACCAGAGTGGAGCCATCCTTCGTCATCAAGCACAATCTTTGTTTCGTTTTCGTCTTTGAGATATCTACGACACGGTGACGAATATCCATCAGAGGTTGCAGAACGTACCCCATCATGACGTTGCGGCCACGAACGAGAAGTTCCCGCGTGTCCTTCTTGATGCGAACTTCCGTCCCTGGAAGCGCTCGGCCGACGGAACCCATCTTCCAGCACTGCATGACACTCATCGTGGCGACCCCGCCGGTTTCAGACGCGCCAAAGAATTCCAAGATGGGCATGTCCAAGCCACCATAGTACTCGACCGTCTCGGGTCGGATCGGCGCCGCCGTGACGGAGAAAGTCTTGCATCGATCCAAGCCCAAGGCAGCTTTGACGCGGGACAAGACGAGCTTTTCGGCAATGCCAACCCCGCACGGCTTGGAGTTGCTCATGCCAAACTGCGACTGCACCGTCTTCTTCCACGCTCGCGACGTTGCAAACGACACGAGCTGCTTCTTGAGGCCCTTGTTGGTATGTTGGACTTCGCGCAACTTGTCGGCCATCTTGTCCCAAATGCCAGGAATACTGATGAATCGCGTCGGGCGGACTTCCTTGAGGGTTTTACCAAGCGTGCCGCGCATGGCATCGCGCGGCGCAAAGTGGACTTCGTAGCCGCACCAGATAGGCAAGATAATGTCCATAAACTGAGCCGTGACGTGGGCCAGAGGGAGATACGAGATGAGTTCATCGCGGTTCGAGAGCCGCGTCGAGTAGTCACGCTCAAAAGTTTGTTGAAACGACCAAGCGTTAAAGCAAAAGTTGTCATGGGAGACCATGACACCCTTGGGAAGGCCACGGGTGCCACTCGTGAAGACAATGGAAGCACATTGACCGGGAAGGATGGCTTGCATACGGCGAAGGACGGTGCCGCGGGTAATGTTTGCGCCTAGCCATGCTGGCATCAGCGTCAATGAACATGGAGAAAGCGGTACCTTGCTCGAGGAAGGCTTTCCAGCCGTAGATGGGCATGTACGACGGATACGTCGATGGAACGTCGTCATGCCAGAGCACAATCGCCTTCAAGAGAGGCAACGACGCCTTGACAGAGAGGAACTTTTCCACTTGGGCGACGCTGTCGCACACAATGACACGGGCTTCAGCGTGGCTGGCAATGAAATGGCAAAGATCTCGTGGCGAGTTGACGTAAATGCCGGTCGCCGTCGCGCCAGCCATGATCGTGCCCATGTATGCAATGTTCCACTCAATCGAGTTGTAGCCAGCGATAGCGATCACATCATGCTGCAAGACGCCCAAGTGGACCAAACTCTTCATGAAATCTTGTGCTCGCGAGTAGTAGTGTCGCCACGTAATCGAGTACCTACAGGGGCCAACTTTAGATCCGCACGTTGGTGGACGGACGCGCACCATTTGTCTCCCCATTTTTCATGCATGGCTTTCTGGTAGCCATATCGAGCGACCGTTCGTTGGAAGGCTTGGATCAAAGTCATGGATGGAGGGACATCATCTTTGACCGATCTTGTCGTGGGGGCCGCAGGTCGAACTTGGACGATTTGGTCGACATTCGTGGCCTAGAAATGCACCACGCCATGATCAGCATCGTCGGACGCATGTGAGCCAGTGAAACACGTACAATATAGGAAGGTTGTGTTTGTGGGGCGGCGCCAGCGCTTGCGTTCGCGCTGGTGGATTCATCAATGGATGCTGTGCTTTGACGGCGAGGGGTGAGAATAGCCATGGAGAGAGAGACTTTTGTGTGTTTGTGTATACTACAAGGCACGTAGTGAATCCGTGCGATGCTGACGATGTCAGTAAGACACTACCAGTTGTTGTAACAGAGCCGCGGGTGCAATGCCGCTCTTGAGATTAGGCAACGAAAATGGAGGCTGGACACTTCTGCTCACCACTTCACATGACACGCCATTTTATAAAAAGTGCACACGTTATACTTGTCTTTTCTATACGTATTAAATTTCCAACATTCTATATTTTCACTCAGGCTTGGATAAATCTCATCACACACGCTCGTCTTTGGGCACCCATGGCCTCTCGCAGCCGCGATGGCCTCTCGCGGCGCCAGTGCCACGTCATGATGCTCCGACTTGTTAAGCGCGCGTTCAATGTAGCTGACTGTAGCCACGGCGGATGGAAGGCTATCGACGTCCTGCCAACTTCGTCATATCGCTTGGGGGGATTTTTCCGGATAACAAGGCAGGAGCCAATCAAATCGCAGCGTATGCGGAAGTTGAAGTCGACGGGGTTCAACGAGTCTATCATTACAGCCTCACGAACGCCAGGTGATGGCGTGAGACACATTACGCCAATGAACAGAGATCTTTCGCGGCAGACGTCGCGGGATTGTGGCTTGGCTTGCTCCATTGACATTAATCCGACATGGCGGCGTCGGTCGTGACGTGCTGCGCGTCGTGGTAGTCGCGGACGACTTGGAAATATGCATGGCCCATCGCCTCGCTGGCGGTCCAACGCTCTTGGTGGTCGAATTTCAACAAACCATCCAAGAAATCCAAGGCCTCGGGCGAGACCAAATGCTTGTTGTCTGCCGTGATAAACTTCTCCCAGGGCTTCTTTAGATGCGACCCCAAGAGCCCATCGTAGTGTGGATCCAGGTCCAAGTTGTATGTCGTCAAGTAGTCGAAGAGCTCGTCGGTCCCTTTGACTTTGGCGATCTTGACCAACTGGTCGTAGTTGTCATGGCCTTGGAAGAATGGATCCTTCCGAAAGATCATGCCTGCCAACACACACCCGACGCTCCACATGTCGAGCGAGTAGTCGTATTCTTGCATGTCGACGAGCAATTCAGGGCCTTTGTAATACCGTGACGCTACGCGGACGTTGTATTCGCGATTCGGGTGGTAGAATTCTGCCAACCCAAAGTCAATGAGACGCAATTGGCGCTGCTCGTGGTCGATCATGACGTTGTGGGGCTTGACATCGCGGTGCATGATGCCATTCGAGTGGCAGAAATCCAATGCTTTGAGCAGTTCGTAGATGTAGTAGCGGATGTCAAAGTCGGTCAGCGTGGGGTAAAGCGTTTTGAAATTGGCATTGTTGACATATTCAAAGACAAGCGAGGGAGTTTTCGACTGGGGATCTCGCACAACGTCGAGCAGCTGGACAATATTGGGTCCACCGCTTAGATTCTGTAGGATTTTAATCTCGCGTTTGATTTTCTTCTTCTTGACGGGCTTGAGGATTTTGATGCAGCATCGATTGCCCGTTGCAACTTCGATGCCTTCAAACACTTCGCTGTATCTGCCGCGATCCACTCTTCGACATACTTCGTACGCGTCTTGCTCGCCCCATGTTATGTCGAGATTCTCATAGTCCCAGTACTCCTTGGGCCTTGTTTCACAGACATCGGCATAGACTCGCAAGCGTGACATGATGATCCTTTGGGATGCAAGATTGCAAGTAACCTGATCATGATTACATACAATTATTAAGTTGAAACATTCATTCAGATGTATTAACATAATGTACTCGGATAGGCTGCAAAAGTTCACTGAATATAATCAAACTAAGATGTTACATACATTCAGTAAGTACCATAATGTACGTGCGTTGTGAGTTGTGATTTGGGTCATTTTAACGAAATGTATTGTTTTCGAAGTGCATTAAAGTATTGTACCTTGAAGTATTGCACTGCGGAGGATTCGAAAAAGAGGATCGACAACGCTTCATGATCTACTTGAACGTTGCCGAGCCTGATGCGATCGGAGAGACTCTATCTTGGCTGAAGGAAGCTCTGACAGGTGACGAGATAATCCCTCTACCAGTGCCGCTTTCGCTGGACTCGCTGTACGGGCAAATACGCCAAGAAACACCGTTCCATCGATCGGTCGAACATTTGATCCATCGGGACACGAGCGCGATCATTGAACAGCTGAGAAGAGAACGAAGACGGCGGAATACAATTTCTCAGCATCGTCTGGAATGTATCAAGGCTCGTAGAGAGCAACTGCGACTCCAAGTCGAGCAAACTCGCCAGAATATCGAAATCCAGCTATCAAATATGGATCGCCATGTTGCTGATGTACAAGCGAATGCATTTCGCCGCCTTCAAGTTCTTCTCTTTGAATGCATTGGGGAAATGAAAAAGGCCATCGCACGAGCTGAACAGCGCGTTATTGCCCAAGAAGCCTGTGTTGATACCACGGTTCGAGGATTGTCCTGTTCGCCTCACGACGAATCTTGTAGATGTCAACATGTGAGGTGAATCACGCTTGGGCGATCTTTCTGAAACGGTGTGAGGAAGAATTCAATCTCACAACGTTCATCGACATTCCCCCATTCGTTCTATCCAAAGACGCATCTACGTTTGTTCCTAACGACCAATTCAACTCGTGGGCATCGGCATTGAAATCTCTCATTTCCAAGAAGCTTGACTCCACCGCACGTACTGAAAATGGCTCTGCGGTATCTGTATCTCGCATTATGGTCCTTCAAACATCCAAGCTGCCCTCAGGTTGCGCTGTTGCATTGTCGAAGTCTAACAAGTTGTCTAGGCAATAAGACGCGGCTCATCTTGGCGCCAGAAGCGACGAACTCTCCAAACTCATCTCCCCGTGGAATGATGACAGCGCAATATCAATCCTTTTGTCGACTCCTTTCAGAGTATACCTCGTTGTCCAAACCAACCTCTCGTCGACGTCAGAAGGCGAAGACTCAAATCTTTCCTGATGGTTTTTCATGCACAACGCCGTTGAGCTCGTCGACAATTCGATGGCTTCCGCATGCTGCTCATGGGTTTGTTCCTAACTGCATGGAGGAGAATTGGGACTCATGCGCTGTGGTAGACCGCTCCATGTGCCCGTGAATGGGAGCATTTACTACTGCCTGGACGAGTACAAGTGTCGTCGTGGCCACAAGAACGTCGAGGCAACTGAGTCACTCCTGCGGATAGCCTCACCAAATCTACACCAAAACGCAGCAGTGGCGAGCAGCGATCGTCTCGCACTACAATATGCAAGCGACATGGACGTGAACGTTGCTTTGGATGGGATATTCCAAGTCCAGAACGTCGTCAAGACAGACCACGTCCTTCAAGCAACATTGGAAGCATTTCCTCACATGCGTCCATTGCATTTTGCCCCTGCCAACATATCGCATTTGATTCAGTCCACAACGTACCACGACCTCGTCATGACGTTCACGGAAGAACACCAAGCAAATTTAACCATGCGGTACAAATGAGCTATCGAGATCGCAGTAGTCATCTATTTCTGTAGGTATCCCCTCGAAACTTTTGGAGCAGAGTCGCTGACGCATTTTTACGTTGCGATTCCGACTGCAAGAACCTCCAACAGTAGCAACCACCTTCTGCTGGCTTGCAAATTGCATCCCATTAGCTCAGACGCGATGCGAACTTTGATCGCGACCTATGTCATTCGTGATCCAAGTGTACGTGGCGAGTCCTTTGGCAAAATTACGATTGAGCTCTAGATTACAGACACTACGTCGCTCTTTTCACTCTACAGACAGTCGTTCGGACCAGCTCCGTCGACAGCTTATTGCATTGTGGAGCATCCTGCCTTCATACTTCCTCCAGGCTCGGACGTCCCTCCTGCTTTGGTTGTTCAGTATTCAACCAGGAGCTCGCCGTCACCAAGAAAAGATGCCACCGCCGAGCCAATGGACTCAACAGTATCCCTACTTGGATCCTTTTGTCGCTGGCGTTCATGCCTAGACATGGCTTCAATGGGTCAATCTCTATGTGCAAACCACACTCGACTCGAGGTAAATCCATTCAACTCGTGGCTCACCCAACTTTTTCATCTTGCAGAGACATTTGAAGCCAGAAGAGCGAATGCAGATTATCGGACCTGTCGACAACTTGGATATCTCCGCTAAAACAATGGTGGCACCGTCGGTTGAAATCAAGCGCATAAAGCATTCCAGCTCGCTCCTCGAGGTTTGCAAGGCTCAAGTCGCGTCGCTTATTTATTTATATTGCGTAGGAGCTCCTGCAGAAACAATTAGGAGCAACATTACAAGCATTTCTGGATAAAGTTGTCGGACAAGGTTGCAACGCGGCTCTTGTCCAAGCTTTTCACGCCTCTCGTACTTCTGACAGAGCCTTGGGGAGTGACAATTCGGTGGAGCAAGAGAAGAATTTGCTCGAGCAGATATGGGAAATGGAGCAAGCGACGACTGACGAAATCTCAGCTCTAGCTGCCCTTGGTACGCTATCAGAGATGCGCTATCAATTGATTAAGTGTCGTAGGTGTTTACCCGACCGTGGAGCTTGGGCTTCTCAAGCAAAAAGAAGATGCAGTATGGCATTAGCTCTATGTTGATAGAATAATCTCGTCCATAGACTCAAACGATGGCCCAGGCAGCAGAGCGGAAGCTACGGCTCTTTCGCACTCGACGACAGGAGGTATGATGAAATGACTTGAGCCAAGAACATCACTGTTTCCTTCAGGAAGAAGCAAAGAAGCAAGTGAAGAAACGACATCCACTTCTTCAACCTTCCAAGTCGTGTCCTGTCGTTGCCAAAGGCTTGGCTGGGAAACTCAAGAAGCCAAGTGCACCAAAGCTATCCTAGTCGGCCATTCAGGCCCTTGATACTGAACATGCTGAAGAGTTCGCAGTCGCAGATGCAACTCATTCTAGCGAGGTCAGAGCTTTCTTGCAAGACAAACCACACAGCAGCCAACTAAGCTGACTGTTCATGCTTTGAAGCTTCAACAGAAGACAACAAGCTCAGGTGCAAAAATCTGCTAGAGTTTATCAACTGCGTCATAACTCAGACTTATGAGGCTATTGGGCGAAGTGGCAGTAACTGAGCCCAGAGGAAAACGCGTCGGCAAGCATTCGAGACAAGCTATTTGAAATTGCCATTTGCTAGAATCAAATCGACGAGAATCCTCTGTTTTTCACTAAACAAGCAGCGCTCTTTGCGTTCCAGAGATTTACTATGGCCAACGTAGTACGACGCCGCTACACAAGGTAGAATATGGAAGAACTGAACGAGCTTCCTTTCTGTCCGTCCATGTTGCCCCTATCTTGACCCATCATTTCACGGTGTTCGAGCTTAGCCATACTCAATCTAAATTGCTCGTGCTGATGCACTCCAAGATTTAGAAGCCACGAAGCCGACTATTTGCATTCATCCATTGCCGAGCTCACCACGTACGAGAGCGTCACGAGTTCAACGCGTGTCGGAATGCAAAGCTTTGTATTACCACAAGTCTATTTTTTAGGTTTGTGGTTTATCAGGCATTTCGGTCGACTCTTTGCAGGTCGTCTCCATCACGTCGTTGCTCAGCTCACTCAGATCTTAAAATAGATTGAGTGATCCAATCAGATTCTTCGATTTTCTCCATGGAGAAACCAAGTGTTTCGCTGGTAAGTTGGTTCAGTAAATTGTCTGCTATTTGTCGACTCGTTCTTGTTTGCGCGTTGAAAAGAAGTGAGTTTGGAATATCTAGCGCGATCCAGCCTTGAACTGAGCGTCTCGACTCACCAAAGAGTTTTCTGATGAAAACGGACACCCGGACTGGTCAACACGACGTACTTCCAATCATTTCATTTGCGACTATTTTATGCTGCACGGTGGTCTCACTCGCCAGGGAAAAAGTCTACCGTAGCAAAGACGATTGACTGTGCTCCTTGGTTGATGTTCGTATAATGGTGTTGACGATAAGACACAGTGATTTCGTGTACCAGGACAGACAGATCAACAGTCTCGACAGTCTCGCCATATTTGGACTCCATATCAACCTAACTTTGACAGTTTCAATAGAGCCTCTGGAAATGACCCTTCATTCGTTTCGTCTTCGGCTAAATCGTTACCAATGGTGCAAGAAGACAAAATCTCCTTCATCCAGTGTCGGCCCCAACGTTCCATGAAGAGCCACGCCACGGCCTCCAATATCTTCTTACGCATGACCAAGAGCCGTGGGAAATGGAGTCAGCTGTCCAAGAACGCATCTAGATTCAGTTTCTTCAGACAGGTTGATGAGATCAACGCCATTCAATGCATCAAATGCTCGGTCCCCGACTGCACCACTGCTGTTGTCAGCAAAGGCCTTCGTGTCCGCCATGGAGTTCGTATTTTCTACAGGTTAGTTCACCTGAATTGAATGGCTAGGGTGGAACTCGATGCTCTGAACCTGGATGCAACAAATGCACCAAGCGCTTTAGAGAATGCTAGTTGCATGGTACGTTGCGCTGTAATCTGACAAATTTCACATGGAAGTCTCAGGTGGATATGTATTACACTCCGAAGATGGGTGCACAAGCAAGGCCACACGATTTGGTTGCTGATGGGCACATGGCGGTGGGACTGCGAGCATCGAGGACAATTGCACAAAGTTGGTCGTTAAAGGCGAATTCTGCTGGACGCATGGCGGTGACAGTCGCTGCATCATAGAGCACTGTCGAGGCCGTGGATTCAAACGCATTGGCCACACATGTGATGACCATTTTGGGCACATCTTAAGCAGGGTGCCCTCAGCTGAATACCGGTAATGTAGTTTGATGCGCTGATGATTTTATTCAATCAATTCTTGCGTTACTGGTCATTTGGATGCATTTCAACAGTCGATCGCAGGCTTTGTTGCCTCACCCCCTGACAATATAATGGGAGTTGTGCTTTTTGTTCGACTGAATGATCAGCAGTGTGGCACGCTTTTGCCGAATTTTCTTCTTTGTTCTTGAGGGGAATTAGCCCAAGTAGATCTTGACCTCAGCCTACTTTGCCCAAAGTCATCGGCGATGGGGTTTGCGTTTGCCTGTATTCGTGGATCAAGACCTATCTCTATGACGTTGACTTTCAAACTTAACTTGCAGCATTTTCACTCATGGAAAAAAGTGAGGATCATAAAACTTACCTGCTAAAGATCAGCCACTGAATAGCCATTTTGGTTCAAATGTCCCCCTTTTGCCCCACAAAGTCGGCAAAGTCGCATGATAACGAAACGACGGATCGAGTTGTCGTTGCTCATAACCGCCTCTTGTCAATAGTTGCTGATTTTGAAGAGTGGCCTTCCCAAACTAGGACTTGGAGGCACGTCCACGCTTGAATACAAAATCATTCGACTGCCTAAGGATCGTATTCATCAAATGTTTGACTCTCAACCGAACGCTAGAGTTGCTTGAAGTCGTGCGTTGGCCTCTCCATATCTATAACATTTCTCGAACGGGCGGTTTCAACATGGCCACCAGAAAAGACCAATTTTGAAAGAAAAGTAGTAAATCGTCTGTTCTCTCGTCAAAAAACAAGGGGACGATTTCGGAGAGCGGTGGCACGATGTCTGGCCGCTTCTTGGAGATACACTAGAGCCAGGAGAAATCCAACAACTTATCTGGAGGAAAATTCAGTCACGTCTGTCTATCTGATTACCACCCATGGCGATGAAGGCCCAATTCCAAAATACTACCGTACTGGTACAATTGGCCAAGGTCACCGCCGTGGGATAAGGCGGGCTGGATGCGGTTCCTTGTTAAATTGCCCGACAAGGATGTAAATCGATGGTGAAGGCAGCATGGACGTGACAGGAGATGCTAGAACTCGGTATTGAATTTAACGACACGGCCAACTCAAAAGACAATTTGCACCGTTTATGACTCAAAGTAAGATCCTATGAGCAAGTTCATTATCTCCCTGCTCCTACTAAAGATTAGTGCCCCTGGTTGCGTGCTTCGTGGGTCTTGTCGAGAACGACATTTCAGAATGGACTCGGTTGAGCACTTGAACGTGGTTTTTATTGAAAGTGTCGGCGTTATTAATTATAACGATATACCGACATTTCATCCCTTTCTACTGAGTCATTCTTGTGATGAAGCTCGTTTGTGATGTTCCTTTGCGAATCAATGGCGACCATTTTCGCAGGTCTTTCTCGATCACACCGAAATGTTGACGAGCCTGCACCGACTTTGGTTTCACTTTTTTAAACCGCGGCCAATCGAACCCATTTGAAAAATTGAACATCATGGCCAAAAGCGTTGCATCTTTTGTTCGCTGGATGCCAGCGACGTCTCGGCACGGCACGATTCGCTTTGTCCTGGAGCTGAAATCCTGAACACTCCAAACACGCCTCGATCGTCTCAGCGATGGACCCTCAGGGTCACAGACTGAGGGACGTCCTACAGACATACCCCGATCTCGAAGGCGACCTTTGGCATATCGTCTCAGTTTCGTCGTTGTTTGGTGAATCCACGTTGATCTAAAAATAGAACTGACGATCCAATCAACTTGCTTCTCATTATCCATAATCAATCCAAGTATATTTCGCTTCCCATAATCGACTGCCAAGTTGCATTCGACATCATCCACACTCCAACGACACGAGTTTCAACGCTGTTCACGATGGCAGTACGCTAACGAAAAGAGATTCAAGTGTTTAGCGTTTTAATTTGAGCGTCGCGACTCTCCAAAGAGTCCTCGGATGCGCCAAATTGAAACTCCTGGACAATTGAAGCTGGTCAGTGCTGGATCCGCTCATTCGCGGGTATTTTCGGTCTGGCGCAACGATAAATCTTGAGCACGTGAGCTCTCTATGCAGGGAAGCCTCCTTTGGACAAGCTCCTAAGCATCCAACGAGCGCTGCTAAGAAGGTCAATCGCCTTCATTCTGCACGCAAAATATTTGACACCTTGGAAACTAGCAGGCATGGAAATGGATCAATGCCCTGCACGACTTTCCATTTTTGGACTCCAGATCAACGTAACATCACCGGCAGTTTCGATGCAACCTCTAAGAAAGTCCCCTCATTTCGTGATTGATCGAAACAGAACGAATGATGCAAGAAGACAAGACAAGCGTCCACTTTCTGCTCAATCCCGAGGCGGTCATGCCGATCTATCCAGAGCCACGGCATGGGCTTCAGCATCTCCTCTCGCACGATCAAGGGCCTTGGGAAATCGAGTCGGCTGTCCAAGAGCTCATCTCGATCGAGTTCCAGCAGAATTGCTTGGCCAAGCCAATTCCAACGCATCGAAATAAATGCTCCATTCACGACTGTACGACAGCGGCAGTGAGCAAAGGACTGTGTGTTCGTCATGGCGTACGTCGTTTGCGTTTACTTGCACGCCTGAATCTTACAACTAGGGCGGCACCCGATGCTCGGAGCCAGGCTGCTCCAAGCGCACCAAGCGTTTCCGAAAGTGCTATATCCATGGTACGCATCGCCTTATTATGATAAAATCTAACCCAAGAGATCACAGGCGGACATGTGTTGTGTTCCGAGCAAGGATGCACGAGCAAGGCCAAGCGATTTGGCCGCGTTGGGCCCATGGAGGCGGCACTGCCTGTAGTGAAGAGCACGAAATTGGCTGTCAAACGCGGATTGTGCTGGACCCATGGCGGCGGCAGTCGCTGCATCGTTGTACACTGTCGAAATCGCGGATACAAACGCCTTGGGTTTATGTGCGAAGAACATTTTGGCAGAGTTTAAGCAGTCCGCCCCGAGCCGCGTTATGTCGTTAGATGCTTGTGATTCATTCTATTCAATCTAGTCTATATCATTTACTTTGTTCTAGCTCATAACAGCGAGCGACAAGTCCTTGCGGCAGTCTCTAAGATGGACGAGGCAGCCTAAGCAGACCAAGTCGACGTTATTCGGACTGCCTGGTCGCCTAACATGCGGCAAATTTTTCTCTAGCACCTCTGAAGAGCTGTTCGTCATCCAAGTGAAGGGTTCTAGCTCAAGTTATCGATGGAGACTAGATAGTGCTGAAGATATCTTTGGAGATTTTGTCTGCCTCGATGAATCATGCGATTTAAAAGCAGTCAATTCAAAGAGGGAGAGAGATATCGTGGTTAGAAACCTGGGACGCCATTGCACAGTCGCATGAGATCGCGCGTCAATAAGCCTTCCAAATCGTGGCCATCCGTCTAGAATATCAGTTAAAAGCACGTATGAATAGGTGGGCCGTACGTCATCTTCCCATCGAAGTGTCTTGGAATTGAAAGCATATGACCTTGTACCCGAGATCTAGATCACACCATCAATCGTGAACGAGGTAGTCATTCGAGCATACTGGTGAAACAAGCTCGACTTTTTGGCGCTTGGCGATTACTTTCAAGATGAATTCCTTGGGTGGAACAGCTATGACCAACGTGTCTATGAAAGAATGAGAGGCCAAGGTCGAGGTATCGGTATACCTGGGTTTGATGTTCGTTCAATGCTGAGATCTTCGTTCTCAGGTGGAAGCAATGGCGCCAACGCATGCTCAATGCGTTCAAAGCACGACTTGCTCAATGCATCGAATCTATTCGCACACATCAGGCCAGGGGCTCGACATGAGATGAATCGACTTGTCGGGTCGTAGTGGTGGGATTCCCCGTCGCTTACTTGAAGCAGTTGGAATGGCCAGCTTGTTGGATGAGAAGGACCGAGTCTACATCGTCATCGTCATCAGTGAGCTCTCTTCATCGGACGTCTTGTACCCCGACACGGAGACGACTCCACATGCTCCCGAATGTTGCAGTAGTCCACAAAAAGTCAAGAAACGAAGAATGTGTGGCTAAAAATATTAACAGAGATGGAAATAAACCGATTTGATTGGATAAGTTCAGGAATAAAAGGATAGACAATGCAATTTGATTGGCTGACTTCAAATAAATATAATATTTTGCAGTTGTGCTTCAGACAAAATCGAGCCAGGGTCATGGCCACTCCGCCCACCTCCAAGCATACTCTTCATGGCACCGTACAGCTCATTGTCACAAATATGTTGCTTTCATGTTTCTTACCAGTCTAGTGAGGAAATTTATCGTTTTCAAGCTGAAATTTTGACCAAGCCAAACGGATAGACTGAACGAGAATAAGATCATCAATAGACAGATTTCGAAAATCGATTCCCTACTTTTCCCATACAACAATTCTATAGAAACGGATGTGTACGACAAGAGTAGAGAAAATTGACCCTTTGATTTCGAGAATGTTCCATACTCTACAAAACGTGGGATTCTCCCATCATTGCGCAATCATGCAGGACGATGAAGAACTAGCACTCAAGCTCAAGCTACTGCGGCGCATTCCTCTCCGTCGGCGTCTGTACTTCTTACAAGTGACTGAGGCTGCTTTAGAGAGACCAATCATACCAGAAGCACGTATATCCTTGCGGCAAATGTCAAACGCCGACGCGGTGCTGTCGTTTCGGTTCGATGTTTCGGGTATACTCCAGCTTGTCTCGCTTCTACGCGTCCCACACACTGCGATCACTCAAGCTGGCGACCGATGCCTTGGTGAAGAAGCTCTCGCAATAGTCCTCCAGCGTCTCGCTTATCCAAAACGCTTCTACGATATGGTGTCAAGCTTTGGTCGGTCTCGCGAGTCCTTATGCCGAATATTCAATTGGACGATCGACTTTTTGTACAATGTTTCGAAGGAGACGATCTATTTTGCCCAGCACATTGTCCAAGATCGACTTGCAACGTATGCTGAAGCGATAAGAAAAAAGGGGGCGGCCTTGGATAATGTGTTGGGCTTTATAGATGGATCGAAAATCCGCACTTGCCGTATTACCCAAAAAGCGTCAAGGCCTCAAAGTGCGCGACCCGACAAACCCAATATGCAACGACTTATTTACAGTGGTCACAAGAGGATGCACTGCTTGAACTATCAAGGCGTGACCACTCCCGACGGGCTGTGTGCGCATTTCTGGGGGCCAATTGAAGGTGCTAGACATGATACTACTTTGCGAATGGAACAAATGCATCAAAACCTTAATTTGTCGTCGGATGTGGTCAGCTCTTGTCTAGAAGACTTTGCAGTACTCAAAAACGCTGCACAAGAATTACACGACGCTGCTGCTGAGCTTATCAGACGAATCGATACTGGCATTGAGACTATAAAGACAAAGCGACGTGTCATTGGGGCCTTTTCCGTTGATGTACATCCAAACAATGAAGCATGGACAGAAAATGTCATTCGA
This sequence comes from Aphanomyces euteiches, assembly GCA_021527685.1. NCBI lineage: Eukaryota > Oomycota > Saprolegniomycetes > Saprolegniales > Verrucalvaceae > Aphanomyces > Aphanomyces euteiches. The sequence goes on from JAJGMV010000373.1 coordinate 1,661,172, forward strand.
TCAATCCCAAATCTTGATGACACTGAGCACACAGATGAATGAGGTTAATCACAATTAATCTTTACACATGAAATTTTTTATTGAGGTTAATCACAATTAATCTTTACACATGAAAATTTTTATTGTCAAGCGTTTAGCTTTATTCATTTCCTGCACTAGGATGACACTCCTCAAATCCAAGATGGCTCTCATCATCTTCACGAGGACAAGTCTCATCGGCAAGACGCTTAGTTGGATCAAAGCGGCCTTGAATGGTATATCCGCAATGCTCAAACGTCTTTTGCATATTGAATCGCTTAAACTGCTGCATAATTGACAATATGTAGCGCGTGAGTTCCTTGGTCTTCATTTCATGATAGCAGCGTCGAAATGCCGCCTTCACAAATCCAAAAGCAAATTCAATTGGATTGTAAAACGCACAATACGCCGGCAGATATATTGGTACGATGCCCAAAGAGCGCAATAAATAGACGATGTCAGGATGGCAGTGAATACTGGCGCCATCCAAAATCCAAATTGACCCCCGCCCAGGATAACGTTGAACATTTGATGCATGAAGCGCACAAAATTCCACAAATTTTTTTCGGTCAAACGTTCCTTCAGTTTCAAACACATGAACGAAGCCTGTGACGTCCAAAAAGCACAAAAGCGAGACTCTTGCCTTTCGTTCAAACTCTCCTCGAAAGCAAAGCTTTTTTCCTTTGAGCTCATATCCTCTTTTGCGCAACATGCTTCGTGAGTCGAAACTCACCTCATCAAGAAATTGCAAATTTCAGTGGGACCAGTTGAGGGAGCATAGCTCGTTGAAGTATCGAGTAATATCGCTCTCTTTGATGTTCATCGCTCGACGTTCAAGAACTTTCCAAGTGAGACCATATCCATGAATGAAACGCCAGGCAGTTGAGATTGCGATACGTTTTTTGAAATGTACCTCAAAGGCATGCTTGGCTTCATCCAGAAAAGACATTGGGTGTGCTTCATAGTATCGAATGATCCAGGCCTTGTGCTCAACGGTAAATCCTCGCTTGTGACTGGCCTTTGCACACTCATGGTCACCAGTTTCCTCAAATCTTGTGATCCAGTTGGATATTGTTGAAATTGACTTGCGAAAGATGCGTGCGACGTCTTGTCGCTTCATTCCAAGAAAATAGTAAGCGTACAACGCGTGCATGATTGTGCTCTTGGATGCATGGAGCTGCTGAACATGACTGAGGATCATGGCTGCGATGCATCAGCTTCCTTAAAGGAGAATGATCTTGGTTTGTGTATAGTATACAAATCTAGAGATAATAGCATTTTCCAGTAGATTCAACTGCGATTGGTTGAAAAGACTTCTCAGTCCAAATTCCATTGAAATGCACAATACAATCGACGAGAACAAACGACTATTCAATCGTTCTATGAGCAAGGTACGACAGGCAGCTTTTGGGCTGATGAAGAAGCTTTGGGCCTTTGTAACTTATAAAGATCAGAACAAAATCTTGCTGCAGCGGGTTGGAAAGTTGTTTCAGTTGCCATGTTCTTGACCAATTGCCATACATGCTACTACGAGAGAAATCAAATCAGCATCTACTTTGGCTTGACTCCACCTTCACTTGAAGACTATCTACGACTTGTTCATGCTTAAATGTTAATGCATCATGAAATTCAATTGATTTTACTTGTTTGTTATGACTCTAGTAAGGCTTTCAAGTAGCTTGAGCATTGCATCTGTACGAGCAGCTTCAAGACGTCGGATTTCAGCTCGTTCTTGTCTGTCCTTGTCACGCTCTTCCCTCTCAGCTTGCAGTTTCATTTTTTTGAAGCTCAGCTTTTCATGCTCCAGAGAAATTTCCTGTTCATGCAAACTGCTTTTGTTCACAGGAACAACATCGTCGTCAAGCTTGCTTTGTTGGTCTTTCGACCGCTTTGCCATGCACTCCATTGCTTGTTCCCTAATAAAAAGTGTTAACTTCACCTTGGCGTCGTCTAATGGTTGACTTTTTGCCTATATCTTAACAACTTCACTGTCCATGTAGAGCTCGAGCAATTCGTCAAGGAGCATGGTCTTTGGTGTCACATTTTCGGTACTTCCCGACCGCCCTTTGGCCTTTTCTTGAATGGCCTTGTGTTGCGCCATGAGCATACTGAAGCGACTAAATGCCTTCTTGCCGTCGATATTTCGACGCGAGAAGCCATCGACCTTCAGCAGGCTGCTGGCAACTTTGTCCCAGGCGATGCCCTTGTTGACAGGCTGAAGGAACGGTCGGCAAGATTTACTTGCTGTAGCAAAGCAATGTCGTCGTCTTCAACCCAGCGCTTCTTTCCGCCGATTTCGAGAACTTCCTTGGCTGTATCTGGACTTGAAGTTTTGTCTTCTGCAGTCTCCCAAGTGATTTCGCTTGCCGCCTCGCTCATGTTTTCGGATGTGTGTTTTGGCGTTTGCCACAACTTCCACCACAACCATCCGGATAAACTGAGGTTAGCCGTATGTGGATTGCTGCTGTAAACTCTGCCATCTTTGTGGAATCCACTATAAATTCCAAGAGTTTCTGTACATATCATCAAAATAGACAGTGTAGAGTATGGGAAAAGTATGGAATGGCTTCTCGAAATCTGTCTAATGTTGTTAATCTGCAGAATTGGTATGGCATTTATCCGCAGTCTCATCTCCACGTAGTCAGCATAGGAAACACACAGTTTAACATCTAGCTGGAACATGATGCAATGATTTGGCGTGCTAAACCATACTGGGATCCTGGGCTCTAATGTCTAATAAAATGGGTGGTGAGATTGGAAAATGATAGCTCCTTGCAGTCCATAATGGAGTTCGTTGGTGTACACGTTCAAAACTTGGTATTTCGAGTGGTCAAAGTCCCTGCTCAAGCGAGGAGGCTCAGTTGCTCTGTTGATCTGATGGACATTTTAATATCAAACTCCACAGCTCCGGCCGCCTGTCCACGTAAGAGTTGCCGCATCCACAGATGTTGCTTGTGTGCTTGCATACATTTCTTAGTTGGCATCACAAGACAACGACGAATTAATTTTGACAGGTTATACTATTGGGTTTACATACCAAGGTACAACAAAAAACATGTCCACCTGGGGTGTACAATGCTATGCAATAGATTTATTGCCATGCTTGCGTAGGCAAAGCCTCAATTGGCAAGCACATTACGACTGCTCTTAGCTGCAGACGAAGGTGGGGTGCGCTTTGAGTGTAACAGGCGGATCGCCGTTTGAAAGATTAGGTGGAGTCGCGAGTGTATTTTTGTCACACACAGGCGTTGGGCACTGGGTGCCATTTCAGGAAATTACCAATGCGGTGGTCATCTCAATGCTCTGTCTTGCCCGCCGCCGTGATCATTGCTCTGGTATTAGTCTGGTCGCTGTGGCCACCGCCTCGAGTGCTCCCCCCACTGGAGCTTCCACACGACCGCGTCCCTGGGGTCTGGACAGACGAGACGTTTGAATGTGTGGGCTGGCAAGCTGTCCAAGGCTGCAACGGATCAGCCAGCGCTCCTCGAGACCCACAGAAAGACCAAGCGTGTGATTTCCCCATCAAGGCTGGCATGGCTGGGTATTGCCTTGTCAGGAATCGCACGAGCGGTCAGACGTTCCGTGTCATGCGGAGTGGATGCAAGAGTGTGAGGCCAATTGCCGAATACACGTGCAACCAAGCCCGGCAATTCACAGACTTTGCGCACAAAGCAGCAACTTATGAGCCTTCTGAACAACTTCAGCTCAAGCAGGATGGCTCACGAGGCATCGTTCAATCTGTGTACGAACCAGCCATACCTGGAGTCTACGCCATCATCAAACTCTTGAGGCAGCAAGGTTGTGTCCTCCCCATCGAGTTGTTCTACATGAAGCACGAGATGAACCTCGACAATCCAGTCTTGAAACACCTCCTGGCCACGGACACCTCCATCACTCTACGCGAAATCCCCCTGTGGCTGGACAAGTTTGCCACGAAGCCCTACGCGATCTTCCACAGTGCGTTCGACCAGCTCCTGTTTCTCGACTGCGACAACTTTCCAACGAGAGATCCAACCTACTTGTTCGACCACCCTGCCTTTGTATCGACTGGGGCCATCTTTTGGCCAGACTACTGGACGCCCGCCAACTCGATGTTTGGCATGAACCACCAGAGTCTTCTCTGGGAGCTCTTTGACATGCCGCCGTTCGGCTTCTTCGAACAAGAGAGCGGCCAGCTCCTCATCGACAGAACGAAATCCATCGACGCACTGACCAAGCTGGCGTACTACAACGATCGCATCGATGTCTGGGGTCCTCTCCGTGTTTTGCATGGCGACAAAGATCTCTGGCGTCTCGCGTGGCACAACACGAGCACGCCGTATCACTTTGTCGAGACACCGCCAGCGATCGGGGGAATGTACGACTTTGGCGTGTTCTGCGGCGTCGCCATGCTGCAGCACACGCCTCTCAATGCATCCGACGTTGCATTTGTCCATGCCAACACGATGAAGATCCACGGCGATCCAGCTCAAGTTCCCGTCTGGACGCACGTTCAATCGTTTGCAGCCGACGATCCACGGTGGTATGTCGTCTCGAACGAAGGCGAGTGGTTCTTTGGCACGCCGAGCTGTTGGGGTCTCAACTTTCTCGCCAAGTCGACCGTGAAATCGATTGCCAAGACAAATATCGGTGGCTCTCTCGAGCTTGACGTGCTGAAACTAGCGAGAGACGCAGGGCGTATGATGAATCGTCCACCAAATCCAAGCCGTGTGCCGTCCATGCGCGAGTTTCTCGACGAGTGGTTTAGTCTCGTGGCTCTTGTTGCCGCCATCTTTATCGTTGTTGCGGTAGCGACTGTACTACAGCAGAGGGTTCTAACGGATGGAGCTTGTTCGATCTTCAAGCAGGTGTAGATTATTTAACCAAGTCTCTCTTCTTCTTCTCCAGAGTCCGAGTCATCTTGGTGGACTCCATGGTCATTGTCGCCTTCAAGACTGTCTAAGATTTCCATGAAAGGCTCCAAATCAGCCAAAACCTCGCCAGTTGATGCGAAATGCACGGCGAGTCTAGCCCGTACGCCCTACGCCTTGGTGACTTACAAGCCAGCTTTGTCTAAACGTACTCTCGGCACGTCGTTGGGATGCAAGAGTTGAATCAGCATGCTTAGGTTCTCCACGACGAGATCCCGCACTCGAGACGATATGACTTGAAGGGCAAACGAGTATGTCGAGCCGTCTTTGGCAGACGTGGCTTGGATGGACCAAGAGAGCTCCTCTTGGATATCTTGGGAGCTTTTTGACGTTGTAAATTGTGGCGACGATGCGCAGCCTTTCTCAACGCGCTCGATATCCCTACAAGAAGCACCACGGAACTCAATTCGACCGTGTAACCACATGGAGAGACACACCACAAGTGCATAAAGGTACCCATGTGCTTGTCGCTCTTGGCTCGACCGACACAAAGACGGCCGTCGAGAGTTAACCACAAAACACGCTTTCGAGCTCGCCCTGTCTTCGGGTACTTGATCAACTACAATGCAGAGCTTATTCCATGGTGGATAGCATGCAAACGTACTTCAAAACCAGTCACGAGAAGCTGCCAAAGGGCTGTAAGGCGAGCGTCTTGGTGCTCTTTTGTAGTTTTTGAAGGACTCGACATTGGCTTTGGCTTGGCAACTTCAGGCTCTTTCTTAGGACGCAGTAAAGATTGCAGACGACCCAAGCCAGCTATCTCCAGTTAATCAAGTCATCTAGAATCACTGAACCAGTAATCGAAGGCCGCAACCGAGAACCTCCTGGGTGACTTTGGTCAGCAGGCGATGAGGCGTCGGTCATGGCCGGCATTGGACTCCTTGCGTTGTTTGAAACTGCTTGAGCTTGGCCGTTTCACCAGCGAAGTTGGCCATGAAGGATACACTTGACGATGACAGCGGCAAAGCCAGAGGGGTGTGCTTTAGGGCTTGACATGTTGGCAGAAATGCAGAGCAGTGGCGGCGAGCTTCCCAGCGACGACAAAGATCACGGTAATGAAATTGAGATGACTGGAAGAGTTTCATTTAGATAGAATAAACAGAGTGAATGGATCGGATGGACTAATAAACGCAAGCTGCTTGGACGATGACGCTTCTTCCAGCGACACTGGACCTAGAATATCGTCAATGACATTGTGAACGGAGGATTATGCCATCACCTGGAACTTGGACTATCGAGGCTTGAGGCAATGCTTGCATTTGGGCAAACAGTGATCTTGAATTTTCAAAGATTGGCTCATAGAACGACTTGAATTCGGGAAAGCCCACGCCAAGGAACGTAAAGCAAAACTTGCCGGGACCGACTAAACCTCCTCCTAAACGACAGTGAAAACTCGTAGGTATAGTGGTCTCAAACCTGGAACGGGTGCTACGACGCCCTCATATGTTGGCTTGCCCATGTAATGCGGTGTGCGGAATCGGTGGTTGGATGCAATCGCATACAGCGGCAAGGAAAAGCTTCGAAAGTGGCGATTCGTTGGATCCATCTCGACATAGACCAGTCGGTACGACGACAGATATAGTCTTCCCCGTTTGCCGTAAAAGACGCCACCTTGGCCGGGATAGCCTGCTCCACTAAATACATTGAACGTAACATCATCCAAGACGAAGAGGAAGCGCTCAAACGGCGAAACGAGCATCGGCGAGTTGTCCTGGAGCAGGATTGGGTCGACCGACATGGCTTAAAAAAATGATCAAAATTGACATTATCCGGAAAAATCTGGATAGCGAAAATATAAATTTAATTGGTCAAAATAGGATGTTAGAATATCCAATAAAAACACTTCAAGGAAATATTTCAACCAATCAAATGACTTCATACTCACAACAAAGGCGCAAAGCTGCATTGTCCGAAAGTTCAGCGTCTTGTATCATATCTAGATGATAGTGCTCCTGCTCATTCGTATAACAGCCTTATCTCAAGCACTCCACCCTTTATCACCCCCTTCAATCATAGAAAATACCGTTTAATCTTCGCCTTTTGCATACTGGGACATTGTGCTGCCACGTCATTTCGTCACTAGCAATGAGTAAAAGAGGAAAATTCCTCATAACATTAAAATAATGATTGCTCCTTTTTGCCTGGATCTCCATGGGAAAATTGCCTAATAAGTAATTTGGTAGGAAATGTCCGAAAGGAGATTTCCTTTTCGCTTGCAATTGGGCGAGCCACAGGAAGAGTAACAAGACATGACCAGCGACCACATCCGAGACCTCATTGCGCTCTTTGCGCCCGACAGTTTGTCCGTCAACAGAAACGAACTTGACCAGTACGACCATCTCCTAGCCTCTGTTGTCTCACAGCTGGTAGTGCAACTGACGAAGAGCGTCAAGCAGCAAGATTTGCGAGAGACCAGACCAAACCAGGTGGGAACTTCGATCTTTCACCACCGACAGCGCATGATATGAGTTTCCAGGTGACATCATCCTCGTCACGACAGGCGGATTCGTTTACTCGACTGGCCGCTACTTTTGCCAGCAGCCATGGGATCACGCTGTGAGTTTGCTGTTGTCTTTCTGCCCTCACAACTTCCTCAGCTGCTTGTCGTTGACGACACGAAAGCGCTGCATGTGGGCTATCCCCGCGTGTGCTACGTCTCCCTTGAGCGCGTTCTCCTTCCCAAGCGTCAACCAGCTATCTACAGAGTGCCTTCTATCTCTCAATCTCCCCAAGCACAAGCGTTGCTTCAGGTAGTCATCTCCGTCAGGCGAATGTTGTCAAGCCAAACTGTAGCGCTATGCCGAGTTGCTGCAAGATGCTCCTTACGATATCCCACGTGCTCTAGTCTTGATTCGCAATCTCAGCGTCGAGCATTTGGTACTTCTAGCCATGACGTTCTTAACTGACGCTTGGTGCTAGTTCAATATCAAGCCATCATCAAACTTGTCGCCGCCGCGTAAAGCTTGGGTTTGCACTGACGCCATCATGTACCCACTCCTTCCGTCTTTTTCTGTGTTAAAGCCGAGTCAACTCTAGCTCACTGCTAGCCGCATGCTCTCCTGAGTTTCAAAAGCAAGTCAAGCAACACTCGAAACGTCTTCGTAAGTGGCGAAGAGCTCTCCATGACAACTGACAAACCGCTAGACTTGTCTCGCATCGGCACGGCATCGCTTAAAGACTTCTTGACGCTGCATCATCACAGCGTGATAGATCGCGTGCCGCTCCCTCCGATAGATTACAACGTGCAGCCCAAGCCAACATTTGATTCTGCTTACGTTCTCAATCAAATCGCCGCGTTGCCGAATCCAATGGACGCCTGGGAGCAACTCAATCGCATCCTCCGTCGGTTCGCTCATCGCATGGTATGTTCTTCTATCGCTAAGCTGGGCTCATCTCTATTCAGGCTCACCAGCATCCAGCGGTGCTCGAAAAACAGATTAAAGCCATGGCTTACGTGGTTCTCTTATTGATTCTATTCAAGAAGCACTCGCTTGTGCTGTCTGTGCTCCATCGTGCGGTCCAACTCGTACGTCTTGGTCTCGCCGCTAGTTGGACTAACTTGGCCGTGACTTTCTCTAGTTCTTGCTCAAGCAACTGGCAGCCCAATTGCTACCGTCGCTGACATCTAAACTCTAAAAGTTGAATTTGAAGGTGCTGCCAGCAGCCTTAGTTGCTTCGCTTGGCTTCTTCTTGACTACTGTCGTTCCTGGCGTATGTATCCGCTTGCCTTTGCCATAGCGCAATTGCATCTTTTGAACTTCAGAGCTGTTGTCTGTGGCTTTCCGCAAGGTCAAGTAGTTTGTCGACCCAGTTGTTGGAACTGGAGGAGGTGCTGTTACCGCGGCTGCTGGTGTCTTTGCTGACGATTTTTTGGCTGCTTTCTTGGAAGGTTTCTTAGTTGGGGCCATGTCGGCCAATTCTTCTTCGGAAAAGCCAACTTTGTCAAAGGTGAAGAGGAATTCAAAGTCGGTCTTCACAGGAGTTTGCTCGGGCACTGCAGCCTTAGTCGGTTTCTTCTTCTTTTTCTTTTTCTTCTTCTTCTTGTCAGCGGTTGCGGCTGTGGAGGCTGTAGCTTCGGCGGAAGCAGTGTTCACTTCCACACTTGGCGAATCTGGTTGCGGGTTTGATTTCGCCTCTTTCTTTTTCGACGGCGGCACTTCTTTGGCAGGTACAGAAGGCGCTTCAGGCGCTACATTGAATCCAAATTGAAAGCTTGACGCTGAAGGCTGCGGTGTCTTCTGTGTCTTCTTGAAATGGTCGGCTAACTTGCTGCTCATGCTTTCGTGGTCAACATGCAATTTGGTTCCCAATCCAGTAAAATCCACAAATCCGAAAATCCTTTGAAATTCCCAAAAAGATTTTAATTAATTATTTAAATGCATACTTTAGTCAAGTCAATATCATAAAATACTAATTGATAACTGTAATTGAATGTTGTACTATTAAATGCTGATTGGCTTATTTCTCCATGAATTGACCTTGATTGGTTAATTTTGTCCAATGAAATAATTCTTATTAATTTTCACGAAAATCTTGATATTTCTTGGAATTATTCAAATAGCTCGCTCAAGACAAGAAGAGCCAAAGCCACGAGGACAAGCGCTCTTTTGCCGCCATTTGCGAGGTTCTTCGGGGAAGAACGAGGCTTCAAGGTAGCTGTTCCGTACAGGTCTTGCTGGAGCTCGGGAGAAGGTGGCTTGAGGGTCACTTCGTCGACGGTAATGCTAGGCGAAAAAGTCACATTGCTGGTGGTAGAATTTAAGTCGCCTCGATCAACTTCATCGACCGCTGGTGTATCTTTAAAAGGAGCTGTTGAGCCATTACGAAGAGTAGTCGTGGTTGCGTTGACTTGTGCTGGTGGTATAGTTGAAGGCGGCTCGGTGGTCGCATTGCACATATGTGGAATTTGTCCGAGCAACGGATCATCGGAATCAATACATGGGTTCCTGCTGAGGAAAACACCACAGAGCGTGCAAAGGCGTTGAAGGTTTGGTCGCGCAGCCCATTGGTTTGCATGAAATTCAATCGCGCAAGTCTTGAGTGCCAATGTTACTGGAGGACTGCATAGATTGAGCATCTTTGTCAAGGGAGCTATGGAAGAAATGGCAAAATGCCAAGCCATTGTTCACAAACTCTCGACGTAGAAAGCAGCAAGTTGAATACTAGCAATGGTTTCTACGTGTTTATCCTTTCCCTATAGCGACTCCGTCGGTGAGTCAATCGTGTGGACGGGATCTTGGTAGAATCCGAGTCCCTTCCACATCAACCTCCATCCTCGTTCGCTTTGCTAGAAAGAGAAAAGATTAAAGTCGCCCGGCGTGGAGTGAACTTACTGCAGCTTCAATGTCTTGTTGCGTCAATGGGATATCCAACGACGCTCTGCTTGGTGGTAAGCTGGGCGTGTCTTCTAATTCCATATCTGCTTGATGGATGTACCCATCTGCGCTGTGCATCATGTTGTTTTCGAGGACAAGGACGCCGTCTGTGGAAATCCAAGACGACCGCGGCTTGTTTTCATCCTCAGGTGTCGTCATTGTGTTGCTCATCCTCTTGTCGTTCGTTTCACTCGTCTAGCAAGTCCGTCAGCAGCCGAACAGCGTGGCGATTGGCGTACTCTTTGATTGTTGTCGTCTTGATCAAGGACAAATTGTTCGTGGAGAGCTAGAATGTAAGGATTCCATCGCCATGGCGGCGCCACCTACAAGGATTCACCTTGACGACTCGTAGCTATGGGATTCTCTACCGAAGGTTGTCGAAGCCACGGATGTGCGGCCGCTTCTTCAGAGCTATACACATCATAATTGATGGAAATGATGGAAAAGTCTTACTGGATCCACACGGCTTCGTCATGCGATAAAAGCCTTGAAAGGAGATCTTTGGCGGCGCGGCTGATGTGCGTAAAGTCGTCGGAAAAGATCAACGAGCCATCACTCGAATGGCTTGGGAACTGCGCAAACAGCATTGCGTATAAACAAACGCCAAGAGCATACATATCCACTTGGATCGCATGCTTAAACGAGGGAAAGAGTGATTCTGCTACGACTGGATTTGGCACCATGGAGCTGGAAGCATTAAGAACGAAGGTAGGCAAGTAGCGATGTTCTTGGGCTGGTAGAGGAAGCGCTACAGAGTAAGCATGAGCGCTTAGAGCCATTTAGAGGAAATCTTTACCTTGTGCAAAGATAGTTGGAGGTCCGGCACGACCGAAATCAACTAGTAAAGCCTAGAGCGAACGCTTGAGTTGAAAAGGACGAGAGGGAGAGCAAACTGACCTTGGAGTTGGGATCGATTTCACTATATAAGATGTGTTCGAGGCGTACGTCGCCGTGGATCCAGCCACGAGCATGGAGATAGCAAAGCCCTTGGACAATATCAGCAAATGCTCGACTCAATTCAGCTTCCTGCACGATATGAGATCCTTAGCAACGACAGTGGAGCGTACGGAGAGTGAAAAGCCTGACGCGTGAGGTTCCAGGACACGTCGGTACACTTGTCCGCCTTGGGCTAATTCAAATGCGATTTCCACTGTGTTGGCCGACTCGTATACGTCAAAAAGACGGACAAGGTTGGGATGATTGAGTTTCGAGAGCACGTGGATCTCGCGTCGCATGTGTCGTCTTTGCTCTTTATCTTCGAGAAAGCTCCGTGGGAGGACTTTGAGAGCGATAACGTCGCCTGTATCTCGATGTGTTGCCAAGTAAACTTGATGGCCATCTCTTCCTAAAATCACGCGATTGGAGCCATTAAAACGAGTCTGAGAGGCGGACAGACGGACCTTCTCGCTTGCTGATCAAATAGGAGAGCTCATAGACAGTTGTAGCGTTCTCTTTCCAGCTTAAACTGGCGCAGCAGCCCCATGCCGCGCATGGACCATACCACCACACCATATTTTGAAGGAACTGACCAAAAAATTAGAAGTCACGATGACAATCATTTTTCATGTTGATAGTTCAGAATGTATGTAAAATTTTACAATTTGCACAAAACCACGATAAAAGTTAACCTCAAGCTTATGCCTCTAGCTCGTATAAAATGCATTTTTCGTGCCTTTGAAGGACTTTAGAGCTCGACTGTAGTAAGGAGACCGATCTATCGAGCAATGGAATGTTCGCAATGAGATTGGAACAAGGTGATGAAGACGACAGAGTGACGAATGCTGAAGTTTGCTGTCAACACGAACAAGATCTTGCGAATCAGTTTGGTATGGAGGAAGAGCAACTAGAGCAATGAAGATGAAGCTCCAAAGCAAGAGAGATGCAAAGCTGAGCTGGCTGTAGTCATGTGTAGCTCATGGGTGCAAGCGATGGTTGGATGCACGGCTGTCATGGATTGTAGCTCAAAGTTTCAAGAGCGTGCGAATTTTGGTTTCGTCGATCAGGCAAGGAACAAGACAATGTTCTATTCGTTCGTTTAGTCGTGGAGACGTTTGTTCAAAGACTCCAGCGGGTGAGATAGCAAAGTCAACGACATGGGGATGAGCAAGAGCTCGTGCCTGGCCAACCCTGATTGACGCTCAAGACGATTTGAACTGAGATTAGACTTAATTAAGTGGAGCTTGATAATAAGGGTAAGATCTAAGCTGCTGGTTGGTAGGCCGGCAAGGTGTCTTTGAAGCCAAAGTCACATTGACCAGGCGTGTACGCTTCGACATGCGTCGCCATTTGAGCAATGACACAGCAAGAGCAGCAGCAGGAACAGATGCAGTCAGTGCAGCCATCGCCAGCGATGTTGAATCGAGAGCGAACTGAGCTTCTTGCAGCCATGAGGACAATGGTTGAAATCACGAAAGCAGTGCATTGAACGTACGACTTCCACGTAAAGTGGCTCTCGTGGTAGTTGTATCGGTTGTAGTAATCGTTGCGGGAGAACCATCCATTCCCTTCCGCCGCGGACGAGAAGGACATTCCCAAATAGACGAGGTAAAGCAACCCATAGATCACCATGTAGGTCGTGCCAGAGGCTTCAACGCGAGCCATGGTCTGGCCCAACGAGACACAAGGACACCAATACGCCATGCAGCAGTTCGGCACAAGGTCACTGCAACAGTCGCAAATGCCAGCTTTCCATTGCCCCTCGAGGATTCCATTAGGATCAGCTTGGGGAGTGGCAACTTCGAAGACGACGTAAGGCACAGCAACAGGCACGGCAGTCTCGACTTGAGGTTGTGGCTTTGACATTGGCAGGAGGAAGAAAGTTCGAATATGGCAGGGAACAACCAAACATTTGAAAAGTTGGCCTTATGGATCGTATTTATTGAGCTCCAAGGGCCTCAAGAGCATGCAAGTGGCTTGGATGCCTGTTTGTTTACTCAACTAGCTGGTGAATATGGCATCCAAGGATGCTAGAGCTGCACGAACACAATTTTGTCACCGTGTACTGTATTGTGGTCATTGTCATTAGATTGCATGGATATTAATATACTGTATCAATTAATATACAAATATACATTAGTTATGACAGGAAAGTTCATATCCAACACTTCTTTCATGATTCCAGCTCTCAAAACAGAGAGATTGTTATTTCAAAGCATTGAAGAGACTGGTAAATTGCCGTTCTGGGTGTCAGAGATCTTGCTCTGAGCAAATTGTATGCATATTAATTGGATTTAAAAATACTTTTCAAAACAAATATACTGTGAAAATGCATTTTTTACTTTATTTATATTCCAAGAGTAACCTGTTCCATGTTGAGACAGGTTTCATTGGAAGTTGGAAGTTGACTGCCGAAAATAGAGAGTTTTCGGAGCCACTTTAGAGTTGAGATTCGAGATTGCCGATCTCAACTCTAAAGTTACATTTTTGCCACTTTCGGTGAGTGAGCATTTGAGAACGAAACTTATACGGACCCGAATAAAGACAACTCACGTCTTCGTTGCATTTCATCGACTTCAAACTACTTTAACCATCAGATAGACAGCGCTACTGCTCTATATGGTCTGAATGGACTTGATACGCCAAACTAAGTATGTGGGACGCATGCCTCCAGCTTTCTGGACGATTATGCGTATCTCAAAGACTTTTGAGAACCAAGCCACGGACCTGAAAATCTTTTGAGATCGAGATGGTTTCGAGAATATTTTATAAAGTTTTATTAATTTATAGAAGTACATATGGTGGATCTCAACCTCCAAAAACTCTCTAATTTCATAAATCAAACGAGTTCAAAGTCTTTGCGTTTGACAGACCGCGTTGGAGACAACTCGGTGACCAAAATCAACTCCAAAGATAGGTCGATGGGTGTGAAATTCAGCGATTATTCACCAGGCGACTTGTAACTGTCAATGCTGCTTCGAGTTTATTGCACAGAAAACCAACAAAGCTATTCAGCCATCAGGAGTCCATTGATGCCTCTGTCCAAATCAACCCCAAACCAACTACGGGGCTTTAGCCTATGTTTCCACCCCCCCACAACTGCGGGGATGCTAATACATATAGCGAGAAAGGCTTGACGACGTAAAATCATAAAACATAGCCTGAAATCAAAACTGTCCAAAGTAAAGTGGCTCCAGCTCGAATGGCTTTCATCTCACTGGCTTTCAAGAACTCATTTCGAGCTTGTCAGTTTGGGCTTTCCAACCTTGGAGATTATCAAAGTGATCCTTTAAGTGAGGAAGGAGACGCAATAAGTTTACATTAAATTGATGAGAGCTAACGTGCTAAGCTTTGTAGGCTGGTAATGTGTCCTTGAAATGGAAATCGCATTGGCCAGGCGTGTACGCTTCGACATGCGTCGCCATTTGAGCAATGACACAGCAGGAGCAGCAGCAAGAGCACAAGCAATCTCCAAACCCATTGCCAGGAATCTCGAATCGAGCTCGGACGGTGCCTCGAGCAACCGTGAGCACGATCGCCGCAAGCACGACAAGACATGGCTGAAAGTATGCACTCCATGAACCGCCGGAATTGATGGCATCACCACCTGACAAGCTGAGCCACATGGTCCATATCGAGATTGACGAGGTTGCAAAGCCGGCGGAGAAGAGATAGAGCACGCCGTACAAGACCATGTATGTCATGCCTGAAGATCCAATGCGAGCCATGGTTTGGCCCGAAGAGATACAAGGACACCAGAAGGCCATGCAGCAATTCGGAAAGATGCTCGAGAAACAACTGCAGAAGCCGATACTCCACTGACCAAGAAGGATTCCGTTCGTGTCAGTCAAACGGGGAACTTCAGACGCGACGAATGACACCGCCACGGGCATGGCAAGCTCGACTTGGTCGTCCTCCGGCTTGGACATGAAGCCAATACGATGAAATTTGAAATGGGCATCAGCTGAATTTTTTTCGAGAGTTCACCTGTTGCAATAGAGCCCGCGTGGACACATGCCAAGGCATCTTTGGGTTGCGGCCTTCGAGTCACTGGAGCGAAGTGCAGTCGATGCTTGGCTTTGAAGGCATGGATTCAGATTGGACACAGTGGCGAATGTAGGAACTTTGGTCTTGAGTCAATGCTGGATGGCAAAGTTTGTCCCGTTGAAATAGAATGGTTGATTGACAAGCTAATGGTGTCGATGCTTGGATAACCATTACCAACCGTAGTTCTGCAAAAAATAGTCTCCGAATAAATTATTGATGAGGAGAGACTGTATGCTATTGATAACAACGATGCACCTATGAGATGCGCTTAGTACAAGGGTGCACAAAGGCACTTTTGCACAGCAATTGGCATTTGATTGAGGGCACCAGGATCTCCAAGAGCATGGACAATTGCAGCTGGAATGTCTCCTTGAAGACTTATTGTCTTCGCATCTGGTTTCAGCCAGTCAAACAGACAATACTCTATAAATTGGTGATTACATTTATCTTAAAATATTATATGTAAAAGGGTATAGATTAAGAGAGATAACATTTCATGATTTTGTGATCATTACGATAAATACATATAATATTTTATACAAGTTATTATATAACTGAAAGAATTAATTTTGACAGTTGGAGACTAGCAAATGTGTTCCAACACTTACTTCGTTGTTGCAAGCGACCATTGCTTTCTCCTTTGAAAAGAACTGATGCGAAAAAAAGTTTGAAGCCTGTAAACTTGGCAGGCGGGCAATGTATCCTTGAAGGTAAAATTGCATTGACCAGGAGTGTACGCTTCGACATGCGTTGACATTTGAGCAATGACACAGCAGGAGCAGCAGCAGGAACAGATACAACCGCCGCAGCAGTTACCACGAATATTGAAACGAGCTCGCACTGTGCCCCGCGCAACCGTGAGCAAAATGGCTCCAATCCAGAAGGCAATTGGCTGAATGTACATTCTGAACGGTAGACTGTTGAAAGCCCAGTAGATGTAGCCGTCTGAGTCCGAGAACAAGACGGGGAAATACAACATAGTCGAGGACGCTAAACTCAACGAAGCCAGGTAGAGCACCCCGTACATCGCCATGTAGACCATACCAGAGGATCCAATGCGGGCAATTGGAAGTTTGGCGTCTTTGATGCTTGCTCCAACTTTGTTCCGAATTGCTGCATGGCCAGATGTTGCCCTTGCGTCTCGTTGGGCGAAACCATGGCCCGCATTGGCTCCTCCGGCGTGAAAACGGTCCTCCTGGTGACAGCTGACAAACAAACGGAGAGACTCTTCCTACAACTCATGGCAGCTTCAGTAAGGAGGACTGTGTCGGGATATTGAGGTAGTCCAGTGAGACCTGCAGCTCAAACCCTTCCCCGCTCACTCCATGCAGCTGTGAACGGTGTTCCATGGCGGAGATACGATATGCGATGATGAAATGTTAATGCACAAAGTATGCATCGTTTGGCCATTAATGTACTAAGACCAGATCCCAACAGGGCGTAAATGTCGCCGACCCATGCGGCCAATTTTGACTCCACAGCATCCTTTGCTCCACGACCTTTCTGCAACACGGTTATACTCTCCATGTTATCTACGACTAAGACGTGTCAATCAAGATCAAGAGACTCAAGCAAACCAGTAGACGTCGCCTCAAACATTCCGGTGGCGCAAAATCAATGCCATCCTGTGGTGGTGGAGTCACTTCACCTTCATCTATCCATGTTGCATCCAAACGTTAAATGAATCGACCTAAATGATTCGCGTAAATATTATCGATCGTCCACGTCGGGCGATGTTTCACGGGAAGAGCAATCTGAAGCGCCATGTCTTCTGGAGGACGCCAACCCAACGTCGAATGCGGTCTAGCCACGTCTCGGCAGGCGATACATGGGCTTGATCGACGCGAGCCATGACGGGGGTGTCTTCGGGATACGTTTTGTGTGGAGGGATGGCGTTCATCTCTTGCTTGTGCGAGGCCGTGACATGTGTCACGGCAAACATCTAGGATGGCTTGGGACGACGGTCGGAGGAGATGGAAAACCGACGCCATAAAAAGGTTTCGTCGGTCCGACGGGACAAGTCGTCTTGGGTTGTCTTGTTGTCCGTTGGGTGGCGGTTCTCTGCCATGACGCGTGTCTGGTATGCCGCTCGAACGGCCTCGACTCGGCGTTTGTGTCGTGTTAGTCGAGTCGATGCTGTTTGGGGGAGACTGAACTGTCTGCTGGCTTAGCCTTGGAGATGTGCAGCTCCATCTGGAGGACTTGGATGCGGTCGAGCAAGGATTGCTCCTTGGCGTGCGACGCAGCTCTGTCGAGCTGTGCCTGGGTTTCTAGGGCGTGAATATGGTTGTGTGCCGTGGCGATCTCTTGGTTGCTTCCATCTCGAAATTTGTTCCAGATCTCGATCTCCATGGCCGCGTGTTGAATCTCTTCTTGCGCTTTGTCGAATTGGCCCTTGAGAGTGTGGACTTGCTGCTCGAGTTGTTGGTTCTCGTGGACCAAAGCGAGCACCGCTCGGGCGGTGGCTCTCAGCTGGTCGCAGAGCCGCGCGATGATATCGAGGAGCACTTCATAGGCTTGGGTGGCCATCTTGCTGTCGTGTGTGTCTTTTGAAAATGGTCGAAAAGATTTTCGATTGAGTTCCGTTGCATCTCATATCAAGTTTGAGCGGATATTCCTCTCCAAACGTAATGTATACAACATCGACAGGTATACAGAGTGAAAGTGTGATCCTCTGGCAGTCGACGGTAGTTCGTTCGACGTGGCTGGGAGGTCGGGCCAAAGAAGGAGATGGACTCGCTTGAGCTCCTTGGGGGTCGACATGCCGTCTTCGATTTGTGCCAACCGAGGAGAGCACCGCGTGGACGCGGATCACACCAGCCATGTTCCTCCTACCGCAGTCCATTAAGCGAGTACATCTTTGAGCCGACGTCTACTTGTTTGCTTGAGGCTCTTGATTTTAATCGACACGACTTTGTCGTAATACCCCCAGCCACCATCCTTCCAACATGGCTGGGTTGGCATCAAACGCCACGTTTGACATTGCAACAAACGCAGAATTTTTGAAATGAATGACAACGACCGATATCCCAGGACGCTGGTGGTGACGTCCCTCTTGTCCTGGCTAAAGAACAGTTGTGCCGTGTGTGTCAAACCTTGATTCGGGAGAAATGTTCAATCCAAACTTCTTGGAAGGCCGATGAAGCTGCTCTCGACTGAACGCCAACATCATAGAAACGACAGTGGACATGCGTCACCCGAGGGGGGGATAGTCACGGCTTCATTTGCCTCATAATCCAAAGTGCGACTTCAATATTAAGAGATAAGACGGGTAGACAACTCATGTTGGTAAGCTGGCAATGAGTCCTTGAGCCCAAAACTACACTTTCCTGGAGTGTACGCTTCGGCTTGCGTCGACATTTGAGCAATGACACAGCAGGTACAGCAGCAGGAGCAAATGCAATCGCCACAGCACTCGCCAGGAATGTTCAAACGAGAGCGGACTGCGCTTCTTGCTGCTGTGACGACGAAGGTCGAGATGACGAAAATGACCAGCTCAAGGATCGATCTCAGTCCCAAATCGTAGATTTCGCCATGGTCGAAAAAGTCAGGGCCAAGGTAAAAGTCCAAATACAAGAGGAACAACGAGCCGAGGTAAAGCACGCCATAGATCACCATGTAGGAAATGCCAGAGGAACCAACACGGGCCATGGTTTGGCCCAACGTGACGCAAGGACAGAAGAGCGTCATGCAGCAGTTCGGCACAAGGTTCGAGCAACAACCGAAGACGCCAACCTTCCACTGACCTTGTCGATTCGCGTCAACTTGATGCACTAGTTCCGGTGCAGCATAAGACGCTGCGACTGAAATGGCTAGCTGGACCTGGACAGTCATGATAGCAAACGGCATCGCTTGCTTCACTTCATGTTCGCCGTCAGACATGGCAATGTCTTGAGAATTTTTCAAATGAAACACAGTACACAAAGTTAGGTAACACACTCTGGAAATAGTCAAAATCATCTCTGGAATGAGAGTTCACATCAATGCACAGCGGCATTGACGTTGTTTCCTCGCGGTGTTCACGGACTTGGGAGTTGAAAGCGCTGCAGAGGAAAGCGCTGTGAGCCATGACTCGTATCCATGCTAACGTCTCTTCTGCGGATTAGACGATGCCACCGCCATATCCTACCAGCGGACCACACTTGGAAAACTTTTCAAACATTCGACAGGCCACACGCACGCTGTCCACGTCATTCATTGTGAGGCGAATTCGCACATTGCTTGGAAAAAGTTTCAAGAGCAGACGCTGTAAAAATTTGAAACGAGTTGGATGACAACTTCCAAACCCCCAAACCAAGTCAACGCTTGGTGGAGACACCAGATGATGTGACCGAGCACATGAACACGGATTTGGTTGCTGGAGCTGAAGCAATCCAGAGAGATTATGCGTCGAGGACTTTGTAGAGCTTGCTCTTGGTTTGCATCCATCAATGGTCCAGCCTGTTGACTGTTCGATGTCAACCATGAAGCTTGGAAACGCATGGCGCTGCTTGGACATCTCCGCCAGTTCTGGCTGAATCAGGCTTGGCGTTGGACAGCCTTGGGTGAGAGATGTCGCTGTGGACAAGGCCAAGAGTTGGCATGGCCGTTTGACAGCTCGACATGTCGTTCTGGACATGATCCACTCTTCCCACTGCAAGAGAACTTTATGAGATTACTGTACCTGCCCCCCTTGACGTTGAATTCTTCCTAACTTGCCAAGATAAGACGACGACGATGGTGTTACGGCATGTTAAAGACTGCGGATATCTAAACTGCTAGGCTTGGTACGCTGGCAGTGTGTCTTTGAACCCAAAACTGCACTCGCCAGGCGTGTAGGCTTCGACATGGGTGGCCATTTGAGCAAGGACACAGCAGGAGCAGCAGCACGAGCAAATGCAATCACAACAGCAATTTCCAGGAATGCTGAAGCGACTGCGGATTGTACTTCGAGCAACAATAAGCACAATGCCAGCTAGGATAATGAGAAATGGCTGAAAGAGCGTTCTCCATGAAAGAGTGTCGTAGGGGATGAAGAATTCGCCGTTTGAAAACCACACGGCACCCCCGACGGAAACGGACGAAGCTGCAATGCCAACAGAACCGAGATAAAGCACGCCGTAGAGCACCATGTAGGTCATGCCAGAGGATCCAATGCGAGCCATGGTTTGGCCCAACGAGATGCAAGGACAGCACCATGCCATGCAGCAATTCGGCACAATGCTTGAACAACATTCACAGACGCCGCTCTTCCATTGACCCACGAGGATTCCATTCCCTGGAGGACGATAATAGCCTTCGATGATTGTATTCCCTTGAGGGCTATGATAGCCTTCCGTCTCGACGTAAGGCACAGCAACGGCTACAGGCAAGGCCAGCTCGATGTCCTCCGACTTTCTTGCCATGTGACCAAGACAACAAAATACAAAATGAGCATCTGGTCACTTTTAGACGAAGCAATTCCAACCAAGTCCAAGCGGATAAAGTCCAAGCACCTTGTCGTGGGCAATCTTGTCAAATTTGGACGAAAGGGGCGTGAGGATCAAATGTGGGTTATGCTGGATGCAACAGCGTCACTGTGGCTTAGCTTTCAAAGGCTTGTCGTTTAAGCTCAATGGTTGATTGACCTGGAAGCGTTGGGTTGCTTTATCTGCATTACATCACAACTTTTGCAAATTTCGACTCCAAACTTCCAAGAGCTCGTCCAAGAAGTACAGTGTACCCTTGGCTATCTTCTATAATTTGATTTTTGCAAGAAAATAACAAATATATAAATCACAAGGGTATTAATTATAACAGTAAAATTGAATCATTACACACGTCTATATAGAATCAGTTGACATAAGATATTATATTGTAAAGTCTATAAAACTTAAAATTAACTGCAGCCCAACGTGAAAGTCCCCCCCGTCTCCCCATGCCATGGATAAAATCCACCTTCGTTGTGGCAATGCAATCTATATTTCAAGTTAGATACCCTGCGTAAAGCTGGATTTGAGTCGAAAAGAGAGCCCAACCAACAGATATTTCAACGCGTAACCAGCCGTCGTCGTTGCGACGCATTGGTGCCGTAAGTCACCACGAAAACACCATCAAGACTTGGACAGTCATGAAAATGCGGCCAAACGACGGGGTAGGCACCGTCGATCCCAGTCAGGACGCCCACGCATCCTCGACAAAGACCGAGTCGTCGTATCTTGCCTCCTCCTCACTTGGACAGCTATCAACCTATCTTGACGGCTTCTTCCGTAAATTTTATCGTGTCAGCAAAGAAAGCCTTGGGACGCCACACCCCATCGACTCGTCACGTTGTGTGAATTGTCAATCAACATGTCGTCTTTGGTCGCAATCTTGGCTACACCAAGCCAAGCGAGGACCACCATGTTGACCAGAACACAATGCATGGATCGGACGAGCGGCCACTCGCTTTTGACATCTTGTTGATCGTCGTGCTTGGCAAACTAGACGACTGTTATCTTGCCTGTCGAGCACGCTAACACAAGCTGAAATATCCACCACATGAATGCCATCGCGAGATCCATGTATGGACGAAAGCAACCACGAGGCCAACGATATGCAGCAACATCCAGTCGAGGCAGCTGTTGATGGCAAAATCTCCACTTTTTTCACGCAGCGTCCAATGTCGTTCTAGCCGCAATCTTCCTCTCGCCACAGTTGTGCGTGGAAGGGGACTTTCCGACTTCCCAACTCGCTCTTTCTGTTGACGATGTCTTCATCGCCATGGGGGATACAAAACGAAGCGATGATAAATTGTCATGTTAAAGCTGGCATATGCCTAAATGCAGCGTCGATTCCATCACGGATCTAAATGTGATAGCTTGGCAATGTATCCTTGGAGCCAAAATTACATTGGCCAGGCGTGTAAGCTTCGACGTGCGACGACATTTGGGCGAGGACACAGCAGGAGCAGAAGCAGTAGCAGATACAATCCGTGCAGCAATTGCCAGGGATCTTGAAGCGATTGCGGATTGTGCCTCGAGCCACCATGATAAGGATGGATCCAATTAAGAGCGGCCATGGCTCGAAGTAGACTCTCCATGCGCCCGTCTTGGTATGGTTGTAAAAAACAAGGTTGCCGTCCGAGTCCCAGTACCAGAACGAGTTATACGACACTGTCGAAACCGCAAGACTCATTGAAAAGAGATAAAGCAGAGCATACGCTGCCAGGTAGACATTGCCAGACGGACCAACGCGGGCCATGGCTTGGCCTAATGAGATGCAAGGGCACCAGCACGCCATGCAGCAGTTCGGTACAATGCTCGAGAAACAATCACAAATGCCGCTCTTCCATCGACCCAGGGGCGATTCCATTCGCATCCGTCAACGAACCGGGTTCAGAGGCCACGAGTGGCAAAGCTCCAGGTGCGGCGTTGACTGGTTTGGACATCGGAGCTAGCTTTTCTGTAAAATGAGTTTTTGTCATCCTCTCCTATGTTGTTCACCCAAGTGGCATATAATTCGAATTCAAAGTAAACTTCGAGTTGAGCTCAATTCTGGCATCGCCATTGAGCTGTCCAGGCTACAGTAATGGAGCTGATAGATGGCCTAGACGAGCACCAGAGCTGATGCGTTAGATGGATTAATTGGCCTTGAGTTGTGGCGCTGGTTTAACAACTACAACATGCCACAATTCCGACAGCCGTCGCACCATCGTCTAGAGCTGCTGAAGTTCGAAAAAGCAAGAGGAGCGATCTACCAGGCTGAATGACATCTTGTTTGCTGTCCTCACGGTCACGCCTCCAACCCAGAACCCCCATGGCACCAACTGCAGTTGCTCTGCACAGGGTGCACAGGGGGAGGCTTTCCAATGATGCACAAGCTACGGAAATCCCCCCTTCATTCTGGCAATGCAACATAAATGTCATTCGGACGCGATGGTAAATTGTCATGTTCATGTTATGCTGGCATATGCCTGAATGCAGTGCCGATTCCATCCAAAGGTTGGATCTAAATTTGATAGCTTGGCAATGTGTCCTTGAAGCCAAAATTGCATTGACCAGGCGTGTATGCTTCGACGTGCGTGGACATTTGGGCGAGGACACAGCATGGGCAGAAGCAGGAGCAGATACAATCCGTGCAGCAATTGCCAGGGATCTTGAAGCGATTGCGGATTGTGCCTCGAGCCACCATGATAAGGATGGATCCAATTAAGAGCGGCCATGGCTCGAAGTAGACTCTCCATGCGCCCGTCTTGGTATGGTTGTAAAAAACAAGGTTGCCGTCCGAGTCCCAGTACCAGAACGAGTTATACGACACTGTCGAAACCGCAAGACTCATTGAAAAGAGATAAAGCAACCCATACGCGATCATGTAGACATTGCCAGACGGACCAACGCGGGCCATGGCTTGGCCTAGCGAAACGCAAGGACACCAGTACGCCATGCAGCAGTTCGGTACAATGCTCGAGAAACAACCGCAGATGCCGCTCTTCCATTGACCAAGGATGATTCCATTCGCATCCGTCAATGGACCGGGCTCAGACGCGACAACGGGTACTGCTACAGGCACAGCAACGGGCACGGCATTGACTGGCTTGGACATCGGAGCAAGGTTTTGTCGACTGAACTTTCGTCATCCTCAATCAGCGTCCGCATGGTGTTTAACCGAAACGACATTAATGTTATTCAAAGTCAAAGGAAGGTCTAAGTTGAATCTCATGGCTGCGGTCGCCGTTTAGCTATCAAGGCTGACAAAGCTGATGGAGCGACTAGAAGAGCATCAAGAAGAAGGCAGAGATGTCGAATTGAGCTCGAGAATTGGTCTTGAAGTGTTCAAAGGTTTTACCACTAGAGTGTTTAAACAGGATTGTCAATTGACTACCATGCCAACTGTCGCACGATTGTGCAGACATGCCTACGACGAAAGTTGGAGGAAGCAAGAGGAGCAAGCTGCTACACTGAATGGCAGAGAGCTTCCAGGTACGAAGAATAGACGTCCATGGCTTTTTTAAACTAGCTGGCTTGTCCACGGTTGACATCTTGCCGACAACTTGATTGAGCGAAGTTGAGCAATCAAACCCTGGCGAGAACTCGAGACAAGAATGCATTGAATATCCAACGTCGAGAGCACTTTGGCTAGGATTTCACCAGCTCCAAATGTTGGCAAATGCTTCGCCTCCAATGCAAAGC
The DNA here is from genome assembly GCA_021527685.1 of Aphanomyces euteiches. Taxonomy (NCBI): domain Eukaryota; phylum Oomycota; class Saprolegniomycetes; order Saprolegniales; family Verrucalvaceae; genus Aphanomyces; species Aphanomyces euteiches. The sequence continues at coordinate 1,685,586 of JAJGMV010000373.1, forward strand.
GCCCCCCGAGCCCCCCACGGTACAAATCGAAGGCGGTGACTCCAACAAGGGGGTTCGAGGGGGGGCATTGCAAGTATAGATAGCAGAAGACGACAGAGGGAAAACAGTGTGGAATACGGCAAAGACAATTTAATATTCCATTATGACGACGCGAGACAACTTACTCCAAGAAATTATGGGGAAGACTCCGCTCCCTCCTTGGCAGCCAACAATTCAAGGTACTTTTCCAAAAGAGGACGTTGTTCCTCTGTAACTGGCGACGAGATGCTTTCCACCGACGACGGCGACGAGCGAATGTACGAGACGTGCTTCTTGGCAGGGGCCGAGCGGATGTAGCTCACACGGAGGGGGGTCAACTCTTCAGTGGTGGTGGTTTCACCCACTTCAGCGACGTTGTCGGTGGTTTGGGAAGGGGCGGAGCGGATGTATGAGACGTGGAGGGGAGTCGAGGCATCGGCTTCGACTGCAGAGTTAGCTTGGGCGTCATGGCGTGCCTTGAGCAAGATCAATTCCTTGTCCAACGACGGCTTTTCAGCTTCAGTGGTGACGGATTCAGTGGTGGCGTCGGTGGAGATTTCAGCAACACTGTCCGTGTTGGCGTTGTTGAGCGCAGCCTTCAACTCGCCGGTCAGCTTGTCTTGGTGGGCAGCTTGGGCATCATGGCGGGCCTTGAGCAAGATGAGTTCTTTCTCCAACGATGGCTTTTCAACTTCGACGGATTCAGTCGTGATATCGGCAACGCCATCGGTGGTTTGGGAAGGAGCAGCGCGAATGTACGACACACGGAGAGGAGTCGAGGCATCGGTTTCGACGGCAGTGTTAGCTTGGGCATCGTGGCGAGCCTTGAGCAAGATCAATTCCTTTTCCAATGACGGCTTTTCAGCTTCAGTGGCGACGGATTCTGAGGTGGCGTCGGTGGAGATTTCAGCAACGCTGTCCGTGTTGGCATTGTTCAAAGCAGCCTTCAACTCGTCGGTCAACTTGTCTTGGTGGGCGGCTTGGACTTCATGGCGGGCCTTGACCAAGATGAGGTCCTTCTCCAACGACGGCTTTTCAGCTTCAGTGGATTCAGTAGTGGCGTCGGTTGAGACTTGGGCGATGCTGTCCGTGTTGGCGTTGTTGAGCGCGGCCTTCAACTCGCCGGTCAACTTGTCTTGGCGGGCGGCTTGAGCTTCATGGCGTGCCTTGAGCAAGATGAGCTCCTTTTCCAATGAAGGCTTTTCAGCTTCAGTGGAGTCGGTGGTAGCATCGGTCGCCACTTGCGCAATGCTGTCGGAGTGGGCGTTGTTGAATGCAGCCTTCAACTCGCCGGTCAACTTGTCGTTGTGGGAGACTTGGTAGTCGTGGCGAGCCTTGAGCAGGATCAATTCCTTCTCCAACGAGGGGCGTTCAGCGGTGTCAACAGGTTGGGCGGCAACATTGCTCACGTCAATCTGGCTCACATCCGTGTTGGCGACGACATCGTTGGACTTTTCAGCTTGGCCGACCGAGGCCCCCGTGCCCGAATGGGCATTTGGATGGTACAAGGCCAAGGCAGCGACCGTGCCGACGATAGCCAAGGCGGACACGCCGATGAAAACCTTCTTGTACTTGCTAAAGAACGTGCCGTCGTTGGGTTGTTCAAACTCGGGCGTGGGCATGTTTTCATCTGGGAGGTTGGGCGTCGAGGCCACATGCAGACTACGAGTCGCCGTAGGCGACATCTTCTTCTTCGTGAAGCTCAACATCGTCAGGAGCGAGCAAAATGCAAAATAAACGGGCGGCACGTGTACTCAGAGGCATTCTGCTCGGTCTGATTACAATCAACTCTTGACAGTAGCGCTGGTTTATCCTTCTTATACTTGACCATAAACCTCACCAAGTTGGGGATTAGCTAGATAAAGTTTCACAGGTTTATCGTAGTACTTTTTGCTACGTACAGTTGTAGTAGAAGACTAACTTTTGTCCAACAGTACCATAACGATAATTTTGCCATTGTTGGTGGTTTGTTTCAAATCATGGAGTGGATACAGAGCAAGATTCAAGTGGACGTGAATCCACGCGGTTTGGTTGATCGATGGCGATAAATCGAGGTACAATCCTCACTAGAGTATGAATCTACCAACATAGAGCTCTCAATAGCTATGGCTATCACGCCGAGAGGATAAGGATTGATAAAGATAAAGCACGAGAGAGATGACGAGTCTGTCTGGATGGTTTACCACGCTGGAACGAGAATGAATCAGACGCCACGAACTCTGTCGAGCAGATTGGGAGGGGGTGTAACCAGATGAGCATCCACTTACTCTAAGTACAAACATGAAGTTTGCTTAAACCACGGGCTTCTGTGTTGCATTCGTGCTGGCGATGCTGTTGTGTGCTTGGAATGGGTTTGGAGGCAAGACGTGGCATCGCCTCTACGATAAAACGTGCAAAGAATAATTTGGGAATCAACTTGGTATCGTCTGATAACTCGACGGAGACAACCCTTGCCCGACTCAGATAAAGCTCAACTTTTCAACTAGCGCCCTCGTCTCTCTGAGCCCTTCTCAAGTAGCTCAAGACACGCTCAACGCACGAGCCACTGCGGCCTGACATGACTTTGGAGCTCGTTTTTCAATGCATGTCGACGATATGTTTGTGAGAGGGTGAACCCAAGTCGGACACCCGTCTCACCCTTGACACTTCCATACGTTATAACCAGACGAGGGATTGAAAACCACAGGCGTCTGCTTGGAGGGTGGGGAATAAAGTCTTGCGACGGTGATATCGATGCTTCGACAGTAGCAGTGGCCCTTTTGAAAAAGCTGCAAGATGTGAGGGGCAATATTGGGAAATGTTCCTGCGATAGTTTCTCCAAGATGCTCAAAAGGCAAGCAAGAAGGAGCCCGTCGGCAAATCGACCACATCTCAGCACCTTTACTTAATGGAGAGTACTGCAATTTTCACTGGTGATTCGCGAGACCATGAGAACGACAGAAGATTGTTTTGATTGTACGAGAGTCGCAAGCTTTGTTGCGGTCCGGGAGCCAAGACGTCCATGGACTGTTCCCATTGAAAATCCTCCGAGTGTTAGAAGCCTTCAAGAAACTCTTGCTGAGTTCGCCGCCCACACAGCATCGACCCAGCGAAATCGTAGTGAGAACGACGAACATACAAATGACTCATGGCCGATTCCATGAGAGCCGTCACACCTTTGGCGACGTCGACGCTAGCCAGACGATGGCAGATCCATTTTCGTCGTGGAATCTCGTGGCGGGGAGAAACAAGGACTCTGAAAGCTGACTATCCCCCGAGGAATCGACAATCTAGTCGGTCACGATGGCGTCAATAAAGAGGACGACGACCAAACAATCTTCATCTTGGGTATCATACTTGTCCGTGCTGCTTCAACCCGCGAACTTGAGTGAGGAGCGTGGGAAATGCCAAATGAGCAAAAAGATCTTGGGGGCGTAATGTGTAATGTGCTGAGGGATCACGAGGGGTATGGGAAACAAACATACAGCGATCAAGAAAGCTTGCTCCTTTGACAGCTTTCTCGTCCGCAGTTTCAGGATTTTGCAAACGAACCCAAGATGAACGACGATCTTTCAGTCTGTACAATCTCTGGTGAACGACAAAGTACGATTTCGTCGCATCCGTGTTCAGCGTGGCTCTGCTTGGCTTCCTTGGTGGGTTGTGGTCTGCACAGGAATGACACAACATTGTCCATTTTCCGTCGTCCATCATTATGATGAAGTCCATCGTCCGCAATCCAAGACGGTAGAGACCTCGAAATCCCCACAAGACCGACTCGACCGGGGCGGTGTTGAACAAGTTAAAACCAACTCGTCGGCATCGATTCCGCCTCGTCCATGTGAATCGTACCAAAGTACGACAGGACGTCTTGGACATCCGGAGATGGAACAACTCATAATGTCGACTTGAGCCAGCTCCTTCCAGTGGGAGTGATCAACATCTTGGAGATATCAATATCACGACACTTTTCCATGGCAATATCAAGAGGCGAAATGGACCAGAGCCTCAGATCGTCCCCCCTCGGAGGCAATAGGGTGGAAGAGAAGAGCCATCCAGCCAATGTCCGTTGGTCTCACAGGTTGACACGACCACTGGAGGATGCGACGGAGCCAAGGATTGTCCATTTGGTTTCACCTGAGCTCCTCCGCCGTCGAACACAGCGCCGTCACCATCGTTTGTCCCGGGGCAAGTGGTGGTGTCGATGTTTGTCGTGTCACTTGACACATGTCAAGTCGTAAAGTTGACGTCAACTGACTGGTGCAACTTGACACATAGGTGCATTGTACAGTTGACGACATTGAACACGAATCCTGGAAGGACGAACTTGCTTGTTCTGCTGTCGAGACCGCCGCCGTGTGTTTTGTCCACACGACACCAGCAGTCACGAATGTGGTGGAAGACTTGACACACTGTGCGAGAATTTGACGTTTTTCCATGCGATGGAGGCGCATTGGCCAACGCGCATTGCTGGCGACAGTGCTCAAGTCTCGAGACCTGTTGGTTCACATCGTTGCGTTTCAAAATGGCATGCCCCGCGACCCCGTTCTTCGACAACAAGTCGCATGCTTTCAAGCTCGAACAAGTCCTGACGCTTTGGTACAAAGAGCGTGGTCTATCCCTCGCGCCGCAGACGGGGGAGGACTTGCCGTTTGGCGTTCGTGTCCTCCTTGCCTTGGGCCACATGTTCTTGCTCGTTGCGCTCCCAGTATCCACCACCAAGTAAGCCATGACATGCTTACCTTTGTTGACAATGGCATAGATATCTCTGTGATGTTGGCTTTGGCCGAATTTGCCATCGCTTTGACAAACCATGCAAGCCCAAGCCAAGCAACAAGACCAGCCGATGGATGCCCAGAGACGCGAATTCGATGCCACCAAGGCCGAGCTCCAGGCATGTCGTGAACAGCTCGAAAGCGCGCTCGCCGAAGTCCAAGAGAAGGCGGAACACGTCGACGTCATGGTGTCGCACTTCAACGACGTGGTGGAGGCTCAACTGAAACCACAACTGTATGAAGCCGAGACGACGGCAACTCAACTCCGCGGGGAAGTGGTTGACTTGCCGTCGTCTCGGCTTCCTGTAGTTGTGGCTTCATTTGTCCTTCCACCACGTCGTTGAAGTGCGACACCATGACGTCGACGTGTTCCGCCTTCTCTTGGACTTCGGCGAGCGCGCTTTCGAGCTGTTCACGACATGCCTGGAGCTCGGCCTTGGTGGCATCGAGCTCGCGTCTCTGGGTATCCATCGGCAGGTCTTCTTGCTTGAGTTGGGCTTGCATGGTTTGTCGACACGGAGGCAAATCTGGAAATGAGCGTTGGCCGAGGCTGCAAAATGTCGCCTCCGCATCGCATGGAAAAAATTCAATTTCTCTCAGTGTCCCAAGTCTTCCGTCGCCTTCGTCACTGCTGGCAAATTGAAAGAGCAAGGGCTATTGAACTGGAACCTCGTGTAACTATCGCTTGCCAAACATTGCTATGTGAAATGGCTCGCTGAATTGAAGTCGACTCAAACGCGCCTTTGACGGGGTCTGTTGCAATCTTGATTCTATCGACAACTTGTAGTCGAATAGCACTTCGTCTCGAATCAAACGCCCCAGGGACGTCTGTGATATCCCCCCGGCATTCGTAAAATGCCCGACACCAACAAACGTGTGTTGGCAAAGACCTCTCCCGGCTCCACTTGTTCTTAAACGTCAATCGTCATGTAATGGGCGCCTCGACTTGCTGGACAGCAAGATGGCTCAATCCAAGACGGCAGACACCTCGAAACTCCCGCAAGACCGACTCGACCGGGTTGATGTTGAAGTAGTTGAAACCAAGTCGTCGGCATCGATTTCGCCTCGCCCATGTGAATCGTACCAAAGTACAACGGGTCGTCTTGGATAGCAAGCTCGTAGGTTCTACTTGTGCCTTCCAGGGGGATTGTTGACATCAAACTCAACGAAGTCGACACGGTGAAGATCGTTGGCAAGGAGAGCATCGCCATCGACTCCTGCCATGTTCAATTACCGTAGAGAGCACAGCGCAGTCTGCCACTACTGAAAGCTAAACCAGCCACTTGCTTGAATTCCAACCTGCAGCAGCTACTGCCACGACGACGGCATCGCCAACTCTGGCCAACGCGCCTGAGCCCGTATCGACCACGAAGGAGCTGTTGCAATAAACGCATCGACATGTCATGAACCAAATCCAATGGCCCATTCTAAGCATAGATAATGTTACGGACCTTTCCAAGCATAAACACGTCTTGTCTCGACTAGGCGATTACGATTCCATCTCCTGTTTTCTAAGCTCAATTGGAGTACACAATGCGCAGTTGTCGCCACTTCGTAAATTATGGTGCTCCCTCGTCTGAGCCACACATTCCACACCAATTGGTGGTTCCTGTTGACTCTTTCAGCTCTGAAAGGCCCCGGTCGCTGAATGGCATCATGCTGAATAACATGAACGTTATCCGGAATCTTTTTTCACAGTTTTTTGCAAAAATCTCACGAATCATTTTTTCGTTTTTCTTGAAAATGTGTCTCCAGCAGGATCAGGCGTGAACGAATCGTTCATGCCTGGAAAAAGTCGTTCATGCTTAAGTTTTCCGGAAAACAAGAACGTGGCGTGAACACAGCATGAATGGCCTTATTATCCGGATTTGTTTTGAATTGACCAATGAAAAGCCTGAATTCGTTCGGGCCTAATAATGACCCAAGTGATGTCGCGCTCTAGCAATGTACTTGGTCTTTTCATTGACACCGTCTTCATCCCCCTCAGTCATCCACGTGGTTCTTGCAATATCTTCATTGATATGTCCCGACCGCCCAATACAAAAAAGCTGACAAACTCTGCCATGTGGTCATTTCCTTGGGTGACTTGATGGATCGTCCGACGGTAGAAGTCACTTCTCAGGGAGGTTCTCGGCGCACTCTGGGTCGCTTCCGACCAATTATCTTTGTCAGAATCAGTCATGGACTGACTTCGTCCCCAACTTTGAAGTGAGAGTGTCGTTGACGCTGGAGCATTGGCATGTCATTGTCCAATTTCCCCTCAACATGGCAGATAAAGGTGTTGTCTACGGCTCGACGCAGCCTCTCATTGCTGGTGTTCCTGCTGGAGAAGGTGTGTGGAAGGCCGACATCTTTGGATGCCTCAACGACTGGTGGCCCAACTGCTGCATGTCTTTCTTCTGTCCTTGCGTCTCCCTTGCGCAAACTCTTCACCGCGTCGGCATCTACAAGTACAGTGTTGCGTTGCTCATCTTTGGCGGCTTGTGGCTCTTGATGAACATTGCGGAATCTGTCCAATATGACCGCACAAAGCCTCTTGTCGGTGAATACCAGTGGGCTGCTGTTGACACGTGGGCCTTTGCGTACCTTGTCTTTGGCGTGATTTACCTCTTCCTTGTCGTCGATGCCCGTGCCAAGATCCGCAAGATGTTTCAAGTCCAAGGATCGTGGTGCGAGGACTTTTGGTGCTCGCTCTGCTGCCAATGGTGCGTGATTGCCCAGATGGCGACTCAAGTCGAAGCGTACGACAAGGGCGAGTGCTCCTTCGGCCCCAAGGACACTTTGCCAGGCTACAATGCTTAGACGTCTCCCTTGAATAACAATTCGATTCTATCGACGTTGATGTTCGAATCCTCTAGTCTGCCGCCTCCCAGTCCTTGTCGTGATGCATAGAAGCTGCCGCGCTCCTCACAGGTGACTCCTTGCATGGGAAGAATCGTCCCTTGGACCCGGCCCACGACAGTCCCAAAGTGACATCCGAGTGTCGGTCGTAAGCACAGCCACAAGTCCAGATTCGATTCATGGCGCTACAACAGTCCATCGCTCAGGTGTCCGTCGGCCGTCCGTTGCCGCCGTACTGTCGACTTGCTGGAGTCATGGCATTACCCAAATTTACGAGGGAGCTTTTGGACACGGGAGGCATGGTCAGAGTGCGCTGCGTTCCATGGACTATGGGACCAACTTGGGGCTGTTTCTGCACAAGCCGAGTCGAAACCTCGTGCTCTCGAAGGAGCTTCATCTAATTTTCAAGGGAGCAACTGCGAAGGTACAAATAAATGTCCATTTTGAATAAACATATCAACTACACGACACTGACATCAAGACACGAAACCTCGCAATGCTTCGGTTTCTATGGACGAGATCTCTTGTATTCGAAAACGGCTTCGAGGATACGAATGTCGGCCATGGAGAGACCATACCAACGATGAGACATACACTGGAGTTTGCGCATGGAGCTGTGGAGGACGTCTTGTAATTCGTCGCAGATAGCTCGTTCCACACGTTGACGGAGACCAAAATAGTCAAACTCGATGCGCATGACCTTGTAGACTGTCATGGCAGGGGATAATTTAGTTTCCCAGCCTTCAGTCATGGGTCCTCGACCACTTTTGGTGCACTGGTATGTTGTGGGGTCGAATTTCTGGGAGGCTGGACCTCGACCGGGGAGGTCGCGATGAACATGGAGGACTTGAACGTTGCGCCGCTTGAGTTCTTCCTTGGTAAGGCTGAGGGCATTTTCATGTGCACAATACCCTGGGAGATGAATCGACTCGCACTTGATGTGGAACTTGGATTTCGAGAAGAACGTGCTCGTCAGATATGACACACTCGACGGGAATGCATTCCACGTCTCTTCGATAAGTGTGAGACTTCCTTGGGGTAAGATCGCCGAGAGGACAAGCGGCACCGCTGCAAAAGTGTACACTTTGACTGTGTATTGACCTTTCGTGCGTGGAATCGGTTGCTGGGAAACGGTCGAGAGGTCCCCGAGGCTGCCATCGCGGTTGTCGTACGGTTCATTCTTGAGCACTTGGACCGTGTCGGCCAGGGTCATGTAGAGCTCGGCGATCTGGAAATCGTCGACGGTCATGTGAAGCGGGATGCGAAACTCATTGACCAGCATGATGAGTGATCTCTGGACGATAAATCGTCGAATGCGCGCCTCTGGGACACGGGCGAGAACCGTCCATGAGTGGATGCATGACCTCCTTCAACACTCACACAAGTTCACCTTTGTGCATGCTGACGCGACACTTCAGAGAGTAGGTTTTGACTTAAGATTTGTATACTTGAGATTCCCAGAGTGATGGTACTCAGAGGATAATTCCCAATGTTCCCAATGCGACGATGGTTTTTGTTGGGAACCCTCCCAATGAGATCCTACCTGGCGCATGGCAACGGCTCCGTAATACACATCTCTCATTGGTTGAATATAAGCCAATAAAATTGTTTTAATGTGTTGATTGGATAAAATTAGCCAATCAATGATTAGCTGCATTGACGATGCAACAGTCGAACGTTGGAAGAAACTGAGAATACGATCCGAGATGATTCATTAGATGGAGATTTTCCGGATAAGATTCCCAATAAGATCGCCGACAACGCAATAAGGACAGACGGATCGACGAGCATCATTAGCTGCATCATGCTGTGATAGCACGCTGTTTCAATGAGGACGCATTCGATTGAACAAGAGGCTGCTCGTCGGAGCGAGAGGAGTGAAGGGATTATCCATTCTTGCCCATGGAAATGGATACGAAGTGAATTTTGGACAGGAAGACGCAGGTGGATTGTTGACGTTATCATGGAAGGAATCTGCGTGTTGGTTTTGTCGATTTCAATGAAATATGTAACTGTGCTCCTTCAGTGCCTTTGTGCTTGCTTACGGTGCTTTGGAATGTTTACAAATGTTTCTTTCACAGTCGACTTCAATTTGATGTACGAGTCTCCACCGATGGCACAACCAGTCATTGTAGAAAGGCCGACAACTCTCTATCCTTGAATAGAATCTGAAGCCTACAACTTGCTGTAGCAGTGAGGGGTCTCCAGCACCCCACAGCCACTATTTTAAGCCTCCATAATCTGTGCTTAACAGCGATGTTTAGCTTTGCTATGGATTGATGACCTTATTGCAGGCCAAGTTGAGCTTGTTATCCGGATGAATCTGCAATATAGCCAAATTCCTCTGTCGTCCCTCATAGAACAGTTGAAAGCATGATGCGGTGTACAGGGCCGGCGAGATCCGCAACGACGGCGCTTTGTCGCATCGGCGTTCGGACACACGGAAGCGATACGGACCACTGACTCTATGTCGAGTCGTGGTTTGATACAAAACCAGGACAAGAAATGCGTCTGCTCGCCAGTTCGTGGGCTGTTTCACCGCCCAGATCCACCTGGATTGCACAAACTCACCGATCGATCTTCCTCCTGGTACAGAATTGGAGCGTAGTTTCAATGCAGAGTTGGCTCATGACCAGGTCTGGTCGAGCCCTGGGCGATGCTGGACGATGAGAAAACACGAATCAGTTTTCGAGAAGCAAAAATATCGCAGCAAATGCCGGCCCCGAACATGGAAGGACGGTGATGGTGAGGTGGGGAATGCCCAACGATACGACCGTCATGAACTGACCTGAAGATGTGTGTAGGGAAAGCAAGTCGCATATGAAAGCAAGTGAATTACGACGACTCTCTACGTAGACTAAACATCAATTTGATACCCAGGGAGGATTTCCTTGGGGCTGAAGGAGCACTCGTTGGCCGTGTACGAATCGGTGTGTGTGGCTATTTGAGCAAGAACGCAGCATGAGCAGAAAAAGGAGAGAACCAAGTCTTCAAGTTCCGAGCCTGCGATGCGGAAAGCTCTTCGAATGCGCATTCGCACAATGACGAGGAAAGCAAAGACTGCGACTTGAAGGAAGAATGCAATCCACGAGCCAAAGAAGAAGAGCGGAACACCCAAGCCTGATAGGAGGTACAGGAAGATGTTGACACCGTAGATGGCGCCAAACACCACCAAGACGTTTGTGAAGGGGTACATGCCAACGCGGTGGAGAGTTTGAGCCAACGACACACACGGGCAAATGAAAGACATGACGCAGTTTGGCACAATGTCCGCGAGGCAGTCGAAAATACCAGACTTCCACCGTCCGACGATAATCCCGTTGTGGTCGACCGCCGGTGCATTCGGAACTGCGGCAAGGTCGACACGCTTTGGAGGTTGGTTTGCAGCATACGTCACTGAAGCTGCTGGAGTTGCTTGTGGATCCACCGGCGTCTTCATCGGATCGGACATCGTGATCTCCTGGAAGGACAACGCAAACTGACCTGTCCTTGGAGTGCCAAATCAAATGTGCGAAGACGAGACGCCCGCTTAAGTCGAGAGCGTAATGTGAGTTACAACGCGTCGTAGAGGTGTTGGCGTCGTCCGGATTATTGTACAGATAAAGTTACTAATTTTTACTCTATTAATTTATGATCATGATAATTAATAGTTTCCTGATTATTTGTTATTACAGGTGACATTTGTTGCAAAGCCCAAGTGATCACTTCATGAAGCCCCCGTTCTCTAATCGTCAGTGCATAGTCCTCCTGGCAATACTGATGAGGACGATACCAAGCTGGGAGCTAACCCAAGGCGCTAGGAACTACGGTAGAGGTCTCGCTTACTGTAATTCCCTTGCTTCAGCGCAGTTTTTGGTCTCCATTACACTTTCCCTCGCCAAGATGGCAAGAAGCCCCGTCGTCCGCTTGCAATACACTTTCGCCCATTTCATGTTGTAAAATTATTGGGGTTGCCGTTCAAAGCATGTCAAATGGATGTTCTCATCCACGTCGTAACAACTTTGACTTGCACTGATCGTTCTCCACTTAACAGACAACCAGCGAGGACGATCCGATGTTGTAAATTACTTTGAAGACTTTTATTTAAGCTTACAACCAGCTAGCGAAAAGCACGGCGGAAGCGGCAAGAACAGAGAGCGGAATGGAAGTCGATGCAGAATTTGGTGATGTTGTAGGAGCACCAGTTGAGGGGGCAGTCGTGGGGGCTGTAGTCGTAATGGTGGAGACTGTGCCATTGCTTGCAGTTCCCGAGCTTGTGCTATTGTCAGGAGATACGCCTCCAGCTGAACTACTCGTCGAGTTGGAGCCATCGTCAGCTCGACTGGGTTGAAACTCAGGTGGAGAAGATGCGGGTGCACCAACATCAATGCCTTGCAAAGTCTTGATCACTTTCGCCCAGTCGGAAAACTTCAAAAGGCTCAAGTCGTACAGAGAGGTGTTGCCAAAGACTCTGCAATCGCCAATCTCATCGACAATGTAGTCAACCACTTGGCCTTGGTTGTCAAGCACGGTCGCGCAGTCGGGGTTCGAGTCGGCCGTGGCCAAGACATCCGCCGACACATTGCCCTTGGAAAAGTCACTGAGGGAGACACCAAGCGCCGTCAAGCAGCTCGCACCAGAGTCTGTTCCCCACGCAGCGTCGACCAAGTTGAAATCGTCTTGGGTGCAGTCGGGCAGATCATCGCTTTCGGTAGATTGCAACAGACTTGTGTCCACCTTGGTGACGTCGATGCCAGTCAAGCCCTTGAGCGCAGTCGCCCATGCCGCCACGTATCCCTTCTCGTCGTGGAAAGTCATGTCGTAGAGGGACAAGGACGCCGAGAGTTGGCAATCTCCCGAGGTATTGACAACCACATCGATGATGTCGTCTTGGTTGCTGAGGGCGGTCAAGCAATCGTCGTCCTTGTCAACTTTAGCCAACACGGAGGCACTTGCAGTTGGAAGCGTGGCAACGGTGAGTTGATATTTGCTCAGGCACTTGGCACCGTACTCGCCCGTCCACGCCGCTTGGACCAAGCTAATATCCGCTTGCGTGCATTGTCGAGTGGTTTGGGCAAGACCAACGGACGATGTGAAAGCGAGAGTCAAGTAGATGGACTTCATGGAGAGTGGAAATTTTGAAATGAGCAAAGAGTCCGTCTCAATGTCCAGCGACCGTCCAACCATCAACTTGTGGGTGCTGTTGAGCGGTCGTGACGCCCAAACATTAAAACTTCCAGTGCATTGCATGGATCGAGACTGTCTGTTCATTTGTTCGTCCTGCGTCACGGTTCCAACCCACAAACGAGCGGCAGATATCCCATGATTTCACACTCGTCTGTCCTGAATCTGTAAAAATTCAACGACCCGGATTGACTCTGATGGCTGTGCCAGGAGGTTGGCAACTTCTAGCACTCGATCTGAAGCGTACATCGCGATAATGCCAACTCAAACTCGTTTCACAAGAGCAGACGATGAATTTGCAGCCATGAACGCCTTGGAAATGGCGATAAGCCATCTCCTTCATACCTTCCCACGATCCCCCGACCATGGTCGAGCGTTGGATGGCCACGCTTTGTTTGGAAGTCGTGACAAATACTAACCCATCTGTCATCTGGACGTCATTTCCTGCATCGCTGGGTCGTAAAGTTGCAAGAAAACAACGTCGAGGCTCGACTTGGTGCATTTTTCAATCTCTACCGTCAGTATGAAGTCGTCCGTTCTCGCCGTGCTCTTTGCCTTCGTCGCTGTCACATCGGCGCGCCAAATGCAGCGATCCGACCCGAATGCAATCAACAAGTGCACGGGCGCTGTCCAAGATATTATCAACAAAGCCACCACAAATCCCCAAGCGCAAACTTGCTCGACGGACTCTGGTGTCAAGTTGACAACACTTACAGCAACGACGGGGCTCAAGGCCGACGACGCCAAGAAGATTGCCCTCGCGGCGAGCTGTAAGAAGTGGTTTACTGATGTCAGTAGCACGATTGTTGCCAACAAGCCAGCGTGCGATTTCTACGATCCCAAGACTGGCACGGCTAGCAAGTCATCGACGTCCAACACAGCCAAGTTTAAGTGGAACATTCAAGACTTTCTTCGCGATGCCAACAAAATCAAACCTGCTGCTGCCAAGCCCAAGACAACGATCAAACCATCGCCTTCGAAACCCAAGGCGACTGCCAAGCCTGCGACCACAAAGAAGTTGTTGCGGTAAACGCGTCGGATGAACATGAACTATTTCTCTTCCTTCCTGCTCACGAAATGTATCTCTCAGAGATCTTGCGCAGTTCACTGAGGTGTCTGTGCCTCAGTATAATACTTGGTACTCCTGTAGTCATGCTTAAAGCCAAGTAGCTCAAACACGACAGAAGTAGCGAGGCAAAACATTCCGACTGCATCCAACCTACATCGAAAGACAACCGATCCTTTTGTCGAGTCGCCAGTCAGCCGACTAGGCGCCGTGACTAAGCGGCAATGTTTCTAGCCTTAGGTTAGAACTGAGAGCCATCTAATCAAGTGCCATTCTCTCCATCTCCGCGATTTCGACTGCTGTTGTCGCCCGGAAGTCTCAACAGTCTCGACCGCCCATGTACAGTAGCGGCTAGCTACAAGTGCGGGGGGGCTGTCATTGAGGGGGATAACCACCGTATTGACAGGTGAACTTTGTTGTGTGATGAAGTGCTTTCTGCAGCAGCAACCTACTTTGAGTCGAAGATGCGTCACAAGTTTGGTTTGGTATTTATTTCCTTCATACGATCCACATCAATCGATGGCATGAAATCCAAAGAAATTGATTCATATTTACGTCTGAGGGCCGACAGCCTCGGATCTATCTCAACAACTTCTTTGTGGTCGCAGGCTTGGCCGTCGGCTTGGGCTTGCTGGCTTTCGGCTTGATTTTGTTGGCGTCACGAAGAAAGTCTTGAAAGTTCCACTTGAATTTGGCCGTGTTGGACGACGACGGATTGCCAGCCGTGCCAGTCTTTGGGTCGACGAAATCACAAGCTGGCTTATTGCCAACGATCGTGCTGCTGACAGGACCGGGTCAGGTCACAGGTTTTTTACTGGTTTTTCTTATGGTTTAATTCAATTTTCTGATCAGATTTTAGGTTTTTCTCATTCGAGCGGCAATTGCGAAGCCTTAAACTGCGCGGACGACGTCAGACATCCGCCCAGAAAATAGCGCTCACCGCAGCGAAGCGGAGGTCGAGTGAAAAATTTTCTGCAGGCGGATGACTCGGAGGAGGAAGCCCCCAACGTGCACCAAAAAGGGGTTTCTTTATATTTTCTCTCATCGGGCAAGGCGGCAGGTAGGCCGCAAGGCCGTGCCGCCACCCTGATGAGGCCTGCTAGACAAAGACAAAGTTGGGCGCGTTAACTATTCCTTGTGATGGAGATATGTTCAATTTTGTAGTGTGACCCAAAAGTGTGACCTGACCCGGATATGACCTGTTTCGGACACTACCGACACCAGTAAACCACTGGTTGCAGCTCTCAGTGTTGGCGATCTTCTTGGCGTCTTCGGCCTTGAGTCCCGTGGGTGTCATAAGTGCCCTCAACTTGACGCCAGAGTCAGTCGAGCATTTTAGCGCTTGGGGATCTATCGTAGCTTTGTCGATAATGACCCGGACGGAGTCCGTGCACTTGACGATCGCATTCGGGTTGGTGTTTTGCATTTGGCGCGCAGTGGTGACAGCCACAAAAGCGAAGAGCATAGCGAGAACGGACGACTTCATACTGACGGTGGAGATTGAAAAATGCAAAGAGTGAGGTCTCGAGTTTGTTTTCTAGCAAGGGTTGTCACTCACAACCCAGCAGCAATAAACATTGAGATCGAAGATGATTTTCAACTTACAATCTCCACGGTGACAGTCCATTTCTCGCGAATGCTCGACCACGGATGTGGCGATCGTGGTGGCACAAAGTGGAGAAAACTGCTGGCAGTCACAGCGAGCGGGGTGACGCCTCTGAATCACGGGACATCTGCTGCCAGAATGTGTGGTCCACGATCGTCGACCATCACTTTGCTTAGCTGCCATGGACTGCAATGTGGACGAGCATGGGAGCTGGCATCTGCTCGTAGTTGCGATCCATGCAATGCACTGTAAGTTTGAATGTTTGGGCGTCACGACCGCTCAACAGCAACCACAAGTTGACGATTGGACGGTCGGTGGACATTGAGACGGACTCGTTGCTCATTTTACGTTTTCCACACTCTCTATGAAGTTGATCTACTTGACTCTCGCTTTGACATCGTCCGTCGGGTTTGCACAAGACACTCGGCAATGCACGCAAGTGGATATTAACTTGGTCCAAGCGGCGTGGACGGACGAGTATGGTGAAAAGTGCCTGAGCAAATATCAACTCACCCTTGGCAAGCTTCCAACTGCGCGTGCCTCCGTGTTGGCTAAAGCTGACAAGGACGACGATTGCTTGACCGCCCTGCTCGCCCAAGACAACATCATCGACGAGATTGTCCACACCTCGGGAGATTGCAAACTTTCAGAGACTTTGTCGCTCTACGACACGACTTTCCACGAAGACAATGGATTCGTGACGGGATGGGCGACTGCTCTCAAGGAACTGCCTTGTATCGACGTCACCAAGGTGAACACGTCCCTGTTGCTATCCACCGAAAGAGATTCTCTACCAGACTGCACCCAAAACCATTTCAACTTGGTCGACGCGGCGTGGGGAAGAGACTTTGGTGCGAGCTGCTTGACGGCGCTTGGAGTCTGCCTCAGTGACTTTTCCAAGGGCAATGTGTCGGCGGATGTCTTGGCCACGGCTGAATCGAACCCCGACTGCACCACCGTTCTGGAACACCAAGGCGATATCGTCGACTACATTGTCGATGAGATTGGCGATTGCAGAGTCGTTGGCAACACCTCTCTGTACGACTTGAGCTTTTTCAATTTTTCCGAGTGGGCGAATGTCATCAAGACTCTCGATGACATTGACATTGGTGCACCCGCATCGTCTCTACCAGAGTTTCAACTGAGTAGTTCTGCTGGAGGCCTGTCTTCTGACAACAGCACAAGCTCGGGAACTGCTAGCAATGGCACAACCTCCACCACAACGACTACAGCCCCGTCGACTGCTGTTCCTTCAACATAAGCGAGATCTCCATCGACTTGGGTTGTGCTCTCTGCTCTAGCTGCTTCCGTCGTGCTTGTCGCTAGCTGGAATGGATGAAACATTTTACGAAGTCAGACCCTCGTCGAGAGATGGCATCGAGTCATTGGGCTTCCGTGCTGTTATTGCACCATTGAGTACTCTTGCGAGGTCCAGCGACCGTCCAACAATCAACTTGTGGTTGCTGTTGAAGTACTAAACTGTACATTGTACATTGCATGGATGGAGTCTGTGACAAGCCGCTGGGTCCCTTGTTCGTCGAGCGTCACAGCTCCATGGCGACAAATCAAACGATTCGTGACGGTCTGCGACTGTCGATGTGGTGTACGAGCGGCAGATATTCAAAGTCGTCACCCCGTGTGTCGCAACTCTACGACCAACAGTGATGCTCCAAAGAGGTTGACAACTTGTTGCGCTCGTTCTTCAACCAGCGTCGCGAAAATGGCAAGCCAAACTCGTTCCAGAGATGAATTTGAAGCTGTGAATGCCTTGGAATTGGCAACCAGTCGAGCTTTTCCAGTGAGCACGTTACTGCACTATGAGCGTCACAACCATGGACGAGTCACCTTTCACTGGTAGGTCATGTAATATGAAGCAAAACCTTTCGTTAGACTCACAACCAGCTAGCTAAAAGTGCGATTGAAGCAGCAAGAGCAGAGAGCACGACGGAAGTCGAAGCTGACTTTCGCGTGGTTGTGGGAGCAGCAGTCGTCTTGGTCGAGACTGTGCCATTTCCACCAGAGCCTGAGCTTGTGCTGTTGTTGGCAGAGACGCCACCCACCGAGTTGCTGCTGGATGCGTTGAAACCATTGTCCGCTCGGCTCGGTTGAAACTGAGGAGGAGCAGGCGCGGGTGCACCGATGTCAATGCCTTGCAACGTCTTGAGCACATTCGCCCAGTCGGAAAACTTTAAAAGGCTCAAGTCGTAGAGTGTCAGGTTGGCTGTCACCTTGCAGTCACCCACGGTACTCACAATGTAGTCTACCACTTGGCCTTGGTTGTCCAGCACGGTGGCGCAGTCGGCGTTGGAGTCTGCTTTGGCCAAGACATCCGCCGACACTGTGCCCTTGGAAAAGGCACCGACGGAGACACCAAGCGCTGACAAGCAGCTCGCACCAGAGTCAGTTCCCCACGCAGCGTCCACTTGGTTGAAATCGTCTTGGGTGCAGTCGGGGAGTTCGTCACTGAGGGTGGATTGCAACAACGTCGTGTCGACTTCGGTGACGTCGATGCCAGTCAATCCCTTGAGAGCTGCTGCCCATCCCGCCACGTATCCCTTCTCGTCGTGGAAAGTCGTGTCGAAGAGCGACAAGGACGCCGAGAGCTGGCAGTCTCCCGAAGCATTGATAATCGCATCGATAATATTGTCTTGGGTGCCAAGGGCAGTCAAGCAAACTTCATCCTTGTCAGCTTGAGCCAAGACGGACGCACTCGCAGTTGGAAACGTCGCAAGGGTGAGTTGATACTTGCTTAGGCACTTGGCACCTTCCTTGACCGTCCACGTTGCTTGGATCTGGCTGATGTCCGCTTGGGTGCACTGCCGAGTGGTTTGAGCAAGAGCCACCGACGTCGTCAAGGCGAGGGTCAAGTAGATGGACTTCATGGTGTGTGTGGAAAATGTGAAATGAATAAAGTTTCTGGCGTGGCTGTGTCTGCACAACTTTCACTTGTCGTGGCCGTGAGGGGGATCGCGTGGCAGGAACAGTACAAACTTGAAATGTTTGGCCAGAGCATGGCAGTGACTAATGGATATTCGTTCAGCAGAGAATTGTAAATGACTCATGGCCAGGGGTTTCAAACTTGTCGGCTCAATGGATCCGACAGCTCAGTAGTAGGAAGAGAAGACGCTCAATGAGGCCGCTCGCGCATCTTCTATCGCGAAGTTGGGCGTGGAAGGAGCAGAGAAGAGATCCATTTCGGTGTAACAACCACGTTGACCTTCACGTAAACAGGATGGCAAAATCCAACAAACCGCGTGCCTTTGGTGGTATTTTGCACAATCGTTCCTGCCAAACACATTTAACAGACTCAATTCGTTGCATTTTTCAATCTCCACCGTCAGTATGAAGTCGTCCGTTCTCGCCGTGCTCTGTGCCTTCGTCGCTGTCACGTCGGCGCAACGATCCGACCCGAATGCAATCAACAAGTGCACGAGCGCTGTCCAAGATATTATCTCCAAGGCCGCGACAAATCCCCAAGCGCAAACTTGCGCAAAGGACTCTGGTGTCAAGTCGTTGACGGCACTTGTAACGACGGGACTCAAGGCCGACGAATCCAAGAAGATTGCACTCACAGCGAGCTGCAAGACATGGTTTACAGGAGTCAGTGGCAGCATCAAGGCCAAGACTCCTGCCTGCGACTTCTACGACCCCAAGACTGGCACGGCGGGCAAGCCATCGACGTCCAACACAGTCAAGTTTGAGTGGAACTTTCAAGACTTTATTCGTAATGCGTACAAGGTGAAACCTGCCGCCGCCAAGCCCAAGACGACGGTCAAACCAACAACTGCAAAACCCAAGACGACTGCCAAGCCCACGACCACAAAGAAAATATTGCGATAAACACTTCGGACAAACATGAACTATTTTGCTTTCTTCCATGCATTCACGACGCCATGTCGAGCTAGGAGATATCGAGAGCTGCAGCTACGTAGCAGTGGAATTGCCATGAGACTCGTTGCAAAGTAGAGCCTGTGTCTATGTGTGGTCGTCGTGGAATACATAAAAATCTATAGCATTATATGATGCTTACAACCAGCAAGCCAAAAGCACGACAGAGGCAGCGAGAGCTGAAAGTACTACTGAAGTCGAAGCTGACTTTCGCGTGGTTGTGGGAGCAGCAGTCGTCTTGGTCGAGACTGTGCCATTTCCACCAGAGCCTGAGCTTGTGCTGTTGTTGGCAGAGACGCCACCCACCGAGTTGCTGCTGGATGCGTTGAAACCATTGTCCGCTCGGCTCGGTTGAAACTGAGGAGGAGCAGGCGCGGGTGCACCGATGTCAATGCCTTGCAACGTCTTGAGCACATTCGCCCAGTCGGAAAACTTTAAAAGGCTCAAGTCGTAGAGTGTCAGGTTGGCTGTCACCTTGCAGTCACCCACGGTACTCACAATGTAGTCTACCACTTGGCCTTGGTTGTCCAGCACGGTGGCGCAGTCGGCGTTGGAGTCTGCTTTGGCCAAGACATCCGCCGACACTGTGCCCTTGGAAAAGGCACCGACGGAGACACCAAGCGCTGACAAGCAGCTCGCACCAGAGTCAGTTCCCCACGCAGCGTCCACTTGGTTGAAATCGTCTTGGGTGCAGTCGGGGAGTTCGTCACTGAGGGTGGATTGCAACAACGTCGTGTCGACTTCGGTGACGTCGATGCCAGTCAATCCCTTGAGAGCTGCTGCCCATCCCGCCACGTATCCCTTCTCGTCGTGGAAAGTCGTGTCGAAGAGCGACAAGGACGCCGAGAGCTGGCAGTCTCCCGAAGCATTGATAATCGCATCGATAATATTGTCTTGGGTGCCAAGGGCAGTCAAGCAAACTTCATCCTTGTCAGCTTGAGCCAAGACGGACGCACTCGCAGTTGGAAACGTCGCAAGGGTGAGTTGATACTTGCTTAGGCACTTGGCACCTTCCTTGACCGTCCACGTTGCTTGGATCTGGCTGATGTCCGCTTGGGTGCACTGCCGAGTGGTTTGAGCAAGAGCCACCGACGTCGTCAAGGCGAGGGTCAAGTAGATGGACTTCATGGTGTGTGTGGAAAATGTGAAATGAGCAAAGTCGACAGACACGAGTTGGGTGCGCCAGCAGAGAAGGTGCAGAAATCAACCTGTCGCCGTCTTGGATGATCGCGTGGCAGAAGCTTACAGACTTGAAATGTTTTCGCAGCATCAGGGCAGTGAGCAACACCTGGTCATGTGTTCGTCCAGCGTCACATCTCCATGCAATCCAATCAATCCCTTCATCCTCTTCTTGGGATGTGAATTACGACCGAGCGACACTTCGCCCGAGATTTCAATTTTGTCTCCATCACCTGAACGCATACTGGAAAGATTCGAACCCTCAGTAGTAAGACTAGAGGCGATGTCAAGCCGCCTGCGCTTCCTCTGTCTTTCTTTCTTCAGCTAGCTTGGACGATGCTGTGATTTGAATGATTTCCAAGCCATTCGTGATGGAATGGCTGTTGCGACGCTGCGGAATCAAGTGCACTTTGCACTTTGACAACTATTAATAGTACATTGCACTTGACTGTCGTTGCTTTGACCAACGATCGCCACCAATTCGGTCGTGCATTCGGGAGATTTGGGCGTGACAACCACGTCAACCTTCATTAAGACAACGTGAGAAATCCAATTTGGATCCATCTGCCTTCTGGCTCTCGGTGGCACCATCGCACGATCGTTCCTTAGCTTAACTCGGACGACACTGGTTCATTTTTCAATCTTCAACGTCAGTATGAAGTCGGTTCTCGCCGTGCTCTTCGCCTTTGCTGCTGTCACATCGGCGCGCCAAATGCAACGAGCGGACCCGAATGCGATCAACAAGTGCACGAGCGCTGTCCAAGATATTATCTCCAAGGCCACGACAAATCTCCAAGCGCAAACTTGCTCGACGGACTCTGGCGTCAAGTCGTTGACTGGGCTTGCAACGACGGGACTCAAGGCCGACGAATCCAAGAAGATCGCTCTCACTGCGAGCTGCAAGACATGGTTTACTGGCATCAGTAGCTCCATCATTGCCAACAAGCCAGCGTGTGACTTCTACGACCCCAAGACTGGCACGGCTGGCAAACCATCGACGTCCAACACGGCCAAGTTCAAGTGGAATTTCCAAGACTTTATTCGTGAAGCTCACAAGGTGAAACCTGCTGCTGCCAAGCCCAAGACGACTGTCAAACCATTAACTACAAAACCCAAGACGACTGCCAAGCCTGGGGCCACACCCGCAGCTACGTCCACGACGACAACGTCGCCAACTCCCGCCCCAACTTCCAAAGGGGCCACTACCGCTGCCCCAACGACTGCTGCCCCAACGACGAAAGTCACACCGACTGTGAAACCAACAAGCGCTCCTATTCTAAAGTCAACCGTGCCTCCTTTGACCACCAAGAAGCTGCTACGATAAACGCCTCAACGTAATAAGAATTATTTCTAATGCCAAGAGTTATGTTGTCGTCGTTTGCCGATCAAGGTCGAGCTATACCGTCAGATATCGTGGCTGGGGCTCTCATAAGCCATTGGCGACAGCTCGGGGCGGCGAAAATCCTATTCCTTTCATAGATGGCCGTTGCCACGAGTGGCTGCAAAGTCTTGAGAAAAGTTTTGTCGGGAATTTTGGACGACAAGAGAAAGCCATTCGCCGTCTTGTTTCAGTAAATGCTGCCTGCGAGTGTCCGAGTTCTTCACCGGCGTGACGACGCTTGGCCTGAAAACTTTAACCATAAACTTTATAGTGTTATAAGTAGCGCTATAGCAATGACTCATCTGCGACTCGAAGATGGACAGAGACTGATGCTGCAGTCGTCGGTTTGGTTGTCGTGGGCTTCGCCGTTGTCGTTGAGCCAGTTGCCCCAGAAGCTGGTTTCGCTTTGGGAGTTCCAGCCTTGGTGGTTGATGGCTTGGCAGTCGTCTTTTGCTTTGAGTCAGCAGTTTTGACTTTGTGGGCGTTGTGGAGAAAGTCTTGGAAGCTCCAATTGAACTTGGCAGTATTGGATGTCGATCGCTTCTCTGCCGTGCCAGTCTTGGGATCCGTAAAGTCGCATGCGGGCTTCTTCGCCTTGATCGTGGTACTGATTTCCGTGAACCATGATTTGCAGCTCGCTGTCGCTAAGATCTTTTTCGCGTCGTCAGCCTTCAGGCCTGTCGTGGCCACGGTCGCCAACGACTTGACACCCGCATCCGTCGAGCACGACTTCGCCTTTGGATTGGTCGCAGCCTTGGCAATAATATCATGGACGGCCGTCGTGCATTTGCCGATGGCATTTGGATCCGCTCTTTGCATGGGGCTGGCCAAAGTGACAGCCACCGAGGCGACAAACACGCCAGCAGATACAACTTTCATTGCGAGTCAATTTGAAAATGCGAAAATTCAAACTGCGTCGAAGTGGATGCAACTCTCCTTCGAGACAAAATAGTCGTCAGATTGTGTCGCTCCCCTTTCTGGCAAATGCGGAGAATTCGCATGGATGAACAAAACTTTGTGAACTTTACGCGAGAAGCGAGATCTCGTCTTCTCGCGGTGGAGTGATTGAAACCTCTGCTTTGCGTCAGAAGAGTCGTCCATTGACACTATACAAGTCAAGGGAGTGGTTGCCCAGTGGACATTTCAAAGATGTGAATACAGGAAATGTGATTTCATTGGTTGAAATGTTCTAAAAATAGATTTGACCGGAAGTTTGAAAGTTTCGCTTGATTTATTTCGTCCCACGACTTGTAGATATAGGTTCAAAAGTAAAGCAGACGCCACAGAAGATTGCAGAGGCAAGTTGCCTCTGCAGTTTTGGACGATCGTATAATCTCCCAACATGGAGATGAACGCTTGATTGGCTTTGCGATCGGCTCGTTCAGCGAGACGTGCGGATCGACCACTACAGGACACTGTACCGAGGCGGTTGCTGAGATTTTTCACCGTGACGCATCCTCTCTGAATGGTTTGATGGCAAGTCATTCTTGGAAAGGATTTCGTTTACAAAACACTCTTGCAAAGTCCTTGACTTGATTGTCGAGTTCGTCGAAACGCAAGGGCGATACAATAGTCAGGAGGAACATGATAAGGTGTGTCCGTCGTCGAGTTGCGAGGTGATATGCATTTTGGCTATGGCTGAAGCGTGTACTCTGGTGGAGGAATGCAAAAATGACGTCGATGTCGCATATGTTGAATAGTTTGGACACTGGAACTTCTTGGCCTTCGTTCAGACGACAATGTCCAACATGTGTGCTAAAACTTCCCCACACCCATCGAAAAATCTCCCAGCCCTCGCCAATTCAACGGAGCAGCGAGTGTCAAAACCTCAAACTATCCATCCACCATGAATACGAGGTTGCCCTTGGAGTTTGTTGTTCGTCATACAACATGCGACTAAACCACCGCCGGCCCACCGGAACGCTCTCAGACATAATGGATGGCCTAAACACCTCATAACGAGAACGTCGGCCCTTCAAGAACGACGGGTGCAAATTTGAAGCCACGGAAAACAAAATCGGACTTATTGCCAATCAGACACTTTGGTATTACGAGTATAGCGTAATAGAGCACACTTGTGGCTACATTTTAAGCCTACTTGCGGCTTAAGCAGTCGAATATTCGCCGTGTACTGGCCGCGCGAAGTCGGGCTTGCACCAGTTTTGAAAAAAAAATTTTTCCGAGATTCCTCGATTCGTCTGATTGAGCTCTGTCGTTTGCATCAGTTTAAATCATTCAAAACGGTCTGATTTGTTTTCCGACACTTCCGAAGTTTTTCCATCGAGGCAAGTGTTCTTACAGCAGTCGTCGGCACACAGACGCTCAGCCTCTTCAACGGATGCTTGCTCGCATGGTTCGCTGAGAATGAACTCACGTGGCATGTACTCGTCGTCTTCACTTGAATCCATCGACTCATTCGCTTCATCGGGAACGTAGTCTTCATCGCTTGCGCTTCCTCTCATCATTTGTTTAATACAATCAAGTGCGACGAAAAGTGTTTTTTTGTGTTTTCTCGAAAATAAGATTCCAGAGTTCAGAAACTTCAAAGCCATTTATCTCAGCAATTAATTTTGCGAGGATGACCGATTTTGTTTTCCGCGCCTTCATTTATTAGTTGACTGACGTATGCGAAGATTAAGCTTATCCTTGTCGACGCGAGAACGTTCACCAGCTTGGTACAGCAAGTTTACGCCAGCTGTCGTACGTTCCGCGCCGCGACGAAAGTGTTGCCGCCTCCAGTCTTGGCCACGAAACACCTCCGTCGTTTGGCGAGTTGACTTCGGCTACAGTACAGTAACGTTACTGTAGAGTGAACTCAGCCAAGTCGCTTGGATGGCCACGTGCGCGGCGTTATCGGACTCGCGCCATCGTTTGAGTTCAGAGTTGAAAACGTGGCAATTGTACAATTGACAATTGAGACATCCAATGGAAAACGACGTGTAATAGGTACAATTGGAGCTCATGGGAATTCCACCACGCATTGCGCCGCATTGTCTGTCGTGGAGACCGACTGGATTGACCCATGGCGATTGCATATTGTCTTGGTCACTTTCACATTTCCCAGACATGAAGTGGGTGCTCTATCTACTTGCCACCGTCGTCACCATGACCGCGACAGCCCGATCCATTCCGACTACAGCTCCCAATGCAATCAACACAAACATGAGCCGCGACTGCGACAGCGACTGTAAGTCTTGGCTACACAATAAACTCAATGGTTGGCTCATGTAGGGAATGCAGACTCGGTGCCAGTCCCAACATTTTCACGGCCACGACGAGGCAAAGCACGTCTGTACGCCGAAGTTATCCTCGGCAGCGCGACGTACCTTCACAACACAGAGCTTCCCTTCAGTTGTTCATAACACTCTCAATCAAAAACGTGTACATTTCAAACGAGCAAAGTCTGTTGAACTCTTGGAAGACGACGCAGAGATGGTCAAATATTCATCGTCGATTGTTGATTAGTACATCCACGTGGCAACGAGCGCTAGAGATACGCAAAGTCCAGAAGCAAAGAGCGTGGTGGCTTTTGACTTTGGCGACGTCGTGGTTGGAGTCGTCGCGTTCGTTGTGTTGCTGACAGCAGCGACCGAGCCATTGCCTGCAGATGCGCCAACTGCACGAGAAGGCTGGAACGCGGGCGGAGCCGACGTGGGTGCACCGACGTCAATGCTTTGTAATGTCTTGATCACATTGACCCAGTCGGAAAACTTTAACAGGCTCAGCGCGTACAACGTGACATTTTCAGTGACTTTGCAGTCGCCCATGGCGTCGACAATGTAGTCCACGACTTGGCCTTGGTTGTCCAGCACCGTCGCACAGTCGTCGTTCGAGTCTGCGGTGGCCAATTTGTCGGCGGACACTGTTCCCTTTGAGAAATCGCCCACGGTGACGCCAAGGGCTTGCAAGCAGCTCGCACCAGCGTCTGTGGCCCACGCCGCGTCGACCAAGTTGAAATCGTCTTGTGTGCAATCTGGAAGGTCTTCGCTGATTGTGGCTTTCAAGAGCGTCGTGTCGACTTTGGTCACGTCAATGCCTGAGAGCCCCTTGAGAGCGGCGGCCCAGCCAGAGATGTAGCCCTTCTCGTCGTGGAACGTTGTGTCGTACAGCGAGAGCGAAGATGCGAGCTGACAATCCCCAGAGGCATCCACAATCTTGTCGATGATGTTGTCTTGGGTTTCCATCGCACTCAAGCAATCGTCGTCCTTGTCCGCCTTGGCGAGTACTGTCGAAGTGGCGGTTGGAAGCGTCGCGAGCGTCAAGCCAAGTTTACTGAGGCACTTGGCACCAAGGTCCACCGTCCACGCCGCGTTGACGGAGCTGACATCCGCTTGAGTACAAGTCCGCACGGTGGCATTTTCACTGACGGCCATCGCCGTCATAACTGACAGGACCACGAAGATCGACTTCATCGCTCGAGTGTGAATTTGGAAATGAGAGGCTCATGCAAACCGCCTTTGGATTTTGCAGGCAGAAGTCGGACGGGAACTGCTGGGTTTCAACGACAAACTGTGCCGTCGAAGACGAGTCGTTGTGTTTTTCCACCGAGGGGGAGAGAGAGAGAGTCGACTGCTGGGGGGGGGCTGGTAAGAACATCTTGTTCCTTCTGTCAATTTCGCCGACATTGTAGCAGCGACTCTATTCAAGAGCGGCAGAGAGAGAAAGATCGTCCATGGGCGTCGTCTTGCTGGAGCTTCTACCTCAATCAATGCTCGACGTTGATTGAAAGGAAGGACGAGGTACTTGGACCCCCCCGCATGGACTTCACGGCGGCTTGTTGCGGGGGGGGGGCTGGGCTTGGATGCTCTCTTTCGAGGTGTCGGTCGTATAATTGGGGAGAGTTTTCATATGGACGACTGACCACTGCGCCATAGACTTGCATGTCGTAGAGGCATGAAGCTCCCGATGCAATGACATGCTTGCGACGATCAAAGCGCATGAGTTCACAATTTCTTTTTCCTTCGGACCAACCATGAAGTCGTCTGCCGTTGTTGTCATCGTTTCGATGGTCTCCACGATAGCTGGTCAACGATCTGACCCGAATGCGATCAACAAGTGCACGAGCGCCGTCCAGGACATCATCAGCAAAGCCACGACAAATCTCCAAGCGCAAACTTGCTCGACGGACTCTGGCGTCAAGTCGTTGACGACACTTGCAACGACGGGGCTCAAGGCCGACGACTCCAAGAAGATTGCACTCACAGCGAGCTGCAAGACGTGGTTTACTGGTGTCAGCGGCAGCATCAAAGCCAAGACGCCTGCCTGCGACTTCTACGACCCCAAGACTGGCACGGCTGGCAAGCCATCGACGTCCAACACGGCCAAGTTTAAGTGGAACTTTCAAGACTTTATCCGTGATGCGCACAGAGTGAAGCCTGCTGCCGCCAAGCCCAAGACGACTGTCAAACCATCAACTTCAAAACCCAAGACGACTGCCAAGCCCGGAGCTACACCGTCGGCGACACCATCGTCGACAAGTTCCAAGACAACGACAGCAGCTCCAAGTGGAACGCCAGCGGCTACAAAAGCCTCGTCACCTGCTACGCCAGCACCGACTGTGAAAGCCACGCCCGTCCCGGTGACCAAGAACACGATAGCGCCTTTGACCACGAAGAAGAAATTGTTGCGATAAAGACCATGTCCATTGTATTCCTATTCTCTAAAAAATTTACAAGCAAATTGTCAAATTTGTGTCGACCACAGAGACGTCAGCGACGGATGGACAATACTGTACAACGCAGAGCTTGCTAAGGACGGGCCTGATCGTGCTTGTCTCCATGGCGTCCTTGGCAACGACAGCCACCTCGTCGTTGCCAGTTTACTTGGTCCTATCTGACGTCTTTTCTTGGGAGTCTGCACTTGGTGACCTCATGGTTGCAAGGCTGGCTAGCCTGTAAGGGGATGGCTTTGCCGCTACATAGGGCTACAGAAGAAAGCTATCAAGCGAGCTACTGAGCTGAGAGCTTGCACGGAATAAGCTGGAGGCATCAACTAGCCCAAGTGTCGTCATCCACAACGACGGACGATATCCATGTACACCGTGCAGTTTGAGGTTCATTCGATCGAGAAGACACTGGATCTTGGCTCGACTAGAGAGTAACGATGCTATCGTCTAGGTACGCACGGCAATCAACCACGGAAAGTGCACTTTGCACAGTGCAATCCGACCAATTTTGAGTTCAAACTCACGAAGTCAAGGTCGCAATGCGCGTTTGCGAGGCATTGTGCAATTTACAATGCCATGTGAAGGCTCCTTGTCGAATGAACAACTCGTTGCCGAGCTTAGCAAGTGCATGGCCGACGTTCGATCGCTTCAGAACGAACTGGCTCATGTCAAACAAATCGCAGCCCATGAAATCGTCAAGCGCGAACACCTCCAAGAACAGTTTGACCTCCTCCTTGAAACGACGTCGACTGCATCATCGACTGGAACGAGCTCCAGTTGCATCACACTGCCGATGCCGACAACAACCTCAAGAACAATTGGAATCGTGCAAAAGAGCGACTGGATTGCTCAAATTTTGCAAGATTCGGATGACAAAGACGACGACAGTGAAGACGCAGAGGACAGCACGAATTGGAATTACCTCCTCTCAGCTCTTGGAACGCTTTCGTGGATTCTTGGCGGCACGTAGAATCTCCCCGTTGAAACTCTGCTGGCAATGGCTATAAAGTTTTTCGACGAACATGTTGAGTTTGTTCTTCTTGGAGATGGTTCAAGATGCGCGAGGGGGGCTAGAAACCAACAAAGCTCAGTTTGGAGAGTACACAGAGTATGACCCCAAAAGGAACGGGCCATGTCAAGGGGATGACCGTAAGGCACAGGAAGGGGGGGGCACAACAGAAATCAAGGGCTTCATGCATTTTGGTTCATTGGATGGCCACACGAGCAAGTGCTCGTGCACAAGAACAGTTTTTTTTGGAGCAAGCATACTCAACGATACACGAATATCGACATATCGGATTGAAGGCCATCTTGCAGGCCATGATTGACAATGGATTTTATGGATACAACATTAATGTGAGCTCAAGACTGAGGTCGTCAAGTCGTCAGTTTTTCTTGAAAGAACCAGCTTTTAATGGATGCATTGGAGCCATCGATGGCACACACGTACCGATTGTTGTAGCCAAGGAATATGCCGACAGATATCGCAATCGGTACGTGTGTGTTCTCAATGACAAATTACATGACACAGTGAACATAGAAAAGGCTATACGTCGACAAATGTATTAGGTATTGTTGATTAAAATGGAAGTTTTCTTGCTGTATATCCTGGTGCAGAAGGCTGTGCGAGTGACAGTTTTGTCTTATCCCATTGTCAAGAGTTCTCAAGTGATATACCCCCCAATTATCTCTATTTGGGAGATGCTGGTTATGCATTGTCAACTAGAGTACTCACGCCATTTAGATCAACACGTTACCATCTTCGAGAGTGGTCGAATGATGAAAATGGTCGGCCGTTGGAAGTGGAATTGAAGGTGGCAAATCAAGTAATAATACGTGCTGTGCTTTGCACAACTACTTCATTGCTTGCAATCAACAAGACAGTCTGCTTGACGACATGTTCGATGAAAATGAAGATGGCGATGACAATGAATCTAGCACAAACACGTTGAACCAACTGTATGAAATGGAAGACAATCTCCAACATGAAGCTAAACGATGGCGCCAGTCTATTGCTGATGATATGTGGAATGCATATTGCTTGTACTTAAGGGATTACAGTCAAAGAGATACTAGCCAAAATAGACTAATAGAGCATCGTGACTTACAATTCATGGATATCCTCTTGTTGTTCTGCTGTTGCAAGTTCAGGGTTTTCCAAATTATGCTTCGCAGCGTATAACTGGACCAGCCTTCCCAGAGAGTTGGAAATATCGACGAGAGCTTTCAAGCGTGCTTCTTTCGTACGGTCTGGGTCCTCAGCATTGGCTTTTCGCTTTCTATTCTTTTTCAATTGATGCAAAATCTTCGCTCTTTTTTGCGCAGCTGACAAATCACCATGTTCGATATCTTTGGCATCAGATGAATCATCGACGGCTGAGCTTAGGGTAGAAACCCAGGCTATGTTCTCTCCAGTCGCCATGGTGTCTCCAATAACGGAAGACATTGCTTCCCACTGAACGAATTCTTTTTCACGAAAGCGCGATAGTTTCAGCTTTCCTCTAGATGCATCCAGCTCGGACCAACGTTCGTCGCTGAGGTCACTCCCATAGCCTGATAGGTTTTGCAGAAAGCTGTAGTCAGCCCAATCATTTTTGAAACGTCTCCACTTTGCTTGCAGTTGAGCAGTCGTGGTCACTGAGGTGCCAGTGAAAGCACCCAAAACAGCAGTCCAACCAGCTTTTCGAAGGTTCTCGCCACCAGATGCGATATGTTTTGCGTTGGCCGCTTGATCCTTGTACGCCCCTATAAGCCGGAGCTCGAGCTCCGCCGTCCATGTGACTGCTGCACTCTTGCCTTCCATTCCACAATTCAGAGTCAGTCATTTTAACAGCACATCGAAGTAATTGAATTCAACTACGGATTTATCGAAGTTTGATGGGCAGGAGCTCAAGGACTAAAATCGTGTTCGACGCATGCTTCAGGTGAATTCTGGTAGTATGGCCAGAGCCACACAAACCAGAATCACGATTCAGGCCAAATAGATTCCGTCCCAGAATAGTTTTCCTCAACTGGCTAAAGTTATGTTGCAAGTCTAACGAGATATGTCGGACTTGAGTGTATTCTTTCGCCGCCTTGTACGTCTTGGTGAACGACTGGGTGAACGATAGCAATGGCACATCTGGTAGACTCTGCTCGGGCCACGTCTCTTGTATTCGTTGAATGTGTTGGAATAAAGTCAGGCATCACCCAGATCAACCGCACGTTTCGATCCGACTGCAAGTTCTCTCTCAGCAGAGGAGGACCAGATTCCCCGTAAAGTCTGCATACTTTCGAGTGACTCTTTATTGGAGCTGGCGGCGTTGGACTCGAGGTTGGAAATGGATAAAGCTACAATAATCAAAACGCAATACTATTAATAGTACACGTATACTGGCTCGGTCAGAAGAAGTTGCCATCGATGCGTTGGCTGTCAGGTGATCGACGACCTGATCCGACAGATCCCACTTGGACCAGACGCCAACTAGATTTCGTTGATCTTTTCGATTCCGTCGACTCGAGTCCACTCTTCCATCGTTCGATTCTCCTATCTTTCGACTTCCCACGAGCTTGAAATGTCGTCTGTTTCTCGACATGGTTGCCGATTCCAAGAGTTCTTCCGAGACAAGTGTTGGAAATAGAATCATGTTTGTAACTCCAGCCCCTCTGTGGGACGTTGGATCTGCTCGTCAACGGGCATTCTGTTACAGTCGATGCAAGCGCACGCGGCGCTTTCTCCTGTGTTTGAGACGTCGTATGCAGTCTGGGTGGATATCAAGCTCAAGTTGACGTAGGCTCTTTGGGCGCTCACGTCTGCGACGATCGTCTCGAGCCCCAAGTCCCGACTTCGACCACCACACGTGGCCACCGAATAGTCATCTCCCCGAGAGGCGGTCAAACCTTGAAATCCACCGCGACAGACGTGCCCCAAGAGCACGAGCGAATTGTCGATGGACTCTTTAATATGAATCCATGGCTGCGTCTTCTTTCTACGTTGAAATCGCGTTCTCCCATCCAACCAACTCAAGAACGATTTAACGACAGGTGCAGGACATGTCTTGGCTTTCAAAGTGGGACGACTACGCCGTCGCAGCACCATGTGAAGCAGGGATTGCACACGCTTGATGCGTAAAGCTTGCGATGGTCTGCTTCCCATAGTCTTGCACGTCTGCTGCGCCTTTACTGCTCAATTTAGTCGGTCCACCTTGCCGTCCACCTTGCCGTCCACTTTGCACTTTCACACCAAGTCGAGCCACGTCCGTCCGTCGCGTCTTCCCACAACTCTAGCCATGGTAAAGCTCCAGCCTTGGTAGCTTGAAGGCGTCGAAGGCTTTGCCAGGTTCTTTGGATTTGAGATGGCCATGTGGAAGCGCAGATAATTTGACGATGAGGAAGCTCGGACTGGTTGATTTCAACTGATCGCTTGTTGACCAATCCATCGAAGAGCCATGACGGCCAGATGGCCACGACCAGGACCACGGCGGCGGGCGTAACACATTTTCAATTCCAAATATACGATGCCGAGACTGCCGTTGGATCACCCGTACTTCGACACGCCAGCGCTCTCGGGCAAGGAACGACAGCATTACATTGAAGAGGCGAAAGCGGCGAGCCGCGACACGGTCCGCCAAGCACATGCGATGGAGCTCTTCCCAGTCTACAATGAAATGTCCCATCCCAAGACCCACCGCCGGCTCACACTCCGCGTCGGCCAAGACTTCCACAACCCAAGATACATGTGCCTCAGTGGCCATACCCAGGTCTCCGCCACGGTCGAAGCGGTGGCGGATCTCTACCACTTGAACGCGATCCAGCGATCGGTCGACCACGTTGTGGGCCGCAATATTCTCGACAGGACGACGCTGTACACACTGACGCACCGCCAGCAGAACCCAGAATCCCTGCTTCAGTACATTGCCATGAACTGGATGGCCATCCAAATGCCGTCCGTGATTGCCGACCGCGACTTTTCCTTCCTTGAGGTACGATTTGTAGCGCATGTCCAGGCAATCATCAAATTCTTCTTCTGGTAGTGCCACGACGAATTCAAAGATGGCTTGGATCAACGACGTGGCTTTGTGCGATCCATTCACTCGCTCAAGACAGCGGCATGTCCTCCTCTTGAAGACAAGTTTGGCATCACCCGAGGCTCCTTCTACCGCTCTGGCCAAGTTTTCATTGAAAGTGCGGGCAATTCCACAGTTCTCGACATGTACTACGTCGTTTGCATCGATCTTCAAGGCACCGTGGCCCACGACGTCCTGGTGAGAATGCCGCTTTGCTCTTGTCATACTCATGGCCACTCGATCTAGCACGCCGTGATGGTTGAAATGGTCGAAGAGAGCCTCAATGTCGATGAATACTTTCGAGCGATGAGCTTGAGCCAATATCGCCTTGTCAACGACGCCCCTTCGAAAGCACACAGCTGTGCAAGTTGCGAATCGCCTTTCAAATCGTCGCTCTTCATGTCGGCCAAGCGATATCTTTGTCGAATCTGTGGCCGCACAGTTTGTGAAGAATGCTGCGATCTGTGGGATTTGCACCAAAAGAAACTCGTCCGAGTGTGCGCCTTGTGCGTTGAACAGGCCAAAGACCACGTTATCTCGAAAGTATCGGAATCGATGCCCATGTTGACCTATGTCCCTGGACGCGATATCAATTCTCCCATGTCCGTCTTGACGAGTCAGTCGGATGGCAGCAACCGCCACTCAACTCCACGAAGTGCTACAGAAACGGATGCCATCCAGCAAAAGATCGACCAACTGCTCGAACATGACTCCCAGCGATCAAAGAATCGGGAGGCATCCAAAGTCATCTTGTTTGACGCATCTCTTCACGGCGGCGACCTTGCAAAAGCATCCAACGACAAGCTGAAAACACTTCTGAAATCCCGCAACGACGGCAGCTACAACGAAGACGCAATCAGGCAAATCGAAGCCGCGCTCAATAATTAATCGCCCACAGGACGATTCTAGACGAATCTGAACGTACCATCTTGAATATCCTCCAACTCTTTCTCCGCGCATCATGGCTGCAACGTCTCGTCGGCGTCCAGAGGGTTGTTTAAAATGTATTTAAAAAGATTTCTTTTAATCAAACGCTTCTTTTAAAGCAATTACAATGTTTCCTTGTTTATGCGCAAGCCATCACTCAATTTCCTGTATACATAAATATATAAATTATTATAGTTATCAAGTAAAGAGCATTAAAAAGTACTGTGAAAACTTATAACTTTCAAGATTTAATTTTTATGGGTGCATGAAAATCGAGGAGGTATTGGACACTTCCGCCGTCACCTAATGTTTCAAACACATTTTGAATATTAATATTGTATTTAAAATGCTTTTAAAACGAGTACAACATGACAACCGGCCAAATTTGAAGCCATGTAGATTGACCATGCGATGTTTTTCTCATACAATTGCAACGCTGCGAAGAGCATGCGTGGTTTAACTCTGTCTTGGCTGTGTGCTCCGTAGCTTATTGTACCGTGGATGTCAATCAACGACGGGGAAAAAGTTTTTGGGAGAGGAGGCGATATATATCCAGATGCACCAAAAAAGACAATATTTGTTTTAAGCGTGCGACTCTTTTTTAAGAGTACGTAATGACGAGAACGATTATGTTAGGTGTCATTATTTGACATTCACAAATCTCCACACTCTCGGCGCACCGAGCAAATCCTTGCCGGCACCCTTCCGCTAACTACGCTGTTTGTTGAATTCCCTGGACCATCCAGCCCACAGCGACTGGTGATCTTATTCCATTCGGATTGAAAGAACCCAAACCTATGTGGGTGTCAATGATAGTAAGCTACCGATAGACAAAAGCCAGCGCGCTGTATCTTCTCTTCATTTTGGCAAGCACATCGTCAATCCTTCTTGTCTTGGTGCTGTGCTATTACGTCCGCTCGCATTGTTTCATTCAAACTTTCAACATAATATCTCCATGAGTCATCATTAACAGCATCATCGTGCGCACTGTGTGGGCGATGTTCGAACACGGTGTGGACTACTTTTAGCTCTTGAGAAATCGATTTCAATAGACAGTGACGGGGCTGATAGATTCATGGCTTAGCGCTTGAAGAGGAGGCTGGATGTGCTGTGGAATGTGTGGACTGGGCTTGGTTATCGCGAGAGCCTCGAGTACTCTCAACGTCGGTTCCACTGTGGCTGTGACACGACACTGGCAGGAATCTAACTGAGGTTCAAGTACATTATGTTAAGCCTACTTACATTAGAATAAAAACGTCAAGACTGACTACAGAATGCAATTTATGAACACTCGTCAGAATCGATCAAGCACAGCATCCGGAGTGGCGCAATGTTTTCCCAGAAGACGTCCTCGATGGCGCCGCAGGGACTTCCCAAAGAGTTCTTCTCTAGGCCAGAGCTCAAACGCCACGAATCCGAGTTCCTCATCTCTCTCGCCAAAGAAATGTGCATGGAAGTCATCTTTTACGCGCAAGAAAACGGCGGCACAGTCAAGTGGAAGCTTAAAGACAACAAAGAAGGCGTACAGATCTTCCAAGGCGAAGAATTCGGCGGCAACGACGACTTGACATACGTCTGCGGCGTAAATACGATCCGCGCGACGCTCAGCGAAGTCGCAGACATTTTCAACATCTCAAACGAAGACAAATTGGCCGAATACGCGCGCGTATTTGAACCCGACTTGATCGACATGCTCTCAATATACGATCTTGCTACTCCAACGCCAGAGAACCCGATGCATTATATTGGGGTTAGATGGAGCGCAGTCGAATCGGCGAGTCCGCTTGTGAAAAACCGCGATTTTTGTTTCCTCGAGGTACAGCATCCATCCATGGGGACTGCGCATTGAGTGTGTTTTTGTCTATAGTGCCAAGACGAATTCGTCGACACGCGAACGAATAAACAAGGCTGGGTGCGCTGCATGCACTCTATCAATATTCCATGCTGTGGTTCGCTTGAAAAGACGCTTGGGTTTGTCCGCGGCAGCTATTATCGTTCAGGATTTGTTGTCGTGGAAACAGACAAACCTGGTCTCCTCGACGTCACGCATATTCTCCAAGTCAACTTTAAAGGCTCTGTTCCTGCTTGGATACGCCGTCAAACTCTACGACGTCGGTACGTTTCAAGACTATTCTTCATCGATTAACTCGTTCTCTCCAGCGTCGCGAGTATTTCCCGCATCGACAAGTTTTTCCAAGTGAAGAAACTCAGTGCCGGTCGCATCCTTGGTGACATCGACCTCCAGCCCAAGAAACACGTGTTGAACTGTCACTGGTGCTCGCGCAAATTTGACATGCTCTTCACGCGTAAATTCCGCTGTCGGAAATGTGGTGAAGTCGTTTGCAAGCACTGCAGCGACCACTGGTACCTCCATTTGCCAGTGTCTGGCGAAAAGCGCGTCCGCATTTGCACTATGTGTTCCGCAACGTGTAGAGACTCTCCTGAAGCTCTCCCTGCACCCTCAGCGGACGACGACTACCGGCCTTCCATTATTCGGTATGGCTTTTATCAATCGCTGCACGTTTTGACTCTTCTATCGCGTGTAGCCAGCAATCTTCCAGCGCCCATGCAGATCTCGAAGGGAACCGTGGCGTTATGTCGCGGCAATTGTCGGTTCATGAATCCAGCAACCGATATGGCCCCCAGAGTCTTCGTCACGAAAATGTCCAAAACAACGTCCAAAGCCTCCGTCTTTTGGATGAATCCCCGCTCGTTGGTGCCACCACTGCGAATGAATCGAGGACGGCCTCGGCCATGCGACAGCAGAGCCGTCACTACGACGACAATGATCTCTATCGCGATCCGATGGGCAGTCGAGACAACAATTACGACTTTGAGACCATGTCGGCGCCAGATTCGAGCATGTACGAGACGAATCCGTTCGGCCTCGAGCCAAACGCAAACAGGACGACTGACCCACTCTTGCGCCGCCAGACAAACCAGACAACCCCGTCTGAAATCCCCATCTTAGACGCCGCCATGCCTCGTCTCGAGAACCGCATGCGAGCACGCGATCCCAACGAAATGAACCCTTCGTACATTGAAAGCGTCCGAAGCATTCAACTTGGCAGTGGTTGGGATTCAGACTCCCGCACGGATTTGTTCAACCAGCAACACTTTGGCGAGTCCGAAGTCAATCTCGACACTCTGGACCGAGCCTGGAGCAGCCAATTCGCCAAGCAGGGCGGATCTCAACCACAACGTCCAAGTGCGTCCGTCTTGAATCAACCAGTGCGACCGCCTCCACGGTCAAACGAATCGACCGTCTCCATGGGCCAACGCAGCGTCGTCTCGCACTTTTCTTCCTATCGATATGCGCTCCAAGTGCCAGCAGAAATCGACGACGACGACAGGTTGTAGCCCACCACCACACAATGTTGTAAACCCTGTAACTTCCTTCTCTCTTCACCCTCGACGCTTTCGTCTTTGTCAACCGACACCAGCAACAGCGGCACTGGCTGGAATGGGATCGGCGGAATCGCCGCCTCTGAATCCTGAACAGTTCAGACGATCGCGGTGTAATTCCTCCATCTCGTCGGTCTCAGTTCCTTGACAGGATCATCCATCGACAGATGAGACCTGTGACGAAATGGAACGTCAGGATGAGAGATCCTTCGAGTCTCCTCTTTGCGCGGTCAACTGTCCTCGTCTAGTCATCTCGCTGGAGATCGGGCTCTTCGTCATCTCTAGCAGTGTCCATTGAGTCCTTCCACATCGTCATTATCCATCCTGCGCTTGGACACCTGTCTTGAGAGACACCGTCCCAATGTTGAAGACACACTGAAGCAAGGAACGACAATACAGTATTCCCGTTCTGTCAATCCACTCGTTCATCTTCCCGCAATGTTTGATCGTTCCCACGGGCTCAACGGCGCATTGAAGCGCGGAAACGAGGGAGAACATTCTTGCATGTCTCGTCCGTCCAGTCACACAAGGCGGCCGCGTTTCGATGGTCAAACCCTGACACCAAAGGCGTGATTTCAACAATGAGAGACACGACGGCGCTGACGCTTGTCTACGGCTTGGTAATGTTTTCCCGGCGTCGTCGGGGTCGCAGTCTCGACGACCTCTCGACACATCCATCCTACTCGGAAGACTACGGGGTTAGGGTGATATTACACGCCCCTTGTGTTTTCAAAACCAACTTGAAGCCCGAAGCGTCGGCGGAAGCGGTTTTCTTTTTCCATAAGCGGCTGTGTGGGCTGCAATCCCAGTCTTTGGATGGAGATTGAGCTCTTTGTGCCATTGCGCCAGCTCGAGCCGGCGCTGTCGTCGCGATGCCGCCTTGGATACATCGTCCCGTTGCAGTGTGCACTTGTCCGGCCGGGCTTCCTCCCACTCGATTTGTACACGCCAGACAAGACAGCACTAACATTCCAAAGGCCGCTGCATGTGGCGATTGAACCGAGCGTGTGGACGCTTGCGCAGACGTGGATGTACTATGTATGGACGCAGGTCTTTGTGCCACATGCAATGGAGCACCTACCGACACCAACCACGGTCCTGATTGTGCCGTTGAAGGCCGACGACTCCAACGAGATCGACGTTGCGTTGATGCACGCGTGTCTTGAAGGCGATCGGCCGCTTCTTGGGGAAACACTCGATGTCGGGACCATTGTCGTGCATAGCAGCACGTTCTACCGCATTGAGCAGCCGACTGCCAGGGAGACTGCCACGTCAAGCACGACCAGACAGCCTCTAGTGGATGACTCTGGCAACGTGGTACCCAATTCGACGATGGTCGTCGCAAAGCAAGCACAGTCCAAGCCAAAGATCCTCGACGCGCCAAAGACAAAGCCGAAACGAATCAAGAAGCGCAAGTACGTCCAACTTGTGGCTGCGGCTTGTACGGTCCATCCATTGTCTCGGCTATGGGAGGAGTGCCGATGGGTACCGACGATGTTGTACACACTTGGCGTGCGGCAAAAGGCGGCAAGCCTTCATGCCAAGCTGAAATGGCCGCACGAGACGCTTTTGGCGGCGCTTATCCCGACGAACAACCACCGTCTGGCGTTCCTTGGCGACGCGGTGTTGAAGATTGTCGTGTCGTTGTCGTTGGTTCGTAATCGCCCCTTCGACGACTCGATTCGACACACTCGACATCGCCTCTTGTTGAATGCGACGCTTGCAACTTCCGCACAAGACGCCGTGAATTTAGCAGACCACATTGACCTCATGGGCTTTCGATCCTGGCCATACGTGGCAGCCCCAGAGGCGACGCAGCCTGGTTCACCTCCTCGGGCGAAATTAGTGGCAACGACAGTGGAAGCACTGGCCGCGGCGGCCTTTTTATGTCGTGGAATGGACGGCGCAATCTACTTAGCGCATCGCCTTGGCGTCGTTGAATCCTTTGATCCACTTGACAATCGCATTGGGCCGCCAGCCACCTCGTCACCTGACGAATTGGCGAGTGTGCCGCACACGTTTGCCGACTCGACGTGGGCAGCTTTGCTCTCAAAAGTCTTGACCGACACTGTGGTGACGGACGACGAGCAGGCCGCTGATACGCTCGAATGGGCTCGCTTTCTTGGCGACGCTGTCGGGTATTTTGCCATCGCGTCGCTCCTGTACGCCAAGGAAGCGCCTTTGTTACGGCCGAGTCACATGACTTGGATCCGCAATCAGCTTCCCCGTGCGACGCTGGGTGAGCTCATCGCCAAGACAGCGACCAAGCCACCAAGTCAATGGCTCGGCCAGTGCTGGGACACCATGCTGGGGATTGTTTGTCTCGACGGAGGCGTCCAAGCTGCGGTGCTTTGCTACATTGTATTAACCAAGGATGCGATTGAGAAGTTGCTGTTGCAAATGCCCGACGACGGCGACGCGACTGTACAGTAAGAGAGAGAGAAAGCTGTAGAAGTACTATAATTTATTTTGTACAGTATGGAACCCATTCATGCCAAATGGCGATAGGAGGTCCACGTGCTGCTGAGCATGGGATAGTTACTGCTCTTTGCGGGAGGATTAGTCGCAGTCGTCGGCGATTTAAAGAGCGACTGGGCCAGCATGCTCGATGGATTCGTACCGCCTCCGCCACCGCTGGGCGCGGAGGTTTTTGCTGGACCACCGCTGGTACCAATGTTTTCAGCAGCTGCTTGGTCGGCCAGGAATTTTGCAAAGTCATTGCCTTTGTACTTGGAACCTTTCCACCACGCGTATGGATCTGGCCTCTCGTCCTTCTTGGCATTCTCGTTCGTCTAGACAGTTTAGGAGACTATCTTGATGGATTTTCATAGCATGACAATACCTTTGGGTTGGGACGGCCCCACCATGGAGGTGGTTCGTGCCACCTAAGCAGTCGCAATGATATCCTTCAGCTGTATTTGGTAGTTTACCATGGCTTTGTGCTGTTGGCATTGGAATTTGACACGGAGGACGAGTTGTTGGTCGTTCCAGACGGCTTGGAATCGTTCTTGCTACTTGTTTCAATCGGACCACTCGTGGATTTCGTTGGTTGGAGCTGGATTTTCCTACAAAGAAATGTTGCAATAGATCGACACTTGTGGCAGCAAACCCTTGCTCGATGGCCAATTTCAGCGACTCAAATTTCCAAAAGTCCGCCTCGATATACCTACGCAACATTGTGAGGAGACCAAGGATGACAATAAAGTCACAAATCACGCAGGAGCTTGGGGTCGTTTGGGAGAATGCCATCTCGTAAGAAGTTCAAAATGAGTCGAAACAAGTTCCTACGGGTCAAAATCAAGAAGACGAGCGTCAATCTTCCCGAACCAGTCTCGATCGATGCAAAAGCATCCGAGGTCAGATGCAGTCAGAGGTGAGTCGGATGCGACGAGAGCCGCGAGAAGAGATTTCGGATCTTTCCGGGCAATCGTAATCGACACTTCAAAGTCTTGTCCACCGACTTGGAGTCGCAATCGTTCTTTCGTCGTTGCTTTGTCCTCGTGGCAAAACCAATCGGATGCAAGCGACGCTTGAAATCTCTGGTGTTCCGACTCGAGGAGCGCTCTTTGCAGCATGAGTCGGCGGTGTTCATGGCGTAAGAACGCTTTCTGTCCTGCTACTTTATGCAATTGTGTGCGTAGCTTCTCTCTTCGTGTGTGAATCACAGTGTGGTAAAGCTCCGACTCGGATGCCGCATCGTGGGCAAACATCTTATTGCGCCGTTTCACAATTCGGAGGACATTATCCGGATGAAGCCTGATTGGCCGGAAAATATCCGGATAACATCCGGTTAAATATCATTTATCCGTACAACAATGTAAATGCAACACAATCCCCCCCGCTCGGGCCGAGTCTGCACGATTCTCTGCTTCTTTTGCGCTCGAATTTCGTCTAGTTTCAAGTAGATATGTGCACCTTTAAAAATGAGATGTCCAGTGATAAGAGATCTTTGAGTTTTGATCGTTGTAAGATCTTCCCGACGGAGTTGGGACGAATGAGAGATTTTTGCATTTTGATTTTAGCCAATCGTTGAAAGATTTTATCCGGACACTTCGTCGGATAAACTCGATCGAATGTGAGGCAGCCAGTCATCAATTTAAGTGGCCAAAGAGCTCCCGTCGGATAAGGATCCTTCCATGCCTCCTCGCGCCATCGCCACCGAGACGACGCCTTTGGTGCCCATCAAGAAGAAGAACGTCGTCCAGCTCGATGAAGGGACACGCCGCGCACGCACGAAGCTTCAATGGGCGTGCTTGTTTTCGCTGATTTTCATGATTGCCGAAGTGGTTGGTGGCTTCATGGCGGGAAGTCTGGCCATCATGACAGACGCTGCGCATTTGCTGAGCGATATCGCGGGCTTTTGCATCTCTCTCTTTGCGATATGGGTCCAAACGTTGCCTGCGAGCTCCAAGATGACCTTTGGATTCCATCGAGCGGAAATCCTCGGCGCAATTGTGAGTGTACTTGTGATTTGGGTCCTCACGGGCTTTTTGGTCTACGCCGCGATTGAACGCTTCCAAGATGCAATCAGTGAAAACCCCAAAGAGCATGTTGACGGCAAGCTTATGTTTATTGTTGCATGCATTGGTCTCGTTGTCAACTTGGCATTGATGAAGATTCTTGGCCATTCCCATTCCCATGGAATTGGTGGTGGCCACGGCCACAGCCACGGCGGTCACGATGAAGATCACGGACACTCTCATGGACATAGCGAAGAAGATGGACTTGCCCATGGGCATGCCCACGACCATGGTCATTCTCATTCTCATGGTGGCCATGACCATGATTCTGGAAAACCCCAACTTGAAAACCTCAACATTCAAGCAGCGTACATCCATGCGTTGGGTGACTTTATCCAAAGTCTTGGTGTATGCGTGGCTGGTGCTCTCATTTGGTACAACCCCAAGTGGCAAGTCGCCGACCCAATTGCCACGTTTTTGTTTTCCATCTTGGTCCTCGGCACAACTGTGGATATTGTGCGCAGTTCCGTCCATGTGCTTATGGAAGGCACTCCTGATGGCTTTGACACGGATGAAATTTTGAAAGGCTTGCAAGATTTGCCATCTGTCGCTGAAGCGCATGATTTGCATATTTGGTCGCTTAATGCTGGTCTCCCCTCGCTGAGTGTGCACTTGGTGACCAATCGAGCTGACGTCGATGATGCGCTTCATGAAGCTCAAGAATATTTGATGAAGAAGGGCATTGACCACTCGACGATCCAAGTCGAGCGAGCGTCCAAAATCTACCCGCGTGACTGCAATGACACGGTGCATTGTGGGCAGCTCTCGCCCAAGTAGACTCCTGTACATAAAGATGAAATCCACTTGTCTACGTACTCGCGCAAGTGTCAGCTCGGAACGTCTTCAAAAAATGTCATCTTGGAGGTGTAATGTCGTCACAAATCAACACTGAACGCAGCTGGGTCGATGTTTAGTTCGCACAGTTCATTCCTGTAATGATGCCAGGTCTAAAGTTGTCACGCTAGCCGTGAGAAATACGTTTGTGGCGAGAGCGTGAAACAACTTGACAAGCGAACGAAGCTTACAGCATGCATTACCAAGCGTATCTCGCTTCCTTGTCGTCCAAATGGCGGTCGCGCGTTGGTCCTCTTGTATGATGGACATTTCAACCTTGTGCAATTTCTCAAATGGGAGGAAGCGAGAGGTGATATTCAACATTTTCGTTGGCGGCAGCTTGGAATCAAGATTTTGTGGCCGGTCAGTCGCGTGGTCGCAGCGAGTTTGCGCGTCACGTTGTTGGACATGCTTCTAAATGGAATCGTGGCTGTAATGGAATTCACCTCATTACTTGGCAAGTGAGCATTCCGCAGCCAAGCCAAATGCATGTTGGCAGCGCCAATGTCGAAAAGACTCGATCGATGGGACTTGTCCATCCTAGCTAGTCGTCACAAAGAGTTCATGGGTCAATGATGGATGACGTTGAAAATTCACTCGACAGCGATCCGCCAAAGCCACGTCATGAGATTCTGAACCGCTCCAAGGACGCCATGGCCGCCAGGCTACAGTACTGGGTTGCGCAGGACTGGATTGCTCATTCGTTGTGACTTAACGCGAGAACTATAGAATCCATCCGTGGTGGAGAAATGTGAACTAGTTGCGTGAACTCATCATGCATGTTGGTCATGCAAGTTACACGTCAATGATTCAACGAGTAGAGACAAGAAAGTCGAGCATGGACGAACGCAGCGCCATCAAGCCCAAGCTCTGGCTTGGAGAAACCAGCGCGAGCAGAACGTGACGGATCGTGGATGAAGAAGGGTGCAAAAAACAACTTCAAAGCAAGCAATAGACGACTCTGCGTGACGCGCCGGTTGGAATCCATGATCCCAAAGGGTGGCTTTGTGACTAGTCGAAGCGTGTGTACTGTACAGCAGCCGCCGCCGCAGCAGCGCCCATCGGGCACGATTCGGACAGACTCACAAAACGATCCAGAGTTATTACTCCGGAAAGACGAGTGCGACGGGAGACCAAGCGTACAAGTCTAGGCGGTGAAAGCGGAATTGCTCATGATGCTGTCGATTGACACGACAGCACGCGAGATTTGTCCCTGAGGTGAGAGAGCGCACCCGCTTGTTAATTTATGTTGAACCGTCGTTGTGGGACAAGCGCGCGTTGTCG
Source organism: Aphanomyces euteiches (assembly GCA_021527685.1). Classification (NCBI taxonomy): domain Eukaryota; phylum Oomycota; class Saprolegniomycetes; order Saprolegniales; family Verrucalvaceae; genus Aphanomyces; species Aphanomyces euteiches. Next base: position 1,729,159 of record JAJGMV010000373.1, read on the forward strand.
GGTGACGAGCGCTGCTGGTCTCTCGATGACTAAAACAACTTCCACCCATGCACCGCAAGTCCATATTGACCACATCGCGGCATGTATCGCTTAGAGATTTGGAGCTCGTGGGCGTCGAGATGGCATCCTCCTCTACACGCAGCACGGTTCCCCGCCGTCCTGGACGAGCATGGAGAGGTTGTGCCTTTGAGAAACTTCTTTCTTGATTGCATCAAAGAGTGGCATGGATGGTGGGTGCAACCGGTAGTCTCTCCGACCACACACGGCGAAAACTTCCATGGAAGAACCCATGGAGAATCGTGATGTGGCGCTGTGCCATCACGCAGAGTCTGCGCGGCGGTGGCGGCGATTTGGTCAAGGCAACTATTAATTATTTAAGTTACGGAGGCTGGCAGGCTATCAGGTGTCTAGACGATATTTTCCAACAGCGCGACGATTTCAGCGTGGCCATTCACTCTGGCCATGTCGAGCGCCGTGAGATTCCTCTACAAACACGATGAGCGACGCGCGGTCCAGCGTCCGACGACGTACGTGGTCCTTTGTTCGTACATCTACGCTCGGATGAACCATCATGGCTCTCACAACGTCGATGTGACCTCGTGCTGCAGCGGCCATGAACGCTGTCAGACCATTGTCGTCGCCTTGGTTGCTGTCCAAGGAATTGTGCTCGAGCAAGAACGTGACGACTGTCAAGTGATTGTGCGCCGCTGCAATGATAAAGCCTGTGTTGCCGACCTAGATGCACATTGCGCGTCAGACAAAGGACGAGACAGGCTGCACGAACGTACACAATTGCCTTGGTTGATAAATATTTGAGGATGCGCCGCGAGTCGTTGGACTGCTTCCAAGAGGCCATGAAGACAGGCGACGTGAAACACCGTCGCCAATTCCTACAGAGACGGCGTCAATGGCATTGCATTGCATCGTTGCAGTGTACGTGGTTTGTGTGATCCAAATCTAACGACGGGTCTTCCAAGAGCCTCAGCACGACTGCTTCCCGTCGAGCGCCACAGGCAAGGAAGATCGCCGTGTTGCCTTGCTAGACACAAGTTTCGTCAGTCATGGAAAGATCATCCCGTCCTTTGTACGTACTTCATCGGCTTCGTTGACATCAATTTCAGGCTCTTGGAGCAAGTCATTGACGAGTTGGATGTCGCCACGGATTGCCGCGAGCATGAGCGGTGTGAGATAGAGCTGGCCAAGCGGCGTCGCGGGTTCATGGAGCGAGGTTTGGGTCACGACAGTCATCGGCGGCACGACGAGCGTTCGTACAGCTTGGCACATGAAGCGCAAAAAGAAAAGTGAAAGGTTATCCGCAGAGACACTGGTGAAGTTGTCAAGCATGTCACACTGCGGGTCAGACGGGTGACACAGTATAGCATTACCAAGTCGAGTGGTCTATACATTTCGTGTGAGCACAACTGAGAGAAAGCTGCGGCGTCCGTGGATTTGATTCAACTTTCTATCCACGATGACAGGATGTCGTGCTGGCTGCTGTCGTCCGTGGCGTCACGAGGCCATGAATACCATTTGGTCATGTGACTCAAGTGGCAGAACCTTGACGAGAACGACAACAGTCGTGACAGATCTCGATCCGAGCCTCGCCAGCGTCGTGACAAGCTGCTGTCCCTCGAAACATCCAACGCAAGTGGGTCGGTCGATGCCCACCGACCGACGGTGGTGGCAACGCGGTGGCTCTTTTTTTTTTGGTGGGTGATGAAAAAATATCGAATGCGGTCGGTTTTCCACTCTTTTGTTGGTAACAAAAGTGGTCAGACAGGTCGTCGTGGTCACAAGGCGCAGTTGCAATCGACAGCGTGAGTGGGAGAGACTATCAAGAGCGACGGGGGACCTCACGCCGAACACGGACCAAAAATGTCCGTAAGAAGCTTCTGATGACTCGCAAAGAGCTGTGCTCAGCACTCAGGCGCCTCGCAGGGTCGTTTTGGGGAACTTCCTTAAAATTGGGATTTCGGCGGATTCCCAATTTGGGATTTCGCAGCCTATTTTTAGCTGTTCCCAGGTTTTAGGAGGCCTGTTCTTCACCCTCTGAACGACCGCCGACAATTTCCCAAAAACGCCAACGTCGTGCAAGTTTCGGGTCGACACAGCACGGTCGACCGACTTGGAGATGGACTAAGTTGAGCTTGGCATCAAGAAGACCAGAGGTCACAAGGATGGATGGGCGCTCTGACACTTTGTCAAGACGTGGGACGAGTTTACACGTGCCATCCAAAGCGGTGGACTTTTTTTATGTCTGACATCAAGTTTGATGAATCATGTTGGGGGGGTGGCACACGTGGGTGTCCTCTCTGGAGAAGAGTGGGAACCAACAACATGATCGCCGCCACCGTGGATGTCTGTTGAAGCGCCAAGAGGCTGCGAGGAGAGAAGCAGCAGCATGCCACGACGATGGGAAGGCGAGATTGAATTAAGGAAATGGACGTTCGCATGGGTTCTCGTAAAACATCATGCGTCCTCATGTGGTGCTCGCCCAGGTTTTCCCGGCGATGAGAAAAGCAATTGCCTGTCACGCGTCGCCGTCGTCGTGGAAGCTCTTTCCACCGCGCGCACTCGTGGCGACAAACTTGAGTGCATTTTGTTACAAGTTGGCCATGTCGCGGTATTGAAACATCGTTCATGGAGAGACCATCAGATGAAAAAATCCCAGGTCGTATGCATGGTCTAATGGACATCATTCCAAGGTGGGGTCTCTGCCGGCGTCTATATCTACCGTGTAGTACTTTTGGATAGATCCATGTTCGACGACTGGGTTGTCACGACTGTGACGCATCGTGAAAGCTTGAGGAGGATGAAAAGTCTGTGCGAGGAATCGTGGATTATCGACGTCGAAGGTATTGGACGATTTTGTGATGTTGGCTGTCCATTGCGAGCCGCACCATATTTTTCGTGACGCGGACCATGCGGTGGGAGTGCAAGTACTTGACGATTTGGATATGGCCGTGGATGATCGCTTCCTCCATGGCTGCAAAGTCACAAGCGCAGCCTTGTTCATGTAAATATCTCACAATCTTCAAATGTCCATAGTGGCAGGCGAGCTCCATGGTTTCCGATCGACTCGTTGCCAGGCGATGCTCCGTCAAATATTTCACAACTGCCAAATGTCCATTCTGCGCTGCACCGTCCATCGCTCGGTGGGTTGCTCCTTCACGGCGATGGGTGTGCAAAAATGTAACAACTTTCAAATGTCCATTCGTCGCCGCGCCATCCATAGCTTGCCTTGTGCATCCTGTTCGTCTAGTCAGATACAAGCACCGAGAGAGAAAGCTTGCCTTCAGCGCGATATTCATGCAAGAACTGGACAACATCGAGGTAGCCACTGGTCGCAGCGTTGTTCATTGCGCGAGTAGTGCATCCTGGCAAGGGCTTTTGTGTGTTTGGATTCGAAATGATAGAGCTTACCCTCCGTTCGATTGGAGTGTAAAAATTGAACAATGCTCAGGAACCCATGGGTTGCCGCTGCGTCCATTGCCTCCGTTGTGCAGCCCTCGGTGCGATGGGAATGGAGAAATGTGACCTTCGTAGTGGGTTAGATCGAGTTTTATAGAGTAGCTCTACCATGGCTAAATCACCGTTTAGAGCTGCACCATCCATAGCTGCTGGTGTGCATCCTTCACTACGTTCGGCATGGAGGTATTGCACCACTGAGAAGTGTTTGTTCTGTACTGCTCCGTCCATTGCTTGCGTTGTGGCTTCTGGAGTCATTTGTCTTAACGATACAATCGACCAAAGAGCAACCGACCGTGGTTTCCAAGGCTGTTCAGCAGTTGAACGATTTCTAGATGGCCCTGTGTTGCAGCATTGTCAATTGCTGCTGAGGTCGAGGGCAAGTCCTTGAAGAAAACACAAATGTCAAGATGCCCCCCAGCGGCTGCAAAGTCCATGACACGTGGAGAGGTCACACCATAGCCAAGAGATCGGAGTTCCTTTGACAGTTCGAGATGGCCACACGATGCAGCGAGGTGCAAGGCGTCATCGGTGAAGATAGTAGAGCGGCATTTGTGGAGTTGGCGGACAGCTGAGATATCGTTATCAAAGATAGCTCGGTGGAGGATGTAGCGCGGATCTGTCTTTGAGTTCAAGTGCAGCTCTTGTTGCAGCGTTGGTGCACGGAGTGAACCGTCGAGAAATGCGCGAGACCATGCTCTAGAACCAGTGAAAAAGATTTCCATGTTAAATGCACACCTGTAGCGTGGAAGCAGTGGGAAATAGACTCCGTCTTGAAATTGGAGGAGCGCAAGTGCAAGGCTTTGATTGCAAAGAACTTGGTGGTAGACAGACCTTGACGTTTCTGCTGCCTCTCTTGGACGAGAACGAACATGACTTCGCCGTCGTTTGCCCATCGCGCGTCAACTCAATTTCCACTCCATCCTTCTTCCATTGGATAAAATTAAATATAGTAATCCTAAATTCAATTTCAAAATAATCCCAAAAATTCAAATATTTCAAATATCAATATTTTAGGGCCAGTCTGGCAAAATCTCAAGATCAATATGCCATTTTTAGCAAAATTGGGATCAATTTATGGCTCATTCAAAATGGAGGTAAAGCCTCTTTTTCGTAAAATGGCATTTTGGGAGCCTCTAGTGAGTATATCCCAACCAAAAATATCGGATTTGGTGCAAAACTCTCGGAGCTAGACAAGGTCATATTTTGACCTCAATTATTGAATTTGGCCTCAAAATGGCTTTATTGTAATATTTTCGGTTGCCAGACGGGCTCTTAGGGCTAGGCCCAAAATGCCATTTTGAGGCCAAATTCAATAATTGAGGACAAAATATGACCTTGTCTAGCTCCGAGAGTTTTGCACCAAATCCGATATTTTTGGTTGGGATATACTCACTAGAGGCTCCCAAAATGCCGTTTTACGAAATGGAGGTTTTACCTCAATTTTGAATATGCCATAAGTCGTTGATCCCATTTTGGTTGAAAATGGCATATTGATTTTGAAATTTTGCCAGACGAGCCCTTAATGATATTTTCGTAGACTTTTTCGCTCGACTTGGCTCATGCAATCGAATGCTTTGCTTCAGGCTCTATAAGAATGAAAAGCTACGAGATGGTGGAGCTCGATGCATTCCTTGTTGTCAATGTATTTATATTGGAGTTCCATTTCACTCTGCACATTCGGGCGAAGTTCCCGCCTTGAGCAGAGTTCACACTGTGAACTCTGTGATTCGACTTGCAATAGCGTCTTATCTCGATACAAATAGCGCATCCATTTCCCACGACATCGATCTCCAACACTGCCGAATGATGCGGGGGCCTGTTTGGAAGCGCAGTATTTTGTTCCACCTACATACTTCGGTCTACCGGAAGGTCCACGGGTCGAGTTCAGGGGTAATATCAAACTACAACGAAGTAGTAATTCAGCTCTGTTGGGTGGGCAATGTTTTCAAAAAGTTTTGTGGTCGTTCGACAGCGCAGCGTCTCGTTCGTTCAGCTTGCATGTCCATTGATTCGGCCATGGGACTGCGAGCTTGGGCAAGCGCGCGCGGCGACTCCATTCTACAGTGTACTTGCTGGCAGGCCATCCGCTCTGCACGTTGAGTGCCTCGTTGTTGGAATCTATGAAAATCCTTAGATCCAATGAAAAACCCTACCGAGATCACGTTGTCGCTGCAGTGTAACAAATTTTTGTTGGATGAGCAGCTTGCGGACCATCCGTTGGGAGCGGAAGACTCTCGATCCGCCGCTGTCCGCGATACAACGAGAGACAGCTGGGTCGATGTATCATAAAGTGTGCCTTGGATCCTGTGTTGAGAGGTCGGACGTTCGTCTCTGGCCAAAGTGCTTGGAAGCTCTCACCTTTGCGACGCCCCAGGTTGAATTGAGCCACGGCGCTACGCATGCATGTCACTGGCATACACATGCTTGATCCCTGCTAAATGTTGAATCGACGACGTGGCTGACTCGTGGCCATGGCTTTCTCATGCGTAATGCAAATGGAGCGTAAATTTGTCAGCGGTTGTGCGCCGTGGAAGTCATCATGAACGAGTGAATCGAATAAAAAATGGCATAAATTACTCTTCCGGGAATAATAGTTAGACCCATGCTTCGCGCACGGAGGAGGCTTCTAGGACTGACGACGCGTTGGACGCTGCTCGTTCTCGACGTCGGTAAATACACCGCCGGAGCGCATCGACCAGCGTCTTGTTTTCGTCTTCTGCCCAGGTCATTTCAGTCACACGCGACGCTTCCGAGTCGACCGAGTACATGGAGACCGCGTCGTCCCATGCGCCAGACACAGCCTTGCTTTGTTGTCGGTAGCAGCGCCAGTTGCGTTCGAGTTGGTTGAGCAAAAGTCGCAATTCTTGTGCTGGGATTTGATCCGATTGGGAGGCAGAGCGCTTGCCTTTCGATGTCCATCGTGTCAATGAGCGCGCCAACTTGTGGAACATGATGCCAAATCTGTAATGACGCCTCGTGGCGAATCTGTTGTCGCGCTCTTGGAGGGGAGACGGGCCAATCTGCGACGGGGGAGATGTGGATTTTATTATGAAAAAAACGTGTGGGGTTGTCGAACCCTGCTTTTTATCTTGGAATTTGTATACTTGCGTCGAACCACCACACATTTTTTCAAATTCTTCAAGGCGAATCTTGTTGGAAAAGACGGGCACCGGATTGTCAACGCGCGGGTGGATCGCCGCCACCATACTGCACACGCCGACGCGACCCATGGCCCCTACAAAAGCAGCTTGATACGACCGTCTTTATGGTCGAATGACCTGCCGTGAGGCGACAGCAACGACGGAATCCCATCAAAACTTGCATCGGCTGGCGGCGAGCTCCAGATATACTATGTAACGCAACTCACACGGCATCCATTTGGACGACGTGGGTTTTGTCTTGAGCTTTTTAGCAAACGACGAGAGGTTTTACAGCGTCAAGAAGGATAAAACGCGATTCCTCTCAGCGTGTCCACGTGGGAGCGATGGATTCTCTTCTTCGTCAAACGCTGAGAACGCCACGATGGACTCGTGTGTTTGGTCGTGTGGCGCAGGATTGTGGAACGTGGCGAAAAACAGAGAACCTCCCAGATCGTCATTGCGCTTTGGATCTTGTTGGAGACTCCAATCCAGCTACCGACGGAGTCTCCATGACAGAGGCAGGCGAATGTGACATGCTCATGACTCGTTGTGACGAGCATCTTTTTTCCTCTCAGCACGAATTGTAGTGGTCAAGCATAACTCAACATGGATGAGGCTTCAACCTCGCATGTAACGATCGCGAATGTGATGCGTGGATCCATGGCGAGGCACGATCGTTCCATCCATTATGGGGTTGTTTTTCGAAGCCCAGAGCGTTTCATAAAGGCCCAAGCTTCCCCGCCGCCGACGGTTTTAAGGTCCATGAATCACACGACGGTTTGATATGGCGCGCGTCGACGAAAGCTGAAGCGATCGTTGTCGCAGAGCAAAGTTTGAAGACCACCCCTCGTGGCACGTGTGCAATGGTACTGTACATTACCAACACGACAGATTTGAAGTCGCGCGGGGCAAATTTTGGAATTCAATGGCGTTTCAGACTAGCTTGTAACTCGTTGATGGAAGAAAACCCACAAGTCAGCAGTCAAAAGTCGCTTTGTAACAACCGCCGCTGCAGTCACTCGTGTGGGTGCTGCTGCTGCTGGTTTTGCATTGTTTGACCACCACCGTCGTTGCTACGGAGATGGCTCGTTTGGGCATCTTTCACATGCAGTACGTACACGGTTGAATCAATTGGACGACAATCGACGAGTGGCTTTGAGAAGTCCCCCCCTGCCATGTACAGTAAGAGTGAAGTCCTCGAGAGCGCCTGTGGATATCCAATGGAGGCTCCAAGCTCCTTGTTGAATCAGTTGGACGACAAGACGATGGATGGCTTTTTCTGCAGACTCTGAACTACAGTAAGGATAACTCGTAGACCAAACGAATCCTTCCGTGTCCCTTGGTGCTTGTTGACATCAACCCGACGAAAGTGATCTCATGGGTGGTGGCTTTCGCGATCTTCGACCGCTTTCCGCAAGATCGCAGCAGTTGGAGGACTACGCGATGGATTCCAAAGGCGAATCTGCAAGAATACTTAGCGGCAAGTCTGCATCTTTGTACCATCTACAGTAACTACAATGCACAAGGTGATAGAATAAAAGTATGCTGTAGTGGGGAAAGAGACCCCGCGAATCCTCCTTCATGGCTACAGGCTTTTTGCCAAGTATCTCTCTCCCCTCAACATGTACATGGAAAGCGAGCGGTGTTTGAAGATTCATCGTAGCTACCGGTAGATTGCTGAGAATTCTTCATGCTCCTAAGCGAGAAATGCAGCAGAGGAGGAGAATAAATTAAGTCCGCTTGGATTTACACCCATTCGCTCTTTGGCTCGACAACTACGACGTGGTGCCTCGGGTAGTCGAGACAGAGCTGCAGTACATCTACCAATCTCTCGTCTTCGTCTTCGATCCATGAGATCTCTGTTGCTTGGGAGGTTTCCGTGTCGAATGAGCACATAGAGGCTTCCCATTTTGCATCCAGCTTTGCGTTTTGTCGGTATCGATTCCAGTTCTTCTCCAGCTCGACCAGGAGGGTTTGCATGTCGTGCGAGGTAAGATTGGTGTCGCTCGGGACTATCTGTGCTGTCGTCTTCCTCCTGCTGCTTGTCCATCGACCGAGGGATTGAGCGAGCTTGTGAAACATGGTTCGAAACGCAAAGTGACCGTCCAGCTTGACCGCGGGAGTTTCAGCTATTCCATTGACCATCAATGGACATCTGAGATATGTGAAACTGGCTCAAGATATCATTTCCCCCATAGTCAATTCAAATGTGTGAAACTTTCTCTCGAAATATCTAGATTTGATCCAACCGACATTCCACTCGGAAGTTTGATGCGTCGTGACTTGTGAAATAGCATGTCGACCCAGCGGCGGAATGAACTGAATAGCTCGTCGTGCATTCCCATGGATTGCTCATTGCATTGAGACAGATAGAGATCTCTTGCGCCGTCAAAGCCTGATCTTTTACCAGCGAGCTTCCCTGTTGAGTCATTCAGGATAGAAAACAGTGTGAGTGTGCAAGCATGGAAGATCGAATCCGCTGCTTCGTTGAAGAAAACGCCAATCCATGGAATGGATCAAAGATCGCAAATGGAGCAAGATCGATTGTAAAAAACACCACACACGACTTGTCATCGTCATGGTGGACATGAAGTTTCATCACGCGCGAAGATTGTATTGTGATTGGAATTCGTAGGAACGGATTGCCTACACTTAGATTTTGACGAATCAAATTAGCTTTTCATTATAATTAATTGATTTTGAGTTAATTGAGATCTTTCGATTGCATTGAGGTGAAACTTCGTGCGCCACGACCAAGTTAACATGGTCCCGATTCCAGGGGCAAGCTTCAAGATTGTATGGCTCACATTGAAAAGGGTACTGTTTTAATGACGTACTCGTTTTTTAAATGTATTTACTAATTTACAGCGATATTACCCGAGATTTTGCGTGTGATGCCATGTTTTAAGGCAAAGATTCAGACACACTTGATTGCATCAAGCACCTCATACAAGTAGTGGAATCCAATGTTGTGCTCATCTCATATAGACACACAGTGCAGGCTGAGGACGCAACCTGTTTGAAGCATTCTTCATGTGGAGAATGTAGACAAAGTGAATTACGGTGAAACTTTACACATGCAACAAAGGAGCGCTAGATATATCATATCCTACATAAAGTGTAGATATTTGGTTTGTGAGTCGAGTTTATGGTCGAACGTGAGATACGACGGAGTCATCTTGTCTAATTTTCACTAACGATAGTCTATTCAAGCCTTTCTCCTTTTAACGGGCATGAGCTGCCACCAGAAGCTTCTGACGTTGAATCCTAGCATGAGAAGAGAGTGTGCAAGGGTTCCAGTGCTACTTTGACGGGCTCATGAATCTGGCACACGTTCATCGGCTCCAAACACTCAGATAGAGGACATTCAACAGTATAATTGGTCAATATAAAGAGATTTTATAGCTGTATGATTGGTCGATGAATCGTAGGAATTTTGATCCTACGATTTTCTATAATTTTCGGTCAAAACTAATTCTATACTTTAATCAAGTTCATGTGTGAGAATTTTGATTCGAAAAATGGAAAAAATAGGAATATTTTTCCTACGATCCATCAAAATATCAAATAGTGTTCCTACGTTTTCCGACTTATGTCAGTTCTGAAGCACAAAGTGTCAAATATCACTTTGATACATATTGATACTTTTCAATCTGAAATCCCCAATGCTTCAGCACGACTTGCCATTTTCGCCGCTTCCACCACGACAGCCAAGCATGCAACGCAAACAAAATGCTCTCTGTGAGGTGTACCAATATGAACTTAGCAGTATTAATGGGGGACAGCATAGCGAAAAGGGAAATGTGGATTTGAACTGCACGCTTACGAGCTAGCTTGTAAATTTACAGATTGATCGATTCTTTGCATTGGAGGAAGTCGTGTCACTTGCGCTGCCTTCAAGGCAAAACGATTTGTTGTTCGCATCAAGCTTCATCACATGAATTTGTTTCCCATGTTGTTTTTAGGATGAAATCTTTCTTTGGATTTTGTCGCTACAAAGCTGGAATCAAAGCTCGATGGCAGACGAAAGTTGCCAATCCTCATAAGTCGGAAAACGTAGGAACACTATTTGATATTTTGATGGATCGTAGGAAAAATATTCCTATTTTTTCCATTTTTCGAATCAAAATTCTCACACATGAACTTGATTAAAGTATAGAATTAGTTTTGACCGAAAATTATAGAAAATCGTAGGATCAAAATTCCTACGATTCATCGACCAATCATACAGCTATAAAATCTCTTTATATTGACCAATTATACTGTTGAATGTCCTCTATCTGAGTGTTTGGAGCCGATGAACGTGTGCCAGATTCATGAGCCCGTCAAAGTAGCACTGGAACCCTTGCACACTCTCTTCTCATGCTAGGATTCAACGTCAGAAGCTTCTGGTGGCAGCTCATGCCCGTTAAAAGGAGAAAGGCTTGAATAGACTATCGTTAGTGAAAATTAGACAAGATGACTCCGTCGTATCTCACGTTCGACCATAAACTCGACTCACAAACCAAATATCTACACTTTATGTAGGATATGATATATCTAGCGCTCCTTTGTTGCATGTGTAAAGTTTCACCGTAATTCACTTTGTCTACATTCTCCACATGAAGAATGCTTCAAACAGGTTGCGTCCTCAGCCTGCACTGTGTGTCTATATGAGATGAGCACAACATTGGATTCCACTACTTGTATGAGGTGCTTGATGCAATCAAGTGTGTCTGAATCTTTGCCTTAAAACATGGCATCACACGCAAAATCTCGGGTAATATCGCTGTAAATTAGTAAATACATTTAAAAAACGAGTACGTCATTAAAACAGTACCCTTTTCAATGTGAGCCATACAATCTTGAAGCTTGCCCCTGGAATCGGGACCATGTTAACTTGGTCGTGGCGCACGAAGTTTCACCTCAATGCAATCGAAAGATCTCAATTAACTCAAAATCAATTAATTATAATGAAAAGCTAATTTGATTCGTCAAAATCTAAGTGTAGGCAATCCGTTCCTACGAATTCCAATCACAATACATTTATGTTGATAGTATTGTTATAGTAAGGACTCAGAGCTTACTACAGCGACGAGCATCCGGATACCATATGTCGACAAAAATTATAAAACAATTGTACAAGGCATTTGTATGAGTTATTATTAAAATTAAAGACACCCCCTGGAAACTGGCATTTTCGTATTATCCGGAAGCCTGAGGGAGCAAAACTGACAAGACGGACGGTGGCGCCGACGAGAAGGTACATGGCCCAAGAACGACTCAAGAGAATGCGTAGTTGTGCCAGTCGTCCTACATGATGTGCGGTAGACATTTGAGTACGCGCTTTTGGTATCGCTCTTGGTTTGTCCACAAGTGGATTCATCGATTGTGTCACGTTTCCTCTTCCATTAAATGGAAGGGTCATATTTCGCGCCACTACGTCGTGCACTTGCTGCAGACGGGCTGGACAATTGACAACCAACAAAGGATCAACATCAAGATGGCCAAGAGCCCCCGATCTTTGTGGAATTGCCGTCATGTGTCTTTTCCGATGGAAAGCCCTCTCTCGCTATATTCGTCCTGGAGACGTTGAGGGAGGCCCCAACTCCGATTGCTTCACTGTTGTTTACTCCGCTCAGTCAAATGCCTTATCTACAAGCTGGGAAATGCACGCATGCATCGCGAGAAGTTAGCAGCTTGGATTCGACCTTTCTTTCTCCTCGACATACTGTAGTCATAATGTGTCGGTCCATCCTTTTTTCGAAAGAAAATCCTAATTAGGACTAGGTCTCAATTTTGTGGTGGGGACTATGTCGGACACGGCGCCGCTGTCTCCGACGGAGATGTCTCGGCTCCGTGAGATGCGAGAGCAGCACAAGAAGAAGGCGGACCCACTTGCCCCTCTGGATGCGCTTCTCAACCGGTTGCTTGAAAAGCATATCGATCCCAGCATCGTTTCTCAAACTGCAAAATGGATGGCCGACCACAAGGCGTTATCGATGCAAATCCAAATCAAACTGCGCGCGCTTTCTCTAAGCGATCGCACAAAGTCTTTCAACCACAAAGTTATGCTCTTTTACCTCCTCCATGAATTCCTCAAGATTGGCGGCGTTGATGGGAAGGCTTCCGACCCCGCGCGCAAGACCCGACATTTGGAATGGATGGCGACTGTAGAGCACATTTTGCATGCCTGTGTTCGTGAATCATATCGGGACATGAAACCCGTTGAAGACCATCGAAAGAAGCTGTTCAAGACACTTTCACGTTGGGAAGAACTTGGCATTTACCGCAGCAAACTGAAAGAGTGGAAAAAGGTCGTGTTGGGAGAGATCAAAGTCCGCAAAGCCCCACAGCGCATCCTACAAGATACAGTCAATCCCCATGACAAGGAAGGGCTAGATCTCCGTCGCGAACTCGACCGTGGCACCATAGCATGGTTCTACGAACCCAGCGAATTCCGTTCACCTCGAGCGAAACTACGTCATTGGCGATTCACTGGCGTCGCGTTCATCGACACATTGGGACGCTGTCTAGGTCTTGAGCCTCATGTCGTGATGACAGCTATGTGTTTCTATCAGCGATTGTACAAGCGAGGGTTTTTCGCCAAGGAGCGATTCAAGTTCGCCGCCGCATCACTCTTTCTTGCTGCCAAAGCATCAAGTCAGCGCATGCGGTTGCTTCGAATGGTCCATGTGATGCACTACATTTTGGAAGTATGTCTTGTCATGATCCGCTCAGAGTCTTACGATTCCTAGACACCTCTTGTGACTGGCGATGAAGAGAAGGAAGAATTAGAGCGCTTGCATCTGCTTCATTACGAATTGCAAGTCTTGCAAGGCATTGAGTTTGACTTGACGATCGAATTACCGTTTGACCACATGAAGCGTGCAGCTGATTCATTTCCGTCGTCCGTGAAAGACGCAGCTCATGTCGTCCTCAAAGATTTGTACGTTTGCTGCAATAAATGTCAATGTGCTGATGGCACTGATAGGTACTGGACGAAAATGTGCATTGAATTCCCATCGCGGACATTGGCTCATGCAGCATGGTACATTGCCGCCGTGGACGCCAAACTTGAGCGACGTATCAAGTTGGACAAGGCGCTGGAACATGGTTTGTACCCTTTGCTCCTTGTCTTTGTCATGTTGATGAGCATAGATTGCGATCTCATCCGTGACTACTACATTGAGTGCAAAGACTGGAAAGCATTGCAACGTAGCGAGTTTGATAAACGAACTGAGTCGGACGACGATTTGCGCCGATATCTTGATGCCCAACGAGGAGGCTTGACGCTGCCATCGGACATTGAAAATCCCAGGGAGAAGACCAATTTGAAACCAGAACAGGTGTCACATCTCATGCTTCACCATTGAACGTCGTTGCGTAGATGGAGCGATTGGGAGAACCTCGCATAACATTGAATCAGCCTTCACATCCGCCGCCGCCACGAGAACGAGAACGTGACCGAGAACGTGATAGAGAACGTGACCGAGACCGTGCCCGTGACCGAGACTCCAAGCGAAATCATGAATATAATCGCCGAGACGACCGACGATCACGATCGCGATCGCGATCCCGATCGAGAGATCGCCGCCGCAATAACAAGCCGAAGAACCGCAAGCGTTCAGCGTCGTCAGAAAGCCATCAACGACCGTACAATCGACGGAAGCGTAGTCCATCCGTGAGAAAGAGCGACCGAGACCACGACGCAAACGATCGATACCGAAAAGAAAAACGATAAGAGATAATGATCTCTACGATTTGCGCTGTTGCAAAGGATAGAGGAGGCGCACGGTGAGTTGGCCAATTTGCTCTTTCGTCATGAGCAGCAACGCGCTCTTGAAAACAGTGTTGAGCAACTGCGCATTGCATCCTTGGAAGAAGCCAGCAACGCCATCTTGTTGCCAGATGCGATCGAGGACTTGCACCATCGACCCCGACGATGTCTTCGACTTTTCGGCTTGCATGATCACCTTGGCTCGGATGATGGGGTACGTTACAATCGTCGCAATCGACTTGGCAATCGCTGCCAACACAAATGCTTCCATAGCCGAGAGTTCTCGAGCCACGCGGAGCTTCAATCGATCGAAGATCGTGTAAAATATGGAGGGATTCGTCACGAGCACAAGCGATGGAATGTAGCCCTTCCAGAACGACAGCAATCCGTCCTCTTTGTACAACTGATGAACTAATTCCACAGTGGATGTAGAAGCATCCGACGTTTGGATGCGGGTTGAGACCACATCGAGAGGGAGCGTGATGGTCATGTTGATCGCACCAGCGAGTGCACCAATTGATAGATTTGCTGTCGTCGTGAGTGGTCCGCGCGTTTTCTCATAGAGGGCTTTGAGCCAAGAGTACCAGTAGAAGTAGAAAAAGTTTTGGAGCACCTGAACAATCACCGTAACAAGGGGAAGCATCGTCAAACCACATACCGTGTGCGCGGCTTTTGGTCCAAGACCGACAAAGAGTCCTGCAATTCCCTCTTCGTCGTAGATCTTCTTAACAATCGTCAACGTTGTTTTCTTCTTCTCGGTCTTGTCCGTTGACGCTTGGTGTTTGGTTTTGGCCACGTCCAGGGGAAAGAGAACTAAGCACGCAAACAGTGCACCCAGCGATCCAGCCTACAGCAAGAGCATTATTAGCAAACTTGCGTTCTTTGTCGATGGACGTACCGACGCTTCCACCAGAGCTTTGTTCATCCTTTCCCTTCAATGGACAAATGTCGGATGTCGTTGAGGGTCAAGAATTTCCACCAATCAAGTTACATGATCAGACATTTTAACTTCAATATTCGGGATAGCGCAACATGATTGGTTAAAGTCATTGTTTTGCAAACAATTTAGTTTAAAAGGTCCGAAATTAGAATACTGTATTAATATTGAAAGGTCTGCAATAGTGACATAATATTAAATTAAAAAGGATTTTGGTGACTGAAAGTGTCATGGTATGTGTATTACCGTTCAGTCGGTATGTAGTGGGCGTCATGTCGGGGTTGCAATTGCGCATGCAGGTGGTACGATGTTAAGCTCACGTGTCCTACTATTGTAGCTTTGAAATACACGTACATTATCGCAGCCTTGCATTGTCGTCGGAGGAGCCTCCCTCCACAGTACTTCGAAGTATCAATCAAAACAATTTCGCCGTCAAATCCGCTCAATTTATCTCTCTCGCCCTTTCATGAACCTAAAAAAGGATGATATATGGTCATATTATGACCAGCTATCCAATCTCAGTCATAATAGCTCAAATCGCAACAAGGCCACCATCTTCGTCTTCTAAATTGCTTGTATCAATGCACACTCATCCTCATCTTCAAAACACACGATAGGCTTACCAAATCGTCGGGGCAATATCGGAACAACCGCTTTGAACTAACATTAAGCGAAGGTGGGTGCACAATAAGTACAGTAAAACCTGCCAAGTGAAACGAGTTTCGGTGGATGTGAATCATGTTCAACATAGCAGGTGTTTCGCAACCGCAGGTGTCCCACTGTCTCTGGTGTGGAACATTTACAAAACTTATTTTATTAATACACCAACTTGGAACATCGCGGGGCTCACTGGTTAAGAGCCACGGCATCAAAGGATAGAGGAAGGGGCCTGGGTTCAATTCCCGTGCACAGCAACTGATCATAACATTCGAGATATTTTTCTTGGTTACAGTGGCTTTATAGCGCTCACCACTGTCGGGTTTCTTGAGATTCAAGCTCAACCATATTGAATCAACAATGGAGGTGTTTCACTTGGCAGGTTTTACTGTAATACGAGAAATCTGCTCAACCGGACATCCTACGCTCATTATCCGGATAGTCCGAGGAACGAATGCCACAATCGACCAAACATGTGCGATATGATTTGCTCGGCGCTGGATGGAATGGCTTTGCGTCGCAGGACGTCATGTCTGGATCTCTCTCAACCGGAACATGCATTTCGTGCGCTTGCTGCCACACTGCAGCGGCAGCTACTTCTGCTCGGTCGCTAAAGAATGCAGCGTCCTGTATGTCAAGCGCGAGAGAGATACACCCATGGCCGCCTCGCACCCACAAATCTCCCTGACAGCCGGCGCCTTGACATGATGACATGTGACCCGTCCAGCAAACGAATTGGCTCTTGTGATGGCCCAACATGGCATCTCAACGAAGGTGAGAGAGTTTCTCCTCAGATTCCTAACACAAATCATGCGTTTTCCAAGATTCGCAGGTTGTGGCACAATGCGCATCTTCCACCCCCCGCGTGGACTCTCGAGCTTGAGGATCATGGAATTTATATGGCTATCTCTATCGACTTGATGGAGAAGACTTTGTTTTCTCCATCTCATGCCGAGATCTCGCCTCAGGAAGCTGCAGATCTCGTCCAGCCTGCCGCGCGACAAAATACACTTGGGTTCACTATACGACATCTCGCCACGTCGAATGAAATTTCTGCTTTCTCACCAACAATATGGTCGTCTCCTGAGTATCCTGTAGTCACACTTTGCAACTTGACACATGCCGCCCGCGACGGCCCAAGCGCGACTCCCCGTCGCCGCGAAATTCTTCCACACGGCGCCTCTGGACGCTTGCGCGCAGCACAATCTCCTTCACACAGCCCAAGTCGCTGGAAAGCAAACGTTGCGCAATGCCCGCTCGATCGACGACCACCTTGTTTATGCCATGCACACAGACCCAACATCGCAACGCCGCATGAAGATGGTGCTCGGAAAGGACAGCCAAGACCCGTCGCTGGCATGCATGGTGGGCCACACGCAGTTCCATGGCACCATCGAAGAATTTGCAGCGTATTTCCGAACCGAATCGCTCGGAAGGGATACCTTGGACACCCAGAAGCTTTACACTTTGACATCGCCATCCGCGGACGATCCACTACGATATACTGGCGTCCACTGGACAGCTTGCAAGATGCCCATGGGACCAAGTCGTGACTTTTGTTACCTTGAGGTACTGATGATCTCCTGTCGAGCGCTCAACTTACACATATCTAGAGCCATTGTGAATTTGTCGACCGATTCGGCCACACTGATCGGCGCGGCTGGATGCGCACGCTCCACTCCATTGACGTTCCCGCTTGCCCACCATTGCAAGCATCGCATAGCTTGATTCGCACGCGAATGTTTCGATCGGGCCATATCTTTCTCGAAGGTCAAACCAAGGGACTGCTAGATGTCTACGCCGTCTTGACCGTTCAGTTTGACGCTCCGGCACAACATCAACCGCTCCAAATGAGCTTTATGCGTCGCTGGGTGACGCAAATCATGTCGCTTCCGAATGTCTTTTTGCATCGTCGACTGGCGGCCAAACCATTACTTCCAGAAGACGCCATGCGCAGCAAAGACTCGGTCAAAATGTGCATGATTTGCACGGCGCGCTTTAATCTTTTCAATTCCAAGCACAATTGCCGAGTGTGCGGCCAAGTGGTGTGCAGCAACTGCCACATTCAGTGGAAGTTTGAGCCGAACAAGGTTCGCATCTGCCTCAAATGCAGCGATGGCGCATCTTCGAGCAACCGGCATCCGTCAGATGGAGATCGTGAATCCTTGGTCAGTACTTGGAAGAGCACCGCAAGCAGCGCGTCTACGCGGCGACCATCAGGTCCGTCCAAAACGCTCTCGCCGGCTCCCTCTCGATCGAGCTTTTCATCAGACACGCACTCGGTCGACTTGACTCGGTCAGGGTGTTCAGAGGACACCGTTTTGTTCGACCCGAATGAGTTTGCCTTGCCGGATCTTGACAAGCAAACCTCTCAAAGACAAAAGTCCCCACAACAACAGCCTCAGCAGTATGATCTCTTTGTCGACTTGGCAATATTCAAGTCCCAAGACGCGACCCGCAAGACGAAACGACGAGAGACCCCGACAAAAGATGCTTCAGGAGAACCCAACGGCGATTCCACAGAACTTCATGACCTCCTTCAGAATATGTATGACGACAAATGCCCCGTGGTCCAAGGGCTCTACCGAGATCTCCTTTCCCAGACCAAGTAAATTAATTGTTTTATGTCAAATGTTGCTCTTGATTCTTCATGCTGCCACGTTGCCTCTAACGTTAGAAGAAACATGATTGGATAAAACTATTTCAATAAAGAAATAGTTTTGATTGGATAATATTCAACAAAGTTGCAGAAACATGATTGGATAAAACTATAGAATTTCAGTAAAGAAATAGTTTTTATTGGCTAATATTTCACAAAGTCACAGATTTTATTATAGTTATGGAAATAATCGCAGATCAACTTACAGGATTGTAGTTGACCTCGAGATCAAGTAACTCTGTCTTTGCCGTGAACTTGCTGCAGCACGACGCACACAGTAAATTTTGCATAAACTCGTTTAGTCTCTTCGCCAGCCTCCATCACAAAAGGTTGACTATGATTCTTCCGTCTTCACTAGCCATTGGACTATAACCTTCAGCAGTAAGAACTTGAGGGAGATGAGAGGCTGCTGGGCGGCGAACGAACTCAACTTCGACGTTCAAGTACATGGCATTCCCTGTTCAAAGCATTTTCTGGCGAGAAAGGTGGTTTTCTGTGCGTGGACTCTCGTCGTGAGTCAAGCCCGCTCGCCGAACAGATTGGCCTCTCTGAGCCGTCAGGGCGGCTCTTCTATCCAGGACGGCATGGAAGGATGAGAGGGGGCTACCAGACAAGACGACAAGTACGTTGGAGGAATGATATTAGATGCAAATACAAGTTTAAAAGGTGTAGCCTGGAAGCGTGTCCTTGGGGCCAAAGTTGCATTCGCCAGGGGTGTACGATTCAGCGTGCGAGGCCATTTGGGCGTACACACAGCAGGAGCACCAGTAGGAGCAGCAGCAGTCTTCCAGTTCAGAGCCTGGGATCTTGAACGCGCGGCGGAACTTGATGCGGAAGAGCAGGAGCAAGATAAAGGCAACCACGTTGCAGGCAATGGCCAACCAGATCCACAACATGCTGCCCGTGTAGCGGTAACCCCAGGAGCCGTCCAAGACGATGTATTGCGTCGATGGGAAGCTCGCCATTTGGATGATGTAGAAGATCAAGAACAAAAGATAAAAGCCGCCCCAGACGAGCAAAACGTTCTTGAAAGTGTACATGCCAATGCGGTGAGCCACTTGAGCGACGGTCACGCAAGGGCAAAAGGTTGACATGAGGCAGTTGGGCACGAGATGCTCAAAGCAGTCAAAGACACCGGCCTTCCATTTGCCGACCACCAATCCATTGTGGTCTCGGGCGTCCATTTCAACCACAGGGTTGGCTTCGTTGTTGTTGGCAGCGTAGCTAGCATCCTTGGAGGCGGTGGGGGTCCCAGCAGCAGTAGTGGGGGATTGGCTCATGGTAGATCAAAGGCAAAAAGGAAAATGACCAGAGCCTCATGGCAGCCATGCCAAGTTCGTTCTTGGTTGATCTCATCTCAGAGCCTTCTGCCCCGTCGTTACTGAAAACTTTGGACGCGAAAAACGACGTGAGAGAGAGAGAACAAGATGGCGTCAAGTCGCACACATGGTTACAAATCTTCTGTCGAGCGGCTGTCCATCTCGTTATGTCTGGATCATGGTGGGGAGATCCAAAGTTACTCACGAGCAAGGACATTGCACGGCAATCACGGTTGGCTCGCTGTTCGTACGAACGAGATTACACCAAGGCATTCAGTTGAGCTGGTGGATCAGCTTAACTTCAGCATTTACGACAGGCTAGCATGGATTCATGGAGCGTTTCCAAGAGCAGCGGCTCTTGAAAAGATGGAGGGCCGTGAATGTTTTCACCGACGGCGTGAAATTCAGCGATGGAATAAAATATGCGGTGGTGGTTGAAATTCATGTGATGGATGAAACTTTGTTCCAGTCGATTCCAAGCCATGACAAATGTCCTTTGCCACTGCCAGGGTTCAGATATTTGCTGTGTATCCTACGCAGCGTCAGCAGAAGGTGGTGGCAGATGATACCCGAGTTGTCGTTCTTGCCTTAAACAACAACACAGGCGACAAGAAGGAGCGATTCTTGGTTGACTAACGCGGTGAATGTTGTAGAGTCGTCACGGGAACCCATGATGACACGCCAGGGAGAATCTTCATCCAAGCGTGGCGCTGTCGCTATCGAGACTCTTTTCTAGTGGAGATCTGTCTTTCGTGGTCCAAGTTTACGGAGGAAGGAACGGCGCTGCAGAGATGGAGCAAGCGGCACATGCCTGGTACATAGACCAAAACAGATTGTTCCGCTTGGCCGATATTGCCGAAATGGTAGAGAGAGACCATGAAGTTTTGCATTCCTGGCTGCCAATGCTTTCTCAAACACTGGTGTTAGCTCCACCACCCCAATGATGCTGCTGATTTACATCTTTCCAATGAACCAGTCAAGAGATGAAGGCACGCAGCAGAGAGCTGGAATTGTCTGTACCTTCTTTCTCGTCTCCAGAATCCAAGCGAGCAATCCCATCTGTCCACCACCACGTGCTAGATAACGGCATAGCGGTATATGTAGGAGTGCCTGACAAGCTCGAGAAAGCTGGGAAAGCGACGTGGAGCGGTCAAAGCACCTCTACTTTCACCTCTTGCTAGGATTGAACGTATGGCATCCTTGTGACCTGCTGCCATCGTACAGGGTACCTGGTCGAAATGACAACATCAGCTTTAGCAGCCAAAAAAACTTGCTTGTAAGGCTAGCAGAACTTTCTTTCGTTTACGACGCAATCCCCCATGAAGGGCACCGCTGGGGGGATAAGGGGGGGACAAGGGGGAACCATGTGGGGGCTTCATTCGCATAGGAATTGAGTGGCATTCGAGCTTCAGTCCATTGATTAGGCCCTCGATAGAAACCAAGGAACGATGGAGATGGTCGCTTGAACTTGATGAAATGACCAAGTCAACTTTGAGTTTATGGAGGACAAAGTGATTTTTCAAAGAGTTTTCATTGATCATCACTCATTATTTAAAAAAAATATTGGCCAAAGACAAAAAAAAGTTTGCAGTCGACAGCGCCAAAGCGGGAAACTTCTGGAAATGGAGCCGAATGTGATTCTCTTTGGCGATTTCACAGTAGAAGAGACGAAAGCAGGTACATCTCGTGTGAGTCGCTTTGTCTAAGATGGTCCAGTGCTTGGAAAGCCGAAAGTCCAAGCTCCAGAGCCCAAGAAACCGTTCTCGTGGAGCAATCTCAGCAAACCACAGACGCCCCCACAACAGACTGCACCTCCAAAGGCGACAACAGCGACTCAACCGCTGGAAGCAGCATTCGAACAA
Organism: Aphanomyces euteiches; assembly: GCA_021527685.1. Lineage (NCBI taxonomy): Eukaryota > Oomycota > Saprolegniomycetes > Saprolegniales > Verrucalvaceae > Aphanomyces > Aphanomyces euteiches. The sequence continues at coordinate 1,750,963 of JAJGMV010000373.1, forward strand.
GCTCTATTACAGCTCGATCTTCACGAGTGCGCGCGAGATTTACAACGAAGGTATATCCGACACTGTGATTTCCAGCTTCATTCCTGCCGTCGTAGGGGTTTTATCAACCAAGGCAATACATGCTTTCAGAACGTCACGTTTCAAGCACTGTTGGCATGTGCGCCATTTCGCAAGTGAGTTATTCCCATGCTTCGTATCCTCAAGCTTTTCCTGCAGTCTTCTTTGCACGCTGTCGTCCACAGTTGATTTGCCACCAACATCTCCGCCTGCACCACCGCTCGCTGGTTGGAAGCAACTGCTCCTGCTCTTGCGAGAGCTGGAAGAACCAACTCTGGCCCAGCAGATGAAACAATCCAACAAGAAAACAGCGATTACACTCTCGCCGCATTTCATCCGTCTCTTTCAAACCGCACATGGACAACAAGAAGACGCGCTCGAATTTCTCGAGTTTCTCCTCGACCATCTCCACACTGAATACGAGCAAAGCCCATGCACATTTCCGCTCTCTCGTGGGCATTCTCAGCTTGCTGCTGCAGCCGCTGACGACGGCTGGGCTGAAATAAAAAAGAATGGCAAAGCTTCCGTCGTTCACCACAACATCGTCGAGAATGAATCGCCCGTCACGTACCTCTTCAAAGGCACACTGCGGTCTGAAATCCAGGTCCATCGCTGCTCTGTCGCGTCAATTCTGACCCAAACTCTTCTAACGTAGGCTGGACGAAAGCTTGGCAAGTCTACGATCGAACCCTTTCACTGCCTCCACTTAAATATGTCCAAGTCCTATGCCACGACGACTCTGATGCAAATGATCCATGACACGATGGCGGACGAAGTGCTCGAACAGCACATGATCAAGCGCACGACGTTTGAAACCCTCCCAGTCGTGCTGAGCTTGCACGTCAAGCGATTCACGTATGATCCAGTCCAAGGCCCACTCAAGATCAACACATTTGTCAGCGTACGTCGTCGTTTTCATCCCCTCCTTCTCATTCAAGACGTTCTTAGTACCCCCTCGAGCTAGAATTGCCGCCGTCGTTGTTTTCGCCAGCGCTTGAAAAGACCAAAGCCAAGTATAAATTGTTTTCAGGTATGTCGAGTCCCCTACCGTTGGTTTGTGAAAGCTCACCGCCTGCTAAAGTCATCTCGCATCATGGACAATATGCCGTCGGGGGGCATTATACAGCGGTTTGCTGCGATGCCAAGGATCAAGTAATTGAACGTGATGGAAAGCTCGCTCATGATACCTTTGTAGTGGACTTTGTACGACGATGACAATGTGATCCATGTGACCAAGCAAGCCGCTTTGGAAGAGAACGCCTACTTGCTTTTCTACTTGCGCGTATAACTTCGAAGACACTGCAAGCCACGGTGTGGTCGTCGTGGTCTTTATTAGCCCAGCGTAACATTCTGGACGCCTGTTAATTGCAACAAATAGCCGATGATCCACCCCATGCCTGCCGCAATCGTTCCATTCAAGGCCATGTAAATGCCAGCAATATACCATTTCTGACCGACATATTGGCCCTACTTTGAAATGAGATCAATGACAAGAACGCCGCACCTTGACAGCGCCGAGGAGGAAGAGAGTGAGGGCTGTCAAGAGGCAAGAGCCCCACAACGCTTGATCGCTTGACAATTGCACACCGGGAATCAAATTGATCAAATACGACAGCAACGGCACAGAACCAAACAACATGAAGGAACCAAACGTGACGAAACCCCCGATGAGTGGGTTTTCGTCTTCATCGACGGGCATCAAACCGAGCTCTTCGACCATCATGATGTCCACAAAGGCCTCCTTGTACTTGGACAAAGTGTTGACCACGAGCGTCGCGTCGTCCGTCGAGATGCCTTTGGATTCGTACAGCTGGATCATTTCTTGCATTTCGCCTAGAGCGTCCATCAGCAAAAGACGCCTCGGTGGTGAAATACCTTCTGGAAAGTTTTCCAACTCCCAAACTTCACGAGAACGTTCGTGCTGGATCAAATCCATCTCGGCTTGAGTACTGAGGACATCGCCCATGCCCATGGACAGCCCATCGGCGACGAGATGGGCCAAACCCAAGATGAGGATCACAGCGTGGGGAAGGCCAGAGCCTGCCACGGACGTCACAGTCGCGAACGTTGTGATGATACCGTCGAGACCGCCATAGACGGCACTCTTGATGTGTCCACCATTGTCCAAATGGGCTTCTGGAGCCGCCCCTTGCATCTTGGCAATATGGATTCGACGCGACGCGTCAACATCTTGGAGTAAATGCGCCGTCTGGGCGTCCGACTTGGTCGCGCCGTACTCTTTCGTCTGGAACATCGAGTCTTTGGAAATGGACACTGGCTGCCTTCTGGTCCGTCGGCACGTGGCCAGCGCGTGCCTCCCTTCCTTTTGCCGACTTCATTGGCTACACGGCGTCGGCGGATTGTGACCTAAGCGGTCGACACAGCTGAGCACTTTGAAACGACGCTGAACCCAGCGCATCGTTCTGGACATCAAGTTTACACTCACAGCGTTATCAAAGACAAAGTGTCTTCGATCCATGTCGCCATGACTCTTGGACACACTTGGACCAGATCGGTGGCTCGAGCGACAACGCAAAATCGTCCAAATCGTCCCAACCAGTTGGCCAGAGCGCGTTGAAAGCCATTGACAGCATGACGACAAATGCTAGAGCTTCCATCTTGGCGCTAGTTTGTCCAAAATGATTTGCCAGCCGTGGTGGTGGTGGTCGCTTGAGTTTCGTCATGGATTACGCCCCCATGGCATGATTACTTTGGCCTACACAGTACAGTACACCATGGAATTAATATGAGAGTTTGTATACTATACTGCAGAATTCATTGACAGCGTTGCCAGCAAAAGTTTATGAAGCCAGCACGGTCGACATGACATTTGGCGCAGTTTACATGCCGCTGAACTTGATACGAACGCCAGAGGGAATGCAATGGACGTCCATCGTCGGACTGTAGGCAGCAGAGGGCTGTGAGTATGAAGAAAAATGTATTACATTGCAAAAAGAGGAGAGAGAGCACAACGCCTTCAAGTACATGGTAGTCGGACGAAGATTAACCCAAGCTGACGTTCTGAACGCCAGTCAGCTGCAGAAGATAGCCGATGACCCAGCCAGTACCAGCGGCGACGGTTCCGTTCACGGCCATGTAGGACCCAGCGAGGTACCATTTCTGGCCGACGTATTGACCCTACGATACGAGAATGCACCCATTGCATCCATCTATGGCTTACCTTGACAGCACCGAGGACGAAGAGTGTGAGGGCAGTCAAAATGCAAGAACCCCATAGAGCTTGATCACTCGTCAGTTGGATTCCAGGAATCAAATTGATGAGATACGACAAGAGCGGCACCGAGCCGAAGAGCATGAAAGAGCCAAATGTCACAAGACCTAGTGGAAGTTGAGAAAAAGTCAATGGGGACAGCAGTACCCCCAATGAGTGGATTGTCGTCTTCGTCGACGGGCATCAAGTTTAGCTCCTCCACCATCATAATGTCGATGAAAGCTTCCTTGTACTTGGACAATGTGTTGACGACCAACTTGGCGTCTTCTGTGGAAATACCCTTCTTTTCATACAACTCGACCATTTCTTCGAGCTCCCCTACGACAAGTCAATCTCCCGTCCAGTCATCTTCACCACACCTTCAGGAAAGTTGTCGAATTCCCACGATTCACGCGCACGTTCATGGTTGACGAGGTCGATTTCAGCTTGTGTGCTCAGGACATCGCCCATACCCATGGACAACCCATCGGCCACCAAGTGCGCAAGACCCAAGATTAGAATGACAGCGTGGGGAAGGCCGGACCCCGCTACAGACGTCACGGTCGCAAACGTTGTGATGATGCCGTCCAAGCCACCGTACACTGCGCTCTTGATATGTCCCCCGTTGTCCAAGTGCGCTTCGTGGGCATGGCCAGACTTGGCAATGTGCACCGAGCGCGAGGCTTCGACGTCTCGTTCTTGATGCGCTTTCTGCGCTTGCTGGAGGAGCGCCGTGCCGGTGTTGGTCGAGCCGTACGATGGTTGTTTCGTTCCGTTGAGCATCTCGCCAGTCGATTTGGACAGTGGCTACGGCTGAAGGATTTCCAAATCTTATTGCAGGAATCATCCGGATAATTATCCGAATGAGCCCAGAGCGCTCAACGAACGAACGATTCCGACTCAACGACACGACCACCTCCAACCACGAAACGACCAACTGAGGCAGATACTACAGTCCTTGGATACTGCAGCCATTAAATCTCGTCTTCGGTGGACGACGCCAGCGTGTGAGAGACTCCGAGCTGCGTACAGTAACTGAACTGACGAGGCGTTTCATTATTACAGTCGAATACAAAGGCCAGACATGGCTTGGACGAGTTGCCACACCGACACATTGAGAGAGAACGACGCAAGGAAGGTCAGACAACCGACCATTGAGACAATTGTGAATGCCAGAACGGCTGGGGTGAATGGAGCGAGGATGGCATGGACCAAGTTGGACGTCGGGGCAAACGTCGAATCAAGCTCCGTGAACGCTTGTTCCATGTGGAGGAGCTTGAAATGATGGAGCCAGCCATTGTGACAACTCACACTGAGTATGCGTCCGTCTTGTGTCCAATTGAGATCATCAAATGCTGTCGCCTCACGATTGAGATCTTCGACGGCGATTTCCTGTCGGGAAAGGTCAAGCTGGGTCATGTCAGAGAGATTAAACCTTCCAGTCGGCCATTCGCACAACTTTAATGCAAGAGTCACCGCAAGTGGCAACCATGCCATTGACTTCGTTGTAGCATATTGCATGGAGATTGTTCTCATGAAACTTGGCGCAGTACTGCTCTTGACCGATTTCGTTCATGTCTAGGAGGTGTTGGATGAAAAATCTTCAAGCTACAATGAACGTACGCGTCGAAATTATAACGACATAGCCCAGGGAAAAGCCTGCGATGATATATCCTCGTCCAAACCAGCGATAGTTGACAATATCGCCATATCGCGCTTGGAAGGCAAGCTCCAGTGCATTGTCTTTCTCGTTCAAATCGTACAGCAAGATGGTTTCTCGGCCCATATTCACACTCACAATGCGCTTCACTTGATTGGAATGCCGACCACCAAATTGGATACACACCGGAGCCGCTTTGATCTTGACTTGATCGACGATACTGCCGTCTTTCCAGCAAATCGTGATCTGCCGGTCTTCACTGCCGAAAGCAAATTCATTTTGTGAGTTCCAATCGCCACAAAGGATCTTTTTCTTGTGTTTGCTCATCGCCATTCGCAACGTTGGTCGAGCGGCCGCTTCGTAAAAAACCACTTGCCCCCTCGATGTACCAATCGCAAGAAGCATGCAGTTGTCCTCCGCACCTGATCTTGCTGCATCAGGCGAGCAGGTCAATCCTGTTTACCTTCTATGGTTGTAGATTTTGCCTTGTTCCACTTGAGGAGCGTGATCTCCTTGACATTGACATCAACGTGTTCTGTGGTCTGAGTAGACGCTGACCAGAGCACGACCAACGATGAGTTGGCTTGAGCGACAGCCAAGGTCAGGCCTAGGTGAGAAGGAAATTTATATCTCTATCCTTACCGCTCTTGTACGCACCGCTCGTTTTGTTATCCTTTCCAGGATTACTCCATTCCAAGTGCGTGCAGATCGACGGCGATGGAGGCACGATCTGATCCACCAATTCGCCACGTCTGTCAAATACGTGAACAACACGTGAGCTTCCTGTCGATGCGAGGTAGCTTCCCGAAGGGTCCCATGCGTATTTCACCGGGCCGACGCCATGGTGCCGTTGATCCACGCTGAAGTACACGTGCATGGTGCAGTGGATATTTAAAAATTTATTATTCGCCAAAATTATTTATTTAATCACGTATAATCAAAATTATTTATTTAATCACATATAATTGGCAAAAATACGATAAATAAAACCAATCAAAACGAAATAAATAATGATTTTTCAAGCCTTTATTCTTGTCAACATCCAAAGTCCAACAAATCGAACGATCTAGCAATAATATTTCAGTTCTCGTTTGCTCTACTGCTACAATGCCCTTATAAAGACACTGTGGTACGCGTATCAACACATTCTTGGCTTCATGGTGGGTCAAATTGGATTGTATTGTAGTCGAGATTCAATTTATTTTAGCCAATGAAAATTCGTGTTTTCACTTGACAACAATATTTAGCCAATGAGATTTTTTTATTATTTTGCACGACATACAGTATCACTACTTGATCGGCCAGTACAGAAAAGACGTCGCGAGGACAACAGCTTCCGACTCGCGAACGTAATGTCCGCAGCGCTCCTCGGATGTCATGGTAGACCAGTCCAGAGAAGGCTCGACGGGAGCTTGACACACTTGAATTTCAAGCAAGAGACGCCCTGCTTGTGGTTTGATACGACAACGGGAGACATACGCAAAAGCTTCAACGAGCGGCCAGCCGAAAAGATGCAATTCAATTTCGTCTTGATTGCCGACCAAAGAGCCCACGTAATCGCCGTGGAAAAAGCCACTAATATTTGACATGGTGGATTCGCCATTGGGAAACACACGGAAAACGCGAGGCATGCCATCGAGCACAAATTCAGACGAGATTGTGTTGTACATCTGAAGCTTCGATCGGACGAGAAGAGCAGATCCCGTAAAGTTGAGCTCCAGAGCGTACAACATGCTGATCCACCGCAAAACGGAGAGAATAGATGGTTCTGTTTGTCCCCACGACAAACCAGCAGTCTCACCGTACGTCCATTGTCCAGTGATAGCCGATACTTGCGATGGCAAAGTTGGTGGAATTGGGTTCTTGGTGCCCTGCAAGAAATGGTCAATCACCGCATGCCAGTAGTTTCACTCACCAAATAGACCTCTCGCAGTTGCGCGACATAATACTCGAAGGTCGAGGGATGGTGTTGAAGCAACTCGTCGAATTGCCAAGACGACTGACGAATTTGAAGCGCAATAGACGAGATAGAAGTGTGAAAGGTACGACCGACATGGTCGTTGAGTAGCTCATACTGGGAGTGTAGCCAGTGGGTGAATGATTCATTGAGCGCTTTCCGATCGAAGAGAAAGGCGGCATAATGGCTAAAATTTTGTCGATTCTGTTGCGCCAGCTTGAATGTGAGGGCAACGCAATCAACAAGGCATGCAAGAAGAGACTGCATTTCTGGGGTCATTGTCGGCCTTTGGTCTAAATCATAGGCCACGTTAGCAGCCAATTCAATTTGACCAAGAATTACAGGATGGACGGAGGAGCTGCGGCAAGAGTGGACTAGCAGGTGCACTCACACGAGCCGGTATCAAAATATTGTCGACGAGTTGAGCTTCCAGAACTGAAAAGAAATCTGCGAAGAGCGCAGCAGGTGTGTACTGAAGGAAGAGGTGGATCGAGAGGAGTTCACGCTCGATCGAAGTCTCGGGAGATGGTTGTGGAGGCGGTGTCGGAACGGCTGCAAGAGAGTGAGCAGTCCGACGATCATCAAGATCCTCACCACTCGGCGATGACGCAGGCGTCAACGAAAGTTGGCCTTGACTCACGTTGAACTCGCCTTCACATTCGCAGAGCGCACTGTCGTCGTTATCGCGGTGCTTTTGGCATTTGTAGCAGGCTCGACGGTAGCTCATAACGATGAAAGGCGAGGATGTAAGCACGGCGCGGACTTGGCATACGATACGATTATCTCGCACGACTTGACGAAGAATGTACGCCTGGGTCAGAAGTCACGAGAGGATGTCAAAGAGGACGACGTACGACCAAATGATGGGTGCAAGTTCGGTGAGCTTTGGTCGACGTACCCATCCAACCGTAGTGCCACCCGACGCTGTTGACGTGGTTAAAGCGGTAAACGAGGTCTTGGGGCATCTAGAAGCGCAAAGCAATGAGTGCATTCTGACGATCATCCTACCGTGGCATCTGTATGGACGCTCTCGCTTGGAATCCATTCCCCCTTGAGGTTGTCAGCACTTCGTGCATTCTCCAGCACGACTGAAGCATCAATTTCTTCTCCTCGCTGGTAGACATGATCCATTGTTGGCTGGAATCGAAGATACGCACGATCGTTCTCCGTGATATCATTTCCCACAAGTCGTGCTTTGAGACCAATTGACGACGTGCAGAAGTTCGCGTACGAATGATTTGGGCAGCAATGTGGAAAACATCTACATACATCCTATCACTCCCGGTCATCACACGCGTGCCATCGTACCGGATCAACTACATGGACATGGTGAGATGCAATGGGCGAGATGCGAGCTTACCTTGACACTGCCCGCGCGATGAGTTCTAAACAGCGAACACCACCGAATACATGAGACGCACGACCACATAATTTTGCGTACCTCAAGTACTTGAGATCAAAGATGGGCCGATTGCATGAGCATCCTTCCTTCACGAAGCTCAAGGCGCCGTCGGCCATCCGGAATGCTCTCTGGGTCGTCGATGGAGAAATGGAGTGCAACGCAACCAAACGGACCATAGTGTCCATCAAGGAGAGATGAATGACGACCGCACGACGACGACATCGATCATCTCCTCCATCTCACCAGTGAGTCCAATGACTGCATATCACCCTCGAAAGATTCACCAACAGCGAACTGGTGTCACAATGGACTCCCACGTCAATCTTTTCAAGTCGGCGAGCAACCACGCAGAGTCTTTGCGCTTGCTTTGATCAGGTGGTGCATCCATCATTGTGGTCTTCCACTGGATTCCGGGTGCACCGATGCCGATCAATCTATATGGTATCGACTGTCCTTGAAGGTAGGAGACATTTCTGACGTTTCTTTCGGTGGTTGCAACAATTCAACCTGTAGTTGTGGACACATGTCCGGCCGCCAACGTGGAAGAAGCTTGTCGTTCGAGTGCTTTTGCACGGTGTAGGTGTCGTCAACGCGTTGTCATAGCAGAACGAGGTGATGTTTTGCTCGTCGCATGATAGATCTATCACGTTTAGTCTTGATGCGTTCAGTTGTGACGAATGCGCCGCCGGCTGGACCCATCAAGACTGGCCAGCAGCCACGTTACAAGCATGAAATAGTGTATCCACCAAGTAGACAGCGGTGAGAAGATTCCAATGTTTCCTATGCAAGAACTACGTAGCGCCCACATCCCATTCCATGTCTGACAACATGCAACGTGTAGAAAAAAAGATTCCATCTCTCGCGGGATTCCCTGTCGGGTGGTGGCGTTATCATGTCATCCGGTTGTGGTGTCGCATTCGGTCGCAAGGAGGATGAAGTGTGGGATGCCAGTCAAGGGAAGTTTCCCACGTGCAAAGACTCGACGGGATCTCAAGAGGAAAAGCACAACAAACCACGCGCCATGCATAGACGAACGACACAAGCTGCGATGTGGCATGCGGTCGGGAGGGGTTTTGTAGAATATCACCCTGGAAAAAGTTGACTAAAAACCCAAATAGTGTCGAGTGGTCAGACAACGTGGGAGCTGACATCTGAGCAAATATGTGAGACATCGAGACGTTCCGTACGTGTTCGAAACGACGGCGATACAAAGTTGACCGAGATTAGTATTTGCAGTTGACGGGGGATGACGACGAGACTGGCGAAGTAACGAAAATCAAGTCGTCTCGGCAGCTGTTGCCTTGGATCTTCACAAGGGTCGACGGCATGATGATAGAGATTTGACAGCTACACGGAATCATACAAGGGGTGCTACTCTCGCCACGATGCGATTGTCCATGAAAGGCCAAGCTCAACATGGACTGCAGGACGAGTACAGTGTATAACGTAACGCGCCAGTTTTTCGGTCTAGAGCCAATTCTTCGGTCTATCAATTAGCCAATCAAATGAGACAACAAAAACCTTTACACATTAATGCCTTTTTTAATTTATATTTTTCCTTTGCCAAAACGTATAATTCTATTTATAAAATGGTCATAAATATTTATGCCTTTGAAAATACATAAATACTCTTATTTTCAATATTTTTTTCACTCTGAAAAAAGATTTTTGTATCAATTTATATCTTTAGATTTGTATGGAACGAAAAATTGGCTCACAATTTTGCTGGAGGAAGTGAAACATATGAAGACTTTCAAATAGAAAGGGGCCTTATTTGTTTTGGCATGGTTTTGAGAAAAACCGTTTTGAAAATATTTCCAGGGGTAGGTGATTATTTTCACTAACTTGATTGGTTCGAAGATTATAATTTGCACCAATCATAGCAGAAAATGCATGGCTGGATAAGGTCCTGGAATCCTTCCATATTTCATACAGCGATGGACCAAGCAAATGAAATCTCGTATCTCATCGGTACAGGGCGTGTAGGCGGCCTGGAGGATGAAATTGGCATCGAATCCTCCGACAGCGACAATGACAGTGGAGGTCAGGATGACTCACGAGTTCAAACAGAAGCGACAGCCAATGCCTACATTGAGACCTACCTTGAAAGCTTTCAAAATATTTCATGTTGCAAGCGCTCGTGCATGCACAAAGCACTGCAGTCTCCGCACAAGACAAAGGCCATCAAGAGTTTGCTGAGTCAACTCAACCCCAAAGCATCAAACAACAGTCCAGCTGATACTTCTCGATTTCGAAACATGTTTCTCAGCATCGCAATTCCTATTGGAATGGATGCTGACGTTATGGCAAGCGCCAAAAGGCAGACCGGCAAGTTCTATCTTCCCTTTTTGGGTGAAGTATGCTCAACAATGTTTTGTTCTGTGATTGGCATTCACAGAAACAAGAAGCCTACTCGTTACAGACAACACGTAAACGACACAATGCTCTTGATCCCACCAAAACACAAACTTCAGGACCTGCCTGGCAACAAAAGACTGAAGAGAGATGTTTCCGAAGCCGTTGTCAACTATATCGACAAAGTCTCAAAGGAACATGGTGAAGACGGCGCTGTAACTTTGCGCAAGCGAAAAATTTCGGAGGGTATGTTAACTGTAAATAAAGCGAATAGTAAATAATGCTGTATAAATCGCTTAGGTATGACCACTGTTACCGCTAGCTCTCATAAGTGTGTTTGGCTCCCCGCTTACTATACACGAAACAACATGTATTGGCTGTTTGTGAAAGAGTACTGCAAGTCCCATATGGACCAGTACGAGCTGACCATTCGGGACATTATGATCCATCGACAGAATCACGTCTCTCAGATTCCTTTGTCGTACAACTCGTTCGTATCGCTTTGGCGTGGGTAAGGACGCAGCCACCGTCATCGAATGTTTGTGACACTTGTTGGTTGTTTAAAAACGTTGTCCGTCCATCTATAGCTGATGATGAGTTTGAGTGTGTTTTTGAAGACCAATCAACTCACATGACCATTGCCAAAGAACTGAAGACAGCGTACAAAGCTGACTGTGTGACTTCAGCAATAGAAGGCGGAACGCCCGTTGTCAGCTTTGATTTTGCTCAAAATTTGACTCTCCCTGGTGTTCATCAAGTCCCAAGCTCTTTCTACTTTATGAGTCTTCTTAATGTGTACTGCTTTGGCATTCACAATGAAGGTACGCCAAAGGGTATTCCCATGTTATTAAATTCTACATGGTTTAGCATTGAATACACAAATAAATTATCTTTACGATGAGGGATTGACAGGTAAAGGGTCCAACGATGTTGTGTCTATGATGTACGAATACTTGGAGAAATATTTTATCGGTAAGTCTAAAGACATTATTCTCTATGCAGACAATTGTTCTGGGCAGAACAAGAACAATATGATGCTGTCTTTCCTAAGCTGGCTCGTAATCAAACAGAAATTTGAAACGATAAAGCTAAAATTTCAAGCTAAAGGCCACACGCGCAATTCATGTGACAGAAGCTTTGGTTTATTCAAGAACGCATACGTGAAGCTGAATTTGTACAGTTTGGATATGCTTTGTGATGCTATGAACAGTGTGTCAACACTGTCTGGAGTTGTTTTGGATGCCGGAGATTTCTTTGACTGGAGTCGACTAAGCTCAAGTTTTACGAAGTTCAAAGGAATCAAAACATACCAGTGGTTTTCATTTGATCAAGATCACAAGGGAATAGTTGGATGCCAATTGAGCGCCAACGCTCCAGTTGTTTGGTTTCGACTTTGGAATGGAACTAATTTCGATTTATCTGACCGTGTGCCCATAGAAAGAAAGGGCTTGAGTGACTTGAAGCAAACTGATCTATTTCATAAAGTCAGACAAAAGTTCATTCCTCGGGAGCACTTGAATGAGTGGGATGCATTGTGTCCGCCACCATCCTTGAATACAGTCTCAGCTGTTCATGCCAAGAGCCGACAAAAACAACGTGAATACGAAGCTCGTCGGAACACAAAAGAAGCCTTGTCTTCCAGTAGTCATCGATCAGGTCTATCATAGAATTAGATTAATATCAACACAACACAAACTTGATCTATGTGTCCAAGGGTAGTTCGATCAAACGGGAGAAAGAGCTGATATATATGCACATTGCATTTCTCAAGCCACGAAAATAATCAAGAAAATGCCCGTGTGACCAGATTCAAAACACAGCGATATCTTGTTGGAAGAATCTAGCATAGACTTGGAGGATACAAATAAAGAAGCGATAGTCATACCGAGTTTTCCAGAGCTTGGACGAGTTGCCCACGCCAACAAACACATAGAGCGAAAAACAACAGAGGCTGGTACGACAAAACGCAAGTACGCACACCTTGACCAAAAAAATATCCACCATCATGATAACAAGAATCTAGCATAGTCTTAGAGGATATGAAGGAATTAATAATGGTCATACCCCAGTTTTCAAGGCTTGGATGACTCGTGAACGCCAACGATTAGAGAGGGTGAAAGACAATGGAGGTTGAGAAAAGGGTAAAATGACAACAATTACCGCTAGCTCGCATAAGTGTATTTGGCTCCCCGCTTACTTACGCAAAACAACATGTATTGGTCGACTGTGAAAGAGCACTGCAAGTCCTATATGGAGCAGTGCAAACTTACAATTCGAGACATTACGTTTCATCGGCAGAATCACGTCCATTGTCGTAAAACTGGTTCGTATCTCTTTGGGTTTTTTTTGGGCACGCTGATTTAGCATGGTTAAGGACGCAGCCTCCATCATCAAACGTGTCTGACACTTGTTGGCTGTTCAAACACGTTGTCTGTCCATCAACAACTGATGATGAGTTTGAGCGTGATTTTTATGACCAAGCAGACGACCATTGCAAAATAATTGAAGACAGCGTGGAAAGCTGATGTGTGGCTTCCGCAAGTGAAGGTGGACACCGTGGTCAGCTTTCATGTTGCTCAATATTTACCTCTCCCTAGTCCCACGATCAATTTTTTACAACCTCCACCTTGACGCAAAAAATTCCTTATCATCATGACGACGACAATCTATCATAGGTTTAGAGAATGTTAAGGATAAACGATGTTGATACCGAGTTTTCAACGATTGGGCGAGTTGCCCAAGCCAACAAGGAGAGAGAGCAGGAGACGATGGAGGCTGATACGAATAAAAATTACAACGTACTAATGCGTTCATGTTGACGAACACAAATATCCGTCATCTCCACGATAGTAAAACTCTGGCATCGATTTACAAATACTTAGCCATAAGCGCTGTCCATACGGAGAATTTCAAGGCTTGGATAATATGCACACGCCAACAGAGAGATAGGGCAAAGCATTGCAGAAGTTGATACAAGCGAAAAACAAGACAACATGCCAGTTGTCCACTCGTGGAACACGCGAAATCCATCATCACCTTGATGCAAGAATCTATATTAGACTTAGAAGACGTTAAGCTATAAGCGATGGCCATACCGAGTGTTTTCAAGCTTGAACAAGGTGAACATGCCAACAAACAGAGAGGGCTAAAGGCAACGGAGGCAGGAACGAGCAAAAATGGCAGCAGGCAAGCTAGTCCACTTATTTAATCAAAACAAATCCATCGTCATTTCGTTTCATGAATCTACAATAGACTTGAGATGCTAAGCTGTAAGCAATCGTCTTACCGATTTCTCAAGGCTTGCACTTGGTGCGCACGCCAACCAACAGAGAAGGCAAAGCCAACGGAGGCTGGAATGAGGAAAAACGACAACATGCAAGTTGTCTACCTTGTGAAACACAGCTAAAGAGAGCGAAGGCTGACACGAGCAAACACGACAACATGCAAGCATGTCTTCGTATTTAGATGAAAACGAATCCAACTTGAGAATGCCGTTGTTGATGCTTTGCTTATATCCGTATCCGAAACGCTCATTCTTTGAAACCTTCAAAATATAATAACTTGCCAAATTTTACTTTTTGAAGATTATAAAGTTTGCATGTAGGCTCGTTGAATTGGACAAAAATTTATGGGATTTATCATTGCAAAATGTGCTGTATCTCGCGAACTAGACCGATTCGTGGGAAGAGGATTGCAAATTCAGATTCTCCGTCAAAAGGTTACCTCAAGAAATGTCATAATCCAAAATTCGGTGAAAAACGAATAAGGCCCCGTTCTATTTGAGTGTCTTCATATCTCAAATGATTCTTGTTTAACTTAATCCTTTCGAGTGTATTCGTTTAGACAGGAACGCCGTCATCATTTTGGTGTGTCCAGAGCAGAAAACAGACAGTTCAACCACAAGATATGGCCCAAAAACCAGCGTAAACTCAAATTCAATAGACCGATTAATTGGCTCTTTACGTTATTTCACGAGCATTCCATTCGTCGGAATAGTGCATGTTGTGGTGCGAAAAGCTTGAAGGTTGTTCTTTGAACGAGGAATGTTGCAGAGAGAGAGCATCTGCATGATAAGCAAAAATCAACGAAAGAATCGGGTGAGAACAATGGTTCAATTGAGCTACTTGCTTCAAACAGTGCGTAGAAACAATGCGACAAGCAAACGCCAGAACCTGTCAATTGATAGACATCCGGAAATTAGAACGAGCTTGTGGCGTTGAAGAGGTCGCACTCATTCGTGGAAATATCATTTCGTATCATGTGCTTCTCGATAAACTTGAACGACCAGTTCTCCAGCACAAAATTTCTTTGGTTCGTCCATGGCTCTGATATTGACGGGACATCGACAGGATGGATGCCATTGACCCGCACAATTCTATATCACGGATTTAAGTAATCTTTGGTCGATTTGCTCGATGTTTGCCACTTTGGAGTGATTCGTCGAATTGATCCAAAGAATATGGGAGCTTTTGATTGGCAAATTTTTTCACAATGGGGATTCATTAAGGCATTTTGATTAGTCGAAATTTTTGAAAATTAACATATATTGACCAATGGGATCGGCTCTGCCTTGCGCGGTTCTCCAAACCAATACAGTACTTCTGTACTTACTTCGAGGTAACCAATAATTTGTATCAAATCGACAATATTATAGGGTAGATATTGTCATTTCGATTCAAACTTGGACTACAGTAGGCTGTCGAATCGAATAGACTTGGCAAATCGATTTGAGAATCGACTAGCCAATCAGCTTTTACTATTCAAATTTTTAGCCAATCGTGTGCCTTTAATTTTGTCACAACTTCCCTACCCACTCTGGCCATGACAGAAAAATCGCAACAACAAGGGTTTCTTGCACTAAAGCTGCGCATCCCCACTGTACCTGATGGCTCAAGGAGCATTCGTTTAAATGACATTGGTAGATGTTACATTTAAAGAGAAAAATACATTCAAAATCCATTCGGCAAATCGACTGGAAAGTCCAAATTTGAGTGAAATTGACAATATTGCCAATCTTCAAATCTTTCCGACGATTACTTCTTCAGCACATTATATTACGTGGTAATATTTTAAAAACAAAACTTATCACTTCGTACGAAGAAACAATCAGTACACCGTACCTATGTACAAGCTGAAAAACTCTATATCATCTGTATTGAAGGAATAAAAAATAAGAAGATTTTGAATCTTGATGGAAATCGGTCGGTCCTGGTCGTTTACGTTATGAAAAGTAATGCTGACAGTAATTATTTTTGACAGGCGTAATGGTGCTAAAATCGTGAGCTTCTTAAAAGGAGATATCACGTGTTTGTTCGGCGCAAAAAGCCAAATCGCCACGAATAATGAAACATATTTCACCAGTATGAAAATTAGACTACAAGCTAGTGATCAATTCTGGAAAACTCGTTGATCATGACAGCTTCCTGACCAATCAGTATGAAGGTATCAAACACGTCGATAGTAGTCACACAATAATTGCATTAACAAAATTGACTTCTTTGTAAGAAGTCTTGGCTATGTTTGGACGGTTTTTGAGCTAAGGAAGGCTATATTCTATATCTTCTACCGATACATCAAGATGTTTCGATGTGTGGAAATGCTATGGAATCAAACTCTAGTGAGACCAAGACGTCAAAAGTAAGTCATTTGATTGACCTGATCGAATCGGATTGATGAATAAGATGCAACCCTCCACGAATCAATCAGGGTTAATCCTGTCTGACTAGGGTCGGTTTGACTCGCTGACAACTCTACGCGAGGCTTTCATCATCCTGTTCCTACTTTTGTTTATCCTGCCCTTATACTCGAAATGTCTATAATTCACTTGCAACGGGTACTACTAAGTCAATACCAGCCAATTACAGTTTGCTCGAAAAAGCACCCCTTATCCAGTCAAATAATTTCCATTGTGCAATATTCGTGTAGAATGGACAAAACATAGCCTTCTCCGAGTAACTACGAGCTTATCTTGCTTATCCGCGACAAAGAAAACATTTACAAGTGAGTCCAAAAACTCAAGAAATACGATGCGATGCGTATACACTACACTATAAGCGAAAACACGGTGTTCCAGTTGAAGCCAAAAAGGAAGAAGACTGAACAAGACAGGACGCAAGGCCCGCTTCAAAGGGGGAAATCAGCGTTTCGAGCTGTCCAAGCTCTCTTCAAGCATCTCAAACTGTTTTTCTTTGCTCATTGCAACTATCGTGGTATATATCGAGCCAGCTATTGATCGTGATTTCGAAGTCATCAAGTATTCCACAACTGGGAATGGAGATTTTGCAGCAATGAACTAACTTAAAGGCGATATTGTGACGTCATATGACGGAGACATCGTGCACGATTGCCCGCTGATGTGACCTATGTCCTCGGCATTGATCGTGGGAAGAAACTTGGGTCGATTGACGGATCGAGTCCACGTCAACCGGGTAAGGGACTTGGGTCTTTTGAGGATCGTGTGAAATAAATTGTCAAGATTTGTGAATACTTCCAGTGGGTTGAGGAACTTTGTTCAGGTCACGTTGTCAATCAAGTCCGGCTCTGAACTTTCCACGGTTTACGGCTCTAGCTACATAATCAAGTCGAACACGTCTCTATACATTTTTTAACTCCATTTGACTGTCACACTTTATTTTGAACGAAGTGTCTTCTAAACTGAAATAGTTCTCAACGTCATTGATATTGAAATCTTATTATCGTCACGATGATATTGTCTTCAATGCACGATAAATGAAGTCTTCATAACTTGATCAAACGCATGATAGCCTCAGAACAATTGCGTCAATTTTCCAATTGCACAAGTTCCAAGTGCAGCCCGAAGCAATCTCTGATTCTCCTGAAGAGGCTCACGCAGCAATCAACAGTTTTGCCCAAAATCATAGCGATGCTGTCGTGCGACTTCGTACGGTCCAGGTCAAGACCTTAAGCATTCGACGTGTTATTTTGGTATGCAATTGGCATGGAGTATACTAGCCAGAAAGAAGATGATCCGAATCCAGTCCCAGTGTGACCAAACAAATCTTCCTACCCACTGGCTCGTGGACAGTCGTCCGTTTTCAATTGCAAATAGTGTGCTGTAAAATTAGCTAGGCGTTTTCGTCCCGTTTTATTGCAGCACTCATCATGATTTTCCATGGAAAGGATCGCATCGAGGAGACAAACTCGATGAAATCTTGACATGGAATGTTGAATTATCTCGCGTGCTGAAACTCATCATGGACGTGGCCAAAAACCATATATTTGTATTACTCTTGAACGGAAAGAATTACAGGTGGAAACGATGCTTTAATACAAGTACACAACTCTTCTGAACGTGCTCTAGAAGAGTGATTATTTCATTTGACATCGTCTAGACACCCAAGGCCGAGTAGATCACCTCTTTTTTTGCAGGTCGAGAAGTTTTAGACGTGTTAAAAGCAAATTATGACATTGTCATGATGGATTGTACTTGGAAAACAAACAAGTTTGGCATGCCTTTGATTAATTTAATCGGCGTAAGCGGCGTAAATACAACGCTACATCTGGCGCATTGCTTCATAGCGAGCGAAAGATGATTATTCGTGGGCCCTTACAACTTTGAAAGAATGCTAGTCAAGCAACTCAATTCCCTCACCACCAGCACTCGCCACCTGTTTTCCAAATATTCCTGCGCCGCTTTGCTTGTGGCACGTTGTGAAAGCTGTAGAAACTCATGCAAGGAGAACCTTTCAAAAAGTTACAGACAGTTCAAGTAAAATTCGCGCGACACAAAACTCATGCTCTCCCCTCAACATCGACAATTTTGCAATTTTTTTCTCCCCTTTATTTGAGCAACGACTCAAGAGTCATACGATCAATACTGCGCAGCTGTGCGAAATGTCTAGAGTAGAAACAATATTATGATAAGACTTGGCTCTCTATGTGGAAGCAATGGATCGTTCGATATAGGACTAGCAACGTATTACCCTTTGGTACGCAAGCAAGTTCAAGGGTTGAGGGGTATCACCGATATGGTTAAACTCCTCAGAAATCGACATACGATCAATACACGTAAAATTGCGACTCCGGTGGGATATTTCGCTTCAAGAGCACAACGAATCTATGTCAGACACAAGGATGAAGTCAAACATTAATTTGATGAAGCCATTTTTTGATGAAGTGCGCAGTGTCATTCAAACACGTGCACTAAAACAATGCATTTCGCAGCTGTCATTAGTTTCAATACGCACGTGCACTGGCTTGCCTTGTACTCATAAGGTGTGGTCTATCCACCGTTCCCAAACTACTGTGAAGCCGCCATACTTTCATGCTCAAGGGTGGGTTGACCGCTCGTGTGTTTCAATGCCATGAACAACACAAGCGTTGGACTCCTAAACAAATGCTCAACGGCATGCACGCAAAGAAGACGTTCACACACTTCTCACTCCAGAGGCAGAGGGCCACGCGGAACCAGGCGAATAGTGTCATCATTTGCGAGAAGTGAGGATGATCTAACACGTCTTACCAGCTTTGTCTTCTCGTTTAGAGAGTAATGGGGGCACATTTCGTTAACGATTCGGTCCTTACATAATCTGAATTATGCCTTCTCAAGAACAGTAATATATATCCCCATCTCAAAATGTACGTCAGGATTTATCATCATGCAGTTTTTGTTGCCTATTAGACATACAAACGCTAGGATATGTGTGGGTAAGTTGTAAGTTTTCACTGAAAACGCTTTTTCGAACCAGGTATGATTTGCTGATATTGACTTAGTTGCACATGTTACACGTGAATTGTATGGGTATACATATTTCAAGTATAAGGATGGGACTAATGACAATTGGGGGCTTCAGTCCCGTTATGGGCGTGCATCCGGCTACGCTCGTGCTGAGCTATGAGAAACATCTAATTATTTCAAACGCGATGTTGAGAATTTAAAGCGAAGAATAGAACATCGTTTGTCTGTTTTAAATTTATTGACATGTGAAGTGCCTCGAGCATGCTCCATAATCGCCCTCTAAATCTCTTCCTCTGGAAGTCACTGCGTAAATTGTTACACCACACGTTGCTTCAAGTGTCAAGGTTATGACAAAAAACGCTAGAATTACCGTCAGCAGAATGTTTTGATGAAGATGGTTTAACCAAGGAACAACATGGCGCTAAAAAGATGGGTAGTCGATAGCGCGAACGCTCCAATAATCGTTTTGGCTTTCTCAACAGGAATAATACAAACATGAACGTCGGAAAAGTCAAATGTTGAATTACCAAAGTATCAAATGACTCTGAACCTTTCGTCCTTTTTCTTTTTTACGAGATGGAACCGATGTTCTCACGCTACAGCGAGCAGATGGGCGTTCCTCAATTGAATCGTCTTGAATCGCAGCAGTGGTTTCGACATGATCTTGGATACGTTCTTCAAGAATATTGCGCAAAATATCGTCAAGAGTCACAACAGGTTCAATACCCATATGTCGGCACAAGAAAACACCAAGGTGGAGGCTGGTTTCCGCCAGTGTATTTTCACGCTCGATTTGGGTAATCACATCTTGTTCTTGGTCTGTCAAGGTGACAACCGGTGCAGATTGGTTTTGTCGCGGGCGGTTCACAGCGGTGGCCACACGTTGTTGTCGCGGTGGCACATCGGGACCACCGCGACAACAACTATCTTCATTTACCAGTTCGCCGACGATTGGCCGGTCGCCGTGGAACCAACTCACATTTAGGTGCATCTTGATCACATGTTGTGGGAATTGGTTGTTTGAAAAGGGACCCTTGTCGATACAATTGTTCACACGGCACCACTGACGCTTGTGGTTCTCCATCCCAATCGTCGTCATTACCGAATGGACGAATGATTTTGGTGGCGTTGAATAAGACAAATTATGGCCTATCATGTTATTTTTATTTTTAGCCAATATACAGGGAACGACAGTTAATAAGGCCTACCGAAGTTTTGGACATGATCAACTCTTTGAAAAATCAAAAGTAGCCAATCATAATACGGCATACGAATACTTTCACCTGATTGGCGGAATTTTTTTACCCGCGCTTTTCTCGACATTATTTAAATTTTGATGCGATCAACCAACCCTTCACTGTCGAAATTGATATGGCTCCACCAAGGCGAAACTCTTACACAATTGAAGCAAAGCGGCAAGTGCTTGCGCTCCTCGAAGACCATAACGACTACAAAGTTTCTCAGCTCTTGAATATCCCTCGACGCACTGTACGCAGCATCGCAGCCAAGTAGTTTGAAATCATGACGTACGATGGAAGCCGGCTTACAAAGAAGATAAATAATGGAAAGCGTGAAATATTCCCCGACCCCGACGGCTTTGTTGCATTCATGACGAAAATGAGGAACGAAGAAAAAGCTCTATCATGCGTCCACAACATCAACTGGATAAAAAAACACCACCACCCTTGGTTGCTCGATTATTTGTCCACAAAATCTGCTGACACTGGGTACAAGTCTCTGTTGCGTCTCCTACAGCGCTTCTGCGACCGCTATGGATTCTCCCGCCAACGACCAGTCCTGTCCAAGCAAACTCAAGAGGTGCTTGAGAGCGTCCACATGGAGTTCGCCGAGTCGTTCCACCGTGAGTTCGCTGCGTACTCAGCGGATACGGTCTACAATGTTGATGAGACGGGAATGTACTACGATATGCCACCACGTGTGATTTGGTCGATCCGTGGCGGTCAAGCAAAAATTGCTGTCGGCGAGAAGCACGGGTACAGGATGACTGCCGCGCTCACGATTCGTGCCGATGGCACCAAATTACCGATCATGTTCGTCATTCGGGGACAACCTGGCGGTCGCATTGAGAAGCATGACCTACCAACGTATCCGACCGGCCATGCCTACGCTGTACAGCCAAAAGCTTGGATGGACTCACGAGTGTGGCCAATGTACCTTCGGGAAGTACTTGGCGGCGTCATTGCTGAACCTTCTGTTGTTCTCGTTGACAACTTCGACGCTCATGTTAGCGAGGAAGACTACAGAGTGGTCAACGAGGAGCTGGGTTCACACATGTGCGCGATACCTCCAAAGGCGACATCGGTTTGTCAGCCTCTGGACGTCGGGATCATGGCTCCCTTCAAGAAATATCTCAGAAGACTCTGGCTCGAAGAGACCTTTGTGGAAGGTGACGATGACGAGGATGACGAAGAGAGTCCTACCTCTCGAGTCAAGCGGCTTGTTATGATCAAGCGTGCCATCAAAGCATGGGACTTGATCACTGCTGAGGAAGTTCGCGCCAGCTTTGCAAAGGCCATTCCTGTTCAGAATAGTTAGCGGTGTCGATAAATTTTGTTTTTTAAAGATATATTTTATTTGAAAGTTTGTATGTAATTTTTCTACTTCAGATGGAATTGAACCCAGGACCAATTGCAAAAGGACTGGTAGCTTAAATTTGGGTCAAAATTAGTTGCGCCGGCCTACGTAGGACGTAAGGTCATAGACCCGTGATTACCACCACAGCGACAGGGGAGTAGGTAAAGGCAGTCGGTGACTGCCGCCGTGTGTGTAACACACGCTATAAGCATGATTACTCTGCTTGGCGACGGGGCCACATCCTCTACTTTTTCAATACAGGTCGTCCCTCGAGTTAGTCACACCTGCAAGAATTGATAACCTGTAGAAAATGTTTTTAAAATACTTGAAAGCAATCGTCATTATGCCTGTGTAATCATATACCTTTAAAAATATTATTGAAAACTTCTGAAACTTGATGTGACTAACTCGAGGGATGACCTGTATTGACTACATGGTCTCTCGGATTGGATTACCTTTTAGAATCTATACACTTCTCATTTTTGTATTTTAATCTTATGAGCGGAAACGACGTATAATAAAATAAATTGCAAAATAAAATTCGATTTGGACAGAGTCATGAATAAAATTATTTGGGTGAGCTATCAGTGGCTGAAACAGCACAGCGAATTTCGTAGTACATGAACCAATCAAAATACAAATCCCTGATGTAATTCGAAGCTCTGAACAGGCCTTATTAACTGTCGTTCCCTGTAAGTGTTTCTGAGTGTTTCTCTCATCTCAAACAATTTCGATTGTTTTATCCGGTATTATAGGTTATTATACAGATTGCATGAGAGAGTTGTTTTGTCAAAGCGGGTGTCCCACACCCGCTCCTGTGCAATTCCTCCGCAAAACTGCTTGCCAATGAGATAGTAGCATAATAATTCATGTTTCCATTGCACTGCCATCTGCTCCAGGACGGTGAAGAACTCGAATCGCAGCGTATAGTTCAAGGATTTGCAGGTTGTGGGAAGTCGATATCAGCGAAGTTCAAAGGAATGCTCGTCCTCAAAACTGTCAATTACATGCCCACTATTGAAGACTTTAAGTATTTTTCCCAGTCTCTTTCTCCCGTATTGGAGACACAAAGCCCACCGTAGTCTCTTCCATTGACTACCCAGCGTAAATGCGCTAGTAACCTTCTAACCTTCGCCCCACCCCTTTTTCTCTTTTCTTGCGGCGCAATCGACTTCAAGTTGACTTTCTGAATGTACTTCCCTATTTTGTTGGATGTGTGTTTGATTTCGAAAAAATGTTAGTCCTAGTCAATCACAAACGAGCGACCTTTTCTCTTGACGAGCCCCATTTTTTGTTGTGGGAGGTTGTCAGAGCATAGTCGACCACAGGTCAAAGCAAACAGAGCCTCAATCGAGCGTCGGAATTAGAGTCAACTGCCTTCCAGTCATCGCAGATGCAAAAATCACTACGTGTCATGCTTGTGCCCATCCAAAATGCGTGTTTGGGCTGAAAACAACCCAATCTGACAGATTTTTTTTTCCAAACTAAGTAGAGGGACATCAGAAGTACAATTTATGTTGTGTAAAGATTATGAATCATTTTGTTGGACAACTACAAGTTCACAGGTGAAAATAGATTATCAATGTTACCTATCACAGCCAATCAAAGCTGAATTAGTGAGCTTTCTTTTAAGCCAATCAGAAGCAAATGAGGAGGATTTTTGTTATAAAACCGCAAATGCAAAGCAAGCATGGACAAAAGTTTCGGAACAAAGTAGTTACACTTGATCGTGTTGATTAGCCAATGCATTCTCTGTTGGTGGTTAGCGAACAAGCTGTCGCTTCAAACAGCCATTTCAACCATTGCATAATCGAAATAACTACCCCTAGGCCCTGGTCGGGGAACGAACAGAGGTAAAGGTGATTGTACTTTGATTGGTTAACTTTATCCGGTTTTGGGAAAATCACAATTTCAGCTCTGTTTGCCTTCACCTCTGTTCAGTGATTTCCAGCCAATGCGAAAAGCCTGGGTCAAGACAACCAAGCCAAGGTAGAGGGGACCAAATCAAAATCGGACCAAAGACAGTCGTGGCTGTATTTGGGCTCATTTTTGCTTTCATGAAGAAGCAAGGCAAGCGAACGGTCAAACCCAAGACAGCCCAGGCAAGTAGTGCAATCTCAAGTTAAACAGGGGAATCCAGCCTCTATGACGGATGCCTGTCTGACCAACAAGACAGCATGGTCATCAAGAGTCATTCTACACAAGCAAAACCAGTAGCTCTGTTGTGTGACGAATCGGTCGAAATACTCCTGCGTCTCAGATTTCCCGACGTGAATGAACGTTCTCAAAGCGCCAAAAGCTCGCTAATGAAGAAAGATGCATACGATATACTGGCGGCTGTGCTGTCGACAGTCATGCAGCGTGATTACGACCACAATCAAGTCCAGAATGAGGTATTTAATAAATTATATTGTCGTATTCACTGGGCTAGTTGCATCAACTTCGCAAGCTCTGGTTTCATCCAAAATACAAAGCCTTTGGGAGCGGTCGAAACGTGAGATCAAAACCACAGTATTTTGGCATTATGTTTAAATACTGGGGTTCAACATCAGGCTTTTCAAAGCTGTGCCGTTTAGTGTACTTAGTGTTTCACACAGCGCATTGAACGATGTTTGGTTATAACGAAGATTTTTCATGAACCATTGATCATACCTAGGATCACCTAGCATTTCCTCAAAGTTTATGGACTTGATAGTCAGAACTTATTCGTTCGTCACCTTATTGAGTACAATCTCATTGCTGGTTTCCCGACCCCGCTTGAATCACACAAGATTTTATCCGGAAAATAATCCGCATATATTGTGGAATCCCTTCCATTTTGGATTCGTTTATTGTATCAATCTCCAATCGCGCCAATACATTGTATAAATGGAAATTTGAACAGTACTTTCTCTCATGAAAATTGTACTTTCTTTAAAATTTTATTCAGCCAATCAGAACTGTCCAAAATATTTATGAGCCAATCGGCCGGCGTGATTCGATCTGGAAATTTGTATCAAATCACTAATACTACAGTGGGACTTTGTTGATTTTAACCTTTGGTCGTTCCCCGACCAGAGCCTTAGCCTCACACTAGATTCATTTCACTAGCTTGACTAACAGTAAGGCTTCGAAAGAGACGATTAACTCTATCACAGAGTCACATGATCTCTCGATGACTAGATTGGAGACCTCAGAAGGTCCGAGGGCTCTACAGTATCGTCTAGGCTTGGTGGTTGATATCGTTACAACAACGACCACACATACTGAAGATTTGAAACAACGCCACGCAGTGTTTAACGAATTATTTTCTGCAAGAGTGGGAGTGCACATTCAAGTGTGCCTGGTGGTTGTTGAGCCGAAGTTTTCAAACCTCTGGCTGCCGCGTGACAGTCAGAGCCTAAGATGATAGTCAACAAGGAGTAGATCGCTGATCATCCTTCATATCGCCAAATTGTCAATCGTGGTGTCTTGACGCTTGGCAAGACACATCTAGTCGCATCTCAACGATCCCAGGACACGCTTGGGACACTGACGACCACAACATCCCACATTGAATCAGCCAACAAAACAACCATACTGTCCGGTGATTGTCGTGATTTGTTCGTCGAGAATGTCACAACGCCCAACATGATCACCGCACAGACAGGAGCTCGTGCATTTTAAATCTCATAGCACATCCTGGAATAATTCCTTCTTATTGCAACCTCACGACCACTGACACACGACCAGTTGAATAGACTTTAGGCTCAAATAGAGGGTGACAACCTGCACTTGGCCGTCGTTCTGGAGGCGAAAGTCCTCCTGGTGTAGTGCCCCATGCTGCCTTGTATCATTGTTCAAAATGCACTCTCGACCGATCAAGCCTGCGCGCAAGAGACCTTCCAAGGCATGCCTCTCTTACATATTGAATCGTCCAAAGCCGCTGAAGCCTAGGCTTTCAAGCATTTCAATGGAGAACCAGCAACTCCTCGTACGCATTGCCCGCCTCGAGTATGAAAATGCCAAGACAGCGTTCACAAACCTTCCCTCGACTTTTATTGTACCCGATGAAGAACCTTGGCCAGCTTCGTTACGTGGAGCCACATTGGATGTATCTGCCTTTCGTATTGGATACAAGAAGCAGAAGCTAGACGCTGGAGTTGTCGCTGCGCTGGATGAGATCAAATTTGTCTGGGATCTCAGTGGTCACAAGTGGCGACTCAACCGCCTTGCACTCGAGACGTACAAGAGTATTCATGGTGATCTCTTGGTGCCACAATCGTTTGTCGTGCCAACAAATGACAACACACATTGGCCTGTCGAAGTTTGGGGCATGCAACTTGGTCGTGTCGTTGGAACTTTGCGACGATCCGTGGACACGATGCCTTCTGACAGACGTGACGAGTTGGACGCACTGGGCTTTGTATGGGATGGCCTTCGAATGAAGCTTAGCTGGGAAGACAAATTGGCTGCTTTGACCACCTACCGATCAATTCATCGACACGTGAAAGTTCCTATCTCATTTACAGTACCGTCAGTCTCTCCATGGCCGGAATCCACATGGTCTATGGCTCTCGGCAATGTCGTGCATCGACTTCGTGTTGCAGCTGACACATTACCAGTCGATCGAAGAGCTAAGCTAGATGAACTCGGCTTTGTCTGGGAAGGGCTGAGGATGGCAATGACATGGGACGACAAGTTGAATGCTCTGCGTACATTCAAACAGCTCCATGGTCATCTCCTTGTTCCGCGAGTATTCCAAGTCCCAATGGACGACATGAAGTGGCCCCATGAGACCTGGGGAATCCAACTTGGTGTGCTTGTCAACAACTTGAGGACAAGGGCCCAAGATATGCCCTCAACTCGCCGAGAACAGCTAGATGCGCTTGGATTTGTGTGGAATACAGTCGAACAGTAATGAAATCGTTGTGGATATTATCCTTTGCTTTATGTGTCGTCAGAGTGTTCGATGTTTCATGTATGTGTCACGGTTGATTACAGCCCGACGACAAGATACTGCAATACGATTGGCTAGTATTCTCGTCCGTTTCGTTTTCAACCAATCAAAATTCAAATTTACAATTGATTTATGCTGTGTCGGAGACACGCGAGAGGCGATGCATCGTCTTGTCGATGTCCTCGTATTTGCTCGTTCGGCTGTTGCGAGTGAAGTAGCCTTGAATTTTGATCTTCTCTGTCTCACTCAGGCCATCCAAGCTGGCCTTGAGATGCTCGGGGGTCAAATCCTTACGTGAAATGATGCCTTGCACTTCGTTCGTGCGATTTAACACCACCTAGAGGCGACAATGAATAAACAAGCTATTGGCATCGACGTACCAAATGGCGAAGACCAAGCGATCGGAAGAGACGGAAGGCGCGAGGCACAGGTGTCTGATCTTGTACTGTGTGGGGAGTTGGGTTCATATAAGGCGTCAAGTCCATCCAGAGATCACGCTCAGTTGAATCGAGACGAATATCCGTAATGCTTGGGTACCGAGGATACGTCGATTCGATGTCACGGTACGACAAAGCATACTGCATGTGTCATTAGAAATAGAAGGGAGTTGGCAGTGCATACCTGTTCGTTGTACAAAAAGGATTCTTCTCCTGCTGGTTTTCGCGTGTACGGTTCAGGTTTGTGAAGGCTGAAATCCTTTCGCTGAATCATAACACAAAGGTGTTTCCGCTGAATGATGCCGCAAAATTTATTGTGCTCATTCACGACGGGAAAGCCAGAGTGACAAGTGCGTTTGAGGACGTCGTAAATGTCACCAGCCTTGGAGATATGCTGCAGGGAGAGAACAGGCGCTCCCATAATGTTGTACACACGAAGGTAGCGTGCATAGAACGGTGGATCGAATTCGAGGAAGGGCAAATGCTTGAGGTGAATATGAATATCATACAGACCATGATTGAAGCTGTTGCCCTACAGAAACGAAGTTGAGGAGTCATTTTTAACTTCTCACATACCACCCAGCGAGCAGCCATGAGGCAAACCATAATGGGCAGACCCCACTCAATGACACCAGTGCATTCCAAGATGATGACAGTCAACGAGATCGTCATTCGAGCCATACCTAAAGATTTTCATCAGTTTGCTGTTCGAATAAATCGTACTACCTCCTAACATGCACGCAGCACCAATAAGAGCGAACATGCCGACGGGAGCAGTATGCGGAATGTGGAAGTAGACAAGAGCATGGACCCAAAGACGGCCGTAGGCGGCACCACTGAGTAAACTGGGGACAAACAAGCCCGAAGGCACTGCAATACCATAGGTCCAGCACGCCATGACGTAGAACGACGAAAAGAAGACCAAAAGCGATTGAAAGGTAAAGCTCGCTTCACCGTCTGTGTGATGAAGTAATTGCATAATCGATCGTGCACCAGTGACGGTGTAGAGCGACGCTAGGTCGTTGTATTCACCGGCAGGGCAGTAAAATTGGACGAGATGGTCGGCGTATGGACCACCCCGGGGCAAGCAAGTACCAAACGCATACGAAAGCCAAAATGACGTGAGGGACATGATGAAGCAAATGACCAAACTCTCCAAAAATCGACCGTACTTGTGTGTCAAAACTGGCGTCACTCGACGGAAGAGCGTCAAGTACGTGTTGGCTTGATTAAAAAGGGCACCCATCAAACCACCCAACATGCCCATCGCAAGAAAGATCGGCACATCCCAGATAGCATATGACTTGTTCTCCGAGCTGAACGATCCAAAGCTCAGAGTACCGGTTTGGTTGCCCAAGTGACCCCACTTTTCACCACCAGTGCCATAATCTTCATTCTGGAAGGCACTCCACAAGTTCAAAACGAAGGCCGAAACCATGGCACAGAAAAAAGTTCTCCACGTGAGGTTTTGGTGCCAGAACGAAGCTCCTTCTTCCAGAGCAAATAACACGCCACCAATCGGAGCTCCAAAGGCAGCTCCGACACCGGCAGCAGCACCAGAGCTGATAAAATCGCGCTTTTCTTTGTCGTTACGGAAGCCCTTGAATTTCGTCCACGAAGTGTCAAGGCCAAAAGACGACGATTTGCCTTGAGAAAGACCAGCACCAATGATAGCACCACTGTGAATCATCGGGCCTTCTTTTCCGACGGGAAGACCACCAGAGACAGAGAATAAAATACCAAGAGCTTTGCAGAAAAGAGTTTTGAGGCGAACAATGCGATGAATCTTGATGCCGTTCAGTGTGGCTTTGATTTCAGAAATGCCAGAGCCGCCAGCAACTGGACACAAAATCGCAACACAGTAGGACGCAATCGCCACATAGCCGATGGAAATACCAGCATAGACCATGTAAGCAGTACCTGAGCCAAAGTAAGATAAGAGCTCCATAGAGAATCGACATACCAAACGTAGATTCACCAGACTGTTCCTTTTCAAGCATGTGCTCCATCGTGGTCAAGCGAATTGATGAGAAGAGCTCGGTAAACTTTTCAATGAAGCACGCAACACCAGCAGTGGCCAGACCAATGCAAAATGTCATGAGCCAACGGCCCAAATTGAGCATGTGAATTTCTTCTTCAGTCTATAAAACTTTATTAGACATTGCGTAATGAAAATCCATCGACGTACCTGCTCGTGGTCGTGTTGTTGATTCACACGAGACTCGAAAAAGTCATAGTCGAAAGATTCCATGTGCTGAGCCTTGCGCTTCTTTTCATGGTCGCTCTGGAAAAATGTGAGGTCATTGTGAGATTCATTTTCAATACCAGCTTGGATTGATCAGGGAGGAACAGGGCATCTTCAGAGAGCTCCGATTGCAAAGCTCCACCATTGTAGTCACCAACAATTCGAAATTGATGTGGAGCTTGTCCATACTCGGTGGGAGAGCTCGAGCTCGTGCTGGATGCATTGGAGTCGTCAGGACGAGTTCGTGCCGAAGGGACGCGATTTGAAATAGCCGGCGTGTCAGTAACTCGCGCAACTGTAATGGGTGGCGGTACTGGGACTCTCAATCCAGGATCACTTCGCGCGGTTGCAGATGACAGCAGAGGCGTTTTTTCGGCTTCCAAGCCGCCAGGACTCGACTTGGGCAGTCCGTCTGCCATCTTGATGGCCAAATGACTTTTGACTAAAGGATAGGCAGAGTGATATTTTTTTCATTTTATTCGCTCTATCTTGAAATTTGTATCCAGGAGATATTAAATTGTCCTTCGGGGTAAAAGACCTGACACAATTGAATGGCTCGCCATACGACAATCTTGGCGTCCTGCGACAAATCCATCTCCCGCTTCTGCCATTCAACATTACGTCGAGATTCGATCGCTGAATCCTAAGCGACATCTTTGTCTACAGCATCCATGGCCGGGTTATCGCTCAAATTGTCTGGATTAGACGAGTCTACAAGGCGAGAAAGTACGGTAAAATGACAGGTTTGTCTCGGCACGTCAACTTACATTGCGCATCCTGCGCATCCTCCGAGGTGCTACGATAAAAACGATGAGCTGCGGCCAAGCCAAACGTGGTTTTTACTCTTGAAAAAGGGCATTCGAGCCACATGAATCGAGCAATTGATCCAATTTTGACTTGGCTTGAATCGCTTGCTCTACAAGTCAAAGTCCAGAAATTTGGGTGCGAAACTCCCATGCCGCACCTAGAGACACGGGACGTTCCCATTGCGTCTTGAGTGTGTGAATATTCCAGTAGTAGACGTCTGCAGAGTAGGGATCTTGAGCCTCTTCCCAACCACTACAAGCATCCGTGAGAAATTCATCAACAACACGATGTGAACTCTGGCAAAACGTCTTTTGCTGGTGGGGGATGCTGTCGAGGAATTTTGTCAGCTGAATTGTCAATCAAGAGAGAACTTACGATGGAAGGCTTTTCCCATGTTGTCTCCTTTGTGGTCTAGTACATTCCTGCGTGATGGTTCAGTAAATGGATCTGAACTGACCTTGTTCCAATAGTACACATCCCCACTGATCTTGTCGACGGCAATTTTCCATCCCGGTTTCAAGTCGTTCTTGACGGATGTGGACTCTTTGGATTGTTTTACAGATGCAGTTTTAGGTTTGTTTGCTGGTGGGATGGCCATTTGCACCAAGAGCTGCCCAGATTCTTCATGCTTTCGTTTCTGACAAACGACTTGAAGCGTATTATCCCCCATATCAATGTCATATCCGACTTGACGGTGGACACCTTTGATTTCATACTGAGACTGTCCCGTTCCGGTCGATTCCAAGTGTTTCTTCGCTTCTGCTCGTGCAGCGAGCGCCGCAGCTTCCGCTCGCTTTCGACTTGCGGCTTTGTCGGCCATCTCGATTGAATGATATCCGGATAATACAACAAATTGTCCGGTTGAAGAAGAGGGCTTTAACCGGATGATGAGTTGTTTATCCGGACACCCGGAAGACACAATGACGTCATACGAAGAACAACAGGATGAGGCTGTCATGGTTATAATAAAAGCGAACATGCAAATCCTAACTTCTACCGTTGATGTCCAAATGATCCAAGTGCCGGGCAACGTCGTTCATGGCGTGGGAGCCGCTCTGATCAATGGCATCAGCACTCAAGGCGCGGCCTTGGATAGTTCGGGCGCGAGAACTTCCATCGTGGTGCACGCCTTCTTCGTTGTGGTGGTCCGAGTTCTTGCCAATGCCGAAGAGCGAAGGCAAACGGAGCTTCTTTGTTGGTTTGATTGACAGCACCGTGCGGCCAAACTTGACATGAAGCATTTGGTTTGATGGCAAAGTCAATGGGCGGTAGATGTAGCGCAGAGTGCCGTTCGAACTGCCGGCATCCTTGACGAACCATTCACCCTTGCTGTAGTGCAATTCTGCATGGATGGTACTCACAGTGCGGTACTTGAGGACAAGATCGCACTGGGAAGAACGTCCGATCATCAGTGGTCGGTTGCCTTCAAGGCCGAGGAGGGTCTTGTAACTCAATTGATACCGAGTTGACGTGTTCAAAGTCGAGCTGGAATGCTTCGTGACCACTTGAAGCATGATGCTTGGGGCATCAAGACGGTCAGGCAAAAGCGAGACATAGTTGTTCGTAGATGGGATCTTGATTCGGGAAGGATAAGGAGACTTGCAAATACTGCACGTTCGGGCGTCGCTTTCGTCCAAGACAGCGCAGATTTCGTTCTTGTCGCCGTTCGTGTGCCAACGCTTCAAGCAGTTGACGTGAATGTACTTGGTATCACCAGAGCATTTGCAAGGAGCAACAAGTGGGTTGTCGTCTTCAGATTCGTCGTAACAGACATAGCAAACTGCCACGGTCGAATTGCGGGTCACACTCAAACGTTGCGATGGATCGTCACACTGGGAACCGTCGTTTCCATTTGCCTCGTCTGTGTCATCTCCAGAGTCAACATCACCTTGCGTTTCGTCCAAACACACCAAACGTTGGGTCAAGTGAGAGATATCCGCAGGGGATAGCGATGCATCAGAGGATCCTTGACGTCCTGTGTCAATTTCCGTCACCAAGAGACCGACAGAACCGAAGCGCAAGATATCACCCACAGCGATCTGATGCTTGCCACCTCGGATTAGCTTTGTGCCCAATATTTGGCACACTCCTGTGTGTGCAGAAAATCGTTCGATCGAGGGCATCATCTTGTACGTGTCATTTCCGTAGTCAATCGTCAAACAAGGCGCGCGGGGGTCTTCGATAAAGATGCGTTCTCGGTCCTTGAGTGGGACGGAAACGGTTGCCGTCGGAGTGGACGCCGAAGGTCCCAAAAGACCTTGTCCAAGTTCAGTTTCTGCATTAGGGCACGGCTTGGACCCGTAGATCGTGACGCCGTTCTTGACGACGCTCATGCGGAATTTCTGTCGTTTGGACGAGACACCTTTTGCCGCGGCCGTCATGCCTCGAATATCCAGGCTACGCGGCAGCGTAAGATACCTTTATGAGGGGAAGATCACGTACGTATCAGGTTTTCCATCGCCGCCAAAGAATTCCGACGCGCGGACAAAGCTCCATCGCCGGTCGTTCGTCTTGGCCATTACCTCTCGAGTTATCGTGTGCTGTGCTGAAAAAGGAAGAATATACCCTGGCTCTCTCCTATCCGAAAGAAACCTGTTGAAATTGATTTGAAAAACCTTTCTATTTCAATAATTCGAATCGGATTGGTTGCGCTGTTGCTGTCTATTTCAATATTAACCAATCCAGTCCACGGATCTCCAACTGGCTTCGTTACGAATCTCCTGCCGAAACATGGCCAAGCCTTGCGTGTTGTTTGGACACCCTGGAGCCTATTTAGATCATCGTGTGTTACAAAAAATGTTGCAGTTGCAACACAAACACACTGACCCAGCACCCAAGGAGCATTTGGAACAAGCAGAATGTGCGCGCGAGTTTTGCTAGGGGCGGGCGAGAAAAGAATCACGCTAGTGACTAACGTAGGCTGTAATATGATGGCGAGCAGAGTTTGATATATATTTGTGTGGTTCGACAAAAATACGTTCGTCTCGAGTTGAAAACATTTGAAATTTATTTTGTGGTAAACGCATTCAAAAATCCCAAATCATACAAATTTGTAGCTTAAAACTTGGACTCTGTTTAATTTTTTTCGATCGACGAAATATTTTTTTCTGAGCAGATCTGCACTCAAGACGGCACACAATTCTCTGATGAAAAGACATCACGCAATTGGTGCTGGACTCAAGTTTGAAGTCGTTCAACGAGGTCCATGGAATTCAAGCTAGTGAGACAAGAGTCGTCCTAGCTTGGCCCTGTCTTCTGGCTTGTTCTCTTGACAGAGCGGGATATCTGTCAGCTATTTACTTACACCGTATCCACGACGTCAAAGTCAGTACAGCTGTAGAGTCTTTTTTCCATGACCAGATGCGGTCTTGCGAACGTCGAAAATCTTTACAATGTTAAATGCTTCCCTCGTCGACCTTAACGTTCTTGAGCATGGAGGCTCAGATTGGCTGACCAAGAATACATCACGAGACAAGCGTCAGAAAAGCACTGTTTCGACGTGGGCTTGTCTACCGTCAAGAAAATTCTCAACGTGGCAAGGCCTATATATATTCAAAAGGATGATTCGCCGACATCCTCCGACGAGGATCTCCGTCATAGACAGTGCAGATTCTAGTTGTCCGTCGCGGTGTTGCCATGAACCAAGGATGACCGTCAGTGCTGTCCTTGCTATGAAGAACTTCAGACAATACATTTGATTGGCTGAAATTAAATCAATGAACCAATCAAACATCGAATTTGAAGACGCCTCACGAAGAGACCAATCGATTCTTCCTCGTCCCGACCGAAGCCATGCTGCCTATCAAGTGCCGCAACTTCTCCCGACTCGTGCTCATCTTCATGAATGTCCTCTTCCTCGTCTTGGGAGGGCTTCTTGTTATGATTGGAGGCTACATGATCTCTTCGCCTGATCTGAATGAGTTCACGTCGTACAGCATCTCGGCAGCAATCATTGCATCTGGCTTCCTGATTGTCCTCGTGGCTGCTCTTGGCTGTTGTGGCGCGCATTGGGAAAGCAAGGCATTTCTTTGCCCGTACGCTACGCTTGTACTTACCCTCGCATGTGATATTACTCAATGTTCGTCGCTAGGTGACTGTGTCGATCATGTCCCAATTGGCTTTGGCGGGCTACATGCTTCAGCTTCACAAGTCCCTGATTAAATTGAGCGCTCTTGATTACAACATGCAGCATGAAGCATTGACTCAAGAAGATGTAACTATCTTGAAGAGTCTCCATGGAGTGTTCAAGCATGCCTATTTGGGATGTGCTCCAGAATTCAATTTAGCAGCTTCGATTTCGTCGGGCACCATGGTCGTCAAGTGCCTCAGCAAAGACACTGCGTACAATTGGTTCGCAGACTTTGTCTCGGATAGATGCAACATTTCCTCGAGTGATTTGCTGCCAAGCAGTCCTTTTCAGAAGGTTCGTGCAAAATTGAACTGGCCAGGCTAATGTGATGCCTTGTAGTGTGCGGGTGAAGCCATAGTTGAAAAGGATACAATTTTGACAGAGAAGGCACTCTTTTGTGCGTGTGAAACAAGGCTCGTGACATGGATGGACAAACAAAGGTCAGTAGTTGCAGTTTTTGATTTCTGAAACCTTGCCTAGCGAAATGATTGGCGTGGTTGTGGCGGCGATTGGAGGCTTCGAGATTGCACTTGTCTTCCTTTCGTGCTACCTCATGTGCACGCAACGCCGCCGTCATCGAGGCTACCAAGAGATTCGAATGCCACTCAAGATGCAGCACAATGCTCACCCCTACAACACCATGACTAATCCGTACCAGGGCAACCCTTACTCGCTCGGAGTCTCTGGTGGGGAACGGCAACTGCCTCTTGTCAAGCCATAGGTGAACATTTGCTTTCAATCTCTTGCAAATATCCAATCTCGAGCAAATGTATCGTATTTTGATGTCGAGTTGTGCTTCAAAATTATGCACCATTGCTTTCGAAGCGCATGCAGATATGCAAAGACAAGTGTCACTATACATGACGCTGAGATTGCTCACTCAATATTGAAGGAACTCTCTCCACTCGAGAATTTCTATAGTCGTCACTGTAGCGGTTTTCTCGGAAATTCACCTAAGACACACACATTACTGTTAAGGAAACATGATAAAGTTTGCACAAGGGCAGGCAATGAGCTCAAATTGCGTACTAACGTTAGTAAACAAGAAGGAACTCAGCCGTTGTGGATCAGCGTCCATTAAGTTTTTAACCGATGATAACGCTGCGGTGTGGAAGCTCTGGTGCCACTTTTCTTTTGAACATTATATCCTCCAAACATTATTGTGCGTTTGATACAAAATTGTGGGGAACGGTTTGAGGTTTCGAATCGATTTCGTATAAACGAGCTTCTATGATTGGCTAGAATTAAAAATTAAACATATTCAGCAAATCAAAGTCGATCAGCCACCGAACAGTGTCAGGTGTGTGTTAGGCTGTTAGGCTAACACACACCACAGTCAGCATGATGAAATCGATTTGAAAATGAACTCATTTTTGGTCAAAACCACAAATTTGGTTGAAAATGACAAGATCAACTTATCGATATTATTTTATAAGGGGTCGTTTCAACAAGAGGATAGGATAACTTGGATAAACATTACACACAGAATTTATCCCAGGGGTAAAATTTAGAGGAATTATCTGAGAACAAGAGTGGTATACTCGTTGGCGACCAAAATCCTCTTGCCCTGTGAGCAGAGCGATGGATCGGCATATCAAGTTGCAATCGAACCGATGGGATTGCTTTATTATTTAGTTCCGATAGCGCATCGAACCACAGCGACTACAAGCATCACACTACGCGAGAGACGTCAGACATCCGCCCAGAAAATTGCGCTCACCGGAGCGAAGCGGTGGTCGAGTGTAAAATTTTCTGCAGGCGGATGACTCGGAGGAACGAGCCCCAAACGTGCACCAAAAAGGGATTTCTTTATTTATCTAACGTCGGGAAGGCGGCAGGTAGGCCGCAAGGCCGTGCCGCCACCCGGACGATACAACTGCTCACGAGTTGAGCAAGTCCATTGGTTCGATA
This sequence comes from Aphanomyces euteiches, assembly GCA_021527685.1. Taxonomy (NCBI): domain Eukaryota; phylum Oomycota; class Saprolegniomycetes; order Saprolegniales; family Verrucalvaceae; genus Aphanomyces; species Aphanomyces euteiches. Next base: position 1,787,345 of record JAJGMV010000373.1, read on the forward strand.
GCAATTTGATATGCCAGGACATTGCTCTGCTCACAGAGCAAGAGGATTTTGGTCGCCAACAAGTATACCACTCTTGTTCTCAGGTAATTCCTCGTAAAATTTATCTTACCTCCAGAGGGTAGGATAAATCTCACCTCCAGGGGTAAATTCTTGTCCAATCAGAGCAAAGTTTTGTGGGTGAAATAGCTGAACTTATTTATCCCATTCACCAAGAGGATAAGGGAAACATTGGACTTGGATCATGTCACACAGGGAACTCAAGTTGTTGATGATTCGATATCTCAACGAGGCCATGATCCTATTGAGATACTCAACATGTTTCAAGTGCTATTGGAACCAAATGCTCAAATTTGGTTCCAATAGCACTGTGAGTCGTTGTTTCATTGTTGGAGTGTGCTGAGGTGCATCCCGTAATCCTTACTTAATGAGGTCACTAGAGATTTGAGGAGGGTAAACATATTCGGAACATCTATCACAATTTTGGTTGTCAAATCACAGGCTAACGTTAATTGTTATTCTTTATACCTTTGTAAAATAATAAATATTCCGTCATGGGAATATTATATTTAAGAGGAAGTTCTGATATTGGCCTCCCCTTGGTGCCATCATTAGATTTTACACAACACTTTCACAACCTAAAACCAATACAAACGCTTGGATAAAGTTCAAAGTTCGATGACTTAGACTTTTGGTGCCAATTTCCGAAACGCAAGCGAGTATAAATTTCACCACACGAGCTGGACGTATTTTTGTTTTGATTTTTGCAGCCAACCTAACGGCTTCATTGCACTTCTTCCATGCAAACAGATCCTTTCTGATGCTTCACATTGGTTTGAAACGACGGCAAGAGTTGGGGATTAGGTACACACTCGTGATCGTGCCCCCCTGAACAATGTGCTTGCAACGATTTGTGTGGACCCACAAGTGTAACTTGATTTGACCCCAGGGAGTCAACGACCTTGAGATTCTGGCTAAAGGCAACGACGAGTGCCTTCTACTGACCTCACTTATCTTTCCACTCTCTCAATCACTGAGGTCGAACACAAAACCTCAGATTGTGGCGCTGTTGGCTGAATTTGATTGTGTTATACTCTTGAAGGCACTCACTAAATTGCTTTAACACATTGGCGTCAAGTCAATCTTGAATACCTCTTGCGTCTGTCGTCCAGGTTGATTTGCTTGATAACACTCATTTCAAAAGTTGCGCCCCAGAACCACAAGTGGAGTCTAAAAGACAACTGGATAGAATTTCTCCTCACCATCGCAATTGTCAGATCGAATTGGTTTTCCCGTTGAACGTGTTAATGTTTAAGGACGAGACTTCGTGGCTTTGTACATGGCCCATGTAGGTCTCTGGAATTTTGGCACCCTTAGCGATATTCCCGATTATATGCAGGGCTGGGAATCAATGAGTTTAATTTGTTGTCACATATCGAGCCCTTGTGACTAGCCGCTATCTGGCTACGTCTGTCTTCCCACCTTGCGGCAAGTGGTTTGATTTTTGTTGCTCAATGATCTGCCGGATTCCGAACCTTTCGATTTATGTTATTTTGACTTATTTTGGATATTCTTATTACTTGGCCTCGCTATTCTCTGTCAAACATTGCTTCCCACTTGATGTTTGGTCAGTTCCTCCCAGTTGGAAATGGTGATTTTGCAGTCCTCACAACGCAAGCCTGATTGATTTTTTATCCTCGCTGGGAAAACAGATAAAATCTTCGGACAATTAGCTGTCGTATGGGTTTATTTTGCAGTCAATGACCAACATCCAACACAATGATTGTGGCTTCAGTACTTCGTGTGTAGGAAGTTTGAGTCTTCTTGAATTAATTTGAGCTTGGCCACCGAGGCTTGGATTTCTCAGCAAAATGAACAATTAACTATATCGCCATTTGATTTCCGTATTATACTTGGAGCGTTATTGACAACTGATTGCGGGCGCCCATTGTCGCTGGCTTGTCATTTATCCAAGATTGGGTCATATCTCGGACTATTCGGCTGTTGATGATTCATCATAAACAATGGAGCGTGGTATTTTTAAATCTTTTGCCTATTTATGCACTCTGTCAGTGGAAAATCTAATTTGTTCTAGTTGACGCAAACCGCTAAAGCAACATGCTGTCGGAGTTTAGGCTGGATTTATTGTCATTGTCAATGTTTTGAGCATAATTCAGTTGTCTATCCAGAGGAAAACGTGCTTCAATGATGATTCTAGACTCAAAAAGCTTTCAATTCTCTTCGAAATTATGGTAAGTGTAAGAATATTTTGCTCCCCAAACTGACTTTGGAGTATGTTCCTATCGATCCATTGAAATATTATAAACAAGACTTGGAGCGTTATTATGGATTGGACTGTTATAACACTGTGCGCGAGCATAACAAATTGTTTACAATCCCATCCCTCTAATTCCATCTCGAAATAACTTGAATATTGCGGCTTGAAACCGAGTTCCTTCATGTGCCATTGCACAATGCTGTGAAATGTTTATGAATTTACAAAATTTCACCAGCACTATTCTCTCAGTAAAATGAATGCACTATTGCTTATGGAGGCGGTTTGTATGGGACGAACTGCATCAAATGAACTTTGAATTTTATATTTGATTGCTAGTATGGAAGCAATCCGATCGATACAATCCTCATGATTGATGGGAAAGTCAATTCTTTAATTGGAAATGAGATTATATGGCTGTAACAAAATCAGACCCCATAGATTCGTCGACTTCAATTACACTAAACGCTGGTATGCACATATGATTTTATCGTCGATATTAGTGAGTATTTTGCCCAAAATGGATTGTGTTTCGGTATACAATCCGATTAGTTTGTGTGGCATTTGACAAACTCAAGTTACAATATTGGCTAAGGTTATACAGCCGATTTCAATTGAAGATTTTACAAGAAGTGGTTGAGATTATGGGACCAATCGTGGACTAACATTTTGTGTCCAACTCATTTTGAAAAACGAAATTAGTCCTTGCTTTTATCCACATATCAAAAGTCCCAGAGTCGAAGTTCTCGCAGTCGCCACGAGTTTGCTAGCCAACTACACCACTAGTTCAATTGCGCTCTGGGTTTCAATGTGCCAATGTTTAAAAATAAAAACGTACGTGATTTGCAACATATTGTTGTGTAGCGATGACAAACAATGAAAGAGTTTAAGAAATACCACTTTGAGCGTACAAAATGTTTCCATGTTGTTCGGACATCGCTCAACTCTAGTAAACTGGTCAAGTTTTCCTCGCGAATACAGTAGTTGCATTGATTTTTCCCTGGCTATATTTGTTCAAAAACTGAGAGAACTCTGGAATGACAAAGCTGAAATTTTGCCTACGCTATCTCAATTGTCCACTGTGTCCAAGTATATGTGCGCACATCGCCGGGAAGACTTTAGAAAGGCCATTGTGGTTTTTCAACACATGAAATAGTCAATGCGTTTTATCTGCTGGTTGGCTACGTTTGAGCATGCTACATACATCTTTTTGCCCTTGAGGATTTTCATTAGAATTGAGAGCACCTTGGATGTATTCATAAAGTCAATGGTCTTACACCAAAAGCCCTCAAGTTAAACCTCACGGGGATCGACGTTTTCCAACCGTTTTTCGGCTGCAACACATTACCTTTGCTTTCAAATGAGCAGAAAGCTTATTTGAAAGCAAAATAAATTACAGTACTGTAGCTTTGCTTCGTTTGTATTCATACCTGACTTCGCAAAAATCACGCTGCAATGATAGCAATGTCCTTCCATGGGCCGGCAACATCAATTTTACTCACTCAAGCAAGTCTCACAGTTTTTGTCTCAAATTACACCGTCGATTTGATAAACTTAGAACAGCTTGCTAAAGAAGCACCATGTGCGCTTTGAGAAGGAAGGACAATGATTCAATGATCTCACGTATGTCAAACAAGGAGGCATAGTTAATTTCAATGTTTTGGCCAAATCAGAAAGTCATAACCTGCAGACATTATAACCTATCCCAGCTTTATAACCAGCCAAAGTATACTGATTTGCGTAAGCATCAATTACGTATTGTTCTCTCGCTACGAACTAGGCGCATCGCGTGTTTCCGCCTCGTTGGTTCAACTAGTACAGTAATTGTGGTTCATAAGGGAAGATCCAATAGAAGGAGCAAGTCTTACTCTTGATATGGAGCCACAATGTTACTACAAGTTCAAGTTGTACCGCCATTACTGTGATTGTATCTATTTTCAAGGTCATCTACACAGAACTATGTAGCGAAGACCAACAAAGTCAACCTTGTCGCACCAAGTTTCCAAGTTCATTTCGTTCTCCCATTTAACTGCACAGCTAGCAAAATCCCCTATATTCATTTTCTTGTCAACATTGTACCTTATACTTCTTGATATGTATGGTTCTGGTTTACTACGATTTTGTTGGTTAATGCCATTTTATTCAATGCATCTAGGGCTGACGAAATGATGTAATGTTTTCACTTATTCGACGAGTTATTGCTCATCATGCGTGGCATTCAGTATCTCAGTGGTGCTATGTGTGGCATTATCCGTCGACCTGAAAAGTACTCTATAGCCAACTTCGTTTGTTGTATCAATGTTTTGACCGAGCTTACTGGACTTTGCCAATTTTCATTGTAACAGTTATGCGTTTGATCTATTCAAAGCATTTCTGATTGTGGATCCTGCGCTTTTGAGCTCACCAACTTGTCGTTCTCGGCACTGCCTGCCTCGACAAAGCCTGTCGAATAATCATTCGGTCAAATACTAGAAGCTATTTCGGTGGTACATATGTATTATTTCGTTCCTCATATTTATCTGTCAGCAGTTTATGAGTCAATATTGCCGAAGCTACACAAAGTCATTCTGAATCTGCCACGGAACTACAATAAACCAGCAGCATTTTTCGGAAAAATCGTTCACCAAATTCGTGGGTTCGAGAAACTTATTTTCGTTTTGATCATTGGCTCAAATTAGCAGCACGTTAATGAGGGGCAGTTCGAGATATGAATTGTCAGACCTCCATGTCCTTGAGATCCATGTGTGCTTAGAACTCGGGCTATGTATATCTCATATGGGAATAACATTATGAACGATTCCAGTCAATAGCAAACTCTTCCGCTTCATATTCCACCAGTTCCCTTAGCCTTATGCTTGTTCAAATTAACCAGTCGAAGTGAGTATCTTGAGGTTGGCGGTCAAGTCTTTGATTTTCTACAAAGTCTTAAGACAGTGCAGAGGATTTAACCAAAATATCTCAAGTCTGGAGAGATACCCCCTAGTAGATATTTTCTTTCTTCTTCCTTGAATGTGCCATACACCGTCAATTTCTCCAAAACGATCGAGACTGGACTACGAAATAGTGAGACCCCTCGTCGAAATCAGTGACCTGGAGCCTCTTGGCTCAAAATCGTCTTGGAAGGGATATTGTGAACCACACGAAGCTTCAAAGTGATCTCGAATGACGTGATTGGCAAGATAACTTCCAAATTGAAAATTACCTTTGTCATTAATTCTTTTCAAACCATGTTCATCAGCTCAGTGAAAATAAGTCAAACAACCAGCCTTGGAAGAAGTCGATTACACTTTGGTGAAGCCAATTCCAGGGGCTCGATCTTCAAACAGGAAAAGTCAAAACGGCCCAAGTGAATGTCCGAGCTCTCAAAACTATTTTCAAGTTTCCACACAGATTGTTGTAGCATATATTCCCTTGATTGCTTGCACGACCAGATTCTCCACATGAATTTGCCTAAACTCGACTTTCGCGTCACACATTCTTTTCAGACACTACTGCACTGTAGATCTTTATGATTAGATTGATTGATGTTGAGTAGTTGGTCGAAAAACAAAATTGTCTAACCTGACTGTGAGAAAGAATTCATGACGTCCCATGTAGAAACCATTTGAGTTGGGCCTGCCTCTGATCATCTGTCACATGCCGTCAACATGGACACGCGAATTGAGTTTTTTTATGGATTCAAATACTCAAGTAAGGTTGATATCTGTATGTACTTTGATGGTTAATGCCAAAGTTTGACATCAAATTATATTTGCTCGAGATTGGATATTTGCAAAGGATTGAAAGCAAATGTTCACCTATGGCTTGACAAGAGACAGTTGCCATTTCCCGCCAGAGACTCCAAGCGAGTAAGGGTTGGCCTGGTATGGGTTTGTCATGGTATTGATGGGGTGAGTATTCTGCTGCATCTTGAGTGGCATTCGAATCTCTTGGTAGCCTCGATGACGGAGACTGAATTAATCTCCTTTTCAAATCTTACGAATAATAAATCGGATTGCGTTTGACATTGATTTGTTTTTTGAAAGCTTGTGAAGAATATTTGGCGACAGGGTGATTTCCTCCAGCAACATTATTTGAATGTATGGGGATGTGTAAGTAGTTTACAAAAAATAACAAACCATACACCATTCCAACATGCAAAGGGTCAAATCGTAAAGAAATCCAGGAACTAAAACAAAATATCCACTGAATGGCCCTAGTAGACATTTTCCGTCCAAGGCAGGTCGGGTTGCGCGGCTCCATTGAAGCTTCTAATCACGATCTAAATAACTTCAAAGTTCAAGTGGTTTAAGTCATTCTAGACGTTCTGAAACACCAGCAACGTGAGGCAAGAAATACTTTGACAATTCAGTAAATTCGATGTTTCAGACAATATATAGTGACAAATATCAACGAAGAACAAGGTCTTCGTGGGCTGTTTCTGTTGATCTGATGGTCGTTTATCGCCCCCAAGCATCGACTTTGAAGTACTAGAGAATATACATGTGTTTGGTCAGGCCTACAACACAAAAGTCAATCAGTTTCTCGGATCTTCTCCCGTACTTCACAATGAGTTTGTTTGACACAATAATGTTTCCAAAAACCACCGAACGACATCATTTATAGTGATAGGAGGAAGTTAGACGCCAGCACCGCTACATCATTGCGTCGACTATATTCTTCTGACGCCCAAGCCTATCCAAAGAGTATTTAAACTACATCCTCCATTTTTCTTACTCGTCCCATACAAATTGTTCTTGAGCAATATCGAAGTTATCTTGCTTTGGATGACTGGATGCATCAACGTCAAATTGACATCCTAGGCAACTTCCTATATGAGAGTCTCCAACTTCGACCTTGTGGTACCAAACTTGCAATTGTGACTTCAATGGCTCTTGGTTTCAGGGGTTGTTGAGCTCTTGGCCTTTCTCCATGTTATATTCATTTCACCGTGCAATATTTTTGTAATAGAAGCTCATGGGGTTGATGAAAATTTCGACTACACTTTATTCAGAACAAACGAAAGCGAATCAACCAAAGTTTTCCAAACCAAGACAACTTGAGCTCATATCTTGACTATGCTTGGCTTGATCAAGTCTCTAACCTCATAATCGCTTGCAATAACGCCTATCGTGTTGTATATGTGGGCTGCGTTGGAATTCCGACGATTTACCACGCATTTCACCGAGTCCGTTAACCAATAATCACGTGTTGTCATCTCTACAAGTTTATGACGCCTCGACTGTCAGTTCCAAGCAATTAACTCAAATTTTCATACCTTTGAATAGTGGTGAGTGGAAGTCTGGAATGATTTTCACCTATTTCAAGATCGAGCTTCATGATCAAGTGAAACAGCCGATTGAAGCTTTTCAATTGCCCTCATGGATCGCTGCCATGAAGTCATAGAAAACGAACACAACGAGAACTTCGAGGTGCCAAATTTGGCTGGTAGTGCACAAGTCTCGTGATCCATCAAGTTACGCAGATATACTTGGCATCCTTTGTCAGTAATCCTCAAAAACTAACGCTCAGGACTCGTTTTCAGGGACTATTTTAGACAACATCTCTGGCGAACAATTCTTCTGTAAGACAGCTAAGAATCAGCCATGAGTTAGAAGGATATTTCAGGCCTCGAGACAAATGTACAAGCATAAGCTTTGCGTCGGATCCTTCGAGGTAGGTCGAATGATCCACGCGGGCCACTTGAAGTTTTTTTGGCGTGGCGACTTGAAATCCAAGGGGTATTTGCAGTCAAGAACGCACTGTTGCTTGTCGCAGTACGTTAGAACTTTGACTCGTTCAGGCACCAGATTGAAATAATATCTGTTGGGCTAGGTCATTGTTTCGACATACTTTCAACTGTCAAAGCAGAAATTCTTCAATATCGAACCAACTCAAGCATTCTTTGGTTTTGTTTGCTGACTGTGAGTTCAAACCTTTTACCCACACATAGCATTTTAGCCTTGAAAAAGTTGACTTCGCGAGGCTTGTCATTATTTCCATAAGCACAACAAGCCCTGGGGACGGTGAATACCCGCACTGATATATTTCATATCGTATCTGGCCAACAAGTAAGCTCAAGGTTAAACTAATACCTCAGAAGTCATACGATAGCTGATAGCGAGACTTGATTTGTTTTACTAAGCCATCAAATGCTACAGGACAATGCTTATCAAGACCGATGATGTTTAGATTCAAGCAACTGTGTCCACTCACCCGAATTATCTTCTTCATTTTGTATTTTCATGCATTTCATATCGAAAACTCAAGACGCAAACGCTGTATATGACCGTCGCTTCAAGTAATTCATCGCTAGCGCAGAGACCTATTCCACGTAGAGTACTTCAGTCTTGATGGCTTGAAAACTGTTGTCCACGAGTTTGTAATCCATTTGTTGCATCGACAGAGCACAGCAATGGAACTGCGTCGTTGCCTTGGGATATTTGCTTTGAACGCTATCTCGGCAAAGTTTTCAACCCTACACATTGAAACGCCAAGTGATTAGCCATGCTAATTGTTAACCACGCAACAAGGATTTGCTTTCAAAGCAGCATGCGAACATGGTGCATGGGATTGAATCCTACCACACCCACGATTTTTGGTTGCTCGTAATCGATATTGCCCGAATCGTTTACCCAGTGCGTTACAGCTCTAGCATTCGGGCTAGAGCTCTAATTCAGCATTCTTATAAGAGTCAAGATTGAAGCGCCTCGTTTCTTCACGGATTCGCATACTTTCCGTGTGTAATCTGGCGAAATTTCCAACCGAGTTGAGATCCTTCGACACATTCGGCGGTGTTGCGAAGGTTTTTCAACACAAGATGGAGCAAATGCATTGCTTGATGCAATGAGCTTGCTAGAATTCAGAGCAAGGATGAAAAAGGCTTCTTGGCGAGCCGCTTGGTTCTCCTCATTGCGAAACACGATATAACACTGTTCTCCTTGATGTGTTTGCCTTCTAGTATGCGCGTTGCGCGTGGTCATGCTTTTATAGTAAAGTCTACACGAATATAAGTAAACTGATCGTTCATGCTTAACTGGATTAGTTTCTCAACAGTAGGAGCATCTTGGAGTCGCCACCGGTAGCAAAACTGTGATAAGCGTGCGACTCTGGTCAAAAAGAGTCTAGCTTTATGACTTGATTCGATTATAGCTTATTGCAAAGGAAGCAAGCACTACTTCCTTGTCTCGATTGTACTCTGCGTATCGTTCGGTGGCTGAGAGTAGGCTGAAATCAATAGTCCCGCCTACTTCAGACCGAGCCACCGTAATCGATAATTCCATAACATGTTCTTTCACACGCTGAAAAAGTATAGTCACCCGCAACGCATAACGCAGCGAGGGGGACGTTGGCCAGCTAAATAACTCGAGCACCAGCGAATTATCATGCAGGTTTAGGTGGCCAACATAGTCGCCATGGTATAGCCCTGATAGGTGAACCATGCTGCTCTCGCCATTTGGGAAAACTCGGAAGACTCGAGGCTCATAATCGAGATAAAATTCAGACCAAACAGTGTTGAAAGCATTCAAGTCAGACTTGAGCTACGAGGAACAAATGATAAATTTGAACTGCAATGCTTTACTTACCCATAAAATATGGCTATCAGTGTACATTTGAAAGGAATAAGCCATCGTTAAGCATCGAAACATGGTTGCGAGGGAAAAATCTAGCGACGGTGGGACAGACTCTTCGTACATGGTGGAAATTGTTTTGTCGTACATCCACCGTTCACTCAAACTTAATGGTGCGATGGGCTTTGTTTCTTCTGCCTGGGGAAATAAATTACCAAAATATGGAATGAAAACAACAATACCATAAAGACTTCTCGTAGTTGGGCGACGAAATAGTTGAAACCAAGCGAATGCTCGTCCGTGGAGTCGTCAAGGTGCTGGAGAAACCCTTGTACGGGCTTCAATTCTGAAATTTGTGTCGCTGCCACGATAAGATGGCTAACAAGTTGTCCCATGGTCATGCTTAAGGGCAAAAGCCGAGTCGACATTGATCGATGGGTTTGACGGACCCAATCGATGTAAGCTTCGTACAGAGAGTCTCGTTCAAAAAGGTGGACCGTGTTGTCTGAAAAGAACTTTGCGATCTGCTGGAGCGATCCAAATGTCAGAGCCGACATTGCCTATTGCAGGAGAATCATAAAATCAATCACAAGTGCAATTGGCGTACCATGTCGACGCAGAAAGCCTTCAATGATTCCAAATCAGTGTTGACAGGGCCAAACAGGACAACCCCTGGACGAACGATGGACGTTGGGAATGGCATGGATCGCCGCTGATACGCATTGAATGTCATGGATGCGCCCATGGGCTGGAGGAGACTTTTCAAGATGCGGTTTTCCAACGTCTGTAGCTGCGACGCGAAGAAATGCACGGATGGCATGGACAAAAAGGCATACAAAATTGTCAAGTGGCGCTCCATGGTCAACGGATTCGTCGAGTTTTCGTTGGACTGAGCCAAGTTGAGATCTAGCACGATGAAAATGACCCAAATGTCCATTGGAACGGGCTTACTCATGCTCGAGTAATTGGTCAAGCTTCGTTTGTAATTGAACTCGCCTTCGCATTCGCACTCAGTCTTTGCGTTCGTGATTGCGTTGGCTCTGTGCTTCTGGCAATAGTAGCAAGCCCGACGATACGACATGATGATGAATGGCGGCGACGCTGTCGACATGACGATTTGAAACTTGGATGTGTCGTTCGGTGACACGTGTCGAACCACATAGCCCTATGAAGACCGATAGTCTTTGATTTCCCACGAGGACAATGGAGAGGTGTGCAAGCATCCTACCACCAAGTAATGCAGACAAGCTCGATGCGCCTGCGTGGACGATCCAACCCAGCCATAATGCCACCCGAGGGAATTATTTTCATTTAAACGAAATATCATTTCCTTCTTGGACTGTCCTCAAGCATGTCATGGGCGTCACGCACGATGCAAACTACCTGATTGTACGCTGATGAACTACTCGGGAGCCATTCGCCTTTGAGATCGCCAGGCGTTCGCAGACTTGACAAGAACATCGTCGCCGGCACGATCTCGTCTGGTTGAAAGACATGTTCTTGCGCGCCTTGAAACCTTGCAAACGCATACACATCGTGCATCGCGTGGTCAACGTTGGATGCGACCAAATCAATCGACGCCGAGCAAAAGTTGCCATACGAATGGATCGGACAGCAGTGCGGGAAGCATCTACACACGACAGAACAAACGACACAACGTTGGCGTGCTGGACATGACCGTGTATCCTACCGAATCAACTGGACAGCCACAAAAGAAGCACCATGTTAACCACAATGAATGGACGAATCTCGGTCCTACCTTAAGACTTCCAGCGCGGTGCGTTCTACCGTCGTGAACGAACCCGTCAGCTCGACGGACAATGTGTGTTTGTATACCTCAAGTACTTGTAGCTGAAGAGCGGCTCCTTGCATTCGCACGTCGTCCTCGCAAACGACAACTCTCGAGACATGGTCAAATACAAATTTGTGACCCAAATCCGAATCGGCAAACCAGGGGGCGACAGTGGGACTGAAGGACGCCAACCGCTTGGCTGGCCCAAGTCAAAATGCGAGCGTTTCCGTTGCTTTCCATGGCGGTTTCCTTCTAGGCCAAAAAGGCGAAAGTTACTCAAGATATCGTCCAAACATGGACATTTTGACCAGATTGTCCATGTCCAAAAACATCGAGGACGCTCCAGATGCAGTCCATGTATTGTGAAAACCATGTATTTTGGCGGTTAGGAGTCTAATTTGGACTGTTTAAACTACAAATCTGACGATTTATCAAAGAGGGTCAACGAATTGTGAACTTGTAAGAGTTTACACTCAACGATTAAATCACAAACGCGACGAATAGCACCCATTAAAGAAGGCGGATTATTTCCAAAGACAACGAATGGCGGGTCTATTCCCGATTGAAGACCGCTTACGCTTTGGCACAGTCTCCTGAGGATTGACAAATTTTATATGTACTATGATATATAACCGTAGACTGAGGACATGGGTTGATATGAAGTTGAATACAAATCACGTTAGAGGACTTTCGCAACCAGTTCGAGTGGAGATTCAATTGGAGATATAGACCCTGTTGTTCACTCTGGTTCTGAACTGAAACTTGATGCAAAATGCATCTTTCGCAGTGTTTGGTTTTGGATTCAGTGATATATCGAGTTTAGGGTGCCTGAGTTGTGCGATCTCATCACCAACGATCGAGTTAGAGCTGGTGTGATGGACCATGATGAATCCAAGTTGTCGGTTGAGGAGACCATGCGGGATTGTTTTCACGTCGTTGATGTGAATGAGACCCACGAGTACCCCCGTGCAAGCCGTCATCGAAAAAGTTTGCCACGGTAGTCGACGTTATATTGCTTCAAGTGGTCAATGCATTTCGTCCTTGGCGAGCGCCTGCAGGCACGGCCAGCGGCATCATGAAGGTATTTGACGACATTGCTGTACATTGTGCTAAGCACAAGAACGGGCCAGCCCACCGTACGCGCTTCTCAACCCTCGTGAAGGAATAGAGGTCAGATCGATGCAAGTCCATGCGGCAGTCTGGATCGACCGAGGAATTTAGAGAGAGTGGGGTTCTGCTCCAAGGCATTGTATCTCAAATAGACGATTGGAACGAGCGTATGAGCGAGGAAAAATCACTGAAAGATATTAAGTCATCGGCTCTGCTTAAGTCGGGTGAAGTCATGAAGCGACTCTCAATGGACGAACTCATGGACGACGACACTAACGTTGATGCTGACGATGATTACAACGATGAAAAATCCACAACAACGGGCGGATCATCCAACCTCGTACGTGATCTCAAATGAGAGGGCAAAATGAAGCGACGGTCGAAGATATCAAAGTCAGAGCGAATCGGCGCGATCTCGGATTCTATTGTAAATGCTCTTTCTGTCACTGACGACGAGCAACGACAAAAACAGGACTTTGAAATGCAGAAAATGGAATTCAAAAGAGATCAAGCTCTATTAGAGCGTTAATACCAACGGGAAGAAGCTGCTCGCCAGAGACAATTTGAGGCAGAAGAAGCCCCTCGACGTCGAGAACATGAGCATACAATGGAAGATAGACGAGTGCAAGCTGATCGTGAACGTGAGAAGATGTTGCAGGAGTTTGTGCTCAAAATTCTCAGCCATCAAAGATAAACAGAATAAACTAGGGTTGATTTAAGATCTTATCTAGACTTGGAGGCGCAGATCAAAGTATATTGAGATTTGATTCCCCAGAGGTTGCATGCAGCCCACTGGTGCTTGTCTTACACGCTGTTTCTTGTCCCAGTTCATGTACTCCCACAAGATTTTCACCAGATCAAATCCCCATTCCACACATTCTCGAACAGAGCTCATATCCCGGTTGAATTGAGCCGACTTTGAATGAGGATACACGGAGGCAGAGGTCCCAAACATACTCGAGCCATAAGCAGGATCGCCATAAATCAATTTTCCGCAGAAAAGGCCAGTATTATCTTTCTCCATCAAATCCAGAAGGCCGCTAAAATTGAAAACTGTTCAGTCATGATGCCTTCCTTCAACAGGGTCATAAAGGCTCACAATAATTCCATCTGGTGCTTGAACACTCTGCCAATTGAAACAATGGCGACGAGGAAGGCTATTAAACAACGATTTTTGTAGATTTTTGTGCTGTGACATAGCATTCTTGCGAGGCTTGGTCGTGAAACATACTGCCTGGTACCATCGATAACCCCCCAACAACATCGAAGCGGCGCACCATTGACATGAATCACATGGCAGTACTGGACGATTCTTTCACGAACAATCGTCTCGTTGAATTACAAGCGATCACGATGGTGACTGTATAGAATAGCAACAGTTGCTTTGATGAGTCTGCTACATGAAGCCGTAGAGCGGTCAAATTCGTATGACAGCGTAACAGCTTGAAAGCCTCTTAAGCCTCTGAGAGTCGATGACAAACAAGTGCGAGTGCTTCAACGCGTGATATATGGTCACGTTCGATTGTGATGATGCCATTTTTAGGGTGAGCCAGTTTATGTGCGAGCTCGCGTAATTGAGGCATTGTAAATCGATATCGTGCAGTCGAAACCACATTGCTGACCATGTCATTACAAAACGACGACTTGCCAACGATTGGTTGTGCTTCTCGTAGGCGGAAGCAGTTGGCTGTGATCAATATGCTCATGACATTGACGAAGCGCTTCTTGTTGCGGTGCGCTAGGATCCAAACCCGAGCAGACTTCAATCGCTTGGTCACCTGAGAGTTTCGGACCAACGAACACCATCACGCTTTGTTTCCAAGATGCTCTCTGAAACTGAATTGTGTCGTTGAGATAGCATCGACTTTGCTCAAACCTACCCCTGGCTGAGTTTTGATAGACTTGAAATTTAACCCTAAACCACGTCTACTTCAAACTGAATCTGAAACCTCTTCGATTTTCGCAAAGCCCGCTTCCTTTTTTCTATATTGGGGTCGAGAAGTAGATATTTATATCCTGCTAAAACGAATATATATTGTATATTTATTCCTCTGAACGCTTAAACTTAATATTTTACAGAACCAAAATCAGATATTCCAGCTAAAAAAACATAACTATTTCAAAAATTAGTTCAATAGCTATTTAGTCCGACTATCCTTCGATAAAGTAAATTTTATAGCCTAGTAACACTAGTTTCGATTAAGTTAACAATTTTATCTTGAAAATACTTGATAAGTACATTTTGAGTTTAATTAACTGAAAGGGACAGACACGGGACAACTTCCCGACAATCACCACCCAAATCTTCACCCTGACTCAGTCATGAGACTGCGAACATTCGCCATCGCTTCTTTCATTTCCACTTGTTACATGCAACTGCAAATGCTTCTCCTTACGCTGTTCTGCTGAGTCTCCATTCTCAAGTTGACCAAACTAGACTACAGCTGTATATGGTTGCTTCAGAGAATATAAGGACGAAGAGAACAGTTCCATCAAGGATTGATCGATCATAAAACAACGATTGGCCTCCCAACGTATAGACGAATTACAGTATATTCTCGCTAAATTTCGGTTCTTGTTCAAATCTGAAATGGCGAAGATAAGAGAGAAACGAAGATAGGAGATCATACGGATAATAGATCATCGTATACGGATAAATCATCTTCGATCGCACACGTCGAGGACTTCTTGTAGTAAGCGACCTACGGGCACCAATAAGTCTTAACCTGTGACTGGGAGACCAGGGTAAACAGCGAGTAGTCAGTTGGTTCCTTTGGATCCATTTAAGCTGGGTCAATAAAAACTCAATTTTCCAGGACTTGCTGCAGATATGGCTAACGTTACGCATATTCGTAATTTCATTCCTTTGCCAGAGAGGTAAAGGCAGAGGACGAAAGAGCCTTGAAATGAGGTGGTGGCAATGAACAAGGTCACTTGACACGAAATCAAATCTATTCGGAATTTTAAAGCAGGCCTAATTGACAATATCATTTTACATGTTAACTATCGCAACTACGTTACTCCGAAAGAAGGCACGAATGACAGTCTGTTGAATTATAAATACTGTCACTCAACAGACTGTCATTCGTGCCTTCTTTCGGAGTACTCGAGATATAGCATCCCAGGTAATCTGCAGCTATTTTTGCTAAATCCATCTTGACTCGGTTATTCTGAAATTCGATTGGCTGAAAATAAATTTTAGTGTATTATGATTGGCTAGGAGATTCTCAAATCGACTTTCCAAGTTGACTCGACTCGACTGCCCACTCGAGCTCATGTCATGGTGTAGAATCATTATACTCCTAGTAGAAGACTACAATTAATTTCCAGATCCACTGGTACAACCATTTCCATGTGAGGATTGCATTTCTAATCTGTACTTTCTTGAATCGTCCAAAAAAAGCGAAGATAAGAGAAAATCGAAGGTCAGAGGAAGCGAAAACTAGCGAGAATATACTGTATTGTACGTATAGTTGTACTACTGGACGATTTACTCGTCAGCAAATTAATAAAACGCTTGAATTAACCCTCTAATTCTCTCGACAAAAACTCTAATTTTCACAATAAGTCGTACTAAAGTATTCTTTCGTACGAATCCCAATAGACTTAGTATTCAACTGGACAACAAAGTCGTGAGAAAGATTTGTCCCGACGTTAAAGGTCCCCTTGGGTGCTCCTGCTGCTGCTTGCTCCGTTTGCAAGGGGATAATAAATCCCAACGACCAGTCAGTTCGCTCTGTCCATTTTGACCAATCCATGTGCCATGCGCGAATCTTTGAAAAGATCGACTGGTGGGCGATTTATTCCAATCAAAATGGACAATTTCGCACATCCCACCGTCATTGTATCAACATGGAGATGGGTGTGAGGAGGGCCAAGTGTTTCTTGACCACGAGGTTCTTGTCGTGGATGTTAACTTGAGGTGATAGCTCAGAAAGCGAAGTACATGTATCAACGGTCCCAACTGCTCATAATTCGTCTAATCGAAATAATCATGCAATCGAGTCAGCGTATTAGTCCCAAAGCGGTGCCATAGACTCGATTCCTTGGCATAGAACGAGACAAAACGCCCACAATTATCATGTAAACAATTCGCTTGTTGTCAAAGTGCGTCCCAGCCAGTCGATTTCATTCAATACGTGAGAACTGTGGTATGCTAAATGTGTCGTTGGTGTCCACCTGCGAAAGTTAAGACAGCGGCGTTGCGGGCATGTGGCGATTGGGTGGTTACAGTTCTCCACTTGGTCTTTCGCCACTCGAGAATTCTCACAGTACTACTTTCTAACGTAATTCCGCCAGGGGGTGCACGGGGTTCCTGCCCCAAGCTCCCACGCACCACGTTATCGTTGCGAATTCCGTCCATGCTATCCAGTACTTCTTTCCCAGCGCGCGTGAACTTGCAGACCAATTCCAAAGTGTCTACGTGATACTACGTACCAAGTCACTCAGATTGAGTTGTTCTTTCGTTGACCGAGGACGAACTGAGGCGTGAAGCGGGAATAAAGGACAATCCATCGATGAGTGAGTTACCATCTTTGATTGTTGGCTGTCTCCTAATAGCCAGAGACAAACAACCAGCAGCGTTTCAGTCAAATTCGTTTCTCATGGACTTGTGCTTGAAAACTACACCCTCCATAACTTTGGGTGAAAATTTAGCGATTGAAGCACATGGATGTCTTCACATTACGTTGAAATTATCGAAAATCATTGAAACCTGATGCTATCGGGGTGATTATGTCATGTTTGGGTTGGCCTATTATGAGGTTTCGTGTCAAGTCTGTCTGGAAAGTGGAGCGACTTATTGTTCATGAATATTAGTATTGCAGAGACGACTTTAAGTGAATCAAACGAAGATTTGGTAAATTCTAGAGCCCACATTTTGGATGCCCAAGCAGAAATTACAGTAAAATTGTGCCAATGATCAATGAACTACAAGTTTGTCAATTGACTTTCGAGGATCAAAACAACGTCGGCGAAATTTGTGAAGCAGTTTCACGAAAATATTTTAATCTGCACTGTGCAAACACGAAGCATTGAGATCGATACAAAGTATTGAGATCAACGAGTTGCGCATGTATCGAAGTTATTTATCGGGAGCAGATTAATTGTATGGATTTGTGAATCAAGCAGAAACTGACACCGCATTTTTCTTTGCATGTGGCAATATTCAAACGGGCACCAAAGGCAATCATGTTTGACTAGAATTATATTCATGCAAAAAGAATCCAAAGATGATTTTTTACTTGCGTCTATGCTCGAAGATGTTCCAACACAATGGTTTTATGCGAAAGACATGAGGAACATGCCCACTTGAAAATGATTTTAGCTTGAACTATCAATTTGGCCCCAGTCATTTATTTGAAAATTGTTTCCGATCCAAGCGTACGGTTTCTTCGTTAATCTGAGAGGGCTGAAGTTGTAGCAATTGCTTGTCAGTACAATGGAAGAAATATCGTCGGAGCGGCTTGACTACTCTTTTGTCCAAGCAAATGTAATTTTTCTTCTCTCCATGGATAGCGTTTGGAATATTTTTACTCAAAGCACTATACTCACACAACCAGAGATTACATGGGATCACTATTTCTTCAACCTGGTGGCTTTGAATTGACAACCTCATTTTGTTTCCTCCAGCACAAAATAAGTGAAATAATTTGTCCATAAATTAGTTTAATTGGTGCAGTTGGAGAATTGGCTGACGGGGGGCAATACAAAAGAAATTTTCGCGAAGAACAAGTCGGTTCAAAATGAAAATATCTGCAGCTGTCTGCAATGAAATGGAACTAAGTGGTCGTCCAGGGTTGCCCGATCACAGACCTGATGAAGATGTGGCCAATTTGAATTAACTTGATACGTGGTCATATTAACTTTGGACTTTAAAGACAAACTGGCATGTCATGCTTCAATGGAAATTGACCACTTTATCGTACAGAAGGGGTCAAAGTGACGAATGCAATGTAGATCGCAAGGTTGATCTCCTGTCAAATTAACAGAAAGTCGTGAAGAGTAGATCAATTTTGACATTGTTTGTGGAAGCTGTCCAGGTGAATCATGAATTTAACTACCGGTAATGGGCTTGGTGGACCTGTAACTGTCTGTCGAAGTGTATTATGTACTTCATTTCAACGAAATTACAATGTTTTACTGGATTGATGTATTTTGGAGAGAATTTGGTGTTTAATCGTTTTAGAAATCATTCTCTATCTCGCGACAATCGGATTTTGTTATCAGTGTTGATCCATCCATTTGAATCTATTTCGCTTCAGAAAAGAAAAATTCCAGGTGTACCACGTTCTTGAGATTACGAGTACTATTGAGTTATCGAGTTGCATCAGCACTCTCGAAACTGTACATTCCCTAATGTTTGTTTACAATATCAATGATATCTTGTCGAACAGCAAACCCTATCCATGATAGAGCCTTTCGAGAAACACCAAAGGAAGACATTGAGCTTTTGTTGGTGCAAATTAAAATGTGCCTTGGAGGACTTATGGATGGCAATTACGACTTGTGACATCGCTGCTGCAATAAATATCTTTATCAGTTGATAGAAAAAAAGCCGTCCAGCTGAAACTCTTTATGAACAACTTAGAAAAGCACAATGGATGGGAATGGATTGTTCATTGAAGCATCAATAAGCATCTATACGTCAGTACAAAATTTGGATGGGTGAAAAATGGTCCAAACGACTTGGGAACCTTGTAACCTTGTGTCCGTAAAAAGTACTTTTATTTTTCCATGGAAAGAGTATGGGGCAATTTTAATCAAAGTGGTCTCGCTCGAATTATAACCACCAAGAGACCGGAGATCGCATGTGAAGACTTTTTCAACCTGGTGGCTATTCGATAACCTCATCCAAAGAACTATGGCGTCTATATTCTTGATGTCCTCGACGAAGTTCATGGCGATGATGTTACTTTTCATCACATAAGTGGAATAAACTGTCCATGCATAAATTTACTCGGGGCCAACAACTGATAAGAAAATAAGTTTTGTGACGAAGAGTTGAATTGAACTCAAGGTATTTGAAGCCGTCTGATATAAAATCGAACGAAGTGGTCGTCTGGCCTTGTTCGATTACTGACTGGCCATCTACTTTGCAACGGAATGAGAATGTTTTACGGGCAATATGAAGGGTTCCTTTTCAGTTACATATTTCTTTGAGACTTTGGTATATCGTGGTTTTTACAACCAACTCCATATGGAGGGATAATTGATTTTGCTTTCGCTGTTGACCCTTGTGTAATTTCCACTTGGGAGTGCACGGGGTTCTCGACCCAGGCTCCCATGCTCCATGATATCGTAGCGAGCTTCTACAGGCTACCCATTCCTTCGTCCCCAACGCATGTGAGCATATCGCACATTCTTTGACTGGCCGATCAAATTGTCAACGTGATACTACCTGGCAAGGCACTCAGATTGAGTTGTTCATTCTTCGATCGACAAGAAACTGAGTCATGAAGGGGGAATGAATGACGAGCAATCGATGCATGAGCTACCGCAATTCCTAATTGGCTATCTCCTTGCAGCCGGAGTCAAATAATTTGGGCGGTACTCTAGAGACCTTACCTGAAACTCATTGTAAGTTGATGTGATCAGGGTGGCAATGTCGTGTTTAGATTCCGTGGCATATTTTATGGGATCATTCGTTTGCAACTCTGCCTGGAACATGGATCTACTTATTCTTAACGAAATGAAAAATGCAGAGATGACTTTGGGTGCCTCCATCGAAGATGTGGTAGTTCCTTAAGTCCACAAATTGACCATCCCCAGCAGAAATGTCACTGAAACTGTACCAATGATCAGTGTGTTACACATTTGTCGATTGCCTCTCGAGTATCAAAGTAACGCCGGCGTAATTTGAGAAAATGCTTCACGAACCTTTCAGTCTATTCTATTCAACACATAGGGAACAGAACGCGCAGCAAAAATGAAACTATTGGGATCGAGAAGTTGATGGATCTTCCCAAGATCATTTATCGAAGTCATTAATTAAGGTCGGATTAATTATTTATATGGACCTGTTGATCGAGTGTGCCATTTTACGTAAAGCGCGAATTTACTGTACGTTCACTGTACACAGTTTACATTGTAATGGAATGTCCAGTGTAAACTCCATAAGGATATTTCAGCCAATCAAATCTGTGTCCATTCTGGAACACAAACTTTTGACAACTCGAAGAGAGGTAACAGCTCAAATGAATGAATATGAATGCAATGATATAATATGTCTATCAAGCACTGCAACCACCGTCGCTTTCATTTTCCATCATAACATCAACAAGGCTCCCCCGCCCAGACACATCTGAATTCATGTACAGTTGAACAAGTTGATTTACATTGTACCTTGTCTGGGGACAACCTTTTCCTGCGCTTTGAATATAGTCGTGAATGCTCCTCGCTTATTCTGACGTGGCTTGTGATCTATGGAACCTCGTTCTAAAGAGAAACAACTGAGCTTTACATTAAATGTAAAGTAAGATTTACTTAACGTTTCTTTACGTAAAATTTTACACTGTCTGTGTTGAGCGTAAGTGTACCCTACCTGTTGAGTCAGACAGAAATACTTCGAAGTAAGCGGGAGCTTTATACCAAGTTTCTTGCGAATGGTAATATTGGAGTGGACCTCATAGGCAATCGCCGATGATTTGGAGGTGACTGTTTAGACGAGAAGTCTACCCAAGCTATGAGAGTTCAAGCATTACGCAATCCTTGCCTTTATTGATCGAAGACGTTTCAATCTAATGGTTTCATGCAAAGCACGAGGGCCTTGTCTCTTGAAAATGAACTCAGCTTGAACAATAATGTTGGCGCATGTTATTGTCGTTTTGGTCCAAAACTGGAAACTTGATATGTTTTGAAAAGGTTTCAATTTATTGACGAACACACTATTTAATGTTTACGCATTCATTTTTTTCACCACGAACATTAAATAGTGTAATTTCAAACGTTTAAAATGTTTGAAATACATGTTCGAATCATTCAATTCCTTTTCACTTGAAATTTGTATGCGTCAATCTGCTTGCGTCAAAATTAATTTTGCACGACTCCAGTTTTTCATTAAAACCACAATATTTCTCTGCATTTATATTTTTTCATTCAAGCAGATCTCTCCTCGTTAAACCTTAAAATGCTGGAGTTGTAGTGATTGCTAGTCAATCCAAGGTTTGGATGGTTTTCCATGCAAAAATCTTTTATTATTTTTTTCAAAGAGCTCACGTTGGAATACCTTTTCCATACCAACCACAAAGAGAACAGAGACTACATTAAATCTTTAAAGTGGAGACTATGAATTCATCTCGTCCAAAAAAGGTAATGGGGGCCGTATATAATCTTCATCGTCATAATGAAATTCTTGGCGATGGATTTCCATTAAGCACCTTTTGCATGAAATTAATTGCCCATGCATAAGTCGAACCCGGACAAGAAAAGAAATTTCTAATGACGAAGAATTTAATTCAAAGCTGTCTGTAATGAAGTGGAACAAAGTGGGAGGTGGTCTATCTGAATTATATTGATATCTGATCTTACTTTCAGACATACGAGACGAAATGGACTTTTATCAACTTTGCTGGATATTACCCCTTGCAGAGTTAAGAATGACTCGAAGCTAGCTATATGAAATTTGATTCTTTGGAATGAACAGTGTAAAAACTTTCGTTTTCTTGAATGTTAAGACCAAGAGATTTTAACTCAAGTCAAATGTCAATGACCACATTTGAAGTGATTAGAATGTATCACAGGGTTATCGAGTCGAATCAGCACTGCCAATTGTCGATTCCCTTTTATTTGTCAGCGACCTCAATTATATACAGTGTTGGCGAGCAAAAGTCCATGATGGAGGACATCTTTTCCTTTAAGAAATTGAGCTTAGGTAGGTCCAATTGTCTATGACTCATAAATGACCTTTGAATGGCGTCTTGTGGTGTCATTTCATGATAAACACTATAAAACCCTTGGTATACTGACACCAGAGAATGAACGACTAATATAAACACGATGGATTGAAACACATTGAATTTTTGGACGTTTATCATCAAGGCACCAAGAAGCTCTCTATCCAATGTATTTGATCTCACACCAATGATTAGGAAACGAATATACTTCATGTAAATTGTCAATATCATGGTAGTCAGCTCCAAGTTTTCATACTATTAGAATTTTCAACGTATTTTAAATCGAAATTGGTTAGCTCCATCAATGAATTCTACGTGAGTGATGTGTCGTGGATAACTAACTAATCATAGAATGAGGACAAAAACTCTTCAACGACCTCCCGCTCAACTTCGAAATCATATTGTAAGTCTACATCAATATTTCTTCATACCATAGTAAGACTGCAAGACTCATGATTGAATTTCACTGTCAGATAATCAAATTCCCCACTTGCCGTGATATATTTTGTCGGCTGACAACTAGTGCAAGAGTTCTTGGCTCATTTTCTATTTTGGCCCGAGCATGATGATGCAATGAGCAAGAATATTCAAGGCACGTGAGGAAATATCAAGATACTAGTACATCTTGACACAATTGTCCCAAGAACATCTAACTTAATAGAAGTACTTGATGCATCGCCTAAATACAGTGAAACTCTTTGAAGTTTGGAGATTGTACTCAGCCATGCCGGCACAATTGGATGAAAGATAATAATTTCTTGAGTCATAAAATCGTTTATGAATCGGACACGTTGTCGCTCGTGATGAGATTATTGCTTGAAAATCTAAACACTTCTAAGCAATTATTTATACCCGCTCACCGTCCAATAAGACTTGTTTTCTTCTCTCTTTGGGGTACGATGCAATAACTGTAGACATAAGAATGAATTTATAACTCACCAATACATTTTTTAGTGAGATGGACTTTTTGTTGTTCGTTCTGTGTGCAGATACTGAAAACTTCATTCACTTTCAATTTATTTAGCCTTGTTCATGCTGAAAACATGAACAAGGTAAAAGATTGGGGAACTCCTATTTGATACCAGTGAATCTGATTTGGAAAAGTCGACATAACAAATTACGGCTGAATATTTATGGATCACGACAAGATTAACTTAATTGTTGAGTCCTCTCCAAGCTCGTTGTGGTTGGGTCTGATTTCATCCTCTTAGTCAAATATCATGCATCCTCATTGAGTCTTTTCTTTTCATGGTCCGCCCTTGACTAATCAAAAGCATTTACTTTTCGAAATCAACCAAACAGATCACGTTTGACGCAAATACGAGAGCTTCATAAATCCAGTTTAAGTCCAAGTAGGAAATTGATTTGTCAACTTTCAATGATCTGCCGAGGCAAAACTCGCCCCTTTTAAGATATTTTACTTACTCTGATTCCGTTTATTGAGTACATACATATATGCAAACCATGGCTCGCTAACAAATACGATCACATTATCAAGTTCAATGTGGGATCCTGTTGCTGCCCTTGAAACGTAGCGCACATATATTTTTATGAAAAGCTTCCGTAGCAAGAGACCACTCTCAACACATCATGATCTCGCCATTCAAAGAATGAACGGTCAGCTCACTTGTAGATTCTCCATAATAGCACTTTGCATGAAAATAGCTGTGGAATTCCTTTTTCCCACGCAAATCAGAAGACATGCAGTACTATAATGCTTTTACTGTGTACTTACTGCTGTAGTATTAAAAACCTGTTGTCCCACGGAACGGATGACTTGACGCATGACAGTGTGCAGCTTGACAACAGCGACTGGGTTCACTCCGTTTGGGAGACAGTGATGAGAGGGGATTGACAAGATACGGTGTATATCAATTCGAAATTGACAGCAGGTATATGGTAGACTTGGCGTATTGGAAACTGAATTATCCTCGTAAATCAAACTATCTAGCTGTACACTCGCATATAGGAGGGAACTTCTCTGCTGAACGCGCACCTTCGGACAATCATAATCTTGAAATGCATATTTCATATCTGTTTTTATCATCATATATCAGTCGTAATCAACTCGAGACCTTTCTAGAATATTCTAGTGATTTTTCTATTGCATCACTACGTTCTCCTCCTGTTCCGGGTTGATCGTTTTCCTTGCTTCTCGCGGAGTTCTTGTACAAGACGCTTGAAGTGGGAAACGTGCTTTATGGTCTTCTCAGTTCCCACGTTGCTTTGTGCTCTGGCAGTCCATGCCATTTCACCAAGAACTCCGTCTTTCTGTTGAATTGTCACTTCTTCAACAGAGCTTCAACTATTAACAGTTCTTCACCTTTATCATTTAGGATATGTTCCAAATTATCAGGCTTGAACTCTTTTCGCAACGCAGCTTCGAGTTCGGGCAGCTTGATGAAGCTTCGAGTACGCAAGTCAGATTCACGTGAGGCAAGCTCTAGGTACCATGCGTCAGCTTGTACTTTCAAGTTTGCAATGACCACTGAGAGACATCGAGACGCTGTGTTGTCGGTTCTTTCCAGTCCAAGTTCTTGGTGGCAAAGAAGGTTTGAACACAGTGGATATACAATCCAATACTTTCATTAAGGTATCCATGATTACACGGCATAGACATCCTTGTACTCGAAGTTCGACATCTGCTTGTTGATGAACGGCAGCAGCAGTTTGTTGGGTTTGGTGCATGGCTTGCAACTGAGCTTGCATAGCCTTCTGAAGCTCAAACTCAGCTTTTTGATGTTCTTGTTGTTGTGCTGCACTTTTCTTTCGCAGCTCTTGTTGAAAGTTTTGACTTTTGATTAGTTGATCTTGTGTTCTGGCTTAAGTCTCCAACAACTGATTGATCATCATTTGTTGTTGCTCCATCTTAGCCATAATACTTCTCACAATGTCTTCCACATTTAGATCAAAACAGTTGCATGAGCAATACAAATACAATCGTTAGTCTTCTTGCAATGTTCGCAAACTGGTGTCTTCTTTTGCTTATTTTTTCCCAATAGGATGGTCGTCGGGTGGCGACCAATCCACTCCTTCTGGATCTCGGTGTGGACTTGAATATCACTCAATAAGTTAATTGAGTGCTTGACGCGACTGGAGTATTGACTTACTGATGTCAACTCCCGAACAAAAACTTCTTTAATACGTTCGACTATTAATACTGCTTCTTCGAGATCATGTCGCAGTTGATCAAGTTTCGCTGCTTGTCCTTCAATAAAACGATCGAGTATTCGGCGTTGGTTTGAAACTCTTTTCGCTTGACGGCGGTCTTCTTCTTGGGCATTCAAATATCTTCAATGCCCTCGGCACTGCACACGCTAGTGTCTCGTCTCTTAAACACCCCCCAGCGATGCCAACTAGGACGAGCGCACGGCAATGCATAGACTCTGAACGGTTCTTCTCGAAATAACGCGACTCCAGAAACTCGGCACAAAGGTAAACAAAAGTTTACCGCAAGACCAGAGATAACGGAGGTTCTTCCTTGAACGCGGCGGGAAAAGGCAGGTACAAACAGGCAGATAGGAACGGAGGGACAGGCAACGGCGCAGGTAGGCAGACACAGGCAGAGGCAGTCCTTGGAACTCGGATGGTTACCAGATGTGGAAGACTTGGCAAATTGGAAACTGAATTATCCTCGTTAATCAAACTGTCTAGCTGTACACTCGCATATAGGAGGGAACTTCTCCGCTGAACGCGCACCTTCGGACAATCATAATCTTGAAATGCATATTTCACATCTGTTTTCACCATCATATATCAGTCGTAATCAACTCGAGACCTTTCTAGAATATTCTAGTGATTCTTCTATTGCATCACTACGTTCTCCTCCCGTTCCGGGTTGATCGTTTTCCTTGCTTCTCGCGGAGTTCTTGTACAAGGCGCTTGAAGTGGGAATGGCACGGACGGTTGTTGACAGGTTCGAGGCGGTCGGAGCCATGGATGCCACAATCAAAGACGCCACTCCAGTTGATTCAGCGAGTTTCGCTGTCTTGGACATGTTCTGAGATGTGTAAAACGAATCCCCGTAGGGATGCCCATGTTTTCTTCGAGATGGGAATGGATCAGTGCTCAAAATCCGATTATCTTTTATGGAATACTCATGACTGCCTTAAACAATCATACAATTTCAATGTGTTGTAGTGTTCTAAACATTCAATACAATTTCCGTGTGTAACCAAGGAATGTTCTCCCATTGACAGATAAGGAGCACTCTCAATACTTTATGGAAAATGACTAATAAGAGCGCGTCTGGTAGGAAAAAATATCAGCGTGAAGAATCCATTTTAGGGCAAAATGGAACCTTGATATTGAAGATGACTTGTTTAGTAAAATATGGAGGCTCTAAGTTTATTACAACTAGGGTGAGGCCAGGGCTGCGCTCCTTGGCGGAGTGTTTTGCTTTGGAAATAACAAAGATTTGATCACGCTCATGAAACGTTTGACACCATACCATGTATTATGATTTTTGAATTTGATTCAGGCCCAGGTTGAAGTAAAAAAATAAGTTAACGCTGAGTATTCTTATTGGCTACTGTTGACTGACGAATATTTTTTCGTCGGGAGATAAATCGTGTCCTGACCGAAAAACCATCAACTCGTACCAAAAGAAAAAAATATCCGACTAGAGATCATATTATCTTGAAACTAATGAGATACTCCTTATTCACTTCTTTCATATTTTACTTCGAATTGACCTCCATGTTTCCCTGTTTTGTTGTTTTATGGAGTCCTGACTATTCTTATGCTTCTTGATTCACAATGTTTTTCGTGTAGATTCCAGGCACCTATCGTACTGTCCATTGGTGACCAAAAACTTAATGTTGCGTTTTGCTTGGGCTCTTGATATGGCGAGGAAAAGTTGACCACGCGAGAAGACGGGTTCTGGAATCATCAGGTAGTCGAATGTTATTGGCACCGAGTTCGTTACATGTGGGGTATGTTCAATGACCAATACACTTGAACAAAAACCAATGCAGCAAACACTCTCAGAGTTGTTGTTGGTCAACCCCATGTTCACCATCAGATGAAACTTTGCGACATTTCTCCAAAGGTAACTGTTCTTCGAGCATGCTCCGAGGATTAGCCTAGGTGTGCCCTTCAAAATGACAGGAAGTATTTGGTAGAACTCACCAGACAATATGTCGACCTTTCCACCAAAAGAAAATGCCAATCTTCTAGCATGTGATCAACGGCGTCCACAGCGTACTTATGCATTTTCAAACACCGATTTTAGTTGTCCCAGGCTGCTCCATAAAATGGACCGGTATTTCGAGCCAAAAATGCCTTACTTGGTAACTATCGCATATTGCGTCGGAATTCACCTTTCGGAGTCCAAGCCTCTGGTCAGGGTATGGCTTCAAGTGGCAGAAAGGGCTCGTCACTCTACTGCACGGTTTGTTGGCCGTGTATTCAGCGGCCTTTTCTGGCCGAGTGAAGCTATTCGAAGACATGCATCTCACCTTGCATCGTCCCAGAAAACCCAATTGTCATTCATGTCGTAGTGATCCTCCAAAGGAACCCCACTGGACTCTTGCAACTTGTATTAACAGACAAATGACGAATTCATTTTGTATCCAGACAAAAGAATCGATTATCCAGATACACAATAAACTTCAATCTGATCCCACTAAAGCGCGTTATTAGAAGAGAACAATCCAATCATTTTACTTAGAAATAGAATACCACTCCAGTTGAACCCCACGAAACACAAACAATCAGAGCCACTTGTCTGGACATACATTTAAAACATGCAATGGACAGTCTACATGACTTATCCGATGTCTCGGACTACACGTTCGACTGGGTCATGAAGGAAACATTTAGCGAGTCAGCTGCTGTTGAATGGTGCATGAAAGCAAATTGAAGCTCATGTTGAATGAAACTCACAGTCAATTAAAAGTGTGTGAAAAGTACGTGTGAAACAGTATTTGATGGCATCTCGAGGTGTTCAAACTGACGACCTTCAATTTTACCTTGATTATTTCATGTCCTGAAAACGCAACAGACAGTATGCATTTTAAAGGCTTAGTGATAGCTATTCGTAAAACCTACATTTAATGCACGACAGTGTTCATTGCATTCCAAGTCACTTTGTTCTGGTCAAGGGAAAATCCATGTGTTTTCGGATAATTATCCGGATTTCCATGGATATCCTCAGATGCTTCCATGGATATCCGGATTATTATATTGAAGGTTTAATACAGGTTGAAAGAGTCCAGTGGGCTTCCTTTGCAGGAACATCTCGACTTTGGCAGGTATTATTTTAAATAGTAGGGTATTATCGTAATTTTGTATGTGGAATTGTTTGATTATTAATATTATCGAAACTGGCACGCCCAGCAACTTGGGTTTCGTCGTGACAAAACAGGACACCAAGTATTGAGCAACACACCAAATAAATCACACCAAATGGATATTTGCCATGGATATCTGGCAATACAACCTTGAGTGGTCAAATTCGTTGATGTTAGTTGGAAGTGCTGACTATTATGTACGTACTTGTCTCAAATTACCTTTTCTTTACTTGGCGTTTATATGTAAAAATTACTCCTTTTTGTACTTGGAATAAGTATGTAAAAATTAGACATTGTTGTACTTGGGTAAAGTATATAAAAATTGCTGAATTGTTGTCTTGAGGTTTGAATGCAAAAATTACTCTCGTACGTAGTCTCGTACTTACGTGTTGCGTAGGAGCTTTAAGTAATAGATAACGGCTTGAAAATTGCGTTTTCATAATGGCATCTTTGTCGTAAATAAACATTCCCTCCAAAAAATGATTCCGTCGTGGTTGCCTCCTGTGATGTGGTGGATCGTCTCTCACGTCGCCAAGGACCAGTGCCATACGTCGAGCGTTCGAGGAGACGCTTGGGTGAGAGCTGCTCAAAGGTAACACTCGACGATTTAGAGACCAACTTCGCATGCAACCCTTCTATCCATGCTCGTTGAAAAGTGATCCTTAAAACCAAGCACGTACGTCTCAACGAAAGAGAAGCTAGCTACGTTTCTTTACTTTGTTGACCATGTATGACAATCAGGGTTGGCAAGTGGCAATTAATTAGGACAGGTTTTTTATTTCTTTTTAAAAAAGACAAATTCAACTCGCTTAAGTTTTTTTTACTTATATGCATCCATGGAGCTTTCTTCGTCTTCTGACGAAGATATTGAGGAGCTATCTTCCACGTATCCGGGCCCATCCAACTGACTCATGTTCATCTTGATGAACTGAAGTTTTTGAACTCTTTCATGAAGAAGTGATGTATTTGAAAACGAACAACGTATCGAGAAGGGATTACCTCTGTTACGAAGGTCCCGACGCTTTTCTGAGATGGATGTAGAACCTCAGCCATCAACCTTCTACCACTAAGTCTAGTACCTATACTGCTTACTCATGTGGCTACAAGGCTACCTATCCTCCAGACTTACCATACACGCCTCTCGATACGAACAACATCTCGCACGAGATCCTTCATTACGGTTATACCATTCCACAACAGCCGGTGACCACCCACCAATAAGTCTTCCACGCAGCCCGACTCTCTTCACCTACGCGAGTCTAACTTCCCACAAGTCTCGATCCGTCGGAAGAGGTTTACCACTATTACGAAGATCCCGACGTTTTTCTGACATGGATGTCGAACCTCAGCCGTCAACCGCCTACCACTAAGTCTGGACCTATACGACTTCCTCATGATGCTACAAGGTTGTTCATCCACCAGGCTGATCATACAAATCTTCCGAGATCTTTCCTTACAGTGGTACTATTCTACAACAACTTTCTTGAGCAAAAATTGAGCCGATGGTCACCTACCAATTAGCCTCTCACACAATCTGACTCACCTCTAGTTTACAAGTCTAACGCTCCACAAGACTTTAACTTTAGACAACAAGAACATATCGAATCATACAATCCATGAATTACGCCATTATAACCTACAACGTCGTTGGACCATCCGACTTCCCAGTTCGCTAACGTCTGAGCCCACAAGGAAGGATCCGTGCGTTTGATCCATGACCACGGGACGCCCGGGTAGACTAACCCACTTACCCACAAAGTTAGCGTCCGTTGACTGTTGCGCTCGCATCCACTGGGGCATTTCGAAGACTCGATCAGGATAGTTAACGAACGGGAATGACCCGTCCGTTCCAAATGGAACCCGGCTTCGACACTCTTGACAATCTCTTCAACTTCCTGCTTTCTGATCTTGGCTTTCTTCTGCATCCATTTTAAAAAAGACCAGCTCAACTGCAATTGCGCTTTGGGGGGCAGGCTGGGGTCCATGGTTATAGCGAGCAAGTCCTTTTTGTACAATAAGTTGGGGAACTGGGCGAAATCTGGCCATCGCTTCCGTCCTTGAGTCACGATATATTCCACGGCTTCGGCGGACTTCAATTGTTTTAGCATGCAAGCAGGCATTCCAAGATCTGGCCAAAAGGGGTGTATATTGATTGAACAACAAATAGTGAAACACCTCGGGACCAGCAACCCTCTCTAATGCCAGCAACAAGTCGACAAAACTCTTCTTTGCCGCTTCGAGCCGACTCTTCACATGGTTGGCCTCATGAGGTACCTAAGACAGCGCTGAATAGCCCAACCACATGATAGCCTTACCTTCCATCCCAGTTTGCAATAGTTTCCTGTTCCTACCCAAAAGTATCTACCCCACTCACAGTCTCCAAAACTCTGCCACCATGCTCGTAAAGCGCAGTTCCATTCGACTTGTTTCATGTCGATACCAGGTAAAAAGGACTGTAACTAGTTCATCCAGTCCTGAGACCAAACTCGGGCTACCCTGGCTTTACAGTACGCCTCGCGTACCTCAATTGATAGTCCTGGCACATGTACCAATGCTCGGACGTCTGCCACCGTAAATACTCCCGTCTGGGGCTCACTCCCTCAGGGATACACTGTCGCCTTGCCTCGGCCCTTGGGGCCATTTGCCGTCAGTTGCTTTGAGCCCTCCATGTCTTGTCCACGACGATCAAGTCTTTGCCTTTTGCTATTCGAGACTTTGGAGTAGAGCGAATCATCCTGGGATGACTCAAATTCTATAAGGAGACTGTCGGTTTATTACAGGTTAATTCTCCTTACCACTTGTCGATTCATCCACGGGGATGACATCACCCGCCGCTGCAGCCTCGGCTTGCTCTGCCAGGTCAAGCTTGTACCCTTGGTATTGGTGCCTTAACCAAGCTGCTCTCGCGGGCCGCGAGTCATTTCGAGCGCAAGCTTCGACAAACACCTCTATGGTGGCGAGATTTCCGGCCTCCTGGTTCGATTCAAGTTCGTTAAGAGCAAGCCTGGGCCCTTCCTTCACGCGTCCAAGACTGGTTCCAATCTTCTCCGCCTCCACCATACATTCCTGGACTGTACCTTTCGCCAACGAGCGCTTGTCTGACTTCGGTTGCTTCGTGGTCATGGAGCTGAGGAGATGCTAGGTCGGTATGCTTGAATACCGCCAAACATAGTTCTTCCGTCGTCCGCTTTGCGTCTCCATCTTCGTTCAACTGCCGCTCCATTCCTTACAACATCGTTTACTCTGCCTCTTTCATCAATCTCCGCGCTAAAGTCTACGGAGCGTGTACGAGAGGTAGCGGCGCGAACCACACAAGTCCTTGGCATACGAGGCTACAATTCTAACCTACCGGTTTGGAAAGCCACTCACGAGATTAAGACTGCGGCCGTCCCCTCTTACCAGACCTGGCCCGCATGATCGACCATGGGCATTGGCTGCTAATCAACGTGTATTGTTACCGAAAGATATCGAGATGAAGCAATTATCCCGCTTGGCACTCGCTCGCGGAAGAATGAACAAGATGCGATTGACACGATGAAGCTAGCCGATCCATCCTTTGGCTCGCCGTTGTCGAGTTAGTCGAGATTGACATAAAACAGTTTTTGCACGACAGTATATTAGGTTTTTTGGGTAGTTGCACGACAGGTGTCATGCATTTTCGATTTGTGGGACAAATGTTGAATCTTTTCTATACTTTAATCCATATATCGAGATTTATATTTGGAAAAAGCGAATTTGCACGACATGCGTCGTGCAATAAATGGAAGGTTTTAATTGGACTAAATAGGTCATTTTAGAATGTATTGGCCCAAAGGAAAAAAGCTCAGTATTTCTGTTTGATGGCAGCAATAAGGCCATGTTTTGTCTCCTAATGCATTCCTGTGCGTTCGATCTAAGCATGGCAACAAACCATGCCAAAGGACTCGTATTTTTTCTAACTTTAGACAGCAGAGCGTCCAGGTGACGTGTTTCTGTGAAATGTTGCATGCAAAAATGCGTGACAGAATTGCATGATGTACCAGCATTTTTTGGCAAACTCGAGTAGTCGGCGAGACCCTCTGACGACGCCACTAGATGACACAGTAAGAAAGGGCGAAGATCGCTCCAACTTAATGAATCTCAACAGAACCAGCACACGATTGTATGACTGTGTTTATTATATCCACAACAAGATGAGTGATTAGACCTAAGGGTGTACACAGCTAGACTTCATTTAATCATTAAAATGAAATGAAACTCATGAGGCAACCGTTTTCAGCAAGGAAAGGTCTAAAGGTAGTTTCTTGGAGAGGATTTCTGATGTGTCTAAGTCAACATTCCAGTGTGATAGCATAAAATTGTTGACACTTTTGACCAATATGAACCTGCACGAAATCCGTCGTGCAAATTCCATACACAATACATCTCCGAGAATGACTCGACCCAAGCTACGGTGGCCATGTCTATGCGTAGTATGGTCTGAAGGAGCGGTAATGTGTTTACAAGTCAACGTCTTTGACGTTTGGAGCACACATGCGGCATTTGATCCACTTCTTGTCGCGATATCACAACGATATCCTCGATAACGGAATCAACCAGTCCTCCCCATCTGTCGATCGTTCAATTCGACAGAATGGTCGAATTTTAGCGAGGGGGCTTGTAACGGTTGTGTCGGGTCTGACTCATGCCCGCTTTTGTGACTATTCGACGCGTTTGAGTAGTCGTCGAATGTCCTTGCGATTCCTTCGACTTCGAACATACGTCCTCAATACCTCTCTATTTGTCTATTTTAGATGCTTAGTCTAGCTAGGTAGACTTCCTTAGCTTCTCAAATCACTCGGTTAAGCTTATTAATTAAGCCTAGCCTACCAACTTCTGTCCGCGCCTCGAAGTCCTGAGTTCCGCTGAGATTAATTGGTTCCTGAAGTCCTAACGTCTGGACCTTCAATTAATTCGTGCGTCATCGCCAATCCCCGCGACCGTCACACTTTCAGTATTTAGACTTCCTCGAATTCATTGAGTGGACAGTGCGAAACAAAAAAGTAGAAGTAGGAACAATGTCTAGCTACAGGAGCGCGCTCAAAGGCCTCTATAAGGATCAGAAAGTTACCCTTCCCGAGGAATATGGCGATGACACGAAAGAGGTTTTTTCAGGTACATTCCATACAAATATCGATTTTCACAACTTAATATCTAGGACTGAAAAGACAATTGCTGATGTTCTCCAGTCTGGAGACAAAGGCAGCAGTGGCGTCCACTTACATTTTCGAAGTTTCAAAACTTCAGCGAGATGAGCTTGATGCTGTATGACGGAGGGTTTACCCTCCTATTTCTTATTTTCACTTGGAACCTCATATGCAGGTCAAAATCCACAGAAACGATTCGGTAGGCATTAAGGCTTTTGTGAAGTATATTATCTTTGGTAGGTTTGACCATATTTCAATCGAAGAAGACACGATAGGAGTTCAGTTCTTTAAAACAAAAACAAAGCAGGAAGGTAAGTTGAACGTGTGTTAAATCTCGGAGTTTATTGATCTTCAAGGTACTACAATTCGAGATCCGAGGCATTGCTATGCTAACCCATTGAATCCCGCTGTGTGTCTTTTCGTCGCGCTGGGAGTTTACTTGGCTTGCAATCCCCAGATCGTCAACGGAAGTCTCTTTCCTGGAACGAAGCAAAAGGTTAAATTAATTTGAATTAGTGATTCACAGGTGATTAGGATAGATTTGGCAAGAGTTTGTCCAAACTTCCAGGAGAAAATCATATCACGAATAACGAATAGGGGAACAAGAAAGCAAAGAAGAACATCGGTACGCACTCCATTCGAAAAGGAGTTGCGACATATGCATGTTCTGGGTCTACAGGAGGCCCATCTGTCGTTAGTATTTGTTTGAGGTGCGGGTAGTCTCTTGGCAATGTAATGGAACGCTATTTTCGGTACGATAGTATATTGTTAAATTTTGTCAAGGGCAATTCTAGATGCGATTCAGCACGAGACCAATTCACCGGCCGCATTGTTGCTGGTCTTCCAATAAATAGTGATGATTTCACGAGGTTGCCCCCTCATCATGCTGATGTAGAGCACACCGCGGTGAAAAATGGTGTGCGATTGATGTTTCCCGGCCTTAGTGCAAGTCCAACAGTTTGCGAGCTCTTAAAGCTTGTTCTCGTGAACCTTGTCTGTCACCAAAAGTGGCTGCTTGAAATTCTTCGCTACAATCATGCTCTATTATCAACATCGTTGTTTTCTAACCCAGCAATGGTTGACGAGCTCGCTTCTCTGCTTGTCTCTGGACAGAGTTCAAAAATTATGCAGCCGACTGGCATCCCCCCTCAAGTCGAAATGATAAAAAATGGAATTGAATCTGTCTAGCATTTTGAATATTCCCGGCACAGTATTAGAGGGTGTTCGTCGTATTCTAGAAGAGCATGGTGCGGCCGCTGGCAATATAAATCGTGGATTTCTTACCAATACCATCCAAACAACTGTGGCTGGAATAGTCTCGACAATGATTTCAAAAAATGTAAATACAACCTTAATTATCGAGCTTACCCTATACTGACTAGACACACAATAGATTGGATTCCATGTCTGCTGATTCCGAGCGACCACAACATCCAATCGTTCAAATCGGCGACAGATTGAGTATGCATCCTTGCGACTTTGCTTTCCCCAGTGTAGAAGTGAGTACAGCTTGGAGGTTGTGGTGGCTTGGGAATCCAACAAATAAGTTAATTCCTTTCTCAAAAATATCTACATTCGACTTGCGAAGTGAGTGCAAGCCAAATTTCACACAGTTGAAGTATTTGATGACGGGGTTGCACGAATATCTCAAGGCAGAACGAGGACGCGGCGTTGATTCGAATCCAAGTGAGCTCGACGTTGACGTTGTTGAGTCCTACGCTATTGTCAAATCGTATTTCGAAATTTTATACTCGAGTTCTCATACAGGCAAAATACGGTGAGATAGCCAATCAAAGTAATTATACTGTCAGAGAGAGAAAAAATAGACGAATAAACAAATCCATTTGGCGAATCACACCTTAGAATGAGGAAAGCAAAATTTCTAGAAATAAAAAAGTACCACTATCAAAAGTGTCGTGCAAGATGCGTTTGACTAAAAAAATCAACCAAAAACCTCGTTCTTGACTCGAACTACTCATTTCTCGATTAACCCTTTTCTAATCAAGACTTGCAACCTTTTGTACCATCTTTATCTTCTCTTATAGCACCTCAACACGAATATTCCGACGACTGGAAGCAACTTCGCCACCACCTTGAAGGCAAATCTTACGCGAAGATCGCAGAAATTGTTTAATCCCTCCTGCCAAGAATATGTGCAGTTCTAGCTTTCCGAGGTTTATCGGAAAATTATCTGAATAAACAGGTTACGGATACAAATTTGTAAGTTCTCCAAAAAATATGCAATATTAGCTCGTTCAACATTATGAATGTGAAAATACCTCTGATAAATGATATTACCCACCTAATATCAGATATCATACATACAAAGGTATACAGTCATGTAGGCTTTTTACCATCATTCCATATTTCGAATTCACTCTTTGGAATGAAGAATGGGTTTTATCATGCTCTTTTTTGCCACCACCGTCACTCTGCATATAAGAATTTGTATAAAAAAGTTCTGCACAATCAGCAAATTATTTTCATCCAAACCTCATATATTTAATAACTGCACTTGTTCTTGGCAGGAGGTGGTATTCAATACTTTGTCCAGAAGTTTTAAACACTCGGAATGTTCTAGAACGTTCCACGCCCTGCCCGTCCCCGACTGACCACTGAATCCCTTGAACGGGTTATCATTCGCGAAGCGAAAAAAGACCACCATGTAAGTGCAGAGACCATCACTGATGGTCTCAATGTCTACTTCGACACTCAAGTGTCACCTGAGACCGTTTGACGATAATCCGCAAGAGTGGGATTAACTGTCGGGCTGCAATTAACAACGGTCGAAAGCATCGAGGGAACTGGGGAACTTTTTGTCAAGAAAAATTTTCACTCAATGTTTTTTGCCTAAGTTTCTAGACTCAATTTTTTGCGGACAATTCAATTCTAACACTTAAATGCTCTAAAACATAATATCTTGTGAGATAAGGTAAAAAAGAAGTAGGAATGGTTGTCAATATTCATCGTTACATTAAATAACCTTTCTACATTTTATCTTTGTGCATTATTAATATATAGAGTACCGGAATAATCATGTCTTACCCCTGAATTCTGTGATTTTATATGAGACACGCCAGTTCCCTCGATGCTTTCGACCGTTGTAAGAAACCCTACCTCTCGAAAGACAACAAGAAAAAGAGGCTCGATTTTGCCAGGGAACATCACCTCCTCCCTGCTTCCTACTAGGATAAGGTGGTTTTCACTGATGAAAGCCCCTTTAACCTTCGTGGTTCAAGTGGTAGGATCTATGTCTGGTGAAAAACAGGCGGGGAATACCTCGATCAGCCTAGATCCTACTTTCAAGAGTGGAAGGGACTCTATTATGATTTGGGGAGCCATGTCCTGGTCTGGAGTTGGGTCTCTTGTCTTTTTAGATAGAAAAATCAATAATCAATAGTATCTAGACCTATTGGAGGAAGAAATTCCTTTTAATATAGTGAAATTGGGCTTGGACGAGCGCTTTATCTTTCAACACGATAATGCTCTTATCCATAAAGCTCGTATTATCGACTCGTTTTTCTGTGATAATGTCATCGAAACGTTGCCTAATCCCTCGCAAAGTCCTGATCTAAATCCAATTGAGCATTTATGGGAGCTCATTGGACGGGAACAAAGTAAAAAAAACTGCCAGTTCGATTCAAAATCTCAAGACTAAGATCGAAGCGATTTGGAACCAAATATCTGTCAATCACGTGCAAAAATTGATTATGACAATGCCCAAGAGACTTGATATGGTCATTGCATCGTGGTGGACATACAAAGTATTAGCTTTCAGCTAAATGACAATAATTTGCATTTTTCATTGTTTGCACGAACACTTTTGACAGTGGTCTATAATTTGGACTAAAATTACTAGATAACCCGAGCATAGCATCCTTCATGAATGTCATCGAAATATTCCTCTTTACTTGATCGAAGCATCACTGCTTTTGTGTGAACGTCTCGGCTTTTATCATGTCTTTAAATTCGGAAATTACCCATATTTTCCATCTGCACGGACACTTATGTGACCCACTGTACATCTTGCACATCAAAGATCGAATGACTCTCTGATAGTCAGCGTAGTAAGAAAGGTGTTTACTGTTAATAGTACTAGTAATCCATAAAAGTAGAAACGCTAAAAATTTGGGCACTCTTCCAGAATAACACAACTAGCTGTTTTAAAGCCTCATACACATTCTTTATCGTAATGCTAAGAGCATGTCACCACCTGGAACTCCAATAATTTGGCACTCCTCCAGAATGTGACAGTCACAGGGGTTGGCGACGACGCACGAATTAATCGAAGGGTCCAGACGTTAGGACTTCAGGAACTGAATATTCGGCAGAACTCAGGGCAGCGAGACACGGACAGAAGTTGGGTGGCTAGGCTTAATTAATAAGCTTAACCGAGTGATTTGGGAAGTGAGGAAATGCTAGCTTTAGACAGACACTAAGCATCAGATATAGACTAATACAGAGGTATAGAGGATGTGTGTTCGAAGTCGAAGGTATCGCCAGGACATTCGATGACTACTCAAACGTGTCGAATAGTCACAACAGGGGCACGCCCACAGCCGACACAAGCCCCCTCACTGAAATTCGACTACCCTGTCGAATTGAATGATTGACAGATGGGGAGGATTGGGCGCTACTATTCGTCATAGATAAAGAAGTGACACTTGGAAAGAGTGATACTCTCTCGCGATAGCAAGCACCCCATCCGTGTTGTTTTTGAACAAGACGGATGTACAGTTGACAAGGCGGAGGTCTTTTCAAACAGCGCGGATGGTGTTCAAGATGCGAGCACTGCCGGGCAGAGCAGGAAATAGATCAAACACCAAATTCTTAGTGTCACGGTGGCACTAATTCAAGGCTGCCAGTTCGACGATGAAGGAACAACTTGAACATGTTCAGAACGAACGCATCGACTTCGCTGATTGGTCATACGGGGGCCAAGTCTGGTAAGAGGGGACGGAGGTGTGTGACTTTCCAAGCATGTAAGCTAAAATAGTAGCTTTGCATATCAGGGACGTGTGTGTCTCGCTCCTCTACCTCTCGTGTGCGGGCAGAGATCGATGAAAGAGGCATTGGAAAGGAAGTTGTAATGGCTGACGAGGCAGGTATATGAAGTTCGAGATGCAAAGAAGACGACTGAAGCACTATGCTTGGCTGCGCCGCCATTCCAATGGTAGCCAGTTCATTTTCGAGTTGGAATTCAGGTGGGTTTTGACCGATAAAATCAAAGGTTCAGGTAAGATATTTTCAAGCATACCGACCTAGCATCTCCTCAGCTCCATGACCACGAAGCAACCGAAGTCAGACAAGCGCTCGTTGGCGAAAGGTACAGTCCAGGAATGTATGGTGGAGGCGGAGAAGATTGGAACCAGTCTTGGACGCGTGAAGGAAGGGCCCAGGCTTGCTCTTAACGAACTTGAATCGAACCAGGAGGCCGGAAATCTCGCCACCATAGAGGTGTTTGTCGAAGCTTGCGCTCGAAATGACTCGCGGCCCGCGAGAGCAGCTTGGTTAAGGCACCAATACCAAGGGTACAAGCTTGACCTGGCAGAGCAAGCCGAGGCTGCAGCGGCGGGTGATGTCATCCCCGTGGATGAATCGACAAGTGGTAAGGAGAATTAACCTGTAATAAACCGACAGTCTCCTTATAGAATTTGAGTCATCCCAGGATGATTCGCTCTACTCCAAAGTCTCGAATAGCAAAAGGCAAAGACTTGATCGTCGTGGACAAGACATGGAGGGCTCAAAGCAACTGACGGCAAATGGCCCCAAGGGCCGAGGCAAGGCGACAGTGTATCCCTGAGGGAGTGAGCCCCAGACGGGAGTATTTACGGTGGCAGACGTCCGAGCATTGGTACATGTGCCAGGACTATCAATTGAGGTACGCGAGGCGTACTGTAAAGCCAGGGTAGCCCGAGTTTGGTCTCAGGACTGGATGAACTAGTTACAGTCCTTTTTACCTGGTATCGACATGAAACAAGTCGAATGGAACTGCGCTTTACGAGCATGGTGGCAGAGTTTTGGAGACTGTGAGTGGGGTAGATACTTTTGGGTAGGAACAGGAAACTATTGCAAACTGGGATGGAAGGTAAGGCTATCATGTGGTTGGGCTATTCAGCGCTGTCTTAGGTACCTCATGAGGCCAACCATGTGAAGAGTCGGCTCGAAGCGGCAAAGAAGAGTTTTGTCGACTTGTTGCTGGCATTAGAGAGGGTTGCTGGTCCCGAGGTGTTTCACTATTTGTTGTTCAATCAATATACACCCCTTTTGGCCAGATCTTGGAATGCCTGCTTGCATGCTAAAACAATTGAAGTCCGCCGAAGCCGTGGAATATATCGTGACTCAAGGACGGAAGCGATGGCCAGATTTCGCCCAGTTCCCCAACTTATTGTACAAAAAGGACTTGCTCGCTATAACCATGGACCCCAGCCTGCCCCCCAAAGCGCAATTGCAGTTGAGCTGGTCTTTTTTAAAATGGATGCAGAAGAAAGCCAAGATCAGAAAGCAGGAAGTTGAAGAGATTGTCAAGAGTGTCGAAGCCGGGTTCCATTTGGAACGGACGGGTCATTCCCGTTCGTTAACTATCCTGATCGAGTCTTCGAAATGCCCCAGTGGATGCGAGCGCAACAGTCAACGGACGCTAACTTTGTGGGTAAGTGGGTTAGTCTACCCGGGCGTCCCGTGGTCATGGATCAAACGCACGGATCCTTCCTTGTGGGCTCAGACGTTAGCGAACTGGGAAGTCGGATGGTCCAACGACGTTGTAGGTTATAATGGCGTAATTCATGGATTGTATGATTCGATATGTTCTTGTTGTCTAAAGTTAAAGTCTTGTGGAGCGTTAGACTTGTAAACTAGAGGTGAGTCAGATTGTGTGAGAGGCTAATTGGTAGGTGACCATCGGCTGAATTTAGCTCAAACGTGTTGTTGTTGAATTGTACATGGATGAGCCTACGAATATGTCAGAAAACTACATGAGTGTTTTTCGTAAGAGCTCTCGTTGTTCTGTGCTGAGACTTGAGTCTCTAGGTAATTCATTTGTAATATTAGCTTGTGGTTGTACTGGTCAGATGACGCTAGGGCCAACCATTGGAGTCAGGACCCTCCCGGGTTCGTCCGTAGGCGTGTCTTGTTTAGCGTAGTCGGGTGGTGTAGTGCGTGTAAAGGACTCATCTGGTATCGACATCCATGAACCGAGGGATATGTGTTGGTTCAGACAGATAGGCAAGTCCGATAGGTTGGTGGCTTCCACCATAACAGTCCTTGATGAGGTCGTTCGATAAAGGGTGGACGCGACGTGCAGTGCGATCTGTGTGGTTGGATAGGATATTTACTTGCTCCACCGCTTGGATGTCGTAACTTTGCAATTATTATCCGGATAATTATCTGGAAGACTCTTCTTAAATTCACTTGGAACAGTTTCGACCAAAAAGAACAGGTCAAGTGTACTTCACAGGCACTTCTCGGCCAAAGAAGGTCGCGTTAAAACTGCAGTCACTGAGGAACAGGGATACTGCCGATCGGGGTAAATAACCTGCCATTATAGAAGGCACGTTTTGAGTGAGTGTTGTGCTCTGGGACTCGGGGGTTGACCAGGCGATAGTTAGCACCGGTTTGCCAAACTTCTGGAAGCCTCTAACACAAGAATTAACTTACGCCTTCTTGATGAACCTATGGAATTGGTGGATTTTCAAAAGAATTTGCTGAAGTTCGGTCGTGTGGTTACCTTTTCTACGATCAACTTCATCACGTTGGCAAGAAAATTAATTGTGTCAAATGCCTCGTTCTTCGTGCATGGCATATCTGTGGTCGAGTTGACAATGTCGCGCGCAACGATGAATCGCCTCGGATATTCCACCAATGCTTTTGTATTCAAAGCAGGGTCAGTGGAAAACTAGTACGAAATGTACGATTTACTCAGCCAGGGGAAAAACCAGTTTTCGCTCACCATGTTGTCTGATGATGATGGTGTCGACAACGCGGATGGCGAAGACGATGACAACACCGACGCTATGGACCAAGCAGTCGAAGTAGCTAGTGTTCTCGACAAATTGAACGCAACCGTGGCGAAGTGCGTCCATGCTGGCCTTCAGAACGCCGCCGCCAACACCTTGCGCAAACTGCTCCACGAGCTCCGCGACACCTTTCGCCTCCTAATGAGGGCTAGACATGGTCCTGTAGTCGTCCTGGCTCTGGTGGTCACGCTCAAACCTTCGGCAAAACCGTTTAACTGGAAGATGCGACCATATGCGCCTACCTACCAGGAGTATTTGTCGTAGCACATACGCGAGTAGACCAAGGCAGGTCGATTGAAAAAACTATCAACCTCGCGCTATGCTAGCCCTACATATTGCGTACCCAAAGATACCTTGCTGCGCATGACACAAGACTGCCGTGAACAAAACGCGCAGACAGAGCCCCTGTCTATCCTCTTGCCTGACTTTGAGGATATCTTATAGAGACAGCGTTATTGTACCATATTTTAAGCTCGACGCCTTCAAGTACTTCTGGAAATAAGCCCCAGCTGAGTAAAGTCAAGAACTCTTTACGTTTATGGTATCTGATCGACTTCGTCAATCCAGTCGCGTCCCAATGAGAATTTGTGATGTTGACTGATTTGCGCAAAAGTTTCTCCCGCTATCGGGGCTATGGACTCAAGCTAAATCCCAACAAATGTGAGTTTTTGAGATAGCCCGCACACCACAATGCATTCAGGGTTGGTGTACATGCTGCCGCCGATTACCGCTGGCGACCTGCAACAATTTTTGGGGAGCCGTTGGTTGGAGCGGGGAAAATACCAGAGTTGGCGGAACCCGGTCGAGGACTAATGTGTACTTACTGGCTCGCGCAAAAAACGGCAGCTCCAGTCCATTTCGCTATCTGAGGCGGGCGGGGTGCTATCCACAGCGAGGCCTACGATTTGGTTAAGAGGACGCTTATTTCGATTATACCTCTACACCACAACGACTCCACCAAACAGGTCTGCCTCTTCGCTGACGCATCAGACTGTCACTGGGAGGCAATTTGTTACTCGAATGCCCT
Organism: Aphanomyces euteiches; assembly: GCA_021527685.1. NCBI lineage: Eukaryota > Oomycota > Saprolegniomycetes > Saprolegniales > Verrucalvaceae > Aphanomyces > Aphanomyces euteiches. The sequence continues at coordinate 1,830,462 of JAJGMV010000373.1, forward strand.
GTGAGGATATGAGCCAAACTTTCGACAGACAAAATCATTGTTTGCTCGCATGCATTAGAGGAACTTTTCGTGGCAGCTCCGCCAACTGGATTGTCATCGAAAAGAAGCCTTTGCAATTTACTGTGTGCAGACGACTAGATTACCTGCTTTTATGCCCAAATGGTTTCTCCATGTACATAGACCATTTGAATCTGGTCTATGTTTTCGACCCAGGCACCGTTTCCACGGTCCAGCGGTATCAAGCCGCAAAATTAGTACGCTAGGCCACCACTCTCCGAGCTTTCTCCTACACGATAGAGCATGTTTCAGGGGGGGCGAATGTGTGGGCCGACTTACTGTCGTGTTGGGGCGACCAAGTGACCCCAATGGATTGGAACACGCTCGACCAGTACAGAGCGTCCGCACTCTCATTGCGGCAACTTTCAATCCAATTATGACCCTCAACGATGTCAGCTGGCTTAAATTGGAGGACATCAAATTGGCACAAAAGTTGAAATTTCCTGCTTCAGACAAACAAAACACTTTACTTACTATGATGAGCAACAACTTTACCAGGACTCAAAGGACATGATGTGGATTCCCGTGAACGCAAACGAATTGAAATTGCGCATCATGTTGATTGCACACATGGTCTACGCCGGCCATCGTGACCAGAGACCTACGCAACAACTTATTGCCGAAAAATAACATGGCAGCACATGCGGGAAGATGTTGCCAGCTTCGTTGTCTCTTGCTTGCACTCTTTGAGAGCGGATGGCACATCAGTACCACGACCGTTCGGATCCATTTTGCATGCATCACAACTAGGAGAGGTAGTGCATTTTGCTTACACGTTCATCGGCAACGTCGAAGCTGAATTACACAGATATCTCTTGGTTATCAAGGACAAATTTAGCGGATATGTACGACTCGCACCTGCAACCTCGCTAACAGCGGAGGAAGCTGCAAAAGCTCTCGAGGTGTGTACGGTTGGCTTCACGGTACCTAAAATATGTGTTAGTGATCGTGGCAGAATTTTTGCAACAAGGCCATGGATCATCTAGAAAAGAAGAAAATTCAGCGCCAATTTACACTAGCATGCTCACCTCGGTGTAATGGTGCCATAGAAGTCGTCACAGATATCTCTTGGTTATCAAGGACAAATTTAGCGGATATGTACGACTCGCACCTGCAACCTCGCTAACAGCGGAGGAAGCTGCAAAAGCTCTCGAGGTGTGTACGGTTGGCTTCACGGTACCTAAAATATGTGTTAGTGATCGTGGCAGAATTTTTGCAACAAGGCCATGGATCATCTAGAAAAGAAGAAAATTCAGCGCCAATTTACACTAGCATGCTCACCTCGGTGTAATGGTGCCATAGAAGTCGTCAATCGTATGTTACTGAAAGTCATGAGAGCTATCTTATCGGAGTGTAATTAAGGTGGATATACTATCATACCCCGATTTGACTGCGATGTAGACTAACAAGAACTATAAGAAGTTTCGAACTTCTCCCTTTCTTCAGTACAATGATATGGCCAAGCTGTTAGAAGGTGAAGTGGCAACGGGTGCTTTTGCTGTAAGTCCGCCTGAAATGATGAGCCCAGTCCAAGTTGGTCATTATAGTCCGATTCATACTGAGTATGACGTTCGTGTTGAAGACGAAAACGAACCATACACTGGTGTAACGAAACGTGCGGCCCAAGAGGCCTAAAGTTGTGATTGGTACTCGGATAGCATAGATAAACCTACAAAGTAGGAGAAACGTCGATCACAACGTCGAGATTGTCGAAGTGCTGGGTCTATCATTGGTGATGCAATGATCAAGGTTCTTAAAGTCGAAATGAGCAAGATATCCAGCGCACGTGAAAAGGATCCCCATGAAAGAGTGCTCAGGCAATTCAACTACCGTAGTCCTTTAGGGTAGACGGATGGTTTGGGTAGACGGACGCAGTAGTACATTGAGAAGGATAATACTGTAAAAATTAATATCTGTGCAACATTTATTATCAATGAAATAAAATTTCCATAGTAGTAGTAACTGGTTGGTTGCCATTTGTTGTTTCTGGCGACAATTTCTGACACAGCCAAGCCTAAGACCCGGCTTAGAGGACGTCTCAATCGTCTTGGAATTGGTCTTAATCCCAATCAAAACAAAATCACTGCGATATCGTACCACACAGTGTTGATTGGCTGCTTTTGATACCATGTATCCTGTAACATTCAATATAGCCTCTTTAAAATAATATTATAACAGTTACTTGAAAATTGTATGGGTCTTAAAAATCCGGATGAATTTATTTTATCCGGTGTACATGGGTGTCCTACCCAAAAGTACTACGGTACTTGTGCGAGACTTTGGACACCTTGAAGGCAATGCTCTGGCAATAGTTGCAGACACACTCGCCCAGGGATTTAACGCCACCGTATTCACGAACCTCGAGGGAGAAGACTGTGATGCTTGGGTCGATAGAAACTCAAATATGTAAATCTTTGAATAGATATTGCATTTATACAATAGTTAACATTACATTAAATTACATAGGCGTTTGTGCTATGCGAAACTTCATGTTGACAATTGACGTATTGATTCCACATTGCGTTTGCGATATCATCGCGCATTGCTGAAGAGACAGACGATTGTTCTTCTTTGATCCTTTCAGATGGATGATGCGACCGCCGTTTTCGCTTTCGATTCTTTCGCCACCTCCGCCTAACGAAGGAAGTGCGAATCGTCCTCAAGACCAAGGATAATGTTGTGCAACGAGTAGATCACTTTCAATTGGCTGTCAAATGGATACTCAGGGGCTGATCAAAGAATTCTGAATCGCTTTTAAGCACGTCAAACAAACGTTCGATACAGTTTCTTTGCTGTGTATGTCGCAGGTTGAACAATTCCCTTGCATTCTTGGGTCTTTGGTTGCCCAAAGACCACTCTCGTAGATGATATCGTACCCCACGGTACGGCGTCAGTTGATTCGATCGCAAGCCATATCCAGCATCTCCTACGAATAAATACTTGAGTTTGTTATAAAAGTTAGATAAAGTTATTGTCGATTCGGTTCAAATTTCCCGACCATGCTCAATCGAATCTCGCAAGCCGAGAGATTCGACGAATGTCTCCCATTGGCTGGTACAAAATAGACAATTTTGATTGGCTGATCTCTTGACCAATAAAAAGAAACACAAAAGCGCCAAATTCATTCCAACAGTTTGGAAGGCACACCATGCACAGCGAAGCTCAAGTGACCGCAGATTGTCCAGCTCGGAATACAAGATCGTCCCAGACCTCATCGCATCAGTCACAGGACGACTCCGGCCATGACCAAAACTATCTTTATGAATTGACACTTGAGCCGCTTTGGAAGAAAAACTGTGGGACAGCGCAATTCTTCTGCGACAAAATTGGGGACGTACGTTTGTGGTGGCTAATCCTGGAGTGATATCAAGACCAAGATTTTCCAGAAGTTTAAATCAAAGTCGGTTGCAATCGCCCAACGCGACGATGAAGGAAAGTGGGAATCTGTTCAAGGTTTCATTGACGAAACATACTTCGACAAGATATTTGCATTTCGGCATGGCAGCCATACGAAGAAAATTGAGAGCGAGCCCAAAATGAATGAATGGATAGCATCGATGCGAAGTACCAAGTTGACTTTGTTCATTTACAAATACGGAATTGAATTGGCAACGAAGGACCATTTGACGGAGTTTACGACCGCTTTAGTTGAGCCCAGAAATGCCGACCGATCGGGTGCTGCTGACGAGGAAACAATTCGAGAGTAAATTGAAAAATTGAAGAAAACATGGGAAAACACTTGGTATGGCGATTACTCGATTTGGCGTATATGGGCAAGTTACATCCTCCGTCCTCCAAGACTTTCGTGGGAGTCACGTTTGCACGAGTTTCCTCCCCCACAAGTCCTCACAAGACTTACACCAAAGTCAGCTCGCCAGGATGCAAGAATGAAAAGCATTCGCTTTTCTTTACGTACTGGACGAGATGTTATTGATGCATCATTGATGGAACTCAAAGAATTGAAAGCGCTCATTTTTGCACGAATGACTTCATTCGAAGACATGCTTACTGCGAAACGTCATTCAATTGTTGCAATGGAAATGGATTTACCCCCTGTTGCTGATCATGAAATACCTCAAGGAGGACTGAATGATGTCGACAATTTGTCAGATCCCGATCATGATTATAGCTTGGATGACATGGAATAGACTTCGGATTATTTTTCATTCCTAATTCTACCTTAATCATCATCTTCATGAATGAAACCACAGTCAGCAGAGTCGATTGTAGCGTCGGCAATCTTTATCGCTCCACTATTTAGTCCTTTGCATGGATCGAAACGACCATTACTTGACCAGCCGCAATGTGAGAAAACTTTAGACATATCGAAGCTCTTGAATTGATTCATGATCTCAAGAACAAAATAGATCAAGTTGTTTGATTGTCGGCACTCACGATAGTTTCTTTGAAAAGCTTTTTTCACATAGCCAAACATGTACTCGATAGGATTGAAAAAAGGACAGTACGCTGGGAGAAATATTGGAACAATTCCCACTTGCCTCAGGTGCATGATAATACTGGGATGACAGTGGATTTTTGCTCCGTCCATAATCCAAATAGAGTTTCGTCCTGGATACATTGATACATCGCCAGACTGGACAAAATGGCGGCAGTACTCAACAAAGCACTCCCTGTCGAATGTTCCTTCAATGTCGTAGTAGCTCAATAATCCATCGGCTCCGATGAAGCAATGCAACGAGATGCGTGGCTTCCGATTAAATTCACCACGCATGACAATTCTTTCACCTCTCATCGAAAAACCTCTCTTCCGCAACATTCCTCTATTGTCGAAGCTGACCTCGTCCAGAAATACAATGTTTCTTTGGCTCCAACAAATAAGATCCACTTATTTCACAAAACGGCATATGTCTTGATCCTTGATATGGATAGCTCTTCTTTCCAGAACTTTCCATGTCATGCCATGTTCATGAATAACCGACCAAATGTGTGAAAGCGAGATGCGCTTCTTGAACTTATGGATAAAAGCAGCCTTTGCTTCATCAAGAAAGGAAAGAGGGTTTCTTTTGTAGTACCATATGAGCCATTCTTTCTCCAGTTGTGTAAATTTTCTCGTCGAAGGAGCGTTGGTTCTGCTGTACGTTCCTGTTTCGTTGTACTTATGGATCCAGTTGGCGATAGTCTTCTCGTCCTTGTGATAAAGAACAGCAAGCTTGCTCTTCTTGATACCAAGGAAGAAATAACCATATAAACAGTGCATGACAGTGTTTGCACTGGCGTGGCGACTGACCGCGGACACAATGGCGCTCATTTGGATGCGATAGCTGGGAGCCTTTCTGTTGTCAAGATATTGTGATTCCAAATGGACACAGATTTGATTGGCTGAAATATTGTTGTTGCTACGATTTTTTAGCCAATGAAATGACTTGGCGATATTTGTTGGAGATTTGTGGAATCTCGCAAAATTGGGAACTTTGCAGTGAAAGCACAATACCTCAGGATATCTTTCCTGGGGGAATGACAAAAACTTTGCGGAGGATTGCATCCTCAAAGACACAGCTAATACTTCCCACCAAAGACGTATTGGAATCGTAAGTCGAATGAACAAGCTTTTAAAACCTTTTTGGCTCATAAAACCCTTCCAGCTCCTGAAGCGCTTTGCTGCGATCTTAGGAGGAACGGCGGTAATGAGCGTTCCATCGATAGCACCAACACATTACTTGAAGAAAGGGTACATCTTGGGATTCGTGCGGATCTCCCACGCAATCTCGTTTGACGGTGGAACTACAACAGATGGATAGAGAGTTAAAACTGAATCAAGCACCTCTAAGTATTACCCCAGTTGTTTCGATAGATTATCTTACCTCGTGGATTGACTGTGTTATAGTCCAATCACTGCGCTGAAAGCGTTCCTGGGCCTGAAGATTCGAAGCTCCGCGGTGTAGCGTGGGTGTGCAAATATCAGCCCGAAACATGCTGTGTGAGTTGAGTGACTTGGGAGCATCCCATATTGTGTTTGTATGCACCCTCAGCCACTTGAGATGGCTGCACTGCATTGGTTTGATGAGTCCACTCATGGCCACTCAAAATGCACCAGTAGTCCCTCGGTTGGGTTTAGCTAGAAATATATCTTGATCGATAATCTCAGTTCTCAATTTGGTTTCAATCGACGAATTGTCATCAGGGTTGGAAAAAAGACACGTCTTGATTCTGACATGTTCGTATTTTTAAAAAGCACGGTTTATATTGTAAAAAAGACATTTTTAATAAGTTTATTCATTCATTACTGGTTTGAGTCATCTTGCTCACCATTGATGGCTTCATAGAGCTTGTTTGATGACGACTAGAACTGGACTCAATCGCTTGCATCTTCTTCATCCTTCCATTGAAGAACCCTTCAAAGGGCTCCGGGTAGGATCTGTTGAAGGGCTTCGTTGACATTCGCGATTTCTTCCTTGTCGTCGCACAATCATTTTTTTTCCGAGCTTGCTGCTGACAGACAAAGATCTGCCGCAGTTGGTGGGCTTTCTTGGCTTCATCGTGAGCCTTGTACGAAGCCGCCCACTGCGCTCTCGCTTCTTGGAGTGTCTTTCGCCTTTCGAAGCTTTGATGCGTAGCATTAGGCTGCACTTTGGTGGGCTAGAAGGCAATCAAATATTTCATGAAACTCGCAACATTACCTCTCGGATACGTAGCTCCAAAGCATGTCCAGCAATTTCCATCGAGAAAACAGGGGGATTTGACGACATGTTTGCAAAACGAGAAATACGAATGGACCGTTGAAATGCAAGGTTGGTTACAATAAACTATCACAAATAGACGCACCTATATGATGTGGTTGGTTGGTTACGAAACTACTATTAATCCATTCAAACAAATGACAAACGCTCTTTTTTTGTGATGTAGAGATGTTTCGGCCGTTTTGAGGAGTTTCAAACGTACACGAACAATTAAATTTCAAAACGAACACTTCCGGGAACTATTCAATTTTATTTTTGTGACTTTAAAATTTAACAGTTACTAATGCACTCAAACAAATGACAAGCGATCTTTCTTGGTGATAAACATATCTTTCAGCCTTTTCTATTTATAGCTTGACATAATATCAGTTTCGAGGAGTTTTAAATATTACAATTTTATTTTAATTTCGACACGATCACTTATGGGAAGTACACTTATCATGCTAGTTTAATGAATGCTCTCGCTGTCCAGTGTGTTTCAATTGTCAGCGACGCATGGACAGACGTCAATGGCGACCCGGTGGTGAACTATATTGTCACGACGCCAACAATGTCTCTTTTCTACGAAGCAATCCCAACGGGGTATCAATCACACAATGCTATTTGGATCGCGAGTGATGTCGAACGCGTCATCGATTCCCTTCAAGTGGAGTTCTCAACACTTAGCGTGGTCGGTGTGGTGACAGACAACACAAGTACAAACAAGTCAGCTTGGGCAAAGTTGAAAACACGATACCCCTCGAAGCACTTTTATGGTTGTGTATCCCATGCGCTGCATTTGATTGTGAAGAACATACTCTCGGCCACCAAAGACGACACAATCCGTTCAAGTCCCTTCACGAATTTGTCGCTCGGTGCAATGGCATTATTGTCTTCTTTTCGAACCACCACGCCGAAAAAGCAAAGTTGGAAGAGCGCCAAGCATCCGCAAAGGTGACAAGCTTGTGACTCCAGCAAAAACAATAGCGCTATAAGTTTGCTGAAATCCGCTGAAGTATTGAACTCGCTCACAGTGAATGAAGTCGACTTCGTGACAAGGGGGGGCTCCAACCAACGTGGTCGAAGAAGTGAGATTAAAGCAACTGTTATGGACTTAACGTTCAAAAAAACTTGGAAGAAGTCATTGCGATTTTGTCACCAGTAGACCAAATGATTGTACGCTTTCAAAGCGACAAGGTCCCGATGTCAGAGGTCGTACATGACTTTAATGGCCTGTCCAATACGTACCAGCAATTACCCATTTCGAAGCCGAAGAAGTAGTTCCTCGTGAAGCTCGTCAACGAACGCTTCGATTTTATTTACAACGATGCTCACGGCATGGCGTACTTGTTGGACCTTCGCTATCTTGGTGACTTATTTAACCGCAACCAACGCCGCGAAGTCCAGAGAAAAATTTGCGGCTACGCGTTTGAGGACGTTGAGGTCCTACCAAGTGTTCTGAAGGAGCGTGAAGACCGATCTTCGTCGAACTCGACTCATTTTTATCCGTTGCTCAGCGCGAGCGTGAGGTGAACGACAGAGTCTCTCGAAAGCTCGTGTCAGGTGAGCGGTCCGTCCTTCAATGGTGGATTAATGATGGTCGGGACTGGCCGCTTCTCCGCGACATAGCATTAAGACTATTCACCCTCCCAACATCTAGTGCTGCATCTGAACGTGGATTCTCCTGTCAGGGTTTTATTCACAACAAATATCGCAACCGAATGAAAGTCCGATAGTCTGCGAGTTTAGACGCCTTCATCCAGTACTGGTAACCATCGACATGCTGTACTAGGTAGTCAGGTTCACAAAAATTTGGCAACCGTCGCTTGTCCACAATCTTGTGGATAGGTGAGTCGACAGACGTGTAAGCAATATCGCCGTCACCAAAGTCCACACGATCTATAAAACTGGAGCATGGTATGCAGTCCAATGTAAGTTCCTCAAGTGGCGACTCGTCTTCAGGAGTCTCCTCATTGTAGGGTCGAGAGTAATATCCACGGAAGGGCTTGAGTCTGTCGACATTGATGGTCATGACCTTGTCTGGGTGAGTTGGAATAGCTATCTTGTAGGTGTTCGAACCCATCTTACGTTCCACACGATAAGGTCCATGCCAGTGTGTTGCAAGCTTTGGAGTCTGGTGGTCGTCATGGCCGATGGACTTAGAGAAGTACTTGTACACCCAGACTGCGGATTGCTCATCAAATGAGACAGGTCTTTGCTCAGACTTCGCGACCGCTCTTTTGTTTTGTCCCTGAATCAGTTGCGCTTCAACGAGCTTTCGAGTCTGCTTCCAGGATGATGCAAGACGGCGTTTATATTGTGGTTAGTCGTCGGACTTCCAAGGAGGATCAGAGTTCAAGAAAGCTAAGTCCAGAGGAAGCGTTGGGTCTCGTCCAAAGAGGCAGAAGTCCGTCGAATCCTCTCTCGTGTTTTCATGAGTCCAAGGTGGCCAGCAAAGCTGGAGGCGTGACTTGCGTAAAGGACTTCTTCGACCAAGGTATCAGGTATAACTGGGACTACCATAAGTTCGGGATTTCTGAGCGGAGTCTTGATGGTCACGTAGCGGCAGACGATGCCCTTTTGCATGACGTACTGGTGACTGTTGCGAACAACCAAATTTTGCAGATGTGGGTCCAATGGTATCGCACCCTCTTCGAGAAAACCTCGTAGGGTTACAATCCATGGGTCGTTTGCTTGTTCATTGTAAAGTCTTGGTGTTGATCAACCTCGCCGGTCAAAAAGCTCAATCGGGGTACCCTGAACTGGTGGTTTACGGTTTAGTTGGTTGTAGTTTTGGTTGTCCTGGTCCAGTCCAGGCGACTCGTCATCAGTTGGAGTAGTAGCAAGTCCAGTGGTGGTGGAGCTCAGACGTCTCATGCTACGAGTCTGGATAGGGCAGACGGTGAGACTAGGTAGACCGTCGGCGGCTCCGTTGAGTTCCCCTGGTTTGTGGATGACCGTATAATCAAGTCCTTGGATCTCCATGGCCCATCTGGCTAGCTTGTGGTTACCAGAGCGGGAACCTGTATTGACGAGCCAAGTCAGTGCTTCATGGTCGGTGTAGATGTCGAAATGTCTACGATCAATGTATGGACGAAACTTCCGGGTCGCCCAGACGACTCCCCAGCACTCAATCTCGGAGATTCCCATTTCCTTTGAAATCCACTTCTGTTGTGCCTTCGAAAGGTATTGACTGACATAGGATATCACTCGATTATTCCCATTTTATTTCCTCATAAGGACCTCGCCCTCAGCGATGTGGCTGGCGTCAACCCACATTACGAAAGGTAGATCGAAGTCCGGGTGTGCTAAGATCGGAGGTGACACTAGACTTCTTTTGAGTTTCTCCAAGGACTCATCGCAGGCTGGAGTCCATGTGAACTTTTCTTGGGTAAGCAGTAGTGTGAAAGGTGCTGCTATTTTTGAGAAGTCTCGGACAAATCGACGAAAGTAGCCGGCAAGTCCGAGGAATGCTCGCACTTCGGAAGCGTCCTTGTTTTGATGCGCAAGACTGACTTGATATTCTCTGGATTTGAGAGAATGCAAGCTGGAGTTACTATATGTCCAAGGAAGGGGACTGAAGAGCGATCCCACTTGCATTTAGACATCTTGAGTTTGAATCCAGCTTCCCTGAACTTCGTTAAGACTTGGCTGAGTCTAACGAGATGAAACCCAAAATCTTCGCTGTAAACAATGCAGTCGTCTCGATAAACCAGACACGTTCGCCATTTGTAGTCGATGTGGATATGCTCCATGAGTCTTTCGAAACAAGGGACTGCGTTGCACAGTCCGAAGGGCATAACGAGCCATTCATAAGGTCCATACTTGTTCCAATACCCGGAAGCAATGTCCATAGTTGAGAAGAGTTTGGCTCGACCCAGGACATCAAGCAAGTCGTCAATTCGTGGCATAGGGTGGAGTCCTTGACAGTAACACTGTTGATTTTGCGATAGTCGATGCAGAAGCGTATGGATCCATCGGGTTTGCGAATAATCAGGACTGGACTTGACCATGGGCTTTAGAAGGTCTGATGAGTCCAAGGTCTAGATATTGGTTCAGTTTGGCTTCCCTGATGTTGCCTTCCGCCTTAGACGTGCGGTAAGGAACGCTTCAGATTGGAGGACTGTCGCCAGTGTCAATGCTGAACACAACAAGATGTGTCCGTCCTGGTGCCTTGGATGAGTCCACGAATATGTCAGCAAACTTCATTGTTTGTGTTTTTCGTAAGAGCTCTCGTTGTTCTGTGCTGAGACTCGAGTCAGTCCAGTCTAAAGGTATTTCCTTTGTAATCTTGACTTGTGATTGTACTGGCCAGACGACGCCAGGGCCTCCCATTTGAGTCAGGACCCTCCCGGGTTCGTCCGTAGGTATGTCTTGTTTAGCGTCGTCGGGTGGTGTAGTGCGTGTAAAGGACTCGTCTGGTACCAACATCCATGTACCGAGGGATGCGTGTTAGTCAAGATAGATAGGCGAGTCCGATGGGTTTGCGACTTCCACCATAACAGTCCTTGATGAGTCCGTTCGATAAAGGGCGGACACGACGTGTAACAGAGCGGACTGGGATCTGTGAGGCTCGACTAAGACAGAGGTCGAAATCGGTGGCGATTTGTGCTTATGACAAGAAACCCATTGGAATGAACGTGACTGGATAATAGTCTGGGCCATCACTGTGACATTACCACCCAGGTTGTTCATAGAACTCGCCGGATCCAGCCGCGTGAGGGAAATAAATTCGATGGACAAAGTGTTGTCGTTCAAATTGATGACAGCGCCGAGGTAACGCAATAAGTCTATGCCAACGATGCAGTCCGTTAACGCAGTCGACATTACCCAAAAAGGGAATTGAACTGGACGTCCAACTAGCGTGATTCAGAGTTTGATACGTCTCAGCATCTCCAAGTTCGAGTTATCGGCTAAGACGAATGCAAATTTGGGTTCTGATAATGATGGAACCCTAACTTTTACCTGAGAGCCGCGCTGATAAAGCTGCAGGAAGCGCCAGTGTCGATGATCAGGGTAGCCTTGAAGTTTTCGACATAAGCTTGGATGAACGGATCCGGCTGAGATCGACCTCTTGTGTGGCGTGGCATACGCGAGACATGCGGGATAAGAGTCGAGTTGATGGAGGGTTTCCGTGGAGCAAGTCTGAATAATAAGTCGGATCTACTCGAGCGGAACGCCGGTGGAGACAGCGTTGTTGTCGTGCCTTCAATTGCGCTATCGTCTTGGCGCTTGATGAGTCACTTAGGTGATCTGTGAGAGGCAGCTCTGTCCAGTAGTGTGTAATGGCGGATTGTCGTGTAGGATCATTAGTACAGGTGTACCCACAAGGGCCTGTTACATAAAGCGGAAGCTCGGACTTGGAAAAGTCATCATCCTCGAAGGTATTACCAGAGTCTACTGCATCGGTAGGTATATCGTCGCCATGGCTCGAGGACTGAGTAAGGATTGCCTTGAGTCCATGAAATTCCGGCTAACGGGTGTGTTTAAAGTCTCGCGAACCCCGTCGTGCCTCGTCGCATTTCTCGAGAGTGTCAGCAAACCACTTAGTCCAGACAGATTCATCTTCAATGTCAGCGGGTGCTAAGAGGAGGTGAGAGTCCGCGGCGGACAAGTTTAGTGTGCGTAATTGTTCCTCACGACTGGGATTGATGTGGCGTTTGCGTCACCACTCTTAGGGTAGACGAACAAGGCTCGCTTCTTGGACTGACTCATCAGAGTCGAATAGTCTTCGTATGTCCATATTAAAAGAGTCTTGAATTCAGCCGGAGACTACCCTGCTTCTCCACCAAATTTGTGATGGTCACGGGTATCGGCGATGACGCACGAATTAATTGAAGGTCCAGACGTTAGGACTTCAGGAACCGATTAATCTCAGCGGAACTCAGGATTTCGAGGCGCGGAGAGAAGTTGGTACGCTAGGCTTAATTAATAAGATTAACCGAGTGATTTGAGAAGTGAAGGAAGTCTACCTAGCTAGACGAAGCATCTAAAATAGACAAATAGAGAGGTATTGAGGACGTATGATCGAAGTCAAAGGAATCGTAAGGACATTCGACGACTACTCAAACGTGTCGAATAGTCACAACAGCGGGCACGAGTCAGACCCGAACACAGTCGTCACAAAAGGCACTCAAATTGATGGTTTGGCCATCGGATACCTATTCCGGGGTCATCAGCAGTTCTTGTTGTCACTCTCGTCGAGCCCATAATTTGATTGATACCAGATGTGTATCGCTTGTGGGTTGCCTCGCTGATCCTATTACGACGTGCTTCTTCAATCGTGAAGTCCAGACGGCTTGACATTTGTGCTACAGTGAAGTGAAAAGTGAGAGTTTGTTTAGTTTATACTACAGATAAGCCTCCCACGAAGAAACCAAGTTTTGAGAGGTAATGGTATCAAATTTAACAGTATATAATAATATAGACAGGCACTTTATAGTCAATTGAGCATGAAACGAATGGAAGCTGCATCGCAGTTTTGAATATGAGCAGTCAAAGGGTTACGGAAAACACGGTTCATTGATGCTGTCGATGGCATTGATGGATTTTCTGCGTCGCATATGCCCATTCGTATAGCTCGCGTAATATGAGGTGTGGATTTTACTTAAGCGGCGTTAGCTTTTACTTTTGCTGTCATAAATAGCTTCTTGGATTTAGTCATGTCTTATTCGTTATGCCGTCGATAGCTCAATCTCAATGTAGGAAGAGATGACATCATTTGAAATTTCATATTCAAGCGTTGACTTCGAAATGACTGTGGTCAAATCTTTAATATTCACCTTATAATCAAATACTTATTTGTTCTGAGGGGTTATTCTATGTGACCAGATTTCCTCGTGGGAGGCTTATCTACGTAGTATATTCTTTGACATTTGATTGGCCCTGCCTCTAGTATCTCTTGTGAAATACATTTTCCTCCTAGTCTCATAATTTTTATTTAATTGCATACAAATCTCAATATATTTTTATTCGAACTGTTAAAAATATCTATTGGAAAAATGAAAATGCATTGTCAAAAAGATTCGCTCCGTTCGATATACAGACAACTCACAGTTGTGGGACTCACAGCTCGAGAACAATCACATTTGAAGGCATCAATTTTCTCGGACAAAAATAAGGTATACAAAAACCAAGTATAAGTTTGTTCATCACACTTGGTGGACTGAAGAGCACAAGAACAGTGACGAGGGTGATCAATTTGATCTACCCAAGAACATTTTCTATATAATTCGTAGGTTTTGGATTGGGATTTGGAGTCAAAACTCTCCTCCGAACTCCAATGATGCCTGGATTTTCGTCATAAAGCACATGAACCTACACAAGACTGTGCCATCCATGATCACATCAATCAGGCATACCAAACATTGTGCGGTGAGAGAGGATCTTCCACACGGCTGGATTAGCCAAACATTTCTTGCATTTTTCTGTGATTTTCGTTGAAATTTGGCAGAACTTCATGCAGGGATAGATATCAAACAAGATAAGCGGTTGTATCGGCCATGACATCAACATCTTAAACCTGGTTGAGAGTTCGTATTCTCCACATTTTCCCTTTTTTGAGAAGCGTTCTTGTCTATTGATAGGAAAAGTATCAGACAGAGACCAACCACTCATTTTTAGATTTCATGTAACCTGGAAATTAGTGCATGCCACTTCAATTGCACCAGTTGAATAGAAATTACAAACTCCACTCTAGCGAAAATAAACCAGAAAACCAAACGGGCTCCATTACAAGTGAGCTAAAAGTTCAGTTTACATGAATTGAATCTATACATGACGCCACATTAGACTCTGTGAAGCTATTTCACAATTCGTGGAAGATTTTGCTAATAGTTGTAAATCAGCCGCATTGAAAAATTGTCCAAGCAAGGGACCTCTTTTTACCAACAAACATTTGAATCATGACAAGAGCAAGTTGTGGTAATGTTGACAAAGTAACAGCAGTGGAATAAACTCACACGTACACCCATCAACACATTACCGAGGACAACTGCACTGCTGTCTTCATATATCTCTTGTAATCCTCACGACAAATACCCCCAATCACTATACCCACAAGGAACATCAATACATCATGTGTTGTCAGCTGGTTTCACCATAAAGCAACAAATAAAACCAAGAAAATATGCCATCATTAAGGCAAACTTCTCTCGGCACAAAATTGGATAATTACCCACGAAATGAGAGCAAATACCCAATGTCATCGACGAATATACAGTGAAAAGCGAGGAGATAAGTTGGGATAATAATAGTCATGATTGGAAGAGCTTGCCAAAAGGGTTGTTGGAGGGGATCTTCGAAATGTTGATGTTGGGGATGGCTTCGAAAGGAATCGCAGTCTTGATATTCCGCAAAGAGTCAAAAACCAACGGTATCAAAATTTTAACCATGAAGGGATCCAGGTGGAATACATGCGCAGTACGAAACTCTAATTTCGCACAATATACGACAGGATTTTTCTTCAGAAAATATGGATTGTCAACAATTTTGTAGCTTCTTGTGGGGGATGCCAAAATAAAAGAGATAAATCGCGAAAAATTGGCTTGAAAGATCTTGACAAGCTATAAAGAAGTTGAGTACAAGGAGTAGAAGCGTCTAGATAGTGTCGATAGAATAACGCACGGCAATGCAATATTGCCATACCTGTATCGCCAAATTGTCAGAATTTCTATGTTTGAATGTCCCAGGTGGCAAGCTTGAGCAACAATTCAGCGCACCAACTCCACACTCACAAAAATTCGTTGGCTGAGACACTGGCAGCCGAAATACCGGTTGGTCGTGGCAGTTCAAACCACACTGGTGTTTGGGAGAAAGTTGTACTCTTTGATCAGACGCCATCTTGATCGATGGCATATCCTTCGCTCACCCAATGTTACGACCGCTTGCTTCATCGTGCTAAGTAGAACAATAGCGTTTAGAGGGCTCGATTCAAGGATTCTACGTACCACGTACTAGTAAGCATTCTGCAAAAGCGGATTTACCTCCCAGCCAATCAATTTCATTCAGTAATATAACAATCAAGTTAAATTGCAGTTATCGCCCCCCTGCGAAAGTTAAGATAGCTCAAGGCTCGTGTTGTGCACTGAAGTTGGCGTGGACTGGCATTTGTGGAGACATGTCGTGATTTGGTAATCAACCATGCACAGTTCACCAATTGGTCTTTCGCCACTCGAGAAATTTCGAAATTGACGTACATTACTGCTTCCTCACGTAATTTCTGCTTGGTATGAACGGGACTCTCGGCCAAACCTCCACTGCACCACGTTATCTTTATCCAAGCTTCCTAGAACCTCGTCCCCAACACATGTAGACTCAATGCACTCTTCTGGACCGAACCAATGGCCCCACGCTATGCTTCGAAGCAAAGCACTCAGACTTACTGTGTCCTGGTTTCGATCAAGGACAAAATGGGCTATTTAGGGAACGAAGGATGACCAGGCGATATGTGAGCTGCCGCCTCTGCTTTCTGGCTGTCTTTTTGCAGTCAGAGACAAAGAGCCACCAATACGACCATCGAATATGCTGCTCATGCACTTGGAGTTTCAGATTGGGCGCCAGTGACCTTATTACATGGGTACAGCCTCACGTAACGTTAAATGATCGAAAATCATTGAAGCTTGATGCGGTTGGGATGAAAATATTATGCTTGGATTCCGTGGCATAATTTATTGGAACATTCGTGCCAAGTCTGTCTGGAATGACGATCGAATATTCGTTATTTTTACCTTCTTGCAGAGACGACTTTTGGTGGCTTCATTAACGATTTCGTAATTTATTCAGTCCACACATTGACGACATGTCAGTAAAATTGTGCCAATCATCCATGTGTAATAAATTTGTCAATTTCCACTCGAGTCTCAACGCCGGCGTGACTGGTGAAGCTGTTTCACGAACAATCAAGTATATCTTAATCAGCACAGACTGAAAAGAATGAGCAGCAGGCATGAGAGCATTGAAATCGACAAGTTGATGGATCTCACCAAGATCACCTATCGAAGTCATTTATCCAGGTCAGAAAAATATTAAGGACCTGATGAATCAGACAGAAGCTTATACTGCACATTTCCTTGCGAGTTGTAACATTGGAGTGGACTTTAAAGGTATTCGTAGGTTTGTGGGGACGATTGTTTTTTTAAGAGAAGTCCAACCAAGCAAAGAAATTTTGGGCTGATTTAATTCGTGTCTTGGTGATTGAAGACATTTATATCCGACGGTTTTATGCTGAAGACACAAGGACCAAACCACATGAACATGAATTCAGTTTGAACAACAAAGTTGGCCCACCCGTTGTTACTCTGCATTTTTATATAATCTGAAACAAGCAGTGTCTTTTCTCGTGGATCATACCAATATTAACTCAATACGTAAGTCTTTTTTCCTAATTCATCTCGTTCAAATGACAATGGCGTCTATATTCTTCATCGTCATAATGAAACTCATTGCGTTCGATTTTCTTCAAGCACATTTTGCATGGAACAAATTGCCCATGCATAGGGTGAAGCAGGACAAGAAAAGAAATTTATAATGACGAAGATTGAATTCAAAGCTGTCTATAATTAAATGCAATGAAGCGGGAGGTGGTGTATCTGAATTAAATTGATATGGATTGAAGTTACTTTCAGACGTCTGAATGAACTGGAATTTTATCAGCTTATTGCCCCCTTCATTGTAAAAAATGAGCTCAAGTAAAATATTCATGAATACACCGTTGCTACCGCTCTATATCATGTTGGATCGAAATCCTGCCTTTGAAAAGATTGAAAGATAGAATCAGACTTTCGGGGCCTTGTTCAAACACAAAGCCCTGAAGAGTGCACTTGAACAGATTAACTTTGTCATTATTCATGGAAGCTCTCCAGGTAACTCATAATTTTAATTGACCTGACGGACATTATGAATCCATCCTGAATCAGTCAATTGAAAGTGTTTCATGTAACACTTTGCAACGTAATGACAACGTTATGATGGAAATGTTGTGTGTTGCATTTGAGTGGTCTATCCCTTATCACAAGAGAGACTTTGACAATTGGTACTGTTTTCGACGTTGATCGCCTTGAAATGCATGTTGCTTCAGAATGGTTCAATGAGCTCCCAGTTTGAAGGAATTACAGTAGAATTTATCACTCGAGTTGCATCAGCATGCATAAACAGTCTATTCCCGAATATTTGTCAACAACATCAATTATAGCCAGTGGTGGCAAGCAATATCCCATGACGCAGAACATGTTTACCTTTGTGACATTGAATTTTGGTTGGTACAAATTAACACAAAGTTTCGTGCAGCTCATGAATCTTGGAAGCGTTCACGAAACATCTTTTCCTTTATGAGCTTTGGTTGGTCCAATTTAGAACGAAATTCCATAAATAGCTACATGATTTTATGACGACGTGGGACATCACTGCATTGGTTTCTGGGAAGGAAAAAGCCTTCCAGCTGATAACTCGGAATGAACGACTCACACAAACATGGCGGATTGAAACGCATTAAATTACCGGTATTGAATATATTTCATGTAGGCATCAATTATCTTTCTTTCAATAATATTTCAGTGCTGGCAAGAGTGATTGGGAAACGAATAAAAAGTCCATACCTTGGTAATCAATTTTCCACACTACAAGAATTTTCTCAGCGTATCTCAAATCGATTAGCTTCATCAATCATCAAATCATCATGAGGTTGCTCAGTTATTTGAGCTGGATGACTTATCGTAGACCCAGGACAAAAGCCCTTCAATGGCCTCCAGAGTCAACTACGAAATCCTAAGTCTCTAAGTCTACATCATTATTTTCGTACTGCACTAAGATGCAAGACGCATGACTAATATCAGTGCGTGATCAGCAAATCCTGCAATCGCCGGGATATTTTTTTCCGGTCGAACACTAATGCTTCAGCTCATGTTCTCATGCATTCCGCTCTGGTCCGTGCATGGTCATGTCATGAGCAAGAATATTCAAGTCATGTGAGAAATAACAAGAAATCTTGACACTATTTTGGGTTGGCTAGTCGAATCGATTGAGATAAGTTTTTTCGATACTTGGAAGGGCATATTGGGCGAATCTGTGAGATCAAATCTCAACCCCTTAACCTGACCGTATAAGGCTACATGGATCAGAATGTTTTAACTTGATGCTCCAATAAGGACGACTGCTTTACTAACGCCCACAACTATTGAACTCGTTAAAGCACTTCATGCATTAGGAAATGTTATTTGAAGTACATTTCGGAGTTTGTGCTCGACCATTTGGGCGCAACAAAATCCAAGAATAATTTCATCAAATCGCTTCTGAATTGGAAGTACGCGCATATTTAATCCATGTTGTCGCTCGTGCTGTTTGGGGCAAAGGTGACATTACTTCTTGAAAATCTGGACTATTCTTGGTCGAACACTTGTCAGCTTTCTTTATACCCCTTTGACTGAGTAATGCTCGTTCAGCTGTCCATTTGGAAGATTTAACCATTTGGCATGTTTGATTCGGGAGAACTCCTGTTTGATCTCAGCGAATGTAAATTGGAAACGACGACACCATGCACCACCGCTGCATATTTATGGATCACGAAAAGGTAAAATGAACTGTTGAATCCTGTCAAGCTTCCTTTTGCGTTTAGCAATGCAACCTAATTAATTCTTATCTTTTGAAAAGGATATGGCCCGTCATTAACTCAACGAAAATCATTTACTTTTTGAAGTCAACCAAACATTCAAACAGATTGTGTTTGACGCAAATCTGAGGCATCCATAAGGAATTCTTACCAAGTAGTAAATTGATTTGAATACCAAAATGGATTCAGTTGATTGAAAGCTGGAGTATGAACATACATACAAACCATGGTTCGCCAACAAATACGATCACATTATCAAGTTCCGTGCAGGACCCTGTTGCTTCCCTTGACGCGTAGCGCAAATGAATTTTAATCAAAATCGTCAGTAGCAAGAGATCATACTCAACACAGTATGATGTCGCCAATCGAAGAACGAACGGCCAGTTCATTTGTAGATGCTCCATGATTGTACTTTGTATGAAAATGGCTGTGCGATTCCTTTTCCCATGCAAACCAGAAGATATCGTTGATATTGGTGACATAATGCTTTTAAACTGGAGTATTAAAACCCTCTTGTCCAAGGGAACGGATGACTTGACGCATGACGATGCGCAGGTTGACAACAGCGACTGGGTTCACTCCGTTAGGGAGAGCGTGATGATCAGAGATTGATTGACAAGATACGGTGCATATCAAATTCGAGATTGACAGCACGTATATTTGGGTTGTTGGAGAGTCGAAATATCCCGCTCGCTGTTGGGTTTGGAAGGGTCACGAGTGCCATGATATCGTTGAGGGCGTAGTGAATCTGCGCCCCAGGGACGCTGACTTTCAACAGCAAAACATACTCAATCCCAGTATAACCGCACCACCATTGAGCAGCTCGTAACAAACTTGCCCAAGGTTGAGATCTTCCAACCTCCACCGCCAGTGTCACCCAATCAGCAATAATACGAGGTGTCGGTGGCAAATTTTGGTTCGGTGTGGATCCCATCGGACCAAAAGTCGCATCGGCTTCCTTGTCTGGGAGCGCAGCTCTACTCGCCGTTATCGAGCCTCTTGCTCCGACCTCGAGGTGATTACCTGTAGCAAAATTGAACTCTCCTGCGAATAATGTGGTTGTGCTCTCATGCACTGTTGTTGGAAGCTCCACAATCAAAATACGACCATCTCCACTGAGCTCGAGAAATCGAAGTGTCCTTCGCCATCACCAACATATGCATTGAATGCATCAATGGACACTCCTCACAGACGGGGTAGGGGGCGATATCATCGTCATCTTTGTCGAAATAACTTGCAACGTCTTCAAGGTTCAGCGATTTCATACTCCGGCGAATAGCACGGACGGTTGTTGACAGGTTCGAGGCAGTGGGAGCCATGGATGCCGCAACTGAAGACGTTACTTCAGTTGATTCAGTTGATTCAGCGAGTATAGCTTGTTCTGAGATGTTTAAAACGAATCCCCGTTGGGATGCTCATCTTTTCTTCGAGATGGACAATTGTTGAAAATCCGATACTCTTTTAACTTACCAGTATTGGTTTTACGTCCTGTCTCTGTCATTGATGTCTTACGGATAAACTTCGCCACCCCAAACAAGAGAACCCAAAATCCGGATACTGTAAGTATACGTATGCAACCAGTTCACATAAAAAGGATTCTGCCTTGTTATTTTTGAACAATCAAGCTCGATTTCGTCGAGATTGAAGTTGGATTGACTTAAAACTCTGAATACTCCACTTTTCGAGTTGAATCCAAGCTGGTGTGTCCATGACCCAGAGGTTTGGGCGCGTTGGCTGGTGGAAACCGTGTTGAAAGAATTCATGTGGAAAATCGTGTTGAAAGAATTCAGAATAAATTCTACAATATCGACGAGCATCACTGTGGGCATTACTTTGACTGGCCGCTTGAGATCACCCCAAGAGGCTACAGATCGTATTCTCTTCGTCTGCTATTTTTCAAGAAGTCACGAGCAGGAAGAGTTTCCATGCATGCAACCTGTTTTTCTGAACCATTATGTCCACCACGACAAAAGCAAGTCGCGGCAATGTTGACAAAGAAACTCTAGAGGAGCAATAATAGGGAGTGCTGATGTAACTCGAAAACTTTGTGATGTATTCTAATCCATTCAAACGAGATACTCGTTGAAACAATCTGAAGCAACATGAAATTCAAGGTGATCAACATCGACAATAGAATCAGTTGCCAAAGTCTCTCCAAAATAAATCGCTCAAATGGAACGTACAACATTTTCATCATAACATTGTTATTCCGTAGCAATGTGATACAAAATGATTTACCTGGAGAGCTCCCATGGGTAAAAACAAAGTAAATCTGTTGAAGTGCACTCGTCATGACTTTGTTTTTAAAGAACCTCTTGAAAGTGTTGTTCAAACCTTTAATCTTCTCCAAGGAATAATCTCGATCCAACAAGGCATCAAGCCGTAACAAATGAGTAATCATCAATACTTTACTTGAGTCCAAACCTCTTGGTCTTATTATTCAAGCAAATGGCTGTTTATTCCAAAGCTGACTTGGAATCATTCTTTACATTGCGATGGAGGGGTCAATAAGCTGATAAATTTCCAGTTCGCTCGTATGTCTGAAAGTGATTTGACTACATATCAATCTAATTCAGATAGACCACCTACATTACTGTAGTTTCTTGTCTTGGTTGAAGTTATCCATGGGCATAACTTTATTCCATGCATTATGCGCTTCAATAAAATCAATCGCCAGTATCTTCGTTACGACGCTGAAGGATATACATGCTTGCCATTGCACTTTGGACGAGATGGTTACTTCATAGTCTCCACGTTGAATATCTAAGTCTTTCGTGTACTCTTTGTACATTTTGTGGTTTGCATGGGAGAAAGGTATTCCAACGTGAGCTCTTTGAGTAAAACAGTTTCGTACTCAAGAGAAAGAGAAAATGTTTGCATGAAAAACAATACTCCAGTCGTATCAACTATAATTCTCACATCCAATCCTGGAACTGACTAGCAATCACCTCAACTCAAGCCTTTTAAGGTTTAACGAGGAAAAACGCTATCAGAAAGTATAAATGCAGAGAAATGACAGGCGCCAAGATTATTGTTCAAGCTGAGTTCATTTTGCATAAAACCATCGGATTGATGGATCCATCATTAAGGCAGAATTAAATCACACTAAAATCTCATTTTTAGTAGACCTCTCGTTAGAACCCTCGCCTCCAAGTCATCACGATTCGCTTTAAAGTCCACTCCAATGTTCCACTGGCAAGGAACTGTGTGGTATAAGCTTTTGTCTGACTCAACATGTCCATATCATTAACCCCACCTTGATAAATGACTTCGATAAATGATCTTGTAAAGTCTCATCAACTTGTCGATCCCAATGCTCTCATGCTTACTTCTCGTTCTTTCACTTTTGTGCTGATTAGAATAGACTTAAATGTTCGTGAAACAGCTGGGAAATTTGGCTTTGATGCTCGAAAGACAATGGACATATCGTTGACACAATGTTATTGGCATTTGTTCAATGTCCTCACTGCAGTCTGCTTAATCTGTGGACTTTGATGGAGTTGGCGCCCAAAGTCGTCTCCACAGACTTCGTACGAATGCACCCATAAAATATGACAAGTTGATGCTTAGTTTCATTTTGTTTCAGGTGTTTGGGGTTGCTTGTCGCGCGCACTACAAGAGACACATTGGACTCGGTGCAAGTTGTCCACGGTAATGTTTTGATGGGTGCAACTGCAAGACTACTCCTCTAACGTTAGAGTAACTTTGGCCGTTTTTGGATTGCCTGGCATGTGAGTCCACTACGTTCACGATAGAGGGATTTATATTTTGTTTGTTGTAATCGAAATGAAACCAAGGTAACATGGGTTCGTCAATTCAAAGCACTGGTATCCACTCGGCATAAAATTCGATCATTTCCACGAAAGAGAGTTAACTACATCAATTGTCATCGGCGAATGTTCATTCAAATCGAGAGGAAGCACGGGGTAATTTGGAGACAATATTATCTTCATTTGAAGAGTTTGCCAAAAAGATTTGGTGGAGAGGAAAAAAATTTATGTTGGGGATTGAAAAGACACTGCAGTCTTGATAGTCCACTAAGTCAACCACAAGAACAGTAATGTTGCCATCCAGGGTTGAAGACATAACAATAGTTTGAGATCCGACTTTTCAACTGCAAATAGCTGTGCAAATCTCTGGAGCAACATTTCGGTCAAGGAGGTGTGAGGATAATTGTCTTTAGCATTGATTTTCAATAATTTTGTAGCTTCTGGTGAGTCAAGCCAAAATGCAAGAGATAAATCGCCAAAACGTTTTGGTAAATCTTTGTAAAGCCAACAGATTGTCCAAAGAAATTGTGGATGGGGATCTGAAGTCTGACCGATAGAATTCGTCTCCGGAATGTGCCGAGTTTCGACGCATCAATGCCCAAGCCTCAGTAAAATCGAGCAAAACTTCAAACAATAATTCAGTACACCTCACTCCCTAGATAAGGAATTGCTCTTACAAACCCCTGGAGTAATTTGTGGAGAAATACCGTGGACCATAGTGATCTTAACCACGCGGTGCTTTGGAGAAGGGGAAAGTTGCACATTTCGCACTGAAAATGTCTTGCTCAATCGCTTAGAAGTAATTTGAATTCGTCGGCCAGAAATATAAGAACGGTGAAAGTAAAAAAAAGTCGCTCAATTCCATCGAGAACGTGTCAAGGTTGCAACTGCGTTTGGACATGAACAGTACACGAACGACGCAGATAATGAAGTCCAAAGTGAACTAGCGCTGATGCCCAATGAATATCACTCCACCGATTGGAATAGCAGAATGCTACCAAGACAAGCAGCCGGTCGCAAGACTGCATGCATCGGGCACCAACCCGAGGAAGATTAGAGTTTTTGAAAGCCCTCTTTGGATGCGGGTGCTAATAAGACTTCGCTCGCTCACGATAACATCCACTTGCTTCACGATGCCAAGCTAAACAAGAGCGTTTAGAGTGGAAAAGTCGAGGGATTGGGCGGTCGTGAAACTTGTCCGTCGAAAAGAAAAAAATGGCCCCACCATATATTTTTCTATATTAAGTGCACAGAAATGCTAAATTCGATAAATTTAATAAAAAATAGAATACTGCGATCCAGTTTAACAGTTAACCCACAAATGTCCAAACCAGCATTTTCTCGATACTATAGCTCATCAATTAGTCTAAGACATCTTAAATGTTTTGTCTTCTCATGATAAGCTAAAAGATTCCTATTGATTGTATTGCAAGTACTCAGAATCAACTATAAAATTACGACGAATAAGCTGCGTTATCACGCATATTTTGCGTTAAGTGCATATATTTTTTCTTTTAGGATACGATCGACAACTGGAAATATCGCATGGAGTTTAACATTTTAACTCGTTTTTCTGTTTGCTTATCCCTTTCTTATTCTTCAAGAACAGTCGATGGAATAGGATTAGTAAGCTCGCAATTGCAGCTTCAGAATTCTCGACGAGTCGATTCCATCGTTGTCTTTGCTCTTAAACGTCGGCCATGCTATTACCCCTTAAACAATTTCTGTGAGAGAAATGTTTATCGCTTGAACAGGAAGAAATTCATTAGTTTTGTGAGAGCTTCGAGGGTCTACTATACAAAACCCTACTACTGTAAGCTTTTTATACACATCATATGATTCGCAATTGTTTAAACATTTTAACTCGTTGAGGTTTCCCTCTTGTGGAGGCATTCTGTCCAAGATTTTCGTTGGCAGCATGGCCATGATGACCTTGTCCTTTGCAAAGGAGAGCTGCGCATGCTCAGAGCCATTGTTCAGCTACAAATACCTCAGGTAGCGTTCATTCAACTAGTGCCGATGTAACAGATCGCTGGCTCATTCGTAGGACATACCGCGCCAACAACTTAAAGGTATCTTGAATGTCCCCATCATCATTAATCGTGTCTTTGCGTAGTTGATTCGGTACGAAAACCTTCGAACGCACCCAAGATCTATGACTCTGTAGTTGTTTTCCCCATTGCTGTCCGACGCATTCGTATGGAGCTCTCTGTACGTCGTCAATCGACTTGAGACTGGCCGGAGCCACTCCTGACTTGACAAATTTGATTGCATTTGTCCGTTTCCAATCAATGCAGGATCCGATGTTTGAACCGGGGGAAAAGATGAATGCACAGAATATTCTGGCAAATCTGCGGTCCCCTGAAAACCCTCATGGAGAATGGATTCCGGGAGCTTTTGTGACGTATGATTCGGTATTGATTGTCAATTCAAATGCTGCAATCACGTGTTTCGATTTTGCTAGACAAAGGAGGAAATAATCTTCCAGTTTAATCGAAACAATTCAATCGGTTGGCATTACGGCTGGGTGGGGTTGTCCACACAAGCTCATCGTGCTTGCTTGCATCGATTAGTGGTGCTTCATTTCTCTTCCTCTAGAAGTCGCTAAGTCCATACCTTTGCTTAGGGATATATTGCTCAATATGCATCTCCCAGTGACAAATCTACGCTTCGAATCGTTCAGACTGCAGCGTCTCCTCCATTTATCGTGATGTCATATCGCCGAGCTTGTTATTTTTGCCAAAAGCATCGACCTGACGGACCGGGCGAACAAAAAACGGAGTGCGAATGCGAGGGCGAGTTCAATTACAAGCGGAGTCTCACGAACTACTCTGGCATGAGTATGCCCTAGATTTTACTTTCCGTTGTGTTATCACTTTGACTAGATTTGAAATTGACCCAAGCCAAAGAATCCGCAACGAATCCTGTTGATATCGAGCGCCATTTGACCATCTTGTTTGCCTTTCTTGCAATGCCTTCCGTGCATTTCTACTCGTCACAGCTCCCGACACTACAAACTCGCATTCTCAAAAGTCTTTTGCAGCCTCTCGGGTCTTCCCTTTCCCTCACTGCTTACCAGCGTCGAGTTATGACCTTCCCAATGTCGATTATTCGTCCAGGGGTTTCATCGATCGGTCCTGTGAATACAGCTTTGGAATCGCTCAAGGCCTTGTGCCTCGACTTGGTAAAACCTCTCTCGGTGATATCCACGCTGCAAATATTCTTGTAGTTCTTGTCTGTCATGACGTATGGATCTCTCCAACAGACGGCAACCTATTTCTCAGCAAACGCTCGACGGCTTTTTGACCGAGATGCTCTGTATGAAACTTACGAAGAATGGATCCGGCAGACGCACCGCATGATGGTTATGCGTCTTTTACCGATGCGAATGACAATGACTCAACTAACAAACCATATTTTGCTCGCAGCGGCCCAAATTCCGCAACTAAGCTATCTTGGTTCCTTTGCCGAAGACATGGAGAAGAAGATTGACGAGCATTCGCCAGGCTTCGACTTTTTTGTCGCTCAAATGCGAGAAGTATACATGGTAATCCCACCGATGCTTCATGGGTATGACTTAAGAACTTAGGCCGGCAGCCAAGGAACCGTTGGAGATATCCCAGGTATTTCCTCGAGTTCCAGCGGTCGATGGATGTACGACAAGACAATTTCTGTCGTTTACGCAGATTCAGTCTCTCCAGAATTGGATTTTTCTCTCATCACGCTGGTTCGTTGTATTACGATGGGGTACTCCTTCCAACTGAAGGAAATTGAGAGCAAATTGCATGCAAGTTTACTCCTCTTTGATCGATGTTCTGATCGAATATGTTTTAGCTCAAGTCTGACCTCTACTCATTCAATTCGATTTGGTCTGAGTTGGAGCTCGATGGGCGTCCACATATCTTTCGAGTTTTTCCCAATGGAGAAAGCACGATGACTCCGTACTCCAGTCTCCTCCATGGCGATTATATTGCCAGGAAAAGTCAAATTGATGGCTCGATTTGGATTGACTTACTCAGCTGGCCAT
Source organism: Aphanomyces euteiches (assembly GCA_021527685.1). Taxonomy (NCBI): domain Eukaryota; phylum Oomycota; class Saprolegniomycetes; order Saprolegniales; family Verrucalvaceae; genus Aphanomyces; species Aphanomyces euteiches. The sequence continues at coordinate 1,857,597 of JAJGMV010000373.1, forward strand.
TAAACCCACCTCTTATAGCATTGCATGTGAATTTGCTGCTACAAACTGTCAAGGAACAAACCATGACAATATCTCTAACAATCAAGAAGGCAGAAGTGCCAGACTCTGTTGACTGGGTCAACTCAAGTGCGGCCGAGCGATATGCGTCGTACCCAAAACAAAGTGAATATGTCATTGCGAACATTCAATTGAGATACAGCCGAGTCAAGTAATCGATTGTTTTACAGGTGTCAGTCCACCAAACGCCTGGAGAATACAAAACAATATTGCAATTTTGTTTATAATCTAAAGCCAAGGGTGACATTTTCATAAAGCAAATGTTAACTAAATCTTGGAATGAAATCATTGATTACATGAAGCATGCTCTTCCCGATGAACATGTTTCAAGTAATCAGGGTTTGCAGAGGTTTACTTGGATCAGTCAACCCCAAATTCCTTTCAAATGCAGTACTTCATTGTCGTCGAGAAAGCATTCTTGGCTCGTACTGATTATCCTCGCAACATATCATCACAAAACAGCTCGAGTTCTGCAAATGATATTTAAAGAGGAACAAAGAAACCGAAGTATGTGCAATGTGAGATTCATGGCTTAGGCTTAGTTTGAAAGGTGTCTAGGGATACAAACTTCCGTCAGTGATAAGCGTCACTCAAGCAGATTTTACCCCTCTTGTCATCATGACCTTGATCTTCAGTTGTCTACATGCACTTGGAACATTTACTGACGCAAAAGCAGTGGTATATGGTCGCCTCTTTTTGCCAAGCATTAAACCAGACGAGTGTGATGATATTGATATTTGGCACTGTCATGCATCACATGAAGGGATCAAACTAACGCCATGAGTACAGCACGATGTGCTTGCCGCCGCATACCAATGTGTTCTAAATTGCTACATTTCCAGGGCGTACAAGACTTCATCGGTCTTGAAAGCATGTGTGGTTTGCATTCCTCGAAACATCATTATTTTAAAGTATAGTAGAAATAGGATAGAAGGGTCACTTTCACAGAAGCAATATTAATATTCATGAGCCAATCAAAGGACCCAAAGTACTGAACAACTGAAGGAGAGGCCCTCCAAACATTAATTAATGCTCATGTTATAGGAACAAAACATCAAACCAGTGTAAACATCAAAAGAGTTCGAAATGATTGCAAGGGTATTTATATAGGTTAACATACTGTAAGAGCATCTCCACCAGTGGGGTCAAACCCAAAAGAAAACCTTAATTTGAGTCTAATTTTACCTTTTCTTGTTCACACCAGTTAGACTAAAACAGGACCATATTTACAGTTCAGAGTGAAAAGCTGGGATATTTGCAGGGTTTTGGCTCCAAGCTGGAAACGGAAATCAGAACAAATCAACAGCTCAAAATAAAGTTGGCGCGAACAATTTGTGGCGCGAACTATCTGCGGCGCCAACTGTGACGGTGATGAGCGTGTGTCCAGCAGATTGACACGCATCCCTTTGATTAACGTTCCAGGGACCGTCCTCCGCGAAAGGTCTCTCATCCTCCACGAAAGGACTCCTCGTCCTCAACAGCTCGTCCTCGAGCTTGCATATCCATGTGTAGATTAGAATTCATTTCCACCTTAAGTGCTAACAAGGTCTTCATCCTACCTTGTGCGTCCTTCAGTATCTAGCGAGAATACGATTTCCTGGTGTTCGATCGCGGTCGATCATCTTTATTATTTGTGACTATCTCCCTCATCCCCCGACGTCACAAATTTGGTGGAGAAGCAGGGTAGTCTCCACTTGATCCTGAAAACGTGCAAGCATGGATCCTCGAAGACAAGAAGACCTCGACCTAGGTCCCGATCATCCCGATGCCTTTATTGCCGGTTCTGAAAGAGACCCTTCTCATACTAACACTATGACTGAGTCCGCCATTGTTACCTACACCGAGTCGCCATTAACGACGCTACGAAAGCGGGACCTTGAGTACCGCCGATTACACCATGCTAACTCGCCCGAGCAGCGAGACTCCGAGAAGAGAAGCCGGCAACTGCCCGCTGAATACAGTGACGAAGACATGGGATCCGACACCAAGTCCGACTTGGTACCGTCCCCAGCACTGGATGCCAGTGAAGCTGGACCATCAGACCACTCGGGCAGCGAATTGTCTTTCGAGCCTCGCAGCTCGCTCGAAGAATTGCCCTTTTGGGATTCCTATGATGACTCTTCCTTTCCAGCGCAGGGTCTCATCCATTACGATGAGGACCCTGTGTCCACTATCAATGTGCCATTCGATGATCCTTCACACCTGAAGATTGGCGCATCGTACCTTTTTCACACCCCGCTGCTACTCTGACACCAACCTCGAGTGCAATCACCAGGACCGTCACTACAGTTGTGTCTCGCACGATTTCTGAAACTACAAACGCACGAACCATGCCTCAATTGCCCCAATTGCCTGAACACGATGAACTGGGCTTGGTAGTTACCGGACATGGCAATCATGCGAATCATCATAGCACTCAGTGTCCGGCTTTGACGCTTGACACTTCATTGCTAGCCTTAGGGCACATCAGTCCCAACTCCAAATCGAAAGTTTGGAAGTGCCTGCACTGGAATATGCTCTTGCTGACGGTCCTTCTTCTTGTGAGGACTACCAGCTTACACCTCGTGGGGACCTGTTTGGGACCCATGATCACCCTCAAGTAGTGCGCAGGGACCCTCGTCTTCTGGGACCCTCTGATCCATCGAACGTCATTTCAACTGTACCTGATCGTATGGTTACTACAAGTGAACACATTGAAAGTCGCCTTGAGCTCACTGACGTACCTCAAGTGGGTTCATTAACTTCCGCAGTAGAAGTTGCGTCCAACAGGGCCCAACTCCTTGAGGTGGACCTTTCCTCTCTGGAGCAGGGCGTCTCTTCTACTCGACAAGACTTGCTCAACAGAGTTCAGCATTTAACGGACCAAGTCCATCAAGTGGGATTGACAGTTGAAACGACCCGGTCCGTTACGGATTCACAAATCTCATACATTCAAAAATATTTGACTGAAACGGTCCCACGAGAAACCCATGAAACAGCTATCCAAACACTGACAGAAACCATTCTCGAATTGCGTCAGTCCTTGCAAGACCAAGCCTCCGTCTGCCAACAACTCCGGTCCGGCCTTCTCTGTAACGAAGACCGCTTTCAGACCGAGCTTTATCAACTACAACAAGAGGTCCAGTCTCTCCGCTTAATCCAAAGCGACTTCCAGACATGAGTCCCAGCCGAATTCAGCGAAACTCGTCACCTAGTTGAAGAACTCGACAAGTCCAACAAGCACCTTAGCGCCTGTGTATCGGACCTCGCTCGGGAAAACTTTCAACTAACAAAGCAAGTACTGTTCCTGAAGGAACAGCTCAATCGACATCAACAAGAACTTCAAGAACTCCGGACCCAGACCCCGGAGACTCAGCAAGCGATCGAACTTACCTCGGTCCCCACATCTTCCGATTCTAACGAGGTCCCTGCTCTAGTTCGTGACCTCAACGAACGAATCGCTTCCTTAGGTGCCGGACTCACGTCAAACATGAACGATCTCAAGGAATCCATCATCGTAATGGACCAAGACAAGAAACTTGGACAAGCAACTAAGTTCACCATTGTTCCTAGCTCGAACCACCAAGATGATTGCGCGTTCTTCATCCGCCAACTCATGGAAACGGCGGACCGATGCCAACTAAGCGATAATGATCGTCGCTCTCTCTTGGGCCTGAAGCTATGCTCGGACAAGACCCCGCCTTCCCTGCGCAAGTGGTGGATTTCCTTCGCCAAAACCAAGCAAGGCGTGGTCCGATGTTCTAGCCGAGTTCCAGGACCAGTTCTGTCTACGGACCTCGCGTCAAAAGGTCACAGACCTCCTGAACGACTCTGTTCGCTACGAGGATGAAACAGTCAGGTCCTATGCTACACGACTTCAGTCGATCATCGACGAGGTCGGCTTTCCCGCGGACCAAGGCGTTAACCTCTTTAAACTCGGAGTCCGTCACCTCAAGACCGGGTCTTGCCTCGAAAACACCGATCGCGAACTCAAGACGATCGCCGACTGTGTCAAGCTACTCCGGGCACGCGAAGTCGCTTTGGACGATGCTCCTATGCCTGCATCTCGACCCAAATCTCGTGCCGGATCTGCCTCCGATACCGCTTCAACCTATACGTCACAGTCGGAAGCTTCTTCGGACCGAACTCCTCCGCGTTCCCCAAGACACAATCGTCGCGGGTCCCGCGTTTCCTTCGACGAGCCCTCAACCGTAGAGCGTCTTCTGGCTACGCTACTGGATCAACAAAAAGAGTTCGTCGCTCATATTGAGAGGTCCGACCGCCATCACCAGTCCCTCATGGATGGCCACGGTCGTGACAACTGCTATCGTAAGAATCTCCGTTGGTCCGTGTGCCGCGAAGTCGGCCATTACGCCGGCGAACACGCTCGCACCTGCAACATCTGCAAGAAAGTTGGACATGTCAGCTCTCGCTGTCCTGAGAAGACTGCCCCATGAGAAGACGGCGCCGAGTCGGACCCTTCGGGAACGGAATCCGTCTCGGTCAGCCAGTCTCAGCACATTTCCGATGTGCCAGAGATCAATGCAAATATTCATGATTCATCTGTGCACCAGCCTAAACCTCACAGGTCTCGACCCCAGCAGACGTCTCAACGTCAGCCCAAGTCGGGACCACCAACCACTCGAACACACTCATCTGTGACCGCCACAGACTCGATATCTCCGACCTCTGCACAGTCACGACCCCAGCGGACGAGCTCAGCTCGTTCGCCCAAGTCGGACCTGGGTCGCAACTCACTCACGGGATCAAACACTACACCGATCCCTACCTCTACTGTCTCGGACCAACTTGGAACTAGAACGACACTTACTCCTGCTCTCGGACCTGACGCTCCACCATCTGCATCGCTATCCAAGACGTCATCAGCACCGGTCCCGACTCCTGTATTCTCCGATGAACTAGTCTCTACCTTACTGACAGAGGGACTCTCATACCCTGGGGAGGACTACGACAAAGAGATAGAGGACCGCCTTCGTCCTATCGCCAAGACCGACATTCGCCGCCAACTCGACCGCATTAAGGCCCGTCGCAAAAATCCCACTCACGAGGAAATTCTGAAGTCGCTGGATGACCCGAGCATTCCCACCTTCTTATGGCTCCTGCTACCATAGAGGATGAGGACTTGTGGCTCAAATGGTTCTCGGACACGCTAAGCAAATGCGAAGAAGCACGAAAAGCAAACAGAGACTTCAGTACCAATCGACCCATATTGCTCGTATCGGATGGGCTGATGTCAATCCTTACTCAGTCCTTGACGACGAGGACGCCTACCCCTCGGACCCTCCAGGCCCTGACTTGTTGGATGAATCTGACGACGAATCGGACGATACGCCAACGTACCATGTGGCTCCGGTCCAGACTTCTATTGCACATATTCCCTCTTCTGCCTCGCGCATCATTACTCACCCGCCTGTCGCATGGGACGACCTGCCTATCGCATATCCCGAAGATGAATTGAGCCCTATCCAAGCAACCAAACAAAAGGTCCGTACCCTGCGCAACTACCATAGACGATGTGCAAAACGAGACCCACGCTACAAAGACGATCTATTCACGGATTGTCCTGGGTCCCGTCGTTTCATTGCAAGAATACAACCTCTGTGTCACACCAGGCCCCTCAACGGACCTGACCCCTTCGTCAAGGCCTATGTCAACGGAACAAAGGCCACAACACTCATCGACACTGGTGCCACTAGCAGCTTTATCAGCGCGACATTCTGGCATCACCTCGGACGACCGACCCTCACGAGACCCAAGTCGAACTTTGTATCCGCGGACAGTTCCAACCTCGAAATGCTGGGACGTGCTACCTTCAAGGTCTGCATCGCTGGACGCACTGTAGACTTCCCTTTTTGGGTCATGTCCACGGCCCTGACCGACTGCATAGTTGGAATTGACTTACTACGCTATCTTGGAGCAGTGATCAATCTACGCGATAACACTCTTACGCTGGAAGATGGGGACCGCCTCTTATCATTAGACCCTCTTCCCGAATCACACACCACTCAACATCCAATGGGCTACGCTCTAGTTGCTACTACCACGGTCCCACCACGCTCAGTCACTTGGGTGCCTTGCCAAGCTGGGACCGACCTTCCCCGATCATCAACAATTTTACTCGAGCCTTCCAAGAAGACTCTCCTTCACGTGGCTGCTGCTCTTTACACTACACAACCCACCATCTATGTGGAAGTCATCAATCCCTCCGAGTCTCCTATCGTGCTTGACACTGCGGCTCCTATCGGTACATGGACCGCTCTTCCTCAAGAATTTGACGAACGATCACCCATGGGACCCACCGTCTCAGAGACTGATGTTTCTGTAGCTACCTCATTGTCATCGGTCCCATGCTCAATAGCATCCAAGGATGAACAGCCCAAGCGGGTCCTGACTGCATCAGGGGCCCCTGGTGTTGTTTGCCCAGTCCAAACAACCAACCAACCAATCAAAGAGCTACCAATTGACTGGGTAGACTCGAGTCTCAGCGTCGAGCAGCGCGAGTTACTTCGCAAGACCCTACTCGATTTCGCCGACATATTTGTGGATACGTCAAAAGCCCCGGGTCGGACCCACCTGGTCGAATTCAGCATTGACACGGGTGATAGTGCCCCTATTCGATCGGCCCCTTACAGAACCTCGAAGGCCGAAGACGACATAATGGAGGCTGAGATCAACCAGTACCAGGACCTTGGTCTTATCCGACCCTCCAAGAGCCCTTGGGCTAGCCCAGTTCTGATGATCCGAAAACCTGACGGGTCCATACGATTTTGCATCGACTACCGTCGCCTAAACAAAGTGACAGTCAAGGACTCTTACCCTATGCCCCGCATTGACGACTTTCTCGATGTCCTTGGCCGGGCCAAACTATTCTCAACTATGGACATTGCGTCGGGATACTGGAATGTCCCGATGGCCAAAGAAAGCATCGAAAAGACCGCCTTCACGTGCAAGTACGGACTTTATGAGTGGCTTGTCATGCCATTCGGTCTTTGTAACGCCGTCCCGTGCTTTGAACGCCTTATGGAGCAGATTCTGATGGACTACAAGTGGCGAACCTGCCTCGTATACCTCGACGACTGCATCGTTTTTAGCGAGGACGTCGGGACACACCATCGTTTTTAGCGAGGACGTCGGGACACACCTCGTTCGTCTGCGTCAGGTTCTGTCCAAGTTCCGCGAAGCTGGATTTAAACTCAAAATGTCGAAGTGCAAATGGGGCCGGTCCTCAGTACCTTTCCTCGGGCACATCGTCACTACTGCCCAATCCGGAGAAAATCAAGTCAGTCCTGCGCATCAAACCTCTGAAAGACGTGGCTGAAGTTCGGGCCTTCCTCGGACTAGCCAGCTACTTTCGCCGTTTTGTCAAAGACTTTGCCGAAATCGCGGCCCCCTTGACGGCACTACTATCGGTCGACACCTTTACCTGGACTCCTGAATGTGACCGCGCCCTTGACACACTTAAACGCCGACTGGTTTCACCGCCGGTCCTGGCACACCCTGACTTCGATCTTCCCTTTTCAATATGGGTCGACGCCAGCCACATTGCTGTTGGCGCTGTCCTAATGCAGAAGCAACAAGGCAAGAACCGTGTTATCGCATATGCTTCTCAGTCCCTGTCCAAAGCCCAGGCGAAATGGATCAACAAGGACTCTGGTATCTCCGAAATCGAATGTTATGGTGTCGTATGGGCCACTCGAAAATTTAGACCCTACATCGATCGACGCCATTTTACCCTCTACACTGACCACGAGGCCCTTACATGGCTTTTCAACACCGGGACCCGATCTGGAAATCACAAACTCGCCCGTTGGGCTATGGAACTTCAAGGCCTCGACTACACGGTAGTTCACAAACCTGGCGAGCTAAATGGTGCCGCTGATGGGCTCTCCCGCCTGGCTTGCCCTATCCTCACAAGGTCGCGCACTCGCCATGCACAGACCTCACTCGACAATGACGGGGCCCGAGCCATGGAGGAGGCAATCCTCACTCAGAGGCAACACCATCACTCTTCCAGTCGCGCACGGAGCGCGCGCTTCAACACCCCGGACCCACCTACAAGAGACCTTGAACCAAGAGGAAAGGGACCCTCTACCAACTCGACAGTTGAGCTCTTTAACGCCCGTGGTCGTCCGACAGCAATACTTTACAACGAACAAAGGTCTGACCCCGAAATCTCTGCTATCCGTGCTTATCTCGAAGATGGTGCAGTGCCCTTAGACCCACGACTGCACAAACCCGTCACGAGGAACGGACACCAATTTACAATCCGCCAAGGCATTGTATGCCGCTTTGTCACCATCGAAACACCCCTTCGGAATTCCGAATTGGTCGTGGTTCCTATGATTCCTGGGTCTATGATCGAGGAGGTACTCCGGACCAGCCACTGTTCCCCATTTGCAGGACACCTCGGGTTCAACAAGACCCGCGAACGTATTCGTCGGACCGCATACTGGACTGACTGGATGCAAGATTGCAAAGATTTTGTTATCATGTGCCCTGACTGCAACAAGGCCAAAGGAGGCCGCCCGCTGAGGCAGGGACCTATGCAAAGGATGCCTATTTATGACCTCAAGGGACCCTTCGACCTTATGGTAGTCGACGCGCTGGGGCCCTTGCCCACGACAGAGAACGGGAACAAATATATCCTTTTATTCGGGGACTACTTCACCCGATGGATCGAAGCATTCCCCGTCCCAGATTTAAAAACATCTACGTTCACCGGGACCCTTATCGACGAGGTCCTCTGCCGATTTGGTGTTCCCACCCGCCTCTTATCAGACCGTGGCTCCAACTTCATCTCAGAGCTAGCCGAGACTATGTACACAACACTCGGTATTCACAAGCTTACAAGTGCCCCCTATCACCCGCAGAGCCAAGGTCTTGTCGAGCGCTTCAACCACACAATCATCCAAATGCTGAAAATCTTTGTCAATGACCACCACACGGACTGGGACACCTACCTGCCCCGTCTGCTTTTTGCATACCGCACGTCCTACCAAGAACCCTAGGGGACTCGCCCTACTTTTGCCTATTTGGGCGGGACCCGACTCTTCCACTCGATCTGGCCTTCCTCAACTCGGGACCCTCCTGGAAATCAGATGATCTACCTCAATACAAACGCAGACTGGCGTCGTCTTGGCGACTGGCCAGGTCACTCGTAGAAAAACAGCTGGTTGCGGGCCAAAACAAAAGTGCAAGAGCAAGGACCGACCGCAAACCCATTGAATTCGAAGAGCAATCGTCGGTCTGGCTGTACAAATACTTTTCCAAGTCCACCGATCCGTCAGACCCCCGGACTCGCAAATTAGCGACCCATTGGCACGGTCCCTATCGGGTTCACCGACGTCTGGGTCCCAACACTTATCAGATTGAAGTACCTACCCATCCTGATAAAGTCGTCACGGTCAACGTGGACCGCCTGAAACCATTCCGAGGATACTACTCTCGCCCGTACAACGACGACGTACCCCAGGGCGATGGCGAAAAAGACGATCTCACTCTCGATTGCCTACCCAACTCTAGCTTTGTGGACCTAGTCTCATTCCCCGACGACGATGTCGCTTATACCAACTCTGGGTCTCCGATCTACCGCATCGTCGATAAACGGCGTGAACCTGGGACCCGCGAAACTGACTACCTGGTCGAACATGTGGACGGGTCTAAGTACTTGACCCCGTTGTCCAAACTCAGTGAATATCGGTCCTACGTCGATGATTACGAAAGCCAACTACGCATGGACCGAGGCTTACCCCCTCTCCGTCGATCTCCACGATTCCAAGACCTCGACATAGAGCCCAAGAATGACACGCTATTCTAAGGGACCCTTCGAATACTGCTCGGGGCCAGCGTGATCTCTACACACAAGTTTCCTACGCTAAGTACTCTTACCACCGCATCACCTCTGGGACACTCCACGCCCATCACCTCGGCCGGCCGACGTAGTCGACCTTTAGTGGGGGGGGTATGTGATGGTGATGAGCGTGTGTCCAGCTGATTGACACGCATCCCTTTGATTAATGTTCCAGGGACCGTCCTCCGCGAAAGGTCTCTCATCCTCCACGAAAGGACTCCTCGTCCTCAACAGCTCGTCCTCGAGCTTGCATATCCATGTGTAAATTAGAATTCATTTCCACCTTAAGTGCTAACAAGGTCTTCATCCTACCTTGTGCGTCCTTCAGTATCTAGCGAGAATACGATTTCCTGGTGTTCGATCGCGGTCGATCATCTTTATTATTTGTGACTATCTCCCTCATGCCCCGACGTCGCACAAGATCTGTAGAAGAGTCGCTTACTCATCCGAAAGCGGCGGTGAAACATCATTTCGTCATAGATAGGACTCTCAACAAAGTACTGCATCATGAGATGATCGTATCTCTTGTCATATTTGAGGTCTCAGTTCGGTTGACAGCCAGGCTGCGAGCCACCCAACCTCGATCGCCGTTCGTCTTCCTTATCGTCATCTGACCACAAGAGATCTAGAAGCCATTGCTCTTCGAACTCGGCATATTCTATCTCATCAAGTTGTATGTCCATCGGAAAATGAGTGGTGATCGGTGTGAAAAATCAAAGCTTGGTGTGGAATCCGGACAAAACCGGGACCATACCCAAACTAAACCGCTACAATTTTACTTCTATTTTTTCCCCACTGGTGGAGATGCTCTAAGCATTGCCATTTTCAACCAGGTTTGTGACTTTGACCAAAAACAGATTTCGTTTTTAAATAGAGTTGATCTTACTAAAGTCATGTGTGTCAGGGTGAGAGTTAGGTGACTCATGGATTGTGATTGGCTGATCGATTTGCAATTTATAATTTTAGTACTACGTAGTAAATCAGAGAATCCCGTTCGATTCGGAATCAACTCCAAACCTCGGCCGATTCAAACCGTTCCTCACGATTTTGTTTAAAACACACAACATGTGGTCTTCGAGATAGTATTCTTGTATTCTTTGAAGGAATTTGCGGGACTTTTCCAGGACACATAAAACCGAAAAAGTCAATAAAAATCGAAGTCTTTTCCTGTTCACATATAAACAAAGGGAGTTGCGAATGAGCCTTTCCTTAGGCAAGGGAATTAACAAAGGCAATGCTATATTATAGCATTGCCTTTACGATATTTTTTGTGTGAACACAATAAATTCGAGTGCTGTTATCATCGACAGCCAAAGCCAATTCCTGCTCATACTTCACGCGGTAAGTTTAAGTTGTTATTCCTTGAGCTCAATGATAAAGCGTTTTGTCTCAACTCTCCCATTATATTTCACAGAACACTGTCCTGTAAAACGTTACTCGAGCTACGTCTTCCACAGACATTTCGCGTCTTACTTTTGTACAACTACCAACAAAGCGATTGATTCTCTCATGGAGAAGATATCTCGCACAAGGCATCGATCACAAACACGAGGCGGTTAGATGCTCGAGGAAGTGGCGATTCTGTTGTGTGAGTAGCAATCTTCTTGGGCGATTCCAACGGCGTAAGGTTGATCCGTTACAAGGCTAGGTCAAAAGAGCCCACTCATAGACAAGAGAGCGCCCACAAGTGTACATCCGCAGATCGCCGTTAGCGCAACAAGCTGCATCATGAGATTCACTTTGGCCAGTTGTCCGGTCACCCAGATATTATTCCAAATTGAACTTTGCTTCCTTTTCACTTTGGCGCACAGAGGAGACTGATCATGAAGAGAGTTCTCGGTGAAATCTAAGGCCATAACAGTAGTCTCATTTAGAGCAATGGCCGCGCTCGGTAATACGTTTGCGCCTTCTATCTCTAACGTAGCACCTTGATGGATTCCTAGGCAACTACCAGATTTTCCTTCAGTCCATTTAGCTTGTGGCTAGAGCTTTAGCTAGCTCCATCTTGTCCTCTTCGAACTACCCATTTCGTTCTAAAGCAGCACGTAGCACCGCCGTGGCACTCTCGAAAGTGCTATTTAGTGCCTTCGTGACACCGGACAATGCGGTAATTGACTTTTGACAGATTTGGAAGCCTCCTCGAACCTTATCTCTTGGCGTGAGCCGACGTCACCGAATCTTGATTTTCACTCTCTAAGGCTTCGGCCAACTCCACTCGAGCCTGAAGTCTTCTGATTTTTGGCTTCGCCGACGCCTCCTGTAATCGTGCACAGAGGAGAGCGCGGTAAAATGAAGAATGAATTAGCTGTAGTAACACAACCTAAAGATACAGCTGGGCTATCCAAAAAATTAGCCAGAACCAGTCGTTGAATGATTGGACTTGAAAGTAGGAAAGGCATGCAGTTGCGGTATAGAGAGAGATCGCCAGATGCCTGGCGATCAAGGCAGGACGGTTGAGACGGAACTGTCGGCGCGGGACTGGGACTGAGCTGGCTAGTTATCCAGGTATTATGAATATCCGGATACGCTGTCACATCCTCCCATACTGAAATCTTGGCCACAGATTTAAAGCAAGCAGCGAACAAGACTTGGAGGATGGACAAGGAAGACGACCAGCGGGCTGGCGGCGGCGGACAGCCGTCGTCGGAAGGAGATGAGATGCCTCCAGGTGGCGGTACACAGACTGGTCTTGGAGGAAGCCGTGGAGATCAAAGTGGTGCGGTCGGAGTTGATTGCAAAAACTCCGACCAAGAGCAAGTCAGCCAGCCTGGCTGCAGTGGAATGAGAGGTCAGTTGGGCGATACGGGAGGAGACTGTCCGGACCGACAGCCCGGACCAACAACGAGGTGGCTCTCGCAGCGGCGCCGCGCCGCTGCTAGCAGGACGATCAGCTCAGTCGTACCAACAACGAGGAAACCAACTGACATACAGCGGACATGAGCAGGGAGGTTGGGGCAGGCTGAACAGCGAGCACCCATCAAACTCCGCTTGGGGCGAGAGAAGCCATACAATGGATAGGTGTGGAGATCACGAGTACAGGCATGACTCTTCGCATGAGCCAGTGCATCAAGTAAAGCGATATGAGCGTGGGAATCGAGTGTACCGCTCGCGCACCCGAGAGGTAACACTACTTGGCGGTAAGAATAAACGGTCTTGTAGGAGAATGATACACTTCAACAACGAGTATATTATATAGGAGGAAGACTTCGTGATAAACAGGTGGCGACCGTTTGAAGGAATCTTGACTCCCAATGCCATGACGGCGTACAATCAGCGCAGTCCAGCGGACGGATATCGGCCGCCCGATTGCGACCACGTGGAATATTGGTTGGAGCGCTTTGCTGACAGCGGTGAGCAGCCACTAGCATAGTCTATTGCGACCATGCTACGTTGTTTGGAGCGCTTCACCATCGCTATAATGGAGCGCCCCGTTTTCAATTCTTTCAAGAATGCGATGCAACTTCGAGATCCAAGTTGGCGCGTTGAAGTTGGGCGTGTTCTGTCTCTCGGCAAAGAGAGTTGGTTTGAATCTTGTGCCGTGTTCGTGTGGAGCCATGTTCGACCCGACCGTCACCGAGACGGTCGGTGGTCACACGACACTTTGACATTGGCCAATGCGCTCTCTAATTTTGCTGAACATCGAGAGCTTGAAAGACGTTTGCACGGCGCTTGTGTCGCAACGTTCGCCGAGAGCGTTCAAAGGCTTTATGCTAGAGAGGTAATATCCGACGGGCTTCTTCATCTGATATCCATTTTGTAGAATTTCCCTCTAGGACGGCAATTTCACGGCCGTTCTGGGACCAGCGGGCGCCAACAATTCGATCGCCAACGCCGTGAAGAATATCGTCTCGTTCTCGTTCGGTGGTTCGAGAATATCGTCAAGAATATCGTCGTCGTCGTTCTCGTTCGCGATCCGTGGTACGAGGTTATCGCGGATCGGCGCGTCATGCGGCAGCTGATCGTCAACATCGCGACGATTACTGGTAGGGTCTTCCCTATCATATGGGGTAGTGTAGCGCTTTAATTTCCCCACATAAAATACATCGTGTATTTTCCGATGCGTTGGCAGGTCAAGTTTGAAGTTGATATCTGAGATAACTTCTTGAATAGAAAACGGGCCAAACCAAGCTCGACGGAGCTTGGGATTCGGATGACCGCTAATTAGTGCTGATAGCGGCAGCGCGGATTTGTGTAACAATAATTGGTCGTTAGGGCTAAAGGACGCTAAATTCGAGCGTCCCAAACGGTTAGCCTGGCGCTATTAGCGCTCTTGAGCGCGTGGCAAGTTGTCGCGGACTTGACGGATTACAGCGGCTTGTTGTTGTAAAAACTGTTCGACTCCGCGCGTTGACGCGGAGACAGGCGAATCGGAATCGGCAATATCGTGGATGGTCCTCCCACACTAAAACGAGATCCATCCAGGTGGTCAGGGAAACGCGGATGGCAGAGATGGTTGACAGAATATGGAGAAAAGCCAGTGGACTCTTGCGTCGAGGAATTGTAAGCAAAAACGGCGTGGGGTAGAAGCGTACTCCACGACGACGAACGCGCAAGCGAGTACGTGCGCAAAATATCTTCAAGAGCGTGGTTTGCGCGCTCAGTTTGACCTTCGGACTCCGGATGGTCCGACGTGGACATGGCGAGCTCGGTATCGCACAGGGAAAATAGCGGTGACCAAAATTTTGCAGTAAAGCGGGGGTCGCGGTCAGATATGATAGAACGCGGCTGTGCGCTGGCAAGCGTCGCAACCAGCGACGCTTTTGTACATTCGAGGCCACCAGTAAGAACGTGCGACGGAGGAATACATTTTGTCTCGACCAAAATGTCCGCCACTGGGGGAATCGTGGAAAGAGCGGAGGATTGTCGTACGTAAGGATTGATCGGAAGGTACGATAATACGAGCGTCGTCGTCGTGGTATACAAAAGACCTTCGCGGATGGAGTATCGGGCTGGAAGTGTACTTCTCGCTGTGATTTTTGCAATAATTGACGAGCACCATGTCTCAGAGGCGTAAGCGGCACGAATTCGAGCGTGTAGTTCGGAGTGGATGACGCCAATAGTGGCGGCGGTCACCACGGTGTCGTGATCGGGACGAGGCGAGAGCGCGTCAGCGAGGAAGTTCGTCGGCAAAGCCTTGGTGGACACTGTCAAGGACGTGTTGATGCTGCTTCGATATCCCTGGTCGTTGACGTGAGAAACCATGTCGATCGCAAAAGAGCTGGATGAGACGGTGCAACGATGCGTAGCCGCGACCGGGAGGTTTATCGGCAAGGTATGCTACTGTCCAGTTGTAGAGATGGCGTTTGATCCAGTTGGTGATGTGTAGGCATGTAAGAGCCTTCTCTTGTTCTCTTACTCGCGTCATGTACGCGACCAAGCCTGGTGGGTCGGGGAATATTTCAAGACCGACGTTCGCTATCTTCTTGCACTGCTTTTTGCCTTCAAATGCAAGAATTACAAATCGCTTTGCCTCTCAATTGCAAATCGCTCGTCTTGGTATCCCAAGCATTGTGGACACAGTGTAGTCCGAGTGGTCCAGGAGAAGGCCAAGGGCTGTTAGTTTAACCTCGATAGGGTAAGTCGTTCGACTCATCCACGTCATATCAATTTATAGAGCGCAACTTGATTAATCGCGTTCATAAAATATTTAAAATTCACTGGGCGCGCGCGGCAAAAAAATTCTGTTTATGATTAAGTTATATTGATTGATGTTGTAGAGCCAAATTCAATTAAATTTCGAATGATTGGTCATATATCGGTTTCAAAGTTCGTAGTGCTTCAACCAACGGAATGACCTCATAGTGACCAATATCGAACTACCACATAGGCCTTCGCCGATGTCGTTTGTTTATACCCATCAGTGGGTCAACCACTCAAGAACCTTTGTGAGCCCGTCAAACGGTGCCCACACAAATACCATCGAAGGTTTGTGGGAGGTTGCATCAAGAAATACTTGAAGGCCATGCGTGGAATACACAAGGAGCACCTGCTAGCCTACATCGACGAGTTCTTATGGCGCAATTGGCTCCCCTCCACAAACCACCGAGAAGATGTTCTTCAAATGATTTATCCTTGGCATTCGTACTAAATATTGATGTTTGCTTGTGAATGTTTGTCAAAGTTGTTTATCTGGATGACAATATAATGGGTGCTATACAGCTGTAGTAGGCTGCAGGGGCGATTGGTCACTAGTGCCTATTCTTGATTCCATGCTAGTAAATCAATGGGAACTACAGCAACAATAATATACATGTGAATGAAATGCATGGTAATTGTTATCGTCTGTGAGTTTATTCATGTTTGGCTTGTCATACTTGCATAGAGATTTGCCTTGAAAATGATGAATTGACTAGCATTCAGGTGTATGGATCGACGCAACGATCGCATAAAGATAAATCAGCCAAACACATTCTTCCAATACACCCTTCCTGTAGGTCTACATTTCGAAAACGACATCGATCACTTTTCATAGTGTCATGTAGCACTATGCTACTCAGTAACGAGCAGGAAATGCACTTTACGCAACATACTGTCATTTCTCAAGCTGTCCACAGGGTCGCATTCGTCAAAATCATGATGACTCAAAGCTTTACAATGAAGTCTTCTATCTTTTCAATGTCTGCACTTTTCACGACCCTTCGAATCGGCAGTTCTCGTGCAAACTAACCTTCATTTATAGACTATCATCAACTGGTACGTTTTAGTCATTTGCATAGTAAAAGCATCAATTGATATACTCAAGCATGGTGTAATTTGTCTCGATCGATGTACAAGATGAAACCATTCGTTTGGCATATCTCGATTGAATCACACATTCTCACCTCACCGAGTCCCCCCTTTTTTAGATTTCCATATGCGACCAATTGTCACTGTAAATTTCATTAAAACTACCCTAAAGTTTCCACTTCAATGAGCAATACATCCTCTGAGCAATGTCGTACCAGGTGTTTGAACTCTGTTGAATTAGACATACCACAATAATAACATTGTGTTGAAGTCACTTGTAGGTTTTGCAGTTGACGACAAATTTGTCATGTGTGAACTCCTCGGAATTTCTCAAATAGTCGATAACACTGTGTTTGATCTGACAGCTTGTTTTTGCAATTGACTTCTTTGGTTGTACCATCCATCAAATGAGAAATCAATGTGCAATAGTGATGAGGCTTTTATCGTGCGAATATGATGGGTTTGGCTGTAAGATACATCGACAATATTGAAGTATGTCCTATTTTCGGCGCTATAACTTGAATTCAGTGTAGTAGCTCAGCTGACTTTTAGCCGACGTTGGTCTTTACAATAGCCCCCTAGTTTTCGCTTCATGTATATTTTAAAATTTACATCAGGGCATTTATGATTGGAAATAATACATATTTCCAATCAAAGTTTTGATATTTGTATGTCTGAATCAATATAAGATATCGGTATAAGCTACAATACGGATATTTGCCCCAGCGGTCCGAAACGATATACATATTGTCATTTCGATTACAAATTGGAGTGGGGTGTTCAATCGAATGAGCAGAAGACAATCGCCGGCGAATCGGCAGCCAATCAAGTTTGAGTATTATTTTAGAATCAGCCAATGAGATCGCTTTATTCTTGGGGGTAATTCGAATTCGATAACTGTTTGATTGCAGAGTGGACAATGAGCACACCCCAGCACCACTACAACACGCGACAATCTCCACAAGCATCGCCTCCAGTGCTTACGGCACCTCCAGTAAATACAGCACCGGTCGCAACAGGTCTCTTCACTTTGAACGCCGAAGTTCTTGTGAAAAAGACAGTATGCGTACGCGACAGCAGTGGATCTCGAGCTCCATCACACATCTTTGCAGGGTAGAATCGGCCAGCTATTCAATCAGACATCTTCAACCACTTCTCTCGCTTCATAAAATATTAACCGTCGCACACAAACGACCCTCGACAATGAAATACAAAATACTATACTTAAAACAAGATATTTCCCATCCGTGTTAATTCGTCGTCGATTCTACCATTGTACTCACAGCTCCATATTTTGGTCAAAACAATAATAATACGGTTTTGCAAGAAGCATCCAGACAGGGCGATAAAGAATGGAATCAAGTGAAAATGCTCGAGTCATTGCGAATTATAGTTATCGTGATAATTAGAGGCACCCTAAATAGTTACCGACTGCCAGACTCCTCCATAACTTAGAATACAGTCCATGGTGCTTGTCCTGTGAATTCCATCAATGCAAACATCCGACTCTTAACACAACAAATAGATTCATCTCTGGGATTTGTTGTCGTCAGTTCAGAACGACTGGGAGAACTTTTTTTGCACAACATCGCCACGGCTCAAAAAGAATACTCCTCTGGTCCAAAATAAACATACCATATTCTTTGGATTGGCGGAATAAGAGCGGTATTTGTTGGATTTCTATTCTGATTGGCTCACGAAATAGCACGAAACCAGAGCTCTGATTGGGTAGATTTTGGAGGTTCTAGCGACAACGCATGCTTGAGAACGGTGCCTTCAAACTTCGTCGATATCGTCGTTTTTCTCTAGTTTTTACGCCACATCTTCATTTCTAAACTTTTTGCCTCTGCAACAAGCGCATATCCTCCACCAAACGCCTCTGAATCACTATGCAAAGCAAAGAGGACTCGCGATCACAGCCAAGCTCTGTGCGGTCTCGAAAACTCACGGCGGACGAGCGGCTGGCCGTCTATCACTTTCTACTCGCCAAGTCTCGAAATGGCAAGCTACTCCATGGCTCAATAAGCCGAGCAGCCAACAAGTTCGGCTGTAATCGTGCTGCAATACGCCGCATATGGTCTCAAGCAGAGCAATCCCTCGCCGCCGGCGCGTTGGTTGCCGATACAAGTAGCCACATGAAAGGTATTATATTATAGAGTTTATACTTCTTAGAGTTATCAATTTATGAAGGTATACTTTAAATAGGAAATTGTGGCCGCAAGAAGAAATGGAATCCTGAAGCCATTGAATAAGCTGTCAAGCACGTTGAGCTTCAGAAGCGCCAGACACTACGTACCCTCGCCTTCCACTCCAAAGTTCCCAAGACGACTCTTGTCAGACATATCCAAAACGAAGCGCGACTCAAGAAAAGAACAAGCAACCTCAAGCCTCACCTCACTGAAGACAACAAGCTGTCAAGAATGAACTTTGCGTTATCCTTTGTCGGACAGAACCACTCAGTCGACAGCATGTATGACACAGTGCATGTTGATGAAAAGTGGTTCTATTTGACAAAGGTTAATGGTAAGTATTACGTCTACGACGATGAAGACCTACCAACCCGACATGTTCGAAGCAAGCGCCTTATGACCAAGGTCATGTTTTTAGCGGCCGTCGCACGACCAAGATATGATTACAAGCGTCGTGAAATGTTTGATGGAAAGCTTGGCATTTGGCCATTTGTACATCGTGTGCCAGCTCTGCGGTCGAGCGTCAACCGCCCTCGAGGTACAATCGTTACCCATCCCAAGCAAGTCAATGCTGCGTCCTACTTGGAAATGCTTCAACAAAACGTTGTTCCTGCGATCAAAGCCAAAATGCCTGCTGCAGCTCGTCGTCGTACTGTTTTTATTCAACGGGACAAGGCGGGACCACACTCGTCGAGCGTTGTGAAGGCAATTGCAGCCATGGAACAAGGTGATGGCTGGAATATCCAATTGAGAAATCAGCCTCCAAATAGCCCGGATTTCAACGTATTAGACTTAGGATTTTTTAATGCTATTCAGAGTTTACAGCATCAATCTACTCCGTCAAATATTGACGAGTTGATTGGTGCAGTGTTGCATGCTTTTGATGAGTTACCACATGAAACCCTTGGAAGGACTTTCGTTACCCTCCAGAAAGTACTCGAAATAAGCATTCGAACGGAAGGCTCAAATGGTTATAAGCTGCCTCATTTGAAGAAGGATGGCGCGATCGAAGACATTTCAACCTTTAACGTTGCCTGTGAAGAAAGCTCAATTGTTTTGGCCTTGGCGAAGCTGAACATGCGCCTTGAGGACGAATCGGCTTTGGAAGAACTCTTGGATTCCCCTGATGAAGTTGCTATCGCATCATGAATATCAAGTATAAATTTTCAGAGTTCAATACAAACTTCATATGAGTTCAAAAATTGAGGTTATACTTTATTCAAGTATAATATTTGGTGCTTTTATTTGGACCAAGCAAAAATAGTAAATGGTACGTTTATTTCGGACCGGAGGAGTATCGCCAAAGAAGCGTTATGGATGAAAGACGTACAGCTGTACATTATTATATTACTTCGAAGTAGTACAGTATTTCAATGTCCATAGACTCCACTCGTCTCTTTATCATGGTGGGCTCTTCTAATGATAAACCAATTGCTGTATTCATTACTTGGAAATGTAGCCGCACTTTCAAGGCACTCAACTTGAAATCGAGGTTGGATCCTTTGTCAATCTCAGCGTTGAATCATTTGCTTTGAAACCATCTGAACAGATTGGTCTGCACAACGTCGAGCCCATATCATCTCAAAAATCCCACCTCTGGTCGGCGCAATTTTCAGCGACCTTGTCGGCTTTGCCACAAGCCAAGAGCAACGGCAATGGCAACCATCTCGAGAAAGTTTATCAAGGCTTGACTATATAACGTGGCTGGCACAACATTGACAGACGTTCGAGGACCGACGGAATTATATCATTTTTTACCTGCATACTGTATTCCATATTTAACAAAAAGACGTGTGTGAGATGCATTTTCGACCTGACAGGCGACAAATATCAGTCAAAGCCCACGGTGGAACGTCCGAGGCGATCTCTCCTCTTGGGTGGTTTGGGGGATGATTTATAGATTCTCGAAGGATTGAAAGCGTCTTGAACGCCGCCAAGTCTCGTTAAATCACTGAATACATTACAGCACGCTTAATAGTCCACATAGTACGCTGAGGGGGGTCGAAGCGGGTCTTCGCAGTATACCCTTCGTTCCCATGCATCTTGGATGCGCTGTTTGATCTCCAGGAGGCGATAGAATGTCTCTTCATCGACGGAGATGCCGCCGCTGCCCATTCCTCGAGGATATACGATGTCGTGCGTGTCTTGTTTGATCGAGACGGTCTCTGCTTGTCGCGATGTGTTTGGCGTTTGGCTGTTCATGTTTCGTCGCTTCATGGCGTACTGCTTTTGGACTGAATTGGCTTTGCGGCGGTGGAATTCACAGAGCGAATGTAGTTTGCCATTCTTCCGCTGCGATCTCGGGTGTTTGCATTCCTTGTATGCATACCGACAACGGAGGTCCGTCGGCACTGCAATCGGCGGGGAAGACGACGAGACGGCATCTGTGAACGGCGCCGTCGTGGCAGTCATGGTCGAGAAAGCCATTTTTGCGAAATGATATCAATCGAAGCTCGAGAATATTCAGAGGCACTCGCCATGTGGCTGCGACAAGTGCGAGGGAAGATCGGACGGGAGAAACCGGCATACAAAGCGCAAGCTGTCGCCATGAGCTGCTGGAATGTGGTCAGAGATGCTACTAAGTGATAGTGGATGGAATAATCCGGAAAATGGATCGAATATCATGTTAGTCGGCTCTTGCACTGGATGTCGTGGGTCTTGTATACTGTACAATTTATGATATGCATGTTTGAAACCCCACAAGTTTAAGGGGAGATTTTTTTGCTGGCGGCGGTGCTATCACCATGGTTGGTAACTCTCTCACTTGGGAGTCTGTTCACGAGAGAGAGCCAAGCCAGAGGAGCTAGCTAGCTCCCGATAAAAGTCTGTGCGCGGCGGCGGTTGGGACATTGAGAGTGTCGTAATGACCGTTTTGATTACACCATGATGGAGTCGAGTAATAGAAGGCACCTGTCAAAGGCTGATCCTTTTATCGTAAGTTAGTTGAAGAAGACAAGATTTCATGCCGTGAAAAAATGTTGAAAGTCTCCACTCGTCCCGCCAAGATACTGAAAGATGCAAATTGCACTTTGGATGGGTTGTGGTTTTGTTGTGCCAAGAATGGAAAAAAAAGCACGCACACTATGCTTAATAGCTGGGATTTGGACTCAACTTGAAGTCGCTCTTTCTCTTTTTGCTGCGCCGTGACAAGGAGGACCAGTGCATATGTAACCAAGAAACCATTCGTTTCTATACGGGACGATCGGTTTGATATCTCACGAGAGAGTTTCACTGTTCGTCGTTGTTTTTCTTGGGGTTGGTAAATCCCGTGTTGCTTTGTGGATTTCTCACAGCAAGCTGGTTGTCAAAGGACACTCTTGTGAAAATTATGGTCAAGATTACTACGACGACGCTCTGGTAAATGGATGAGTTGGTATACATATCACATTCTTCACATTGGCGAAACCACGCGATGGAACCGTTCTTCCTCGCGAAGCTTCGAAAAAGTTCGAGAGAAGATGAAATAAACACCGATCGCAAGATCGTGCGAGCGATCCAACACACTCTCGGCTCCATACTATTCGGGAAAAACTAGCCTACTCGTAGAGACACAAGCTCATGATTGTAGATGAGTGATATCTGGGCATGATACTGCATTTTGAACCGCGCAATGGTCGCATATATGAAATGTGAAAAAAAAACAGTGGCCACGACCGCCTGAGGAACCATCTCATGCGGTCTATCGTTTGTTTTACTACCTCAGATTGATGGCTAAAGCAGGCTCTGTCTCGCGTGTCCGCCTTTTTTCAAAGGTGTCAAACGTGCAGGTCGTGAAATTCCAACCCCACGACCGCAAAGTCGTCTTTTGCGTTTCGACAAACGAACGACCATGTGGATTACTAAAACCAGCTGGCGAAACCGACAAATATCACATGCGACGATTGTCCAACCTCCACGCGATGCGCACAATGTCAGCCGAGTTTCATGCTGGATTCATTCCTGGTGTACGCTGGAATATGCCGTCGCCAGAGCTGGAAGGAATTTCCTGTCAATCGTCTCGAGGCTGCGCCATTCCTCCATCTCTGGAATCAATCCTGGATAAAAAAGGAATAGCCATTCCTGTCATAAAAAGTATTTTCTCCTTTAGAAGACGTTTGTTCGATATGAGTGAGGGGCTTTTGGAAGGAAAAGCTTGAATCCAGCCACTGTGGCTCTTGATGAAAAGGTGGTCGTTTCATATCCTGGATGCCCTTTTTAATCTTGACAGAAGACCGTTCACTCGTCGAATATGCGCGTCGGAGTGTGGCTATCCTGCCTCTTTGGCGTCGCGACAGCCAGAGTGTTCGTGGCGCTCGCACCGAAATCCAACGAGTACACGGATATTACGCCAGAGAACTTGCCAACATGTCCACAGTCAAAATGGGCATTGAAAGGTCAAACCTACGATTCCTTCACAGCCTGTTCAGCATCGCCCACGACAGTGCTGGCCGTCAATCCGTTCCGCTGTGCAAGTTACAGCGTCAATCCGAGTCAAGGTCTCTATGCATGCGACAAGTGCTATTTTGCGTGGAGCTACGCAAAAAATAGCCAAACCCAAATCGTTCCGTGGAGCACACCAGCCCAAGCGCAAAGTTTCAGGGCTCCAATCTCTGCTTTCTTTGTTCCACAGCGCCTCAGTCGTCGAAATGACTTGAAATCGTGCCTCATGGTCATGGACAGCAACTTGAGACAGCTTTGCGACTACATTGTTCGGGAAGACGCCAACCTGCCTCGCGGTTCGAAAGCAACATGTGTGAAGGGTTCAGTCTTCACTCCATTTGCCAACTTACTGGGCGATGCCGACCAGTGCCGTCAATATGAAATTTACCGCGGCAAAGTTGTCTGTCGAAAGTAGAGCTTCATTTTCACACGTAAGCGTTTAACACGAAGATACAAACCGACCTACATCTTGGAGTTTCTCGCTTGAATGTATTCGCTCAACGTCGCAAAGGATTCCAAGAGGAGCTTGCCGAATTCGTGGCAGTTGACGCGGCTGTCGTGCGGCTGGCCGGGTTCAACTTTGTTCGAGGTGATCAAGCAGCCGATAAAGTTGGTTTCAACGGCGTAACAAACCCCAATACCATGAGGCACCATGGGAGCAAATCCACCCCAGAGCCACTCGTAGCCCGAGACGTTGGACGTCGAGAGCACAAAATTGCCATTTCCACCAGACTTGACGTACGATGGATCAGAGAAGAGCTCAGGCAAAGGCTCCCCAGACAAAGTCGCTGCAATTTGGAGACCCAACAAATGGCGGTCAATGCCTACGAGCAATTTAGTGATGAAGAGTTGAAATGTTAATACCATGGCCTTGCAACGCAGCGGCAGCCAATTCTTGGTGTTTGGCAATAGCCTTGTCAAAGAGATCGTACGATGCTTGAGAAGGTTTCTTGGACGAGTACATTGCTTCCAGCCAAGCCTTGGTTTCACTTGAGCACGAGCGAATCGTTTCCGTGCGTCCATGCAGGAACCATCTACATCATTTAGTCATGTACAGTTCGTTGACGATGTGTTATACCTCGTGTGGGCGCTCTCATACGTAGGAAGCGCTCGCTTCCAGATGCCGTAGGCCGTGAATTGAATGGCCAGTTGGACAAACGAGTCAGGGGCGATGCGGAGGACAGACTTGCAAACATTTCGCCCTCCAGCTTTGTATCTAATGCAGCATTTCACCATGAGACTCAATAATTTTAGTGAGTTGCGCGTACCGAACAACCACTGCTTGGAATAAGTCAGCGCGCTTCTGAAGAACGCCTTTGGTTTCATTGATTGTTGCATGGACAGATGGTGGAAGTTGAAAAGGAAGAAGTGTCGGGGGTGGCAAAAACATATCTGACGTGCTTTCAATTGCCGTCTCCATACTGCCATTTCGGGTCAAATAGCGACGACCTAGCCTACAATACGTGCCCACGCTTACTTAATCAATATTCCTGATATCTTACCATTCGAAAACGACACGGTAGACGGTCGCATCGGCATTGCCGTGCTCCAAATTTGCACCAATGTTGCCATTTGCCCAGACGATATACTGCATGCTCTTGTCATACCATCGATTGTACGGTGCACCGGCTGCTGCCAACTGAAGCAACTCGGAATTTGTCGTCGGGCTCTCTTCGTCCAAGCAAACCACGAATAAACTTTCTTGGATCGATTGAAAACTGGCTGCATTTGCCTCGTACTACTCACATCTCTCAGATATTTTTTGCGGGGGGAACATTTACCAAAGCTTTGCGAGCTTCAGTCCAAACGTCGCGATGAGCGGCAGTCAACAAACCCACCTGCGACTAGAGTAGAGCGTCATTAGAAGAAAAATGCAGTGAAGGACGAACCACATCGGGGAAAATTGCAGCGTATTGTTTTATGTGATGCAATTGCCGCTCAAGATCGCCAATGCTCAGGAGACGGCCAGACGGATCAACAACGTCGAGAGAAAAGGCATATCCGCGGCACATGACAGTGACATGGCGGACATCTTTCTTTTCGTGGTATCGCTCATAATAATCAGCTGGGGAATGCGGGATACGGCATGAGCTGAATACACGCTTGTACATTTCCATGCACATGACGCGGCGACCCATCGTTTCCACAGGGATTTTCTCTGCCAACAAGAATGCATGGTACTCACTGTTGTATCGAATGATTTCCGCAGCACGGCGACATTGAGGAACGGGTTGCGTCAGCTCGCTAAAGGCCCCAAAGCCGGAAATCATATTGATATCAACATAAATTGGTGCTCGGTAAGACGTGTATCCCGCTGGAACAGAGATTAATAATCAAACGAATTGAAGTAGGGGGTCATACCATACTCCCACCAGTCTGCCAACTACAAGAAGATACGAGTTCAGTTGAAATTGGTCAAGAGCAATCATACCCAGTTCTTTTCTTCCTTGGCGCGTTGGGCCAGGATAGCTTGCAGTTTAGGTCCAGATCCACGCAGGAGTGCATCAGCCTTGGCTTTGGCTTGCTGCAATTCTTCCTACAGAACAAATGATGAGGACCGAGATGCATCTTCTCTCTCAAACCTTTGTCACAAACGGCTCAATCGACAAGATATACTTCTCAAGCGTGTCTTGCAACTCAGGCAAGGGCAAATGCGGCAAAGTGCTTTGGTGCTTGTACCTACAAGGCAGTAGTTCATTCCTCGTGTATTCGTCGCGCGCAAGCTTTGTCTTACGTTGCTTTGTTCTCCATCGGGAATATCCAAAAATGAACCAATCCGTGGCACCTTGAACAATACTTTGTTGACTCAACGTTCAAGTCTTGGCAAGTTCAGCATGACGCTTTCAGGATATGAAGGGACATCCTTCCTTTTCAGTTCATCCTTTTCCAGCGATTTATCGTCGCCGTCATATTATGGAGCAACGCATGCTCCTGGAGTTAAAGACTCTCGCGACGGTTCAGCGTCCAGATCGCATAATCCAACCGAGGGCTCACAAAACTTGAGAAAAGACGATTTATGGCTCCAACTTTGTAGAGAGGCCAAGGAGGTGGTGACACTGACAGGAATATTTCGAAGAGCATTAATCCATCGAAAGTACCTCGTTCCTGCGTCTCGTCAAGCTTTGTACCGCCAAAGTCTGTATGCGCGCGCATGGGCATTGGTAATTGTTGACATCCTCAGCTTCAAGGGGTTCAGGGTTTGCAGGGGTCTGATTTATCCGGATAATATCGATCCCAGCCAATTAGTTTATGATATTATCCGGATATTGTCTGATTGACTCAAACTTGGCTGAATCGATCAAACTTGTGAATCAATCACCAAATCGAACCAGCCAATCAGCGTCCAGAATTTATTTAAACACACACAAAACACACCAACACACACACACATTAATTCATGTACCTTCCGATTATACTTGAATTCACTATTGCTAGATTGATCACGCAAATTTCGTCGATTTTGATCAAAACTGCAAATTTGGATGAAAAAGACAATATTTCAAAAGATCGTGAACTGCTTTTCATGTTCATTCCGGAAAAATAGAATTCAAATTGCATTTTTTTAATTCTTGTAACCAAATGTGAGGTTTTGACCAAATCGATTTCCTAATACTGAACGTGTGTGTGTCCGTGTGTGTTTTGCGTGAGTCAGGAAGATGATCGATTTTGATTGGCTGAATAATTTGAATTTTTAATTTTAGCCAATCAGAGAAGCCCATTCGGTTCAGAATCGATTCGAAAATTCGGTCGATTCAAACGGTTCCTCACAATTTTGAATCAAAAGCACAATATTTTTAGTGCAATTTTTATCAATATTTGGAGCAAGACATGCACAGTTTGCCTATTTTTGATAAATGACTTTTAAATTTGTAGAGTAATAAAAATTGGTGACATCTTTTATCCGGATATCCCTTCAAGATATGCGCGAAGGAGACGATCCAGACGCATCGCGATGGAAGAGACAGCCTGCTTGCTCCATGGATTGGATCTGGTGCATCATCTTCTTATGCATTTCCATCAACGCGAATTTGAGCATCGTGACCTTCTGTGCCTGACTTAATTCAGGATGCTCTTCGTAGAGCGGCATGAGAACTTGAGTTCCAAGGCGTTCGAGAGTCTCAAGGCACGTTGCGGTCACGATCTCGTCGCTGATATCGACAAACGGTCCGTTCCACTGCATTTGTTCGTCCTACCACATGGTCGCTCGTTTAAGTTTTCGCTGATGGTGTACGTACGGATGAAGATGAGGAGGACGATGCATCCCAGTACATCTTTTTGCGTTCTTCTGCACGTCTCAGGCGATCGAGCTTCTTCTTCTCTTCGCGGATCATCTTGCGCCGTAGACTCAAGCTTTTGTCGCTGCGCATTTTGATTGCATTTTGCTCGATGCGATGGGCTTCGCAAAGCTTAAGCTGCTTGCCGTTCTTCCAAGCGCGTTTCTCACCACATTTCCCGCTTTTGTACATACACAACGCCTCTGACTGATGATGTGCGTCCTGCATGGCAAAATTGAAAATGGAAATCTCTTTCAGATCTGAAAGAAATCTGTAACCGCTTTCCCAAGCAGGAAGTGATAGGAGAACGAAACGAGATGGAGATGGAAATGAGCGTCTAGTTATAGACCATATACTTTGGTGTCGATGAAAACTTCTGATAGCCCTTGATAACTTTGTTGACCGACTCGAGGAAATCCTTCTCGCTGACCGACTTGCGGCGAGCACGAATGGCAAACATACCGGCTTCCGTGCAGACGCTGCGCAATTCAGCACCTAGAGAATCATATCAGTATGGAAGGGAAAGTTGAAAGAATTGTACCAGTTGTATTGGGACAGAGGCGGGCAATGAGCTCAAAGCGAATGTTGCGATCGCAACTCATGCTCTTGGCATGGATTTGAAGAATTTGCGTGCGGCCTTCAAGCTCTGGCACATTGAATTCGACCTTACGATCTAATCGTCCAGGACGCATCAATGCAGGATCCAACGTATCAGGTCGATTCGTCGCCATGAGTACCTACACAACGATTTCGTTTAGGCTGACAAGCCAGTAGAGGTTTGGGAATACCTTGATGTTACCACGTGGATCAAAACCATCCAATTCCGTCACAATTTGCAACATGGTACGTTGAACTTCATTGTCAGTACCTCCTTCTTCCTACAGCAAGAGTTAAAATGGCTCGTTGGGACATAAGAAAGACTTACACCAGAACTTCGAGCACCACCGATTGCATCGACTTCATCAAAGAAAACGATGCAGGCTTTCTTGGAACGTGCCATCGTAAAGAGTTCACGCACCATACGAGCACCTTCACCAACATATTTTTGAACCAATTCGCTGCCAATGACACGAATAAAGCAAGCATCCGTTCGGTTGGCCACCGCACGCGCAGACAATGTCTTGCCCGTACCAGGAGGACCGTAGAGCAATACACCCTTGGGAGGGTCAATACCAAGATTCACGAAGCGCTCAGGGTGCAACAATGGGAGTTCAACAACTTCGCGAAGCTTCTCAAGCGAATCTTTGCATCCACCAACGTCGTCGTAGGTAACATCGGGCTTGTCTTCGACCGTCATAAGCGAGACGGTGGGGTCGATCTTGGGCGGCAGTGGAATTTGAATTGCATACTTAGTTCGGTCGACACCAACACGCATCCCTTCTTCAATATCGGTAGGGGCGACCTTTTCCCCCAAACCGACAACAAATTTGGCAATTTGCTTGACGTTGATCATGTACTTGGCGTCGTCTTCGCCAGCATTGATGATTTTCGTGCATCGAGCGACTTGGAGCGGTTGTTCTTCCTGCATCATTTGCTTGTCGCTGACGAGATCCCATTGCGATGGAATCGATAGACCCGTGTCACTTTCTTTAATCCCGATCAAGTCATTCACGCTCTGTTGGACTTTCTTGATGTCGTCTTCGACTGATTTGATGCTGCGAGAGTAAGGACCCAAGCCGTACGTTTTCAAGAGCGCAATATCCCCTTCGTCTAGGACTTTAGTTGGGGCTTCGTTGAGCTCTTCCTCGTTGTCATAGTCATTGACGTTCTTGGTTTGGCATTCTCCTTTCGACATGGCTCTTCTCTTCTCGAACGATCTTCTTTGTCCCTGTGCCGCAGGTTTCTCGATCCGATTCCGACTGGCTAAAAAAGAATTTTCAGAAAAAAGAAAAAAAACTTTTGTAACGAATTCAGTGAACTCAAGGGGTTAAGGGTTTAACGGAAGTAGAACATCCAAGTTGCCTTTGACTCAACAAGAAAGTTGCCGCGATCACTGTGGTTTCAGCCATCACGCAGAGTTCCTTTGTTTGTCAAGCAATGTCATATTGCTAGTGGCCACTTGAACTAATCCATTGAGAGGTATTATGATTTGGACATGGCCAGAGAACAGTCAAGACAGCTTCATCTTTTCCCCATTACAGCTTGGAAGAGGATCGTTTTAGCAGCTCTTGGGGGTATCTGGTAGTCTCTTCAAACATGACTCATCTAAAACATTGATCACAACATTTTTAGGGATAAGGAACTCCAAGAATTCTAAAAGTGAGCTGACATGCGACAGCACGTGACACAACGAAGGGACGATCAACAAGTCTGGAATCCCTGCGTTGATAGCAGCATGTAAAGCAGAGGTATTGCAGCAGCTTGCATGGATATTAGGTGGAGTATGAAAGTGTTACTACTGTATTTCATACTGTCTTGCTCCCCTTTCAAGTGATAACCACTCTACGAAGTCACTTCGATTGCGTCTTCCGTGAGTGGCTGCCTATCTTCAAAGGCTCTGTTTGTGAAACCCCCTTTTCTCGCCTTTCACGGCGTTCATCATCGAGCATTTTCATGCCTTTGTTGTCGTGTTACTCCTCTGAAATTGGATTGTAAGCCAAAATAAGCCCTACTTTCCGTTACATAAAGTATACAAAAGTCAAGTCAAAATCCAGCAAATCAAACAGCAGAGCGGCTAGGGCAATCTGAACCAATAAGAACTACATATAGAGTTTCACAGTGAAAAAACATAATAGCTCAAAAGGTTACCCACAATTTTATTCTCAGTTTTAAAATCCGCATATACGTTTTTGTATACAGAGCCATCTCTTCATTTTCGTTTTGGGGTGCCACTCAAAAGATATTGCACCATGGCATCGACGTTGACAGAACGTGGAGAGGCCTCGGCCATGTCGCTCCCCTTTGCCGACGCGATGCTGGTCGGAAGCGGCGACTTTCAAAGCCACTTTGACGACGAAGGAGAAGATACGATGGACCTTGAAGACGACGACGACGAAGAGGACGATTCAGACGAGGTGGACAGAGATTCCACCGTCTCAGACAGACGCAAGCAGTGGACCAAGCTCGACGACGAGTGTATCTTGCATTTTGTCCAGCAGCACGGCACGAAAAGATGGTCCAAGATTGCCAAACTACTTCCTGGAAGAACGCCGAAGCAGTGCCGGACTCGGTATGTGTATGGTCTCCTGTTTTTACTCATCATTGTGGAAGGTGGTTAAACTTTTTAGACCCAACGATCGACAAGGCTCCATGGCGAGCAGACGAAACGGAGATTATCTTTGCCGCGCAAGCACGTGTGGGCAATCGTTGGGCTGAAATAGCCAAGCTCCTGCCAGGCAGGTAATGTTTTCCTCGCCATATCGAGCGGTCTTTTCTCATTGTCATGCTAGAACCGACAATGCAATTAAGAACCATTGGTATTCCACCTCTCGTCGAAGACAGCGACAAGCTGCGAAGCAACGTGATCAAACTTCTTCAAAGCGTGTGAAAGCCATCAAACCGATTCAAGTCAAGCAACAACAGGACGGCAAGAAGAAGTCTACGAATGCCGCTACGACGCCTCGCCGTCTCGTCCCAAATGATTTAGAAGCATGGCCAACATTGGGCTTGCAAAATCAGCCCTCAGCGTGGCAACAAAAGCAAGACAAAGACGACAAAGACAACGAAAGCGGCGTCAACGTTCCACCACTCGTGCTTAAACCCCGCGCGCTCCATAAACGTATCGATTTACTCAGACAAGAACAGCAGGACCAGCTCCAGCTTCAACGCTCCCGAAGCAATTCTGCCGATCTCTTTTTGGATTTTTTGTCTCATATGCAATCGTAATTATGTTCTAATTTGTTATTCTCGCTTCATCATAAGGCAATCGTTATGCTATCGAGATCATGCATCTCCGGGCTTTTGGCCAAACTTTTTGAAATCATTTGCATGCTTCCTTCTATTAGAGGAACTCCACGAATAATGCAAGGATAAGTTTGACTGCCATGGCAATGATCTTAAGCTTAATCTTTCGTCATTTTAGACTGTTCTAAAGATTTGACAAGATGGACAATGAGTTCGTTGGCTGGAGTTGGAACGCCGTACTCTTGGCCATATGTGACGACCATGTCGTTGATTGCATCGATTTCTGTTGCTCGACCTCGCCGCAAGTCTTGGCACATGGAACAAATATTCGTTCCCGTGGCTTTGGCAGCATCTATTGTGTATTCCAGAGCCGATTTGCCATGGAATTGCAATGGAATGCCTTGGGCAGCAGCAACCGCAGCAGCTTCGTCGACCAATGCTTGAATGACCATGTGATGACTTGGTCCAGCGACGACTTCTTGGTTTGGTACGTTGAGAATCGCCCCAAGGGGATTGATTCCAGCGTTCACGACGAGTTTGGTCCATAGCACCGATTGCAAATCGTTTGATGGCACTAACTGAGTTGGAATGCCTGCATTAGAGAGCAACGCTGTGAAATCGTTGAGAGTTTCTTGCACGGTATCGCTCAAGTGATCGGCATTTTGGACAATTGTCGGCCCATGACCGCCTTGGAGAACATGGCCAGGACCAACAGATGTGCCTCCCATGTAGGTCACACCATGGAGAACATTGTCAGTCTCCAAGATGTCTTTGAGCACTTTGACATTGCCAAGGCCTACCACAGCGATTCTTTTCACATGCGATTTGATAGAGCGTACCATTTTGAACGGAAATGACGAGCGAATCCTTGCCCATGGCTCTACCCGCCTATATGCACTGTCAAAATCATGGCAATTGCGTGTGAAATATATACCTTGAGACGTGCGGCGACTTCGTACGTTTGATTGGACTTCACAGTGACGAGTAAGACGTCTAGTGGGCGGTCAAAGTCGACGCAAAAGGCCTGGGCATTTGGTGGAGCATTGGTGGGTACATTCACGAGTGTCTTGCGGGGATGGGCATTGTCGTAGATGACCACAGATGTCAGACTGGCGAGGTGGCTTTCCTTGACCACAGCATAGATGTGGCTCTGCTTATCCTTGAGAGCGCGGTTGAGAGGATTCACGAAATGCAGCAACCTCGTGAAGAAGAGAGAGCCGATGGCGCCGAGGCCGACGACGCCGACTTTCATATTTCGAGAATCTCGAGTCGTTTCTCATTGGTCGCCTCAATAGACATACATTTAGGGGTTCAGGGGTTCAAGGGGTTTAGGGGTTGAGGGGGTAGAATAAAAGAAATCTTCCAACCTAGATGGGAAGTCGTTCTCTGCTCTGGTGACAGAAGACAAGCGAGATTGCCAATCTCACGGCAATAGAGAGACTGAGTTCTCCCTCGTGCGTAGCCTCAGGAGATATGCGAGTGCGCTGGTTCGAAAGAGGGTTCAGTCCATGCAATCTTATGGAAATTACACGCATTTACACATCATCGTCGGTTTGCAGCGTGAATTCACTGTCGGCGGTGACAGCTACGAGGAATCGGCCGCTGTGATTTGGCTCCCACGTCGCAGGCATGATCACATACGACTCATTAAAGACGGGCGGCAATGTCAAGCTGGCGGCAATGTGGTGGAGAGGAACAAAATCTGTTTCTGTCCACGTTTTCCCATCCACCACCACGGTCGAGGACTCTCGGTTGAGTTTCGTGCCTTGAAAGAGGTAGAATCCCATCATGGAACCGACCTAGATCCATTCCGTCATGGCTTGATCGAGCGTTGGAAGCGTACCGAGTCTTTTTTGCATTTACTTCGCCATTCGTACTCGGATCGGTACAAATCGATCTTGACTTCGGCAGCACGAACGCTCTTGAGCGTCAAGTAGACCTTTGGGTTCTTCTTCCAGTCGGGACAGAGATGGGATCCACCCGCCGTGCCTTTCTTGTCGCTCCATTCGCCAGCAATCGTCTGCGCCAGACCGTTTGGCAGCTCTTCCAGCGTCAAGGAAGCGTCGCTATGGACTTCTAGCTCGTACGCGCCGTCAATTCGACCTTCCCCGAGTGATGGAACGACCAAGAGGCCTATCGTAGCAGCTAGAAACTCCCATCTCTCGAGGAAATGTACCTCGGTCGAGCCATTCGGGAGCGATTTTCTGCAGCATGACGCTCGCAACTTGGGGGTTGGCGTAGTCCGACAGGCAGCAGTACTCGTCTGCTTTCACGAGGAGTTTCCGCGACGGCAGGGCTTTGTTTCCGCCTCCTTCTTTCGCTTTGTGCTTGGTCTCCCCGAGGAAATTGGCCTTCTCGGATGGTTTCTTCTTCACCACAGGGCTAGCGTCGACTTGGACGTCCGGGCGGACGATCGTGAGGCCAATACACTGCGCGTTGCTGTCTTTCTGGTGGTCCCGACGGCCTTTTGCCGTCGCTTTGTAGCCCGTGCGCTTGAGCACCAGCTTCATATCGACCGGTTTGCCGCTGTCGTCCATGGAGCGCAGGAGATACTGTGGATTCTGGCACCAGTGGAGGTTCTCGGCGGCTGCTAGACTATGACAGAGCGGTCCGCCGGCATTTGTCGCTGAGCCTTCTTCGCTGACTCGCCATTTCCCTTGGAGGAGCACCGTGTTCAATGGACGCAACGCATCGATCTGCACTGGTTTCGGGCTGAACACGCGCAGGAAAAACTCCATCTCAACGCCAACGTGGTCCGTATATGGAACTACAACAACTTGTCCATCTTTCCAGCCTTTTTGCGATCGTTTTACCAAGGATATAGGCTTCATTTGGCTCGAGGATAATGTTTCCTTTGGACACTTCTCGCTCGGGGTGGTGTGTTTTGTCCGTGCCGTTGGCTTGCTGCTGCTGCTGCGGCAAGCTGTGAGCTTCCGCGACGACGGCGTCCTGGTCGAATTCCCACACTTTCGAGGCATGCAAGCTGCGCTTCTTGACTTGAAGCAGGACGAAATTGATGCCAAAGTTGTCGCCGCCAAAGACTCGAAAGTCCCGCTGGAGGAGCGAAATCACCACCGACGTCTTCTCCGTCACCACGAGACGGTACTGCGGATTCAAAAACCACGCTGGCTCGGATTCTGGGGCGATGAACCACTTGCGCGTCGTTGTGGGGGGCGCGGGAGGGCTAGCCTACGCTCCAAAGCTTGGTAGAACGCTAGGCAAGACGGGGGAAAGGTACCTCTGGGTGCTGCTTGAGCGGTGGCCCTGCAGCAGCTTGACCGACCCATTCCCCGCGGACGCAGTATTGATTGAACGTCTGGGGGAAATTGCGCACGATGTAAATCCTACGACGAGCGAACGCTGAAGATTATTCGACCAGAAGTCAGCTTCCAACTCATTAAAGACTTGGACAAAGTCTTCCCAGATCATCCAAAACGTGCCGTCGATCTTGGTTCGATTGAATTCACAGAGGGGATCCGAGCGCAGAGCCGCCTCGACTTGGAGATTGTCTTCCCATTTACTACCGCAGCAGCCACGATAAGCCTCGAAAGCAGCGGGGAAAAGACCTGTCGTCGTTGCTCCAGTCGCCCTTCCAAAGTCCTTTCTGCCACACGTTCTTGAGCTTGACAAACTTGAGCGGCCCGAGCTCTTTGACGTGTTGGATAATGTACAAATGGTTCTTGAGAATGCCAGAGCCTAGAAAGAAGAGCGTGGGCTCTCTGGAGGCCTGTTCAAGGCCGTGGAAAGCGTACCAGTGACTTCGTTGTACGACATGGACGCCATCTTGAGCTGGCACGTGATGACGCTTTTGTAGTGGACATGTTTGACGAGTTTGTACCACAATTGACCGGTTTCAATGAGTTTGTGCGACTCGTCGAGCATCATGTTGATCATCTTGACGCTTCCACCCGTGCAATCGACGAAAGCTTCGAGAATGCTGCCGTTGTGGAGCACTTCGTAGTTGCCTCGATGAAATCTCTCAAGCTTTGTCCGCCGTTTAGAAGGTCTTACCGTGGAATTTCGCGTACGCTTTCATGAGCAACGGCACAAACACTTCGCTCTTGTTGACGCTGCTGCCGTAGAGCCAATGGCCAGGACGAGCGACACCTTTCGTTCCTGGCTCGTTCACGTCTTCGAGCTGCTGAGAGTACGGCAGCCTCGTGTCAGCGACGACTTCGAGCCACTGACAGTCTTTATAGAACTGGCAGGTGTAGATCCCATAAGTTTTGAAGTCGTGCATGGGCGAGACGAAGAGATTCTCAATCAAATTGTCAGGATGCAGAGCCAACGCTGCAAAGACGCCCAAAAGCCACGTGTCATTGAGTCCTACACCACGAGTGGAGTCGATTTGGCAATGAAATCGGCTCGTACCAGTGCCTTCACGGAGAGTGCCACAGCCAAAAGTGCATTTAAAGTAGTCTGGATCGGCTGTCACTTGGCCAGGACGGTACCAGTGGATTTCACCATCGTCGACAGCCCGCTTGGCCGACGTGGCGTATTCTGGGAGCTTCTCCGGGTCCTGGTAGAGCGAAATGGCTTTGGCGGCAAAGTCAGGGTCCTCGTACATCGGAGGAACTTCTCCACACTCGCTAAGCATGGCGATCACATTCCGTTCGAGCGTAATTCCCGCGCCTTCGAACTGCATCCTCGCGATATGTTTCACGACTTTCCACTTTGTAACCGATAAGTTGTAATCGATTTCAGCCGTTACAAAAGTGACATATTTGGTCAAAATGTTTCCTCGACATTCAAAGAAAGCTAACAAAATGACGGCCGCGGATTAAAACCATTACTCTACATACAATATACTACAGCAAGACGACAAGCATGTCCATGCAGATCTACAACTGCCCATGGCCATTTTGAAGATTTTAGAGTAAAAGCTCAGGCTAATGGCAGTTGAATGAAAAATAACGTTAGACATGAATTCCAGCAGACTTCTAACATTGCGTATACCAGCAAGTTTGAAAGCGTAAACAGTGCAGCGCAAGCGGAGTTGCGAGGGCTCCAAGGGTTTGAGGGAATGACCATGGGAATGCAGCAACTTGAGGCGCATACAATGCTCCTGTGGCCCAAATGACCAAGGCAAATGCGTGACTGATGTTGAGCCGTTAGAGGTTTTGCTCAAGAATGGATAAAAGCCCTGTCCAAGAGCACTTTAATGCCCCTCGCAGGTTGATCTCCTTGAGATTTCAGCCTGCAATTAGCGACGACTTGGATAAAGTTAGATTCCGCTTGTCATTTTCACCATGTTTACCATAACTAATACCTTCAATAATAGATAATTTGTATATTATTCATTATTGAAGAGTTTGCTCATGAAGCATCAACCCAGCTTACTTTTTAAGACATAACAGTCATGACCTCAGTTGACAGTTCACCAGAGAAGTGGTGTTGACAGCAATACTAACTCGAGTTTCCAATTGGTATTAAGAACGATATCCACTTGCAGGGGCTATGTTTCTCAATGCCAACTGAGAGTCAACGGTGATTATTCACACCGTAAAGTCGCCGAACGCCAAACCCACCCTTGCAACGGCATCAGTAAGCTGAAAACTCGTGCCAAGATGGCGCTCAATTGTGCATTTGAAGCGAGCTTGATGCCTTGTGTCACTGAAAAACTGTCAAACTTAATACATTACTGTAAACAGCATGGACTCTATCAGGCCTGTTCAAGACTAACGTAAGGCGCCAATTAATGGACCACAGAAAATCGAAGCTAGATTTCTTGTCAATTATTTTGCCTTCAAAGGACCCCCTGAAGACGCGAAGACAAACCATGGAATCCACAGACTTTCGGTCATCCTGTGAGCCATATTGCAATCCATAACGGCAAGCAATAATACCTGAAAAACACGACGCTAAAATCAAAATGGACAATAACACTGCGCCAATTAATGGACCACAATTTTTTACTTTGTTTTTGTATAGATTAACTTCGAAATAATCGAACATAACCGGTATTTCATCAAATTGGAGATTTTGATTGGCCTTTGAATAGTCCGTTAATTGACGCATGGTCCATTAATTGACGCTTTACGTTATGACGTCATTTTAAAATCTTGGAACCACTTGGATCTGAGTGTGCTCGTCAATCAGAGCATCAATGATTGACAACGTTACAGTCATCGAGCCCTCTCTCCTCCGCCCATTTTAGCGCAGGTGCCTTTGAAAGTTCGCCACAAAGTCGCCGGCCGTGACAAAATCGTCGCCATGTTGTCATCCTCTCGTCCTCTCTTTGTCATTGAAATGGCGATCAGACACGCCTCCAACTATTCGAGTTCTACTGCATCCATCATGACCACGTCGAATATTCCCCAAGTTGCAATTACTCGACGGGAATTGTCGCCCCCCAGACAATTTGACCACCCGCCCCCGACAAGATCTTCTTTTGTAGTTTGGCGGTAGAATCTTTACAAAAACAGGCCGGCCCGTCCATCCTTGGAAGCAAGGCATAAAAGGCAAAAGTCGTATCTGTCCAGTGTCGATCTGAGCATTTCGTAACATTTGTTCTGTCCGTCGGCGTTGTCCGCCTCTTGTGCCCAAGAGGGACAAAATATTGCAAAAATGGAAATCTAAAAAAAGACTATTATAAAAATAAAACAAATCCTTAAAATGAAAACAATAATATTGCTATTTTTGTAAACAATTGGAGATTTTTATTCCCACAATATTGACGAAAACAGCGTTCCCAGTTTGAAGTTGGGAATCTCAGATCCGTTCTTGTGGGTGCACAATGCAACGGATGGCGGACAATCTGAATAAACGATTTGCTTGACATACATCGAGGGCACAACATACAAGGAACTACTGATGGAACACTGGCTGGGGAGGATATTGGCCAAAGGACCGGCCGTATGACGCGGGCTCTTCGTAGTATTCGTGGTAACGTCCGTCGAATTCGGGGCCAGTGGTCATGTGGTGGGGCACGACGTGCGATTGTCGTGGTGTGAGAGGCTTGTGGTCGTAGTGGACCGACACGTTTGAGTCAACATACGGTGATGTTGAATAAGAAGTCGGCGATGGGTACGAAGGTGCAGGGTAGCTGGGTTCGCGGGCGTATTGGAGTCGGAAGGGTGCATCGTCCTTGCGGAGATTTGTGGAGGGCAAAGTTGGCGACGAACTTCGTCCGACCGACGGGAATTTGCTGTATCGGTCGTCGTACAAGCTTGTCGAATGTGGGACTTGATCGTAGAAATCATTGCGCAAGCCACCATGGGTGTAGCTTTGGTTGTACATGGCGTCGTGGGATTCCCACACGGGTTTGTACTTGAGATCGGCATTGAGTTGCGGCATGCGATTTTCTTCTTCTTTCCAAAGATGCAAGTCTCCATGAATCGGCGGCATGGCTTTCGCGTGATGCTGCATCGCCTTCTTCGATTCGAGCAATCGGAGCTTTTCCGTGCGTCGTTTCGCGTCGAGTTTCTTCTGATGCGCACATGCCTTCGTCCGGTGGTATTCACACAGCGTGTGCATCGTGCCGTTCTTCTTGGTCGCGCGTGGAAGCTTGCATTTGCCGTGGCTGTATCGACAAGTCTGCAGTTCCGTCATGGAAAGTTTCGCGACGAAAGTCAAATTCGAAAATGACGGCCGCTCGCAATCTGAGTGGAGAGATACTCTCCGAGCCAATCAAATGGCTCGACTTTGCAGATTTTCGCTCTGATCAAATGGAGGTTCAACCATACTTTAGCATCCTCCACTGCAAACTCAGTCAATTCTGTACCATCCACTACAATATCCGAATTTGAATCCTAATTAGGTCATTTTTAGCTGCAAATTGATGGATGTTCAGTTTTAATAAGGAAAGAGCGACTGCTTCGAATTACTTCAAGCTCTTTGAAGACTGGTTCCATTCAAAAGCACGACATGAACATTGGCGAAAGTGGATCTGTGCTGAAAAAACGACCACGGAGACATCAAACCCGCTGTTATCTCGCGAGATAGTGAATATGAATGAGGACAGAGAGAGAGGATACAGAATCGATTTGATTCATCCTTCTCAGAACGTTGTTATATGTCTGAGGGAATCAAATTCTTAAATTCTCGATCAAGAAACCGACTGTTTCAGTCTTGGGAGGGATTTTTCACGGCTACCCAAGTATGGGATACCGTGAAAATTTCATATTGTATGGTAAATTGTTGAAATTGGTGAGATGTCAACCGTCCTTCAGGTGTATTCTATCCCGTCTGGAATATCCAAAGAGAGTCTGAACGACAATTCTGATGCCACGGGGGGTGGATTCGTCATGGAGAGCCGAGTTCGTGAAAGATTGAAGCACGAGGACGGCCACGCTGCGCATTAATATCAGCCGGACGATAGCGTAGTTGGCCAAGACATCGATTGAAATCGTCAAATTGAAGAGGAAGATGGCGATCGAGCGATGGACGATCGCGATGCTTTGACCAAGTTGGCTCGGCTCGGAACCATCTGCTCGATGTGTAAAATTGGGTCGTCTGCCTCTCGATCAGATCCAATTTGATGTATGTTATTGTTCTTTTTCGCGATGGAAGGCTGCTGAGTCGGACGATTCGTATACAATAGCTTGGAAAATCAGAGCCGATTTGGTTCTTTTTTTGCCTCAGACTTGTCGACGTGCGACCTTGAAAAGTGTCGAAACGACTTGAGCTGGTTTCTGGACAAAGTCGCTCGAGATCGTCTTGAATAACCGACTTCTCAGACAGAGGTGTGGGTCACAGCGAGGCCGTGGTCGTTGCGCATTGAGAGAGAGAGAGAGCTGCGATTGAAAACTTCCACGCTGTTCCAAGGAGTCTGTCTTTACGATTTATATTCACCCCAACAACGAGAGCGGTATAGATTGTCAAGAAAGACGTGGAAAGTTGCAAGAACAGGTTTCTCGGCGCAGATGGATAGCACGTTAGCAAGCAGATGGGGTTGTCAATCGACGGCCACGCCCATGGCCTGCAGTTTACGTACTTCAATCTGTCCAGTGGACACAAAATTTGGATTCATGCTCCCAACTCTCACAACCCCTGACAGAACCCTTGACAGTCACACCAGCGTTGTATCATGCTCTCTCTCACAAGAACTCTGAGAGCCTGATGTGATCATAGATCAAGAGGGACACACACTGCTAGGCGTCTTGCTCTCCCACGTTTATCATATTCAAACTACCTTGTGCTTACGCCACGCTAGGCGAAGTGTCTTCTCGTCGGCATGTAACGCCAGCTCAGTGGTAGCATGGCTGTTCCCCCTCATCCCCATACTGTACAGTACACCCCTTTATGAATA
Source organism: Aphanomyces euteiches (assembly GCA_021527685.1). Lineage (NCBI taxonomy): Eukaryota > Oomycota > Saprolegniomycetes > Saprolegniales > Verrucalvaceae > Aphanomyces > Aphanomyces euteiches. The sequence continues at coordinate 1,898,205 of JAJGMV010000373.1, forward strand.
CCGTATGTAGAAGCATTTACGCGCTTATTCAGCATCTTAAAGAGTGCTGCTTTGATCGATGTTGATGGCATCGAATGCGATATCGGACGGTCGTATACAGTACCGCGCATCCATGCTGAGATTGCTTTGGACTCTATTCTTAATCCGATGTTGTCATATTATGACAACATCGGAGAGTGACATATTATGTCGCTCTTGTTGCAATAGGAGATCAAGTAAGTCACTCTCTCTGTGCTGGCTGGTGGTGGCAGAAAGTGAGATCCCACGAGTGGAGGATGTTGCATAGATGGGAGCGGTTGCCCCCTTCTTCATGCACAGCTCCGAGCCTTTCAGTGTTCCATATTAGTGAGAACAACTCATATTTGCGATAGAAAATGGACAATATTGCAGTAGTAAACTGGAGCGTCCGTGTGCTCCAATTCGATGGCGCAATGGGTTACTCGTGCAAATTGTTGACATGCGCCCATCTTGTGTGCGCCCGAATGGACATTTGTATTCTTCCGTCAAGGCCGTCAAACGTATGCACACTGCAAACCCATTCGTTCGAGTGCAGCTAGGATTGTGGTGGAGTTTCACGATTGGCATGATCACGCATTAATTTATGATTATTCGCGTCTATCTGCTGTTGAACCCATTACAATAATCATATGAATCGCATCTCCCACGAGAGCTATGTCGTCTCGGGGAAGGGGAAATAAATCTCACGATCCTCTACCCTGGTACTTAAATAAGGAAATATTTACCGTAAAGATTCTCTGGGTTTGCTCATGCCAACTGAAACTGCGCCGCCAAGCAGCTCTTGAGCCTGGAACGTCCTTCGCCACGACAGAGCAGCATGTACGTCTACCCTGTTCAACTGCATCGCACTCTTGTTTAGGCTCCAAGGCACACAAAAGCAACATATGTTGCTTATTTAAGTACCGGGGTGGTTGGTGCTTTTATCCATTTCGACGTGACGACCCACCAAACAATCGACAAGGGACTTGGAGCTTGCAATGGCGATTTAGATGACGACGGTAGCTGAAGGCAATGATAGCCCCCCCTGAATATAGTTGCTGTAGCCCATAGCGTTGATGAAGCCTCACATGTCCTGTGCAAACTGAGATTATAAGAACACTCGAGACTTAACATTTCTCGAATCATTTCTGGAGATTACTCCAGGTGACTGCAGTTATGCCTTATCTCCCATGTTGTAACTGCACTTTAGCACGTTTGGTAAATCTTGTGCCATGACAGGAAGGAGAAGTGGGCCAACGATAATCTTGAGGTAAGAACCGACAAGAACCCAGATAATACGTCCACTTCTGTGGATATTCCGCCTGCAGTGCTGATTGCTCAACTCATTGTACAACCACAATTGTCTCTGAAGGATCTTCCTTGGTTCAATTGACGTCCGAGTAGACAATTTCCTTCACGGGTTGAGTGAGGACGGGGACAGGAATCACGACTACAAGCGAAAATCCGCTGTAGAGCTAGAATGTAGCTGCACTCCACCTTGACGGCTTGCTTGAATTCTAGGCGACTTTCGAGTATGTAGCAAAAAATTAGACTTGTCACGTAGGAGAGTCGAGTCTGGGTTCGATGGGAACGCTCTTCCCTTGTTGAAGCGAGGAAATTCTTCTTCGATAAGTCAATCACCGAGTGTTTCTTGTCGACCATGCTCACCCCCAGCCGCTGACAGACCACCCGATTCTTCAAGCATTGCTTGTTCGCGCGCAAAATGATTTTTGTGTGAGATTGCAACTCTTTTCCGGATAAATCGAATACGCTAACCGGATGTTAGCCAGAGTTGTGTCGTTGGTACGAAAGTGAAATAGCAGCAGTAATCTGAATCAGATTAGAATTATCCCGAGTACTTTTCGATTATTCTCCACTTTACTGATAACATATCAATTTTGCAGGCAAGGTGTCAACCATGAAAGATGCGTTTCTTTCTACAGTCGATAAATGGGCTCGCGGTTGTTCATTAAACGATCAAAAATATTTCTTGCTCTTCCACCTCCTGCCCCGTTTTCAACACATTCATGCTTGAATGCTTGTTATTAATAGTAGGAGGCTGTATGTGTATTCAACACTGTCTTCCAGGCCATTTGGGAATCAGTTAAGATGATTCAGAGACAAATAACTCAAGCAATCAAATATTGAATTTTAGTCAACCTCAAGATTTGGTTCCCTCAACTGGGAATGCTTAATTTACTATTCTATGGAATAAAGGCCAGCAAACGAGTCGGTCCTTTTATTCCTTAAACGACTTGATCTTATGCCATCGACGTGATCTTATGCCATAAGCTTTTAGCCGTTTCAATCGTTTTGTGTACGAGGTTAACGTCACTGTGGCAATTTTGGGATTGACCAGGAAGATCGCGTGTCTTCTGGAAAATGTCCGGAATGTTGATCGTATCCGGATACGAAAGTACAACCGCTACAAAAGAATTCTTCTCCACGGACGCACTATGTTTGATGGAACGATCGGTCGGCGGCCGCGCGTAAGCATGAGCGGCAAAAGACCCTCATCGAATGACTTATCCAAGAAGGATTTCCTCGCTTCAGCAAGGGAAGAACGTGCCCAACGAGCCCAGACTCGACTCTTTCACGTGACGAGCCAAAAGCTCCAAGCATGGTACCGAGGATGCCGAGCGAGACGGGACAGCCGCAGAGAATTTCAACAAGCTGTGAAGGCCAAGTGCAGCGATATCCTAGCTCTGCAGCGGATTCTGCCCACGTTTGTCGTTCCAGTTCCCGTTCTGACGCGGCTCGTCCAGGAAATTATCTACTCGGACTCCAACTGGACCAAAGAGGATCCTTCAGTGCCGATTGCGGTTGTGCAATTTGTCGAGCAATCGCAGCATCTACTACAGACTGATTGGGTGGAATTTCCAGAGCACAAGAAAGAGTGGGCGTATCGTCTGGCATCGCTCTCAGTGCTGACCACTCGATTATCCCCGATCCACTTGAAACTTCTCCTTCCTTTCATGGCACAAAATTTGCCAAATGCTCTTTTGCTTTGGGCGAAGCGGTCTACTTCGAATATTTTCGATGCATTGATTGTCTCGTGGCAAACGGATGTTGCACGTACGTCTTTTTCAATTTCCTTGATCTATTTCGCAATTATAGTCTATCAAGTCTTGTCGCCATTGGTGTGGTCCCTTGTCGAAACCTTTTCTCTACATACAGCGTTTGCTCAGACTCTTCTCTCCGTTCCTCTCGGCGCAAGAGAGTCTCAGCTGGTAAAGCAGTAGTCCATTTGGCTAATCTTATCCCTTGCTAGAAATCCTGGTTGGATCTTGTATGGTCGCACATTCCTCCGAACACGTCGTGGATTTCGACTGAGTGGCAACACGCAATTGTTCTCGGCAATATTCTGGAGCTTTTGGTAAGATACCGTGCTTTCATCGTTATAAATTGTGACTCTAGGCCAGTAACGCAAGCTCTGAGCATCATGTCCATCTTGTGGTCATGTACACGACGGAGCGCATGCTTCAATTTGCATTTACAGACGCCTCCACGATTGCAGAGTCTGTAGATCCAATAGTTTGCGGTTCTGTGCAAGCGCAGCTTCATTTGTTTGCCTCTCATCCAATCATTCTCAAGCTTTTTACGCCATCGCAGCAACTTCACCAAGTCGCTGAGCGATACGCCTGGTTATGTTTGCTTTTACTGCCTTTTTCTGATTCCAATGCATTCATGTCGACGATCTTCTTTTCGATTTCCAACGGCGGTGTGATTCTCTCCCTGCTTTTTGACCTCTTGCCTCGCCAATCCAGTCGTTTTTCGCCGACTTGGTTACTCTTCAGTGCTTCGTATAGCCATTATCTCCACACAGCCGACGACCAAAGCCTCCAATCTCATTTCCCCCACCTAGAAGCCCTCGTCTCCCTTTTGAATCAGTCTCTCTATACACTGTGCTGGCTGGATACACCATCGTACTCACCAGCTTTTGAAGCACAGCTAAAACAAATGATTTCCCTGTACAACCAGCTATACTGGCGTCATTCCCGTGTGGCCTTTTGCCCAAAGAATGCCTGGCTATGGCCTTCAATTGCCATCCAACCGGATATTATGCAACAGCTTGATCCTGATGATCCGTTGGGCATCAAGGTCTTTTTTGAACTCAATTCTCGAGTCAAGCTCCAGTGTATTTTAACAACTTTCCCTCAAGTCATTCCGTTTGATTCCCGCGTTACTCTATTCCATTCGTTTTTGCGGGCCGACAAGCAGAACGTTCCCTCGCGTCATGTCTTTGGCTCTCTTATCCCCATGCGAATTCAACGTGACCGAATTGTTCAAGATAGTTTTATTGGTTTTCAATTCAACGCAGCAGCGTTGAAAGGTCGAATGCAGATCACATTTATCAATGAACAAGGACTGGATGAAGCTGGTGTCGACGGCGGTGGTATGTTCAAAGAATACATGGACACCTTGACGAAGACAGCGTTTTCCACCGAGGTAATTACCACATACTTGTGATAAAATTTCTATTTTGTGCCATAGTTTCCCTGTTTTTTAGCAACTGAAGAGGGCTTATTGTATCCAAATCCACAAGCTCATTTAATTTCTGGTAAGTAACACAATCCTGGAAAGCGCGATGGCAAAAAACAAATAGACGATGCCCAAGAACACTTTCGTTTCCTGGGCCGGGTGTTAGCCAAAGCCTTGTACGAAGAAATCCTTATTGAGCCGCAATTTGCATTGTTTTTTCTCCAAAAAATGCTTGGGCAATCCAACACACTGGATGATTTACAATCTTTGGATGCCCAATTGTATCGGAACATTATTGGGCTCAAACAACATCCTGACGTCGCCTCGTTCGGACTTACGTTCAGCATCGCTTCTGAACCCAGTATGCAGCAATTTAGGCAGATGGTTTTCTTACTTGTGTTCATTAGACATTGTTCAAGATTTGGTACCAGGGGGACAATCAATTGCCATCACCAATGAAAATGTGATTCGATACTGTCATCTCTTTGCCCATTATAAGCTCAATGTCCAAATTGCTGCAGCAACGCGAGCATTCCTCGAAGGGTTTCACGATCTTATCCCAACGGAGTGGCTCCACCTATTTAGTCCGGTGAGTTCCAGTTTTTTTCTTTGAAAAAATGAGCTTTGAGTAGACGGAATTGCAAATGCTGATTGGTGGCTCGACTTATGATGTCAATATCGCTGACTGGAAAGCTAACACAAATTACGCTGGAGGTTACCATCCTTCGCAACCAATAATTCATTGGTTTTGGGAAATTGTCGAAGAGATGACATCAGAACAACGAGGCGATTTACTTCGTTTCATCACGAGGTAACATTCGAAATATTGGGATTGACAGCTGACAAAATTGGCGGTAGTTGTTCTCGACAACCCTTGTTAGGTTTCAAGCAGTTGAATCCCTTAATTTGTATCCAGCAAGTCCGAATTCATGATGATGATCGACTTCCGTCCAGGTTTGGACAATTTGAAACTATGAGCTGATATTTGATTCCTTAGTGCGACGTGTATGAATATCTTAAAGCTCCCAACGTACACGAGCAAAGAAATTATGCGGGGGAAACTCCTCTATGCGATACAAGCCAAGGCTGGATTTGAGTTGTCTTAATGAGATGAAATAGAAGCAAGATTGAATTGCAAAGTGTCGAGATGCGACCTCCGCCTCTGCAGGGTCGGTTGGCCATTCAAAGATTTTGGAGCACTTGTCTGTTACGCTTGAATGACATGTCTTGAAAATTCTGCTAGCCAGTCCTGTACCTTTCAAAAGAGCAGATGAAACCTCTTTCAGAGTGCGTTCTTCGCCACAGAAGGTGGTCATAATGCAAGGGCAACAACAACGTTAGACACCAAAAACCTAGAGCTTTCAAAAACGTCGAGCTGTACAATTATCCAATATTGCCGACAAGGTATAAACCTATTCTGCGTTTGGGATGCAAATTTGTATAGTATAGTATCATGATACAATCTACCACAAACTTTATGTGGAGATTCGCCGGGTGACACTTCACTCATGTATAGAAGGTAGATCATTTCGGCATTATTCATCTCAACTTCTAGCGAAATGCAAGTGAAGAATCTTCCTTCGGCTGGCGAAAATGGAACAAGCTTTATATGGACGAATGAGTTTCAAAATGCCGAGGAAGTCCAAGTCGATCATGACAGCGGCAGATTAGGATCAATACATTTACATACAAGACCAATTGTGCCATTCGATTCAGTCTGATGAACAATATAATCATCCTCTCGAGTCGAGTCTCATTATTTCACTTCCTCGCCGCTGTCTATGCCTCAATTCATTCAATACTACAGACAACAACACCTTGCAGTGGAGTTTCTCCTTAAGACAGCAAGAAAGAGCCCCTGCGAATATCCAAATTTGGCCATTTGCGAGTGCCTCAGTCGTTCAAAGTTCCAGTGGAAGCAGGCTGGCCTGAAGAAACCCCCGGGATCAAACTGGGCTATGTCGCCACGACTCTACGACGCAACTGTGGATCCATGTCGACCTTGCGAGCAATGAAACGCGAACAGCTTGGCTTTATTTGAGACTCCTTGACCTATTTAATTCACAATTTCTTCTTTATTCTTTTCTTGACATCGACCATGGATGCTGAACGACCAAATGGCTGTCGACCCGATTCACAACGGGTTCGTTTTCTAATCAACTTGAAACATCATGACCAAGTGCACGTCAATCTTCCACCGTGTATATTTTTGAATCAAAATTCATACCTCAAATCAAACATGTAGGGATGATCTAAGACCTGGGTGCCACATAACTTGTGCGTCCATCTCTTGTGTCACACAAGAGATAGACGCTCTGCAATCTTCGAATCAGCAGGTTGTGCGCGACATTCCATAGACTTCGGCCGTGTGTTCGCATACACAATGCCGAGTTTTGGCTGTGTCAGGACAACAGAGCTTGCTTTGACTGAAGCAAGGAATGCTGACGAGATCTGTGGAGCATGAGGTCTTGATATCTACTGTAATTTGGAGTCGAAGTAAAGATGTCGACATGAATGCGTTGAAATGTTTGTATTTGAAATTCATGCTGGAGAACTCATCATGAGAGTGCAGCGATCCATTTCAAACGAAACGATGCACTCGGTTCGTTTCACACAGCATTGTGAGGGAGCCGGAGAGAAAAATCAACCAAGCCTGGATGATGGACATGACGAAGTTCGAAGGGAGTGTGTATTTAGGAGAAGGAATTGAGAGGGTGATCTGCGGCGGCCAACGACGTGACGATGCGACGACGGGATGAATCGTGCTGGCTTTACCAAGTAGATTTGAGTAATTCAGTGTGTAAAAAGCCGTTTAGTCTTTTGATCGCGCGGTAAGCGAACCTGTGAAGTTTGTGAATCCTAGCTAAACACACGTCTTCACGCCAAGAGGACGGAGAAAGTGCTAGTGCGTGGAACTAGCGACCAATTGCCCTATATCAGTTCTGAACGAGATTCAGATCAAGTTCTTGGGCTACAGAACAAGATTCAGAGTACCTACAGCTGCGTTTGTGGGGTTGTGTGTCGACCCTCTAGCTCAGTAAATCCACACTTTCAGGTTGTTTTCTAGCGTTGTAGCTAAGTTCTCTCGACCCTCGCGTCAAGTGGTGCCACGAACCGGGACGAGCTAATATGAGCACGTCCTCACAGTTAGTAGATTCTGCCGTTACGAACCGAAACGAAGCGACTGATTCTCCAGAATTAATGACAACAAACCCCAACCCGTTGATGGAATCCCCAGCCCTGTAGACATCGAGTATCACATCTATTGCAACGGATGCTGCTCGTGTAGACACAACACACCAAGAATTATCGGCTCATTTTTCAGATATGTTTGATCGTCAGAGCGATGTAATTGAACGCCAAGGACGAATTCTGTTGGCTCTGGATAAAAAATTAAATGATATGTGTTCAGCGACAAATGAAATTAGCTCCAATATTGCCCCAAATGAAGAAAGTATTGATCGCCAATATGACACCAACGAGACACAACGACCATATCATTTTGTACAAATGCCCACATTGCCTATCTTTAATGGTGAAACTGATGGTCGAGATGGAGCTACCTCATGGCTACGGAATTTTGAAAATACAGCAATTTCATGTAGATGGACAACTGACGAAGTAGTCCATCAATTTCAAAGTTATATTTCGAATGGTGTCTTGGATTGGTTTAAGCACTTGGATCCTTCAATAAAATCAAATTGGAAATCACTTAGATTTGAATTCAGAAAGGAGTACGTTCACACCTCTCAATCCCCTTTGGCGACTTATTTTAACATGAAGCAAAATACAAATGAACCCCTTCGCCAATATTTTTTCCGATTTAACAATGCCACAAGAAAAGCCTTATTAATCCTCAACGAGGCAAAATCAGTTCAAGACCATATCAGACAATTTGCTTACTCTTTGCAAAATAGAGGATTGACAGAACAGATTATGCTCGCTCGTTTTGTGTCCTTCTCGGATTTAGACAAGTATATTTTTACACTTCGAGATATGGATGAAACGAAAAGAGGCAATCCCAAAATGCAACAAAACCCTGTCCAACTGCGAAAAAATGTAACGTTTGCCGATGATGACGTTCGCGGTGGATCTGATGAGTTCATGGAATCTATTAAGAGAGAAGTATTTTCCCTTGGGAAAGTGGGCAATGAATTATCGTATATCTTTTGCAGAGATTGTGGAAAGAAACATTTCACGGTAGAAGGGAAATGCTTTACCAACAATATTTGTGGCATTTGCGGACGTAAAGGTCATCTGGAGCTAACTTGTTTCGATGCGTGTAATCTATGTCGCTGCGAATAATTTCCTCCTCATTCAAAGTTTACAATTTGCCCACGAGAAGCCAAAATATCTCAATTGCAGGAATATTTGATGGCTTTAGGTGATCCAAACCTTGCCGAATTGCTGAGTTGTTTAAACTTCTAAGTCCGGGGGCCGAGCAAAAACCCCGTTGCGTCGGACTTACTTCGCTTGCAAAACAAAACCAAAACAACAAAAAGAAACCAAAAGAGAATGCGGTGCCCACAGGCAATGCGCTCAACAGAAAAAGGATGCATGAAAACAAATCTGTCGAACCAACTGGAATGAAAGGGAACGGACGTTCTAGTTTACCACCGATACGACCTGTTATATGGAATATATCTACACTTTCTCCCTCAATTGAATTACAACTGAATGACAATAGCGCAACTACTGAAAAATCATTCGAATTATTAGAAGGTGAACATTTGGGATTTTGGCAGACTCGACAAATTGATCGAGCTGCAGACTGTCAAGCTTTTTTATCGGCAAAGATTATGAACCACGACGTTGTTGTTTTAGCTGATACAGGAGCAAATACTAGTGTCATCCATGAAAGGCTAGCCCAACGGCTAAATTTACCAATATTTACACAGTCATTGACAGATATTGGTGGTTTTGGGAATGGAACTGTATCGACTCTTGGTACAACATCGATTAAATTGACTCTGGGTAACGGCGTGGTCTATCGATTTATTATTTCTATTTGCAATTTTGGAGACGTGAATTTTGAAGCCATCTTAGGGATGGATTTCTTGAACAAAGCTGGTGTTATAATCGATACATTGAAGCGTGAACTTATATTACCAGACAACGAATGGGTTCCCTTGGTTCGCCAACCTATAGCTTATCGGAAAAATAGCGCAGTGCAAGTGAGACTGAAAAAAGATCATGTTATACAGGCTGGTGACTCAATTAGAATACCAGTCCCAAATGTGTGTAGCAACGAGCATTACAAAGAAATTTGGGTTCATAGAGGTCGTAAATGGATCACTACCGTTATCTCGAATGGAACAAAATACCCTCATTTATTTGTCATAACCAATATCGGAAATCACACGATTGCACTGTCAAGTGGAACGACTATCGGGGCAATTTCACCGAAGGGTGAACGGCCCCCATATGAAAAAATGATTCGTACATCTAGCAATAGGTATAAAGAATGGCTAGCAGAGGTTTTCGAAGAAGCGTATTCAGAAAAATACAAACGCAAGAATAGTGATGTTGCAAGAGCAAATTACCAGCAAGGACCAATAACGGAAAAAACTACAGTATTCACGCCTCGAGCTATACAAACAAAGGGTGGCGTTATTGAGCTGAATAGTCAAGAATATCATGGTGTTGAGAAATTGGCCATGGAAACTACAATCACACACCCTGAGTCGAGCAACTCCGACAGTAGAGTTCTCCCCGCTAATGACGTCAACAATTCATGTGTTGCATTACCATTATCCTTGAATGATGTTACGCCATCTATATTCCTCTTGACCAAGCCACCTATAATTGATCAAACTGACTTGGACCCAGAAGTGGTTGTGCGAGAAGGCATAGACATGGCAATGGAGGAAATGGAAAATCAATTAGCTTTTATCGCTGAACTACCCCAACAAGGGCCATTTGATATCGAGAAAATAGATTTTGGTGAAATTGGGCAATCAATTGAAGAGCGAGAGCAGATGAAGTCCGTTCTATGTAAATACAGCAAGTTCTTTATTCAGTCAGGGAATGGATTACCACCTGCTGCACGAGGTGCTGTATGTGATATAGACGTCGGAGATGCAAAACCTATTGCGCAGCGCGCCCGTCGAGTTCGTCATGAGCACATGGAGAAACTGTTCGATTTATTGAAAGGTTTATTGAATTTTGGTTTCATTAAATACTCGTCGTCGAGATAGGCATCGCCTATCGTCATCGTATCGAAAAAGGGTAGTAAAGATATTCGTCTGTGTATTGATTATCGATGTATTAATGAACTCCAGCCTCTGATGTTGTCGCCAATGCCCACATTGGATTCTTTGCTGTCAGGCTTCCATGCGGTTGAGTGGCTATTATCATTGGACAATGCTAGTGGTTTTTGGGTCGTTCGGACAACAAAGAGAGCCCGTGAAATTAGCGCGTTTATTTGCCCTTTAGGGCATTTTGAGTGGACCCGTATGGGTCAAGGATTAAAAAATGCCCCCATGATATATCAAAGAATGATAACAAATGCACTCTACGGTTTTGTTGATGTGCCTCCTGGCAACGATGGTGGATCAGATGACAATCCGTTTGATATGTTTAAGTTTGGTTATATACGTGACGAGTCTACAATGCCACCGCCAGCTAATCGTGTGTCATTTGTAGATGACATTAGTGATGGCTCAACGTCATGGAATGGAATCGTCGAGCTCACCGATCGGATATTATCTCGTCTTACGTACTTCAATATCAGTATAAGTGCTCTTAAGTGTAAATTTGGCAAAAGAATTGTGGATTTCTTGGGACACATTATCTCAAATGAGGGAATAGTGGCGAAGCCAAGGAGTCTAACGCAGGTTTTGAATCTACTATTCCCCTCAACACCACGGGAAATGCAATCATTTTTGGGATCATTGAATTTTTTCTCGAGATTTATAGAGAATTACTCGATATTGTCTGGCTGTTTATATGAATTGTCTGATGCTCAATTACGGGGTGGAGTCATTGGAGATGGCCCCAAGGCTGCATTTAATGCCCTTAAAATGGCTTACAGCACTACACCTATATTGCGTCACGCTAATCCAAATTTACCTTTTCATATATTATTATACATCACGGATTGGGCTGTATCCGCATCGTTATGTCAAGAATATGATGGAACTCTACATCCCGTTCGCTTCTGCGGAAGAATTCTAAAGAAAGCCGAAATGAAATATGAAAAGTGGGCAAAAGAAGCACTCGCCTTATTGCGTGTTGTGAAAGTTTGTTACTACGAGCTGCGAAATTGGCAACTGATTGTGTATTCAAGCTACGAATTTTTGAATTGGATTCTGAAAGACAAACAAGGACGCTCAGACCATATTCCTTGGGCAGCGATTTTGTCGCCGTGGGATATTACGATTATTCGAGTGAATGAATTGGACGGTAGATGGAATATGCCAGCAGTCTTAACTGCGAATTTGAGCCCACCATCAATGAAGCAATGTAGAGATATGGAAATTTATCGGCCTTTGAAAGTATCAGTGCCAAAAACCGAGTCTTATTGTTTACCTCAATTTAAAAAAGATGAGTGCGGTCTAATTGCTACATTTGACGGTGCAGTGAAATTTAAAGATCATCTGGGAAGCTACAGCGCAATAATTTGGAAATTACCTGGATGGTCTATTGAATGGAGTGAATGTGGCATCGTTCCAGATGCTACAGTTAACGTTGCCGAATATATGGGCTGCCTAGCCGTTTTGAAATATGCTCAAGAGCATGCTATCTCAAATTTACACGTATTTGGAGACTCGCGTTAGGTCATCCACCAATTAGTGGGGTGGATGCAGTGTAAACAACAACATCTACGGGAATTGTTAGAGCGAGCCCAACTGGTTATAAGCACAATCCATAATGTGCAATTTCATCATGTACACCGGAAATGGAATGGCTCAGCTGATTTTCTAGCAAATAAGGCGATGAAAGGAAGATTGGTATCATATTATGCGTCTCAGAGGGAGTTAGAGCCAGCAATACTCGCAAATTGTCTGCCTGATTTGGTTCAACCAACGTCAATTGCTCCACACCGAGAAATCATGCTTGCTACGAAATTCGTTATCGATGATATCATCACAGTCATAGAACAAAATACTGGGGTGGTAGAACTATCCAGAGTGGAAAGCGATAATGCAACGGACGTACCAGAGAATGTCAGGCATCAAATATTGTTTACTAACAGCAGTCAATCCATGCACTCAAGCGAGATACGCTTAGAGCGTCTAACTTTCGCGTTGAATACCTCTGTCTCCACAACAAGAAAAGAAACACCATTTTTCTTAATGCATGGATGGGACCCTATGGATACCTTGATGGCTGGATTGGTTTCAACTAAGCATGAACATGACCAAGTGGCCCTAAGATGGCGATTGCAGATTCAACGACAACATTTATATTGTATCACAATGGTCGAACTGTGGATAAGAGACGCAATACGTGAACGCGCAGAGAGGCACAACGAACGACTCCCACCAAATATTGACGATAGAATTAAGATTGGGGACGCTGTTTGGGTCTACATTGACCAAGTTAAACCCGGTGTAAAGGCAAAATTAGCTCATAAGTGGCATGGACCATTCAGAGTGGTGAAAAAACCAAATGATTACTCAAGTAAAGTCGAGATCAGAGGACGAAAGGCACACAATTATAGATTCTACACCACGTTACATGATTCGAGACTAAAGCCACGCCGAGTTCATCTTGTTCGTCCAACCAGTCGAATGGAAAATGTTTCTGTTGTCAATTTTGACGAGGAATTGCTACCCAGTGACTCGCGTAGCAACGTCGAACACCCAGAGAGTTTAAAAACCGTGGTTGCAGTGCGGGCAATGCGCTATGATGAAGGCTATAAAGAGTTCGAAGTTCAATTCGAGGCATCGGGCTCATGGTGTTGGGAGGCTGAGGCACTTTTGATGCCAAACAAGATGTTGGCCGAATTTGAGATGCGTAGATTGCAGCTAAGTTTAGATCGTCTGGAGAATATGGTTGATGACGACTTAGCTCCTAACGTTCAAGAAAAGCATGATGAACGTGATTCTACGAACGAAATTAATGTGGGGAATGCGAATAACCGAGAGATTGACACAAACAGTGCCAACACAGAGCGTGAGGAAGTTAACAATTCTACCACCAATGGAGATGGAGCTGTTCATCTGCCTGGTTGGAGCGGCATCGTGACTAGGAAGTAGTCATTTAGATGGAACTAGCAACTTGGAAGAAATGCTAGCCTCACGAATGCGACTGGAACAATGAATTTATGGGAAAGAACGATTATTGTGTGAAAGGAAATGGAACTGGCTGACTATTGCTGCATATTTGACTTACATTTTATTGCATGTTGGGAGGAGGCGACGGATTTACAACTGATTTACGAAGTGTTGAAGACAAGAACACGTGGGATTATCATATTATCCTCAAATTCAACTCGAGCAAGTATAGCTGTGAGTTCATGAGAGGTTTCAAGCTCGTCTTTGATGGTTTAAATGGGCATCGGGAGAGTCATCCCAATCGATGGGCTGTTGTGGATGTGTATTGCCAAGACGATAGGGGCAAGAACGCGGTGAGTTGCCACAGTACTCCTTGTTGTTTGTCATCATGTTGCATCGAACGAAGCTAGGGCGACGTCGGCGGCTTGTCTTGTGCGTGCCATCAGCTCGTTGAGGACATTCGTTGAACGGCAAATTACAGGGAAGCTGGGTCAGTGGGTCAATGGCCAAACATAAGCGTGCATTGTTCGACACCGCGAGACGCTCAAGCACGGCGGATATACTGTTCATTCGGGCATCCTGTGCAGTGAATAACGTATCATACGTCTCAAGACGTTCGAGAGCAGCTTGATTTTTTGACCCCACTGTGATTACGCGACGCTGAACTGCGTTCAAAGAGACTGAGATATCCTGAATTTGACGGGAGTTATTGTTTACTGCTTGGAGATTACTCTCAACATGATTCAGTGTCTGCTCGACCATTGACTCTAGCTGAACCATTTTTTTTGGATTGCCAATATACGCGCAGCTTGGTTATTTAACTCATCGGCAGGATCTCTGTTAAACGGACCCGGGCCATCAAACTCCATGCTTCCAAACTCATCATGTCCATTCCGAAAAGAGTAACGAGAGATAGTCGACGATTCTGAGGCTGTTTCAAAACCGTCTGGGCTATGGATCGGAATGTTTTGAGCGTCACCACCCGCAGCAGGAGTTGAATGAGATGAATTCAAGAGACTATGAATACCTGTGGTTGGTGCAGCAGACGGAACATCGTTGCTCTGCGTATTTGGACCTTGGAATGATGCATTCACCCCTCTTACCTGTTTTTTGGACGAACGGGTGGAGACTGACGATCGTTTTGGAAGAGCTTCTGAAGAGTCAGAAGACGGGGCCGTGCGCGAACGAGGGACACGATTACTACGACGAGGCTCTTGACTCATCATAAATGGAGGATCGTAGCTCCGATTGAGGTCGTTGCTTTACTGATCGGGGTGGCTTGTGAGGGAGCCGGAGAGAAAAATCAACCAAGCCTGGATGATGGACATGACGAAGTTCGAAGGGAGTGTGTATTTAGGAGAAGGAATTGAGAGGGTGATCTGCGGCGGCCAACGACGTGACGATGCGACGACGGGATGAATCGTGCTGGCTTTACCAAGTAGATTTGAGTAATTCAGTGTGTAAAAAGCCGTTTAGTCTTTTGATCGCGCGGTAAGCGAACCTGTGAAGTTTGTGAATCCTAGCTAAACACACGTCTTCACGCCAAGAGGACGGAGAAAGTGCTAGTGCGTGGAACTAGCGACCAATTGCCCTATATCAGTTCTGAACGAGATTCAGATCAAGTTCTTGGGCTACAGAACAAGATTCAGAGTACCTACAGCTGTGTTTGTGGGGTTGTGTGTCGACCCTCTAGCTCAGTAAATCCACACTTTCAGGTTGTTTTCTAGCGGTGTAGCTAAGTTCTCTCGACCCTCGCGTCAGCATGCATAACACAAGGTTGAAACAGAAATACCTCGTACATGGCGGTGATGAGTCTTCAGATGCTTTACAACGATGATTTAATGCTCTTGCGTCGCCAGGAAGGACTTCACGATGTGCAGCTTGGCACGCCTTCCTCCGACACGGAGGCACATTGACACTGGGGTGGCGACGTCCTTATTGCGTCCTTGCATTAACGGAAAGAAGTCAAGCAAACAAAACGTTTTATTGCGACTATTCGAATTTATCAAATGCATTTCACCTTGCGACTCTCAATTCCACTTTGCCCTAAAAATAAAATTTTGTATTTGGTGCAGGATTCTGGAAAGCGGACATGAAAAATCTGAACGTGAGGAAACCCGTCCACTTGGTAAATTTCGTCCATTGTGTGACTATCAGGAACAAAGTTGACCACGAACATTTTGTCGATTTTCAGAAGAGTCCTGTAACCATCTGCCTGAATCACTGCGGCTTTAATATCGGTGGATGTCAGCTGATTGCACTTGAGTTCAAACCCATATCTCACACAGTTGCAGATCATGATGTCCAATCTTCGTCGGTCATCACATTCTCGAGCTTCTGCGAGTATATATCTTGTGGTATTGTTCCCTTTGAAAATGCCACGAATCGACCCATAAAGTTCAAATTGAAAAACGGACTCACTAGGGCATAGTCGGTTTGTCACAAGGGAGTGTCGAATTGTTTCCGGCTTCATACATTGAAGGGATACAGCTAACAATTCGAGTGGGTCGTCAGCATTTACAGCTGCTTGATGTCTCGAATCGGAAGAGCGTCCATGCAAATTCGACGCATAATTTCGGATGAAAACGCCATAGAATTCGTTCCTTTTATGATAATGCCCATTTCTTGGAGTATCACAGTTGCGTCGCCCATTTCGGAGCAACAATTACTGTCCTGAAGTAAGGACTTGAGCACTTCCCACGCCTCTGCGCTCAAATCTTTCAAATCATTGCGTATACGACGGTAGGTCCAGTTGTAGTTGTCCAGGTAATAAGAGAAAGTCTGAATATTGAACCATTCATCCCATTCATGACGCTCCAGGTGCCACTTGCAATGATCCGTTGTAATTCGAATCAATGATCCAAAGACACCAGGCGCACCGCCAGAATAGTCCATAATAGCCCCGCGCGCGATTCCGTGAAGTCATACGATAGTTCAATCAGTTTGAAAAAGGCGATCATTTGATCGTGAGAAAATCGCTTGACAGGGAAGAGAGTGCATAAATTGAACGGACTGCTTCGATAGCTTCGTTTGTGATGTTCGCAGAGGGAAACCAAATTGTGACTTCCAATGCCGAGAAAACCATAAAAATACGGCGCTGCCTGCCATTCGCGAAGCAAGTTCAAGAAAGTACTTGTCAACTCCGTATTCACAAACATCTCGTCCATTTCGTCAATAATAAGAAACCGTCGTTTCTTCCGATCCGAAAGGATACGCAAGAGATCTTTTGACTTTGACCCGGATTCTCCACAGAATCTAATAAGATCGGACCAAAAGTGTTTTTTTTTCGACCGAACGAGTCGTTGCTGCGTGATAAATGACTAAAATTGATGGGTCGCTAGCCAACAAGTTCCAAAGCCGATGCGAAATTGTTGTTTTTCCAAACTGGCGTGGCCCATACAGGAGACATAGCGGCCGGGCATCTTCTGTAGACAAAAAAAACCACTTAGTTTTACGTACGCATCGATGGATTCCATTGGGACAGAGAACGATTCTGTATGGACTGGTCCTTGATATACCACGTCCTTTTGGATGAGCTTGGCTTTCTTGCGAGGAGGTTCTGCGTTCGACGGTTTGCTTGGTCCCACAACCAAAACATGGATTTTCCCAACGGAAGAGTCTTGTAGTTGCGGATACGAGGATATAGGAAATGCTTCGGCCATTTCCGCTGTAGATCCATCGAAATCACTCAACAGCTTCGTGGACATGTCAACAGAAGTCCCGTTGAACAATATTTGTCGTTGTTGATTCTGCGTAAGGCCATCCACGCGGTAAAGAACCAGTTCCTTCGCATCACAGGTAATAGTGCTCTTGTTCTTCTCCCTGATCTTGTCCTTGAGAATCCCAACGGAGTTATCGTCCTCAATCTCCACAGGGAAAGGACTTCCCTCACCAACAACAATGCAGTACAAAGTCGGCATTTTCGGAAAGGGAAATGATCCGTGCACCCCAATTTTTCACGTGCACCCTCCGGATAATTATCCGGACAAAATATCGTCCGATTTGTCCAGAGTCATGGTGAATAACCAAACTTTTCCTAGAGAAAAGCTTTACATCGCAACCGTCGGCCCATTTAATCTCGGTTGTTAGGTTGTCTGTTCATCCAACAGCCTAACTTCAAACAGTGCCTTAAATGTCCGGACAATTTTCCGTACGTAGCTGGGGCATTGTCAATAGGAGATAGTCCGGATAATTATCCGGATTGTGCACGTATCAAAAATTGGATCATTTCCCTTCGGAAATGGGACGTCGGAAATAAATCCGTTTAACAAATGATAAACCTGTACAACCTTATATTGTAAAAACATATTGTGGTATTAATGAAGAACTGGAGTCGTGCGGAATTAATTTTGACGCAAGCAAATTGACGCAACAATTGACGCATACAAATTTCAAGTGAAAAGGATTTGAATGATTCGAACATGTTTTTCAAACATTTCAAACGTATGAAATTACACTATTTAATGTAAATAATCGAGAAATTGCTTGCGTAAACATCAAATAGTTTATGCGTTAATAAATTGAAACACTTTCAAAACATATCAAATATCCAGTTTTGGACCAAAACGACAATACAGTCTCATATTTTAATTTCAATCTAAAGATAATAGAGTGGTTCTGCAAAGCAACTTGTACGTGTAGAAAGTAGAATATAACCCAAACCCTTCACTAAACTTCGATTTACACGTTCGAGTTCTTTCCTCAAAACGTGTAAACAAAATTCTACCAGTTTGATCGTGTAAAACCAAAATGCATGTGTAGTCCGTGTAACTATCGCCACGCACGTCATCACTTCGTAATTCTTTGAAGACGAGTCATGGATCCGCCGGCAAAAAAGCGCAAGACTCAAGTGCGCTTCGATGCTGAGACGGATTTAGATCTCGTGAAAGAGGTCCTCGCACAAAACCCTTACAACAAAGGATTTAGTAAGAAACGAGCCGTATGGGATTCAGATGCGGCATCCTTAAACATTGACGTTGATGGAAGGCGTTGTCGCCAGCGCTGTGCTTTGCTGTCAAACGCATACGCCCAGAAGCAAAAGGAGATGCATAAAGCATCGAGTGTAGAAGAAACGATAACTGAAATGGATGAACTATTATCTGAAATATTAGAGCTACGCGAGCATGACACAATGTTGAGGACGAGCGACCAAGACGAAGGAGCTGCGATAAGAAAAGAAGAGATGAAAACCGTCGGTGATCGTAAGCCTCACAACAACCTCCAAGCCACAATGATTGCCTACATGAGCGAGCGCGATGTGAAATCCCGTGAATTTGAAGACCGTCGACTTACATTGGAAGAACGGCGTCTTGAGATTGAAGAACGAAAGGCCGCACACGAAGCTGAGCGATTTGCGCTTGAGAAGCAAGAGCGCTTGGCCTTGATCAAGGATCGTGATTTTAAAGATATTGCTTGAAAACCGATCCAAATTAAATTTAATAAATTGATGCGATTTATTTACAAAAATTAATTATGCATAATAAATTGAAGATTGTTGTTCTTAAAAAGGCGTATGTAATAAAATTTTGATCGTCAAATTATTTATATGTTTGCTACGTACTCTTCCAGACTTGGAGGAAGAAGATTGAAGTGACGGCTTACCTGGTTCGGGTTTGTGCAGTTCCTCATGTTCGACAGAATAACCGCAACCAAGTAGTACATGTCAACGGGGGATGAGTGTAGCTTCATGGAGATTCTGTTGTCGATGAACAGCCAAAGTCGGGTTATCAAACCAAAACCCCACTCAACTGCAATTCGAGACTTGGTCATGGACACGTTGAAATTCTTTTGGCTCGCATTCAAACTTCTTTGCTTGAATCCGACGACAAGGTGCTTGTGATTCGAGTAAGCAGGGTCACCATAGACATAGAACGACGTTGATGTTCGTTCAGACAGAGATCTCAAACGCTGCAGCAGATTGCTCCGATAGAGTAAATGAGAATCATGACGTCTCCCAGCAATGGCCCATAAAAGTCGATAAAGAGTCCATCAGGTGCCGTAACACCTTGATACTTCAGTGCGTGTCTTCTCTTGTGGCCATTATAGACGGCCTTTTGATTGTATGTTGGTCTCAAAATTGCACGAACAGTACCGTCAACAAATCCAATGCATGACTTCAGGGGTGCTCCATTTGAATGAATTGAATCAGCGTACATTAGACAACGATCAAGGTTTATTAGTTCATTATCTAAACTTAATAAGCCCTTGAATCAATCGAAAAATGCATTGGCTGTCCACAAAAATATCACGCACAGCACTGACGGGGCTCGTCCAAAGAAAGCAGACAAATCACAATAGCGGCCAAGATAGGCCAGTCTTCTCAACAAGATACAAACAGCTTCGACACGTGTGGCGGTAACACGATTTGGCAGTCGGATATTGTCAGGGAACTCACAGAGCTGGGCAAGTTGTAAAACACGAGTTTTCGCGAAGCGAAAATGAATGCGGCATTCAAATTCGCTGAATCGATCGATGTTGAACCGATCGCCAAACGTTATTGCGCGTGAAGGCCTCTGCATGGCCATCAAAAGAGGAAGGGCTTCGTCAGAGTCACATCGAGAGAAAGGAAACTCCAGAGTTGTCGTGACGTTGTCCATATTTTTCGTTGGCTAACTGGATTATTTCCACAGGGCTGTCTACTAGATACAGTGTTATAGTCTCGTCGTTGTTTATTCCAAGAGGGAGTAAGCACTCTACTTTGGTAATTCCAGTCCTAACGACGGCGTTGAGAAACCTCTTGGAATAGAGGACCTTCCTGCAGTGCTACTGGAGGAAATCCTGCCCAAGGGAGAGCTCCTAGCGCTTTGATCTCTTGCCGGTCTGGCACATCAAGGGCAAGGGGGACTGTACTGTATGTTGAAATCCAATGGGTTGATTACCTGTCATATGTTGCGTCCTGAGGAAAAGGTAAACACCACCAAGATTACCAGCGTACACATGAGTCCTGTTGTTCGATTGTTATGCCCTCCTCGGTGACTTGGAGCGACGCTAATCTAGTCTCCGAGGATTTTATGTTCAAAGTTTTCCTGTGCATACAAATTCCATTTTGTGAGCAACACTATTGTAAAACCAGATCTTCTCCCAGAATGGCCCGAGATATCCATGCCAAACGATTTGACGCATGGATCCTGAATCAAGCACGCAGTGTGGCCTGACGTCAACCAACCAATTTTTGACCAATATATCAATCACTGAGCATCCCCACCGCAAAGGCACGCTAAAACGCTACTCGAATATTTTCTAAGACTGTAGCGTTGTGAAAAAAACGAGTTTTCCCACCGCAGAGCCCACACTTTTCTGCCATTCTGACATTTTTCGCCTATGGCTGAACAAGTGGATGAGACGCCGGTGGACTCGTGCCAGCCATCGCCTCCATCTTTTGAACGAAGCTTCTATCATAGAGCTGTATCTTGCACACAATGTCATTGAAAAGCTCGATAGGCATTTTGAAGTGCTTTCGGAAGTATTTTGTTGGATAAACGGGATTGTGTCCCCAGTAATCAGCATCCAGCAGAGTCGAATACATGTGTCGGTGACGGTCAGCGTTGTAATTTCCGCAAAAATGTCTCAAATTTGCGGTAATTTTGAGTAAATTTGCGGAAATCTGAAACCACTGGACCGCAAGCTATTTCCGCAAAATGCGGAAATCTGGTCGACCCATTCCGCAAAATGGCCTTTCGTGAACAATGGAAGATGGAACGTCCTTGGCTCATGTACGATTCTACAAAGAATTTGGTCTTCTGCACTGTGTGCCGCATAGCCAAGAAGAATACCGTATTCGCAACGGTCGGTTACGGAGGTAGACCCTCCAAAAGACTTCGATTAGACACAATTAAAGACCACGCGAGAAGTCTAGGATACACAGAAGCTGTTGTAGAAGCAGCAAAGGTGTCAACACTACAAGCAGCGTTTGTTACTGCAGTCGAAAACTAAGCCCAACATGTCTTGACCGATCAGACACAACTTCAACAAAGTACATATCGCTCATCACTGCACTTGCTGACTATCATGTCATTTCTGCATATCCTGAGATTGTTGTATTGCTTCAAATTGCCCCCTCACGGATCTGTTGACTGCGAACGTGCATTTTCCCTTCAGAATCTTATCAAGAACAAGTTCCGCAACCAACTCTCCATTGAACACTTGGAGGATCTAATGATTTGTGCGCATGATGGCCCAGATGTACAAAATTTCAATGCGCATGACATGACTGAGGCTTGGTTGAATGCTAAGAAGCGTAAACTCGAGCAACTGATGTGATTTCCAACTTGGGTCGTGCAGTTTCTCAGTTTTGCGGAAATGCGGAAATGATTCAAAGCTTCTCACACACTACATAGTCATGGAGTTGGAAGTCTAACATAATACAATTCCTTGCAATTGGTGTAAACGATCGTACCCAAGACTGATCATAGGGGTTGATCGTGAGTTTTGGCGCTTTGCGGTAGCAAAAATGCGAATTTGCGGATATCTAGATGGCCCAAACCGTCAGTTCCGCTGCGGAAATTACAACGCTGGTGACGGTGGAGGTTTGCGCGCTTTCCCGGCTTGGAACCGCCGCGTGTCTTGGGATGAACAGACACTTGAAGCGCAAGGTATTGAGAGATCGCCGAGACCACTTCAGCATCGTCGTCGTCTGCTGCCGCAGCACCCCATGAACCCCAAATGTCGTCCATATTCTTTTGATTCCTGTCGCACAGACCGCGACGAATGTACTTGTGTACGGATAGCGTACACGCTAGATGACACACGCCAAATCTAGCGTGTCAAGTGTGATCTGGCGTGGCGAATGTGACGAAAGCGTGTGCGGTGAGAAATGGTACACGCTAGAATTGGCAAAATTGCGTGCGTGGTGGGGTTGCTCTTATGTCGCCAGTTGCAGTTAGCAATGACAGTTTAGGTTGGTCGGATAACTTTGGCTTCCTTGTAGAATACCTTTCGAATCTATTTCATGGCATCGAGCGATGAACGAGTTTGATTGCGACACTTTGCAAGTGAAGTATGGCAAGGCTTGGAGTATTTCTTGTGAAGACAAAATGTTGTCAACTCGTTCTCCACAGTTGGAAACTTTTACAAAGCTGGTCTCAAATCAACAGCAGAATCATCTTCCATCACTTCTGAACCCCTCATTCACAAGCAAGCTTAACCGTCCTGCCAAAGCAAACAATTGACACTATTGTAATGGGAATTCATGCCTTGTGGTGGATGCACAAGCTTATCATCCTCTGACCTCTGCCGACATTACCTCTATACCATCGTTGCATGCCTCTACATATCGAGGACGAGCTGCATAGTGCATAGCTTAATCACTCGTTAACACAGTTTCCATTTTGCCATTTGTCCGGAATTGCCATAAAGTATACTTTGTCAAATGGTTGGGTTCATGCACTCAGCTTCGAGCAGTCTCATTGACGATGACGACATGGGAGTACCAGCCCCAGTCTTCGAATACGTTGCCGCGCCTGTGCTCAACAAGTGGGATCAAGATGAACTCATAAAGTGGAGAACGAAGCGTGAACAATATGAAGCTAAATTGCTAGACCGCTGTATGGTGACGGGTGAAGATTTATCGGCCATTCAAGTCAGTGTGAAGAACAGTGTGGACTCTACATTGTTGCCAAATTTAGCGAAGTATGTCTTCCGCAAGTCTCCAAAAGAAGTCAGTCATGAAGAGCTCATTGCTGAGATTGACAAGAAGTGTGGCTCGTTGAAGAACGGCTACCTACCCGGCGTTGATGCCCTTTTCACGAAGATGTTGGAAGATGAATATGGACATCTCCGACATAGAACCCCGCAGAACGAGTGATTAAGCTATGCTCTATGCAGCTCGTCCTCGATATGTAGAGGCATTCAACGATGGTATAGAGGTAATGTCGGCAGAGGTCAGAGGATGATAAGCTTGTGCATCCACCACATTTCCCTCTTCCAAGACGAAATTACTTGCGAAGACGATAGTCGATTGACTTGACTGAGCAAACGCTTGTAACCGCAGCCATGAGCATACTGAGTCACCAACAGCGGTATATCTTTCATCATGTCATCCAACAACTCCCAGGAGTTTTCTTCTTCCTGGAGCCCTGTCCACTTGACAAGCAAGTTCCACTTCTTTAGACCGGCATTCCAATGATGTTGGACGATATGGTCCACTTCTAGTGTCATGCCTTGGTTGGCGATATGCTAAATAAGCTCTTCATTGGTTTCAAGAGATGCATCATGATAGAACTTGAGTCGCGACCCATGGACTTCAAATTCCTTGTTGGAAATAAGTTGACGGATGATAAACGAATATTCGCGAGTATCAACGACCTGGAACGGCCCAACCCATTGTACGTACAGCTTATTGCTCGGTAGACGCTCATCAATACAAGCCCACAGAACAAAGTCCCTAATTGAGAAATTTTAGAGCCGTCCAATCTTGGCTTGCTGTTGGTACAGGCGCCGTTTTTCCTTGATATTGACGATGTCTAGGTTCATCTGAGATAACGATCGCCGCAATTCTTCAATCTTTCTCGGGAAATCATCGATACTAAGGACCTGGTGATCTTCATTATTTCGGCCAGGTAGTACAATCGATTTCAAAACACTTGGACGCGGTAAACCAGTGAACTCTTCAATTGGGGCGGAGCCATTGAGAGATTGCATTGGCGAATGATTCAAATTGGATTGCACAAGAGGAACCAAATGTGGGAATTTAGTTTGAATTCAAGGAGCAATGTGCGCATGACTGTTAGAATGTCTCGATTCAGTCTTTCAATGGTGCCGTTGAGCCAAGGAGCATATACAGGAGTAATCAGTTGCTTGAATTTGAGTCGTGTTCCAGTTCTTTGAGAACTTTGTTAACGAAATGGCTGCCACGGTCGTTGCCACACATCAGCTGCTCCAAATCGTTTATACCAATCTAGTAGGGCTGTTGCTGCTACAAAAGATGTTGGTGTCGAACACGGAATCAATTCGCAATAGTGAGAGAGTTCATCTTTCACGACAAGGAGATATTTTTCATTGCCAAATGTTTCGCCCATGTAGAGGAAATCCCAGTGGAGACATTCGTTGCATCTTTTCGCCATATATTCTTTACGCCAAGGCCGTTGGATCTGCTTACCTGTTCGGACGTGCTTCAAAGTAGGCATTGATTCAAAAACACATCCACTTTCTCGTTCAATCTGTCAATGTAGAAATGGGATTGAATGTTTGTGATCATTGTTGATTTTCCACGATGTCCATGAAGACCACAATGGCTAATCACGAGGATTCTGGTAATCAAATTCCCATCATGCTCAGGGATCCACACCAATCCACCCACCAAAACCGTGTCTTCATGGACCACACTTACAGAGGGTCGTGTTTCAAGAAACTGATGCTGGCTGCTTTGAATATCCGTGGTGGATGGCCAAACGAATGAATCATCTTCAAGGGGACGGAGGACATGACTAGGATTTGTACGAATGGCTTTGAAATTGCATTGAAGCAACTGTGATGGGTCAGACCAATTAGAATGCCAGCGGCTAAGCATATCGGCCCACAAGTTACTAGAGCCATCGATATGGTGGATAGTGAAATTGAAAGGGGTGAGGATGGCTGCCCATCGTTGGAGCTTGCCCCGAATATGTTTCGGCACTCCTTTTCATGGTGCAAAAATTCGAATGAGGTTTTTGTGGTCAAAGTACACATTGAAACCATTAAGCCGGGCCAGCAGGTATTCCATGTCCACACAAGTTTTGACGATAGGACAAGCTTCTTTTTCCACAATGCTCCAGTTAACTTGAGCATGCTTGAATGTGCCACTTTTGCAGACAATCAGCTCGTGTTGCTGTTGATCAACGGCAGTGTCAGCGGCCCAGTCTCGCACTTGTGTTATGATGACGCCCCAACCAATATCAGAGGCATCCGTGAAAATACAAAGAGTGGCAGATTCAATCGGGTAGTGCGATTTTGCTGAGTTTTGAATAGCTCTGATGATTTCGTGAAACACAGATAGGTTTGAATCGGACCACGACACTCTTATGCCTTCGAGCAGGTGCTTTCGACGGCCACGTAGCTTCGTACAATCGGCTAATAGTCGATGGAGTGGGTCCACGAGACGGGCATAGTCAATTATGGAGTCACGCAACCAGTTGGAAGCACACAAGAAGTGTTGGTGGGCTGCAGCAGTTGGTGGGGGCGGCAAACTTGTAAGCGCACTGATGTGATTAGGACAGTGATGGACCCCTTGAGCATCTAAAATTCTTCCACACCATCGAACGCTGGTGCGGAATAGCTTACTCTTGGACACGCTCAGCTTCAAGTTGCGGTTGCGCATAATGATGAAGAAAGCCTTCAAGTTCTGTAGAAAGGAGTCTATGTCCCGTGAGAAGAGAACGCAATCATCAATCCAGACAAGGACCGCGTCATCAACGAGATCGCCAAACGCAGCCACCATTTGATTTTGGAAATGAATTGCCGAATCCTTGGCACCCTGTGGCACACGCGTGGGCGTGAAAACACCGTTGGGGGTCGAAAAGCTGAAATATTCTTGACTCTCGGCGTGGAGCGGCATCTGCCAAAACCCTTTAAACAAATCAAAAGTCGCGAAAGCAACTGCGCCCTGAGCCTTGGTACAATAGGAGGTAGGTTTGGCATCTTGCCACTGATCGGCAGGGTTAGAGTATTTACCGGGCGGCAGTCCACAGTGATGCGATATTCCTCCGTCCCGGGTTTGCAAACGGGGTGCGCTGCACATGCCCATCGAGCATGAGAATTCGGACGGATACAACCCGCGTCAAGCAACTGGGTGATGTATTTGTCCATGAAGGCGATTTAGTCAGGAGAATAGTTGCGCGCTTTTGCGCAATATGAGACGGCATGTGGCTGTAATAGCACTTGAAGTGGCTCGACGTCTGCAGAAGCGTCTTGGATCAAAGATGTACACGTCTGCGTGAGCGTCTTGGATCAAAGATGTACGCCACTCGTCCTTGTATTCAAGCACAAGGTGTTGTAGATCATTCCGGCGATCTGATGGGAAACCAGCTTCAATTGCATCATCAACCAAAGCAACAAGGGAGTTGCGTAGATCATACTCACAAACGATTGGTGGGTCGTCGACTTGTTCAAACGAGTTGATGTATGTCTGGGGCGTCTTGCACCAAACGAAACACGAGCCGAGGGTAGCAGCTGATCGACTTTCTTGGAGAACCGCTGCGCCCGACTTGGTAAATCAAAGACTGATGTATTAGATCGAGTTAGCCGTCTCTGGGCTAAAGATAGCTAAAATATCTAAGAATATAATCTATGAATAGTGTCCAATACCGCAAAGGCAAGCCGTCGGCAGCCATTTCGCACATCAATGGCGAAAATAGCCTTGGCCTTCACATCAGTACCCCCAAAGTTTCACTAATCAGTGGGACTTGACAGAAGTGATAACGCGGCAGCTATCTTGGCTGCATTGCTATTCTTCGCACTCTTCTTGACGAATTGATGGACCAGTCGGGGCACATCTTCCAGCAATATACTGGCCGGCTCCCACGAATTTTCGCACTCGGCTAATCCAAACCATTTGACCAAGATCTTCCATGTCTTGTCCACTCGATCGAACTTACAATCGCGCAAGTCTTCAACCAGGTAACCAACTTCGACATACGCAATATGATCAAGGAGCGCTTGGGAAACATTCAAATCCTTCGCTGCAAATTTCTTCAGACGACTGGCATGGTGGGTTGAGAGACTTCCATCACGCAAATCTTCCACACAGAATACCCAATCCGAGATCGCGTTAACGATGCGTCGCGGGCCGAGCCATTGGACCAGTAGCTTGTTGTTTGCTTGAGTAACCGCACCCACGAGGACGCCAATGTCAAATTGTATTTTTTGGACACCCTTTTTTGCATTGCGACGATTTCGCTCGCAATCGCGCTTGTTTTTTGCTTGCAGAGCCACGCCACGGTGCAACTCATCACGTGCCATTGCGAGCTCATTCCAGATTGTGTTGCGCCACGTATTGAGTGCTTCTTGAGAAATCTCCTCAACCGGGTTGTCATCAACCTTTTGACAATTCCACTTGATCTCAGCGCTCGAGCAAATTCCAAGTTTGCCGCCAATTTTGTTCGGACGTAGGCCATGAATTGCAAGACTGAACTCCGCAAATGCCGATGACTCATCTCCAAACTTTGTTCCACAACCTTTCGTAGAGCAGCCGGTCGTAAACCAAGGATCAACGCTTTGACCGCATGCTTGGGATATTTATCATGAAAGTCCATCATATTGTTGCGCTGTAGGATAGACCAATATGCTAGTACCCACTTGTCATAACAGCGATCAACATCCAATTCCTTCTCATCCATAATCACGTGTGACTTTAGCTTCTCAACCAAGTCGCCAAAATCAGGGCCATGATGATCTAAAGCGTACTGAAAATACGCCATCCATTCTGACTCTGTAACTGCATCAACGGTTTTGCCCAAATGCATTGAGCGGCAAATTTGCGCCGTGCATCAATCGAATACCCACTGTATCTGGGAGCTTTTGGAGCAAAAAACCGGACAATAAAGGAGGAATACCACCTGGTGGTATTCCTCCTTTATTACAGGTGGTCCCCCACCTAACGTTGCAGACGAAGGGCGAGGGTCGCTACCAATGCAATTCGATGAGAGTATAACACCTGGACTTGGGATTGCACTGTAGCCAGCCGTATTGCCGGTGGCTTCGTGATTTGGATGATAGGTTTGATCCACTCTGGAGCTATCAACCATACTTTGAATAACATTTTGAAGCTGAACTTGCTCTTGTTGGCTCATCCGTGATGCAGCTTCCATTTGAGCAATTCTATCGCGCAATAAACGAGCTTCTGCTTCCACTTGTTCTTGCATCAGCCTGTTGTGTTGCCGCTCGGCTTCACTTTCGCTGAGTTTTCGCTGGATCTCTGCCAACGCAGCTGTACTCTGTTGAACTTGCATTTCAAGTGCAGATCCTTCACGAATCATGACCGCCTCTTTCGAATCCCTTCTCGCAAACTCAGCAACCACTTGGGCTTCGAGTTTTGCTTCTCGGACGCGTGCCGCTTCGTGCGCAAGCTCTATTTTCAATGCCGTTACCGTTTCAGGATCTGCATATCCCGGGCAAGTGCGGGAAAAGGGGCCGAGTAATGATGATGAATCGATTGTTGTAAGTAGTGTTGGGACCCGTCATTGACTTGAGTAAGACTGGGAATCGACTGATTTTGAGGGGCGATCGCTCCTCCGTGCTGCAGACTTGGATTGGTCATAACTAATGGCCCAACGCGTTGGTCGTCTTGATCAACGTAGACAAGGCTGCTCGTGGCGACTAATTGATCTTCAATCGTCGTTGTTGACCGGTGAAACTTATCACCAGGCAACGTCGTGTCAGAGAACGTATCACTTGAGCTCCCTGGGTTCATGAGTTTTGATTGCCGTGTTCTGTACGACTAATAAATTTATTGATGTATGTCTGGGGCGTCTTGCACCAAACGAAACACGAGCCGAGGGTAGCAGCTGATCGACCTTCTTGGAGAACCGCTGCGCCCGACTTGGTAAATCAAAGACTGATGTATTAGATCGAGTTAGCCGTCTCTGGGCTAAAGATAGCTAAAATATCTAAGAATATAATCTATGAATTGTGTCCAATACCGCAAAGGCAAGCCGTCGGCAGCCATTTTGCACATCAATGGCGAAAATAGCCTTGGCCTTCACATCACGAGTCTGTCGTGTCTTCCAAAGCTGACCGGGAAGCCATTTGCTCCCACATGCGGTCAACATCAATTCTCATTGACTGCATGGTCGCCTTGCCCACAATAAATTCGTCTTCATTGGCTGGGAGAACCACCACTTCGAGGTCACTCAGCATCACACGGCCTGCTCTTGCTTGGAACTCGGCGCTTAGTGAACATTTATGTTCACACAATATTTTGGAGCCTCCTACCACCACAATATTGATTGGTTGGGGAAGCTTGACTTGCTCAACATGGGCTAGCTCACTCAGCTTCTGCAAGTTTGAGCTGGAAATCACATTGACATCAGCTCCAGAGTCCAGGCAATACGATAACGAGAAAATGCCCTCTAGGATCACAAAGTTGACTTCAGAGCGATCATGCTCAACCTTTTTGAATCTTGATGAACGCAATTGTTGCTTCTCATCGTCTATGGCGACAGAACAGTCTTTCAACCAATGGGCACCCTTACACTTCAAACACCCCTTTTTTGGCGGACGCCGCTGTTGCTGAAGTCTTGCGCTGTTAGCAACGTCGCCAGCCGGTCCCTGTGTGACAGGTGGTCTGGGGTTCGATCCCCCGGATAGTGTTGGACCAGAGTATAGTGGGCGCGAGTGGTCTTGGGTAGACTGCGGAGTATGCTTGTCCAGGGGTCGTCAACACGCAACATGCCTGAAAGTCTGCACGGTCGAGCACAAACGACGCAAGACTTGTCCCGATCTAGTGCACATTAATCTTCCACCGTGCATGTCATTTTGAATCAAGAGCCATGCCTCAAATCATGCATGGAGGGACGATCTGGGTACCACACAACAGATGGACGCTGTAAAACGATCTCCGCATCGCTGGCCTTGCAGCGGATTGTGTCGTCGTTCAAGTCTCCAGTCCGACAACAATCAGGTGTCGAGGACAATATTAGGAAAAAAAGGGCATGGCCATACGACATCAGCCATATCAAGGGGTCGCCTGTGAACCTTTAGCATAATCAGGGCCCTGATATTGTCGCGGCCATCAATAAGGGCCCTAACTCACTTCAATTCCATACCTAATGGACCCTAATTGCTTTTGAGGGCAACATTGTGAGATTAAAATGGACATGAATAAATTCATATAAAATTAGTCTACTTGTAGCGCCTAGGCTTCCTGCACAAGCTGGACATCCCAGAAGCAGTGATTCGCAGCAAGAAAGAGGACAGTTTCTACTGGGTGCATAGACATGCGCTGATCTGTCAAGACATATTTGGCTTTGGAGACAAGTCGCTCAACAACATTTGAGGTGGGCAAAATGAATCGCAGATCATCTACACACACTTGACCAGCGTCGCTATCTTTCTTTTGTGAATCAAAAAGTATTTGCTCTGCGAACGAGATATTGACAGCAGGATCATTCGCATCAGAGTCCCAATGCAGAAAAGGCAAACTTCATGGACACT
This sequence comes from Aphanomyces euteiches, assembly GCA_021527685.1. Classification (NCBI taxonomy): domain Eukaryota; phylum Oomycota; class Saprolegniomycetes; order Saprolegniales; family Verrucalvaceae; genus Aphanomyces; species Aphanomyces euteiches. Next base: position 1,929,029 of record JAJGMV010000373.1, read on the forward strand.
GCATATTTAGGGTATTTGGCTTCGATGCTTGCATATTAAGGGTGTTTTTCATGGGATACTGCATAATTAGGGTGTTTGGCATTGGGGTGTCCCTTAATAAGGGATCTTCAAACTTGATCAGCCCTCCATTATGCCTAAGAAAAAATGGCCATATAATGGAGTTTCCCTTATTATTTCCCAGGCCTTGCCTGAGACTCTCATTTACTCGACCGTGCCTCAAATCATTCAATGCCACAGACAACGACACAGAGATGCTCGTCTCTTGGTCGAGTTTCTCCTCAACGACAGAGCCGCTAACACAAGATGCCCACAAGCCGTCAGCCAGTGAACGTAGCAAATGTACATGGACGGACAAACTGATGGCTCTTGCAACTGTCAAGGCGATCCATGGTCATGTCGTCGTTCCACGGACATTCCAAGTCCCCCTCAGCGATCCCCACTGACCAGTCAACACTTGGGGAATGCACCTTGGCGTCCTTGTGAGCAATCTACGGTCTCGAGACCAACTCAACCGTGGATACATGTCGGCCTTGCGAGCAATGGAACTCAAGCAGCTTGGCTTATTTAAGTCTCCAACACCTATTTATCTTACATTTAAGTCAATCTCCTGGGCTACGAAACGACCAAATGACTCCGCAAATACTGGAGGAAGCTTGACATGGTGCACGTAAATGCACGTAAAGATATTTTAACCCAGAACAGCCTCTCAGAGCATTAAAAAGTATCGCCGACAAACAATGAACTAAAAAACGAACACGTAAAGTAATCAACACTACTCATACAATTGCAACCTTCAATGGCAACATCTAACTTTAATGGAGTTTACTGTTAAGCTTGCATTCGAGTTAGTCGTCAACATTTGAAACTTGATTTCTCGAAAATGCGTCCATGGAAATTCGCCGCATAATTTCCGAGGAAAACGGCATTGAATTCGCTTCTTTGACGATCATGCCCATGTCTACGAGTAAAGTCGTTGCGTCGCCCATTTCGGAGCAACAATGACTGTCCTGAAGTAACGACTCGAGCACTTTCCACGCCTCTGCGCTCAAATCTTTCAAATCATTGCGTATACGACGGAAGGTCCAGTGGTATCTGTTCAAGTAATAAGAGAAAGTCTCAGCATTGAGCCATTCATCCCATTCATGACGTTCCAGGCGCCACTTGCAATGGTCCACTGAAAGTCGAATCAAAGATCCAAAGACACCAGGCACACCACCATAAAAGTCGATAATTCCACCGCGCGTCGAATGCATACGTTGGCTCAGTCAGTTTGAAAAAGGCGGCCATTTTATCACGAGAAAATCGCTGGACAGGGAAGAGAGTGCATAAATTGAATGGATTGCTGCGATCGCTTCGCTTGTGCTGTTCGCAGAGGGACACCAACTTGTAACTTCCAATATATATGCCGAGAAAGCCACAAAAATACGGCGCTGCCTGCCATTCGCAAAGCACGTTCATGAAAGAACGCGTCAACGCCGTATTGACAAACATCTCGTCCATTTCGTCAATGATAAGGAGCAGTAGTTGCTTCCGACGCAATAGAATATGCAACAGATCTTGAGACGTGGACCCGTCTTCACAACAGAGTCGAATCAGCGCCGACCAAAAGTGTGCTTCGGTTTGGACGGAAAGAGTCGTTGCTGAATGATAAATGGCCAAAACTGATGGGTCGCTCGCCAACAAGTTCCAAAGCCGATACGAAATTGTTGTTTTTCCAAACTGACGTGGTCCATACAGAAGACACAACGGCCGAACTTTGTCAGCCGACAGAAATAAACCACTCACTTGGACGTACGCGTCGATGGATTCCATGGGAACAGAGAACGATTCTTCATCGACTGGACCTTCGAAAGGCACGTCTTTTTGGATGGGCTCTGCGTTCGACGCGTTGCTTGGTCGTTCTTCCGGATCAACGTCGATGGAGAAATATGATCGGCCACCGACAACCACACAGTTCAAACTCCGCATTTTTCGAAATGGGCGTTGAAGAGACCAAGACATTCGGAATTCTTTCTCCCAGAATATCCAGAGAAGAAAGAATGTCCTCCGTCTGGCCTGTCGTCAACCCACGAAGGTGGTCAATTCTTGCTGTCAACAGCGCAGCACAAAGCAAGAGGGATAAATTAGATGGTGGTAGTCTTAAATAAAGTCAAGCTGGACGAGTTCCATCGCTCGCCACGGAGGCATTGCTGAGCGGCTTCTTCGGAGCGTCGTGGCGACCCAGCCGAGCTTTATGCCGTGGGTTTCTTCCGGCCAGCCTCGTTCCGTTGGGACGCGGAAGGTCTGAGGCACTCTCACGTGGCCAAACTTTTCCTTGTAGGTCCGCAGCGCCAGGACATTGACTTGCCAGTGGAGTTCCATGATATCCCAGACGAAACCCAGCGCATCCAACTGCACTCGCTGGTCTGGCGGTGGATCTCTTGTGCGCAAATTGTTGACAAGGACGCCGAGTTGCATTCCCCACGTCTTGGCGGGCCATGTCGAGTCGTTAAATGGGACTTGGAACGTCCGCGGGACGAGCAAGTGGCCGTGGATCTGCTTGTAAGTCTCAAGAGCTGCGAGTTTGTCCGCCCACGAGCTCTTGATGCGTTGACCAGCCGCCTTGGAATCTCTGGAAACCAACGGCGTCTTCTGGCACAGGGAGGAACGCTTGGTTTGGTTGAGAAGGAACTCGACCGAGAGGCGGCCATCGCGTCGAATGCTCTGCGGCATGAGCGTGGAAATGAAAGAATGCGACTCGATGCACATTGTGAACTCCAAAAGTTGTCCTGCCGTCGTCGTCCCACTTGGCCACAACCGTGACAGCGTCTTTTCCACTACTGTACTCGAGGGCCATGTCACTTTCATGCCGCTGGAGCTTGCGTTTGGTCGCAAATGGCCATTTTAATCAACATGAAGAGTGAATCCCAGCCACAGAACTCTGGCATTGGACGTCCTTGTGCAGGAACCATGGGCTTGATAGCATTGTTTATAAAATGCGTTGGTGTGTTGGGTTGCATGCTTTTGGATTTGTGCACAAGTGGACGACTGTGGCTTTGGATTATGTGCACACAATTGCCACCGCGGCATACAATTTGTTAATCTCGCCATGTTTCAAATCATCCACGACAGACGCATGCTATCAAATCGAAAGTGGCATCTCTCAATCCACCACAAGATCAACTCAAGGCGACGAGATGTTTCCTCCACACGAATCCAAATGGACGCATAGCAGCAGGAGCCATGAATGCTATGAGCTAGGAAGGCTCGAGAGCTATAAGAAGTTGAAAAATAAACCAACAAAAAGAGTAAACTCTAGACGATATGTGCTCTCTCGGCATGGCGTCGCGGCCATTTTGGGCTAATTCACAATCCCCAACAGAGTGGCCATCGTGTACTTTAGTCATGTACACACAAGACAGCCCTGAATGGTCGAGTAGAAGCAACCTCAAGGCGAAGGAATTGATCAAAGACATGCGAGATTGAGTGCACACTATCAACCTGGACATAGCTTGGATTGTATACACAGCAGACGCTAGCATGGGACTCTCTGGCTGATGGTTCGAGTTTTACATGGTGGCGAAGCTGCTTTAGCCTTGTGTGAGCTGCACGCATCTTGTCGTTGCCAGGATTTGAAGCGACGAAGCCTGCAAGTAAGTGCATGGTACTATTAAAAAGGAGACTACGGTCGATAGATACAACACGACGAGGAACGTACTGTAGATCGCGTGCAAATGGAAGCGAATCTCGGCTTCAAATCCAGTGCCAAGGAGGAAAACCAACAGGAGAATGCTCTCGAGACGAGGATGACATAAATAAAAGTTCATGGAGACTTAGAGAAAGCCAAGGCGGTCGAGTGCCGTCTCTCGCAAGGCCGCCATCGATCCACGGTTGCGTCGTAGAGTCGTGGCGACCCAGCCCAGTTTGATCCCGTGGGTTTCTTCAGGCCAGCCGCCTTCTTCCTTTGGAACTTTAAAAGACTGAGGAACGCGAAGATGGCCAAACTTCTCCTTGTATGTTCGCAGGGCCAGGAGATTGATTTGCCAGTGGAATTCCATGGTATCCCATACAAAGCCCATCCTGTCTAGCTGCTTGCGACGGTCTTTTGGTTGATTTCTCGTTCGTAGATTGTTGACAAGCACACCGAGATGCATCTTCCAAGTTGGAGCTGGCCACTGAGGGTCATTCGACGGGACTTTGAACGTTCTTGGGACTAATAAGTGGCCATGGATCTCCTTGAATGTTTCAAGAGCAATGAACTTGTCAAACCAGGAGCTTTTGATGCGTTGGCTAGCTGATACCTCGTCGTGATTGTCAATGAACGTAGCTTCCTTCTCCGTGGCCCACGTGGTGCTTTGGTTAAGAAGAAAGGAGATGCAAAGCCGATTGTCTCGGCGGCGGTTTTGTCGTTGGATGTATTGAGGCATGGGCGCAAATTACAGAATGAGACTCGATTCAAGCTGAAAAGTGGACAATCTAGACGTCAGACGCAGGTGTAGTGAGCTACAATTCCCAACAATCTCTGTCTTATACAGTGATGAATTCAACAGAGTCCAAGCGCATCGATTGAAAGCATGAAGCTGGATTCAGAGAGACTAGTGACAGTATCGACAGCATTCTGTAGAACATTCTAGCGTCATCTACCGTAGCTCGGGCTTGAGTTCTAGCAGGATTTTGGCTGGCAAATCAAGGTAAATGCACGGCCAACGGTAGATCTCCGAGGCGGCTTTGGAGTTGTCGATGGCTATCACGAAGAGATATTTGAGCTTGAAGCGAACATTCATCATATATATCTCCGTGGACGACGTTGTGGATGTTATATCAAGCAGCGTTTGATTGAGACGGTGGAGTGAAATAACCAAAGACGAGACAAGTTTAGTTGTCTCGACGTTGCGACCTGGCACAAGCACGACTGGCTCGACGATCCTTCAGGGAATTTACGACTATAGCAGGATAATCTTTGTCATGAGAGACTTTAAAAGTGTTAAACAAAGCCAAGTTGTTCGAGTTCCATCGCTCGATACGACGATGCCATCGTGGCGGCGCGATTCCGTCGAAGTGTCGTGGCGACCCAGCCCAGTTTGATCCCGTGGGTTTCTTCAGGCCAGTCTCCTCCTTCCGTTGGAACTTGGAACGACTGAGGCACCCGCACGTCGCACGATTCCATACAGTCGATGTTTCAACTCTGGAGTTGGCCCACGGCGGAACAACGCCAAGATGGATATCCTTCGCTTCCAACTCGTGGACTTTGTGAATGGACAGCAGCGTTCGATTGAAGAGCGACGAGAGCTTGCTTGCTGACGACGTGTGGCTTTTACAAAGGCGTATATTGGACCGAGACGATCGAAGCGCTGCTCAAATACGCCGTCGTGAAAACTGTTTGGGATCTTATATCATGCTGGAAACCCGTCGGGCTGACTGCGATGGCACGGCAGTCTCTAATCACAAGATGCGACGACTGCCAGAGTGCCACCGAGAGCGTTCTTTTGACGTTTGATTGAAGGAGGTGTACAGTGTACGATGGCCGTCCTCTGGAGATTTCAATCCTCGGCGACGTGATAAGAGAAACGATGCCACACAGGATTTCAAGTCATGCCAAGTCGAGTTGCTACAGTGACACTCGAGACTTTGTTGTCGCAGGATTAGCTCATGCGGCATGAGCTCACAATGGATGGATTGACAATCGACCGACATGGATGTGTGCACTAAACAACCTTCGGAGGAGTGGAGGGAAGAGAGATATGAAGGATGAATCAACCTGGAGATGATTGGATTCACTAACAGGCCTTGCGATGTTCAAAGATGGAAAGATCGAACGTGTTGATCGACTTGCTCTTGGGATTCAGCCTGCAGTCGTTCAAGGTTTCAGGACTGTCGAGTTGGTCATTTAGAGTGTGTGGAAATGCACCGTGTGGACCTTGGGAGACTCCTCGGTTGTGAAGAATTGCAATGTACTCAAACGTGCAATTGGCCTCGTCGTCTCCACTTGTTGGACAGACGCACTTGCTCAAGTGTCTCGTTGACAATCCCATACATTCCCGCGAGGAACGCCAGAGAGAGGAAGGACAAAACCTCCATTGCGAGCTCCGAGGACCAAGCCATGCCGTGCTCTGCATTGTCTAAATGAACAACTGAGCGGTCACTACGAAGGCATCATCAAGATCATCCTCCATGGGTTCAAACCAGTCAAATAGAAGACAAAGTGGTCAAATGGTGCACTCACAACAACTTTCAACCACTTGTTGCTCTCATTCTGGCCTTTTCGTCATCTACGAAAGTCCTCCCAAGCCTCATAATCCTCCTGGACAAGTCGTGGCTTCTTGTGATTGAAAATGCACACAAGATCGCAACGACCACACTCGAGTTGTCGATCGTCTGCAGCCGCCTACTGTAATATTAGAAGCCATCTCTTGTATGGAATCGCGCCAGAGTTGGAGCAAGTCCATGAACCAACGCAACTTCTCCTCCTTGCAAGATGAATCGACCCTCATTTTGGATTTGAATCATGCCGCAACACGTCCGACGAGATGTTCGTCTCTCGCTGGCGTTTCTCCTCCACGACAACCACAAACCCAAAGTAGACTCTGCCATCTCACGACACAACCAAGAGCTCCTCGTGCGAGTCGTCCAGCTGAGCGCCACGCCGTGCTTACCGACGCTCCATTCCGTCCCGTCCGGCCATCCATTTCCACTCGACATCCAAGGCACGACCATCAACGTTGGAGTGTACCGTGAAGCCCACCGACGCCACAAACTCCACCACGACATTGTCCGACAACTGGACGCTCTTGGCTTTGTCTGGGATCTCAAACAACACAAGTGGCAAGTCCACGTGGCAGCTCTCCGTGTGTACAAGACCATCTACGGCGACGTCTTGGTGCCGCAAGCGTTCGTCTTGTCGTCTTCTATGGACTGGCCGACAGAAACGTGGAAACTGCCGCTTGGTCGCCTTGTCGGCACGTGGAGACAGACGGAAGCGACCATGTCGGCGGACAAACGCGCCGAGTTGGATAGAGTTGGGTTTGTGTGGTCGTTGGCCAAGACCAAGCTCTTTTCATGGGCAGACAAGCTCTTGGCGTTGGAAACCTTTCGTCGTTTGCATGGACATGTCCAAGTGCCTCCTGGCTTTGTCGTGCCGGAATCCACCGAGTGGCCCAAGACGACGTGGGCCTTGCGACTCAGTCAGACGGTGCACAACCTCCGCTTCAGCTCCGAGTCTCTGTCTAGCGAGAAGAGGGCGGCGTTGGATGCTCTCGACTTTCCATGGGCCAGTCAACGCCTCAAGAGCTCGTGGTCCGACAAACTCACAGCTCTCGAGACATTCAAGCAGATCCACGGCCACTTGGTCGTTCCACGGACATTCCACGTGCCGTCCAACGACCCAGAATGGCCAGGGAATACTTGGGAGATCCATCTCGGAGTCCTCGTCAACAATCTACGGACGCGAGAGCAACCAGACGACCGTCGTTTGCAGTTGGATGCGTTGGGCTTTGTGTGGGGCACGATGGCATTCCAGTGGCAGGTCAATCTCCTGGCGCTGCGGACGTACAAGGCGAAGTTTGGCCACGTGCGCGTGCCTCAGTCGTTCCAAGTTCCAACGGAAGGAGGAGACTGAAGAAACCCACGGAATCAAACTGGGCAGGGTCACCACGACACTTCGACGGAATCGCGCCGCCACGATGGCATCGTCGTCGCGAGCGATTGAACTAAAACAGCTTGGGTTTATGTAATCCAGAGATTCCATATGACCACTCGATGTATTCCTCAGCAAATGCCATGGATTTGAATCAGAGTTTGTTGGACAAAGCCTCAGAACAACAGCACCCGATGGTACCCAATTCGAAGTTGAAGATTGTGACGAGTGTAAGTTCAATTGATCTTTGAAAAGCATTACGTTGGGATGGGGATACGCCAATGCTGCTATGAATTCTTTGATGGAGAAGCACATCGAAGGGTGCCATCCAGTGCAACAACAATGGCAGATTCAACTTTGAAAGCTGATTGCATGTTTACTCAATGCAGTCGTGCATAGCTGGGCGAGAAGATCAATGGTCTGGATGGCTGTGATGTCTATAATGAGCCGTTTCCAGCGCAGCAAACCGAGATCTCACTGATGGTACGCTCTGTTTTAGCCACTGAAGACTCTTGCTGCTGCAATGGCAGCCGTGCGGACTGTGTCCCAAGGTGGCCCGTCACTGGATTTTTCTTGTGCCACGTTGTTACATACTTCGAAGTACATACTGTACAAGAGTCCCCTAGGTTTCGCCTTAAGCATTTTTCAAAATTTATATGTAATTATTAGTATTCAAAGTAAATTATGTTTCAAAAATGTATTACATAATACTTTGTACTGTCATAATAAATAGTTATGTAAAATAATATTATACAAGATATTAGTTTGAAGAGGACTACTGTATTGCGAACTGTCAAAACACAAGATTGAAATTCTGCCTTGGACAACGAGGAAACCATGAGGAATCGTTCGCCTTGTGGTAGCGTCAAGGCGTTCTGTTGAATTTGACGATCTGCAATGCCAAACAGTGCTCCAGCCGAGCTCCGAGTTGAAATCCGTCGACCACAGCATGAGACAACGTCAGATTCCCAAGCAATGCTGGCGATTGAGTGCGTGCACTGCTTGGACATGCTCTTGGTTTGGCTGCGTTTGGCTCTGTGGAGAAAGCAGTGGAAGTCGGATTTGCATCCGGCGTGGCTGTCATGTGGCGAAGTTCGAAGCTCAACAACTCGACATCTAATTCATGGCTGACATTTTCAAATTGGATCGAGAGGCACCACGATGGCCATTGTCGATGAACAACCGAATGAAATCGCTGAAAACTTCACGGCCATCCCGGACTCTCCAGTCGTTGAATCGGTGGTGGAAGCCAAGCCTCGTCGGGTCACGCGTTTCCGCCTCGCTGTCGCCATCGCTGCTGTCTGTGGCCTTGTTTGCGTCGTCGTTGGAGCTGTCTTTATCACGAAAAAGCACGACAAAATAGACACAAAGAGCATTGTGAACAATATCCAACAAACCCCTGGCCTTAAAGTCACCGTCAAAGCGCTGCGTTCGTCCATGGCTATCAACGGCAAGAATGAAGCGACGGTCTTCATCGTCCCTCGTACGAGCGAGAATGCCTCGTCGAGCCTCGCGTTTGATGCGATTCTGACCCAAGAAGGCGAAAACGCCACTGCAACCTACGTTCTGCTTGGCAACCGCGGCTACTGGTCGATCTCGTCGGGGGGAATCCAAACTAGCGCTGGGTGTTTGTACGCCTCGCAAGTCCCCCCCGTGCATCTCATCCAGTCAAGCTTGGAAGCCTCTCGGGAGGTGGACAGCGTCCTTGTCAATGGAACGGCCGTCCCCATGAACTGCGAAACGGGCCAGCTCTTGGAGCTGCAGTTCGCTGGAGAAACGTTTGTCTTTTGCAACTCGAACGCCAACCAACTGAGCCATGCCAAAGGCACCGACCTGGAGATTACCGTCGAGTACTTGAACGACCCAACGCTAGTTCCAGACATTGCCGCTCCTGAAGTTTCGACGGAATGCGCTTACATCGACACCACGCTCCCGACCACGGCAAGACGGCTCACAGCCGCCAGCGCGTCTGCAAGCACTGCTGCCACGCTCTCTAGCTCCTCTTGTGGCTGCCAAGGCAAAGTCAAGCCTTGCTTGTTTGTCCACGGCGTGGGAGTCAAAGCCAGCAGCGCACTAACCAGCACTTACTCGGACTATTGGGGCAGCATCGAGAAGAACGCTCCGTGCTGCTCGACGACGCAATTTGCTCACTTTGACACTGTCAGTCGCGGTTGGGAAGACGCCAGTCTTCAGCAAGAGTTTTGCAATGCTGCGCTCCAAGTCGCAGCCAACAACCAAGGCAAGACAGTCGGCGATCTCATCCTCGTGACGCACTCGATGGCCAACATGTTTGCCTCCTCGGCTGTAGCCAACAACAAATGCCAATTCTCCACCGGTGTCTCTTGGGTCTCACTCTCTGGCCCCATGCAAGGCAGCAAGAGCGCCAACTTGCTCGTTGAAAAGTGCACTTCTGGAACCTGGAGCGACCTCGCCCTCAAGGGCATCCTCGACATCGTTGGCTATTGCCCCCCTCAACCAGCTTACTTGTCTCTCCTCCATCAATCGACGGTGGATTCCAACACTCAAAGTCAGTTCGCGTCCATCCAAAGCACTCGCGCCCAGCACGTAACCAAGCTCGTCTGTGGCACAAGTCCCATCGGTTTGATCACCATCGACTCGGCGTTGGAAGTCGTGAGCGCGTTGTCCCATCATGACTCGGCAAACGACGGCGTTGTCGACATCAATAGCTGCCAAGCTGGCTACGGCACCTCTGGATTCGGCACAAGCTATTCGAGCTCCAACTACCAAGCGTCGCTCAACCACTTGGACACTTCGTTCCGCAACGGAGATGGCTGGTGGGGAAATGACCGCAAGCCCGTCAAGTGGTTTGAATGTGCTCTTTGAGATCGTCCCCGTCGTTAATCTTGGAAATATGAGTTGATTTTGTTGTTATTTGCCTTCTTTGGTCTCTACTTTTATGGAGAGGATGGCTATTGGAACGATCAACGGTCAAGGAAGCAGCCAAGTTGGCCATGCTGCAGACTCATTGGCCTCAAGGAGCATGGGCGTAGCTATAGCCAAGGGTGGCTGTCCATGTTTCGTGGCACACTAAAAGAGCTCAGATCTAGCAGTATTAGCAGTCGAAACCTCCACTTTCTTCAGCTCTGACGCGCCCAAACGAGAGAGCAAAGACGGGGGATTCAATTTAAAGCCACTTTCACAAGAACTTGTCCATTACAGTCTTACAAATGCAAACACGATACGACTACGCCTTGGGGTGGACGCCATAGACGCCAGGGGTCGGTGGGCCTTGGACTTCGCCAAAGTAGAGGCCAAACGTGAATTTCAAGCGCTCGACGTTGGCACGGTCTTCCATAAACTTGGCAAACTCGAGGGTGTTGGCGTTGGCATATTCCCATGCAAACTTGTAACCAGTTGGAGGAGGAATGTCCGTGCGCACAGAAGTGTAGCCGAGGCTGGTTTGGTAGTCCTTGGAGACGATCCAGTTCAAGAAGAGCTTGGCGGCGGCGGGGTGAGGAGCCTTCTTGAAGATGGCAATGCGTTGGCCCCACGTGAGGTATGGAATGTCCTTGGCCGTGTAGCCACCGCGCTGGAAGAGGAATTTTGTTGTGCAAACTTGGCGACCCAGTCCCAGCCGTACTTTTCAACGTACTTGGAGTAGATAAAGAGGACAGCGTCGTCGTCATGAGGGTATGGCGACGCGATGCGGTTCTTGTAGATGGGATCGACCAAGTCGGCGGGCGACGTGGGGACCTTCACCTTGGAGGCGTTCAGTTGAGCAGGATCGTAGGCCAAGCTGAAGGTGATTGTGCTGCCTGACATCCAAGCACCAGTGCTCGACTTGAAGGGGGCGTAGATTTGGGAAAACCCGCAGGCTTGTAGGCCAGGAGCTTGCCTTCGCTTTCCCAGCGGGGGAAATCTTCCAAAGTTTGAAGGGAAGCAACATCGGCTTCGAGAGAGTTGGTCGCGAGTTGGTTGTCGATGCGGACGTCGTGGAACTTGCTGTAGTCGGTGATGATGGTCAAGTTGATCTTGGGGAAAGCCTTCGTGAAGGCGTCATAAGTTCCCGACGACTGGGACGCGATATCTCCCCCAGCGTAGTAGACGAGCTTTCCCCCTTCAGCCACAGCGGCCGCATAGAGTTCAGCAAGCGAGCGGGTTTCTTCGCCGTTGTAGAACGCTTTCTCCTCGTTGGAAGCAGCGGCGATGGGGTTGGCCAAGGCAAGAATGGCCGTGAAAAGCAAAGTCGATAGAACGAACCTTCATGGGGATGATCCAAGTTGTTGTTGGTGAAATCCAGAATGAGCAACAGCCCTCGATCTGTTCGGGGCTACAGTTTATGCGGTCTTGGACGAGGAATACTAACTTACTGCAGTAGTTGGACCATGGACAGACCAACACATGGCCTGGACGCACCCATTTGGCATCGTTCTGCAACCCATTCCGACTATCACGTTGAAATTCCACCAGGAAAGTTTCAATTCCTCGAGGGGGTCCGATATTGCCTTGGCGAATGCATCGACGACTGCGCCACGAACAGCGACAACGCATGGAAGTCTGGTCAGGTCTGATCTGTCGGTCGTCGAAAAAGGCCGTGGAATGTTCCGTGGGAAGACTTGTTCCACTCAGAAGGAACTTCTACAAGCCACCTGTTGCCTGTCCTCGTTGGAATACTGTCCGCATACTCTGTCGAGGACAAGCCAAGAGCTGCTGACAGATCCCAAGAAGCTGTGATTCAAGGCTAGACTCCCTGCAGACTCCAAATCCACTTGGGTGTCCACAGCGTCAAGTTGTACATGATACGCGGAGTAGTAATCACTCGACGAATGATGTGGATTTGTCATAAGGACAGACGGACAAGTTACAGAGGCGAGCCAGGGCCTGCCTCACGCTTGAAAGTGCCGACTTTGAAGTCACGAAGGAAACTGAAGTGTTGTCGCGACGTTGTGCATATTTTTCGTTGGCCGACTGGACTACTTCCGCAGGGCTGTCTACTGGATACACTGTTGTAGTCGCGTCGTTGTTTATTCCAAGAGGGAGTAAGCACTCTACTTTGGTACTTCCAGTCCTAACGACGGCGTTGAGAAACCTCTTGGAATAGAGGACCTTCCTGCAGTGCTACTGGAGGAAATCCTGCCCAAGGGAGAGCTCCTAGCGCGTTGATCTATTGCCAGTCTGGCCAGCTTGACGTAATCCACGTCAAGGGGGACTGTACTGTATGTTGAAATCCAATGGGTTGATTACCTGTCATATGTTGCGTCCTCAGCAAAAGGTAAACACCATCAAGATTACTAGAGACCACTTGTGTCCTGTGGTTCGATTTTAATGCCCTCCTCGGTGACTTGGAGCGACGCTAATCTACCTTAGTCGCGCGCTGGGTAGCTCCAATCGCATTGAATGCATCAATCGCTTAGCTTTGGAGACTGGTACAAACTCTAGCTGCTTGATGGCCCGCAAAGTTACACCAGCGTTAGAGCTGTACCGCAAGAATGCTCGTAATTTGTCGGGGCGGGGACATATACTGTAGCACTCAAAAGTTCCGTCTTGTCTGTTACAGAGGATTCACTCGCGGCCATCTCTCAGAATCTTTTTCCGTGGCAACAGCTCCAAATAGAAATAAAAAAGTGCACCCATCGTTTCGTTTCCAGAGAGTTCTCAAAGCCTCACGCAAAGAATTTCACGATGGGTCGAGTCGTCGATCGTACCAACTCCTCCATAATCAACCTGGTCGCGAGTTTATCCCAAAATTCCGGATAATATTCCAAAAATAGATCTCTGGATGCCAAGATTTGCCGTTCTCTTTGTGATGAGTACTGCGATGTGGATGGAGTATGTAACTCACAACGCCGAAGGACACAAATCAGACAGCATACCAACGTGAACACAAGGTACATCTAGCCAAAGATATCCCAGACGTCTTACAAAGAAGGAGACTGGAGAGGATTGCATCAAAGTGTTTTCGTAGTGTGGAATCACGCCAAATCCATGGCATTCAACGAACCAGCAGGCAACCGCGGCTGATTGCAACGAAGGAATAGTCCAAGCTAAATGCGTCAATGCGTGGACTTATGTCAAAGTGGTTCTCCAACATCAACGCTCCGTTCACGTCGACCACTGGCGCGTGGATGTCGCCCCGCATGGTCACTTTCAGCATTTTGAACGACCGCATTGCCGCATCGTTTCCCAACGACAACGGACCTTAGCTCTTCGTCAAGTTGGTGGAGAGGAACGGCTGGGACTGGGTTGGCCAGTTCGCCAAACAGAACGTTCATTATCAGGTATCAAGAGATATCGAGACAAAGTTTGTCCAATTAGTTGGTTCGACAACACTACACTCTCAACTGGGACAAGATGGAAAATGCATCGACAAGACGATTACGCCTTGGGATGGACACCGTAGGCGCCAGGGCTGGGTGGACCTTGGACTTCACCAAAATGGAGCGCAAAGGTGAAACGCAGGCGTTCGATAGCCTCACGGTCTTCCATGAACTTGGCAAACTCGAGGGAGTTGGCGTTCGGAACTTCCCATGCAAACTTGTACCCAGCTGGGGGAGGAATATCCGTGCGCACGGAGCTGTAGCCAAGTGTGGTTTGACGCTCTTTTGAGATCAACCAGTTGACGAATAGCTTGGTGGCCGCTGGGTGACGAGCCTTCTTAAAGATGGCGACGCGTCGGCCCCACGTGAGGTAAGGAATGTCCTTGGTGATGAAAGTTAGCTTGTACCAGCTCTCAGGGATAATCTGTCCCCACACAGACACGCCAATGCTCTTGTTGCCAGCAGCGATGGCTTCGCCAGGCGTGTTCGTGCCGCGTTTGAATTGAACGTTCTGTTGCGCCAACTTGGCGACCCAGTCCCAGCCGTACTTTTCAACGTACTTGGAGTAGACAAAGAGGACGGCGTCGTCATCGTGGGGGTATGGCGATGCGATAAGATTCTTGTAGATGGGATCGACCAAGTCAGCCGGCGTCTTGGGGAACTTCACCTTGGAGGCGTTCAACTGAGCAGGATCGTAGACCAAGCTGAAGGTAATCGTCCCAAGCGACAACCACGCGCCAGTGCTCGACTTGAAGGGAGCGTAAATTTGAGAGAACCCGGCAGGCTTGTAGGCCAAGAGTTTGCCTTCCTTCTCCCAGCGGGGGAAGTTTTGCAATGTCTGAAGCGATGCCACATCGACGTCGAGAGAGTTCGTGGCCAGTTGGTTGTCGATGCGGACGTCGTGGAACTTGCTGTAGTCGGTGACGATAGTAAAGTTGATCTTGGGGAAGGCTTTGACAAAGTCGTCATGGGTGGAGGTTTGCTGCGCGGCGATGTCTCCCCCAGCGTAGTAGACGAGGTTTCCCCTTCAGCCACGGCGGCGGCGTAGAGCTCATCCAGCGAACGGGTCTCTTCGCCATTGTTGGACGTTTTTTCTTCGTTCGAGGAGGCAGCGACAGGGCTCGCCAAGGCTAGGGCGGCCGTGAGGAGCAAAGTGGAGAGGATGTTCATTGCGATGCGAGGCAACTTCCAAAGTGTGATTCGAGCCCGTCGGCCTGCTTTAGTCTTTCTCTTGTAGACATTGCATACAAGATTAAACTTCCGGGATCAAACTTCCGAGAGTTCGCACCCACGAGATGCAATGACGTGTGCTCAGGATATCTCCCCACTCGGTGCTGCACCAGACGGATCTCTCTGCTCGTCATCGAAGCAGCCAACTCCCACACTAGTCGAGTACAACTCAGAAGAAACTTCTGCAATTTCAACATGAACTCTGCCTTCGTTTGTCTTTTAAGCGTGCATGGCTCCCGTGTATCTCGTGGTCGATGTGAAAGTTCTTGCTTGGCCATAGCTCTGTCCATGGCCCACGTCAGCTGTGCAAGTAGTGTGGTGTTGCATTGCGCGTTTCTTTCGTGGTTTTAGCAGCTGCCTTCGAGAATTCTACCGAGAACTGGTTGCTCTCACTGAGCTGGATCGACAGCGTTGCTTTCTTGGGATGCTGCCTTAGGCCAATCATTCAACCGTGTCAATGCTTCTGGCCAACACAAAAGGAGCGTTTTGTCCCTTTGGTTGGTATCACTTACAATGTAGATTCGACAGTGTCCCCTAGCAGTGGCCTCCTCAACAGTGTTGATGATATTACCAACTGGACTAAACACAAACTCAACAGTGTCCCCCAGTTGTGGCATACCTCTTCAAATTTATATCTTGTATAATATTATTTCATGATGAAAATTGATTTGACAGTATATATTATCAATTCCATTCGATATTGTGAGGGGTCCGAGATGTATCGATTTTTCAAATCACTCAGCCAATCAGGATCGAGTTTTTACCAAATTCACGCAAAACCTAGACACTTTTAGACACATTTGTAATAAATCGATACTTTCCATTTATACTTGACTTCAGTATGATCGAATCGATTTGGAATAGAATTCGATTTGGGTAAAAATAAAAATCTGGGTGACAATAATATTAATACGGTTAAACTTTGAAACATAATATTTTTAATTACTTCCTCTGTCCCAGAATGATTCCAGCATTTGAGTTTCTCGCGTGTCCCGGAATGATTCCAGCAATGCACAGTACACTGATCAACGGTATCAATTTACATTACTTTGAAGTACCTGACTACACTACAATGTCTTCTAGGCGCTCTGAAATGCGCTCTAGCTCTTGCTCGAGTGCAATACGTTGAAAAGTTTCTTCTACAGCATCAAGGTTGTCATCGTGGTCATCATTGTTGGAGGTGTCATCAATGAGGAAGTATATTAATAATACCATGGTATTGTCAAATCGATTCAAACTTGGAGTAGGCTGTCGAATCGAATAGACTTGGCAAATCGATTTGAGAATCGACTAGCCAATCATAGCTCAGTATATTCCATATTTTGACCAATCAAATAACCTTTATTATAGGAAGGCCATGGGGAAAGGCGCTGACCCGCAGAAGATACGCGCGGCGTCTTAGCGCCTCATAGCGAGCTAGTAGTTGGCGTAGAAATCATGAGTGGTGGTATTCTGGGATGCAGATGCCATTGCTCGGAAGAAATTGTACTTAACTTTGTATATGCTGCATTTAATATTAAAAAAATGTATGGAAGTCGATTTCTATGCGATTTGGCCAATGACCTGCCAAGTCCACATTTCACTGAAAAGGACAATATAATTTTTGAATAATGCATCAGGCGAAAACTGGGGGGTATCAAGCGGGACTGTGCGCACAACATCAACTCGGCTTGAGATGACCGCAGGACTGTCTGGGAACACAATCGCGACCAACGACACAGACCGCAGTTGAGCCTTGAGATTGCATGGCAAAACCGTGTTGAAGCTAGCTCTTTAGCATCAAACATACAACAGATTCTCGAGGATTTCATGTTCGAGTTACGCGGTCCAGATTTGTAAGTCACGGAACCCGACTTCGCATCGCTGAATGTTATGGTTACCAAGCAAGTAATCTGACTCCAACATATCGCCTTGTGTAAAAATTGGCGTTTTTGCGTTATGTTGGCACTTATAAACTTCCTTGACCATCAGAGTCGATTAGTAACATGTGTGTTTAGTTGTAGAACAGCAGACAGAGAAGGAGGCATTATATTGAACAGAAAGAACAAAAAGTGAGGGGGCTCAAAACTCACGAGTGACCCGTCGGAAGAGTCGCTCTCCCATACAGTAAAACTATTCTAACAGAGCCAAAGGGCACACCTATTCAGTCCAACAGGATAGAATGGAGAAATCTCAACAGGCACTAGGGGACCTCCTTGTTCCTGTTATGGGTGCACCCATTTCTACAATACGGAAATTGTACTCTACCTCAGACTGTCAACAGTGTTGACAACTCTGGAATGACTCCTTGAAAGCCGCCGATAGCTCACTGGCTTATGAGGTCTCTAAGGAGAGGAAGCAATCTCTGCAAGTCGAGCTAGCGCTATTGTAGTGGAAGCAATCTCTGCAAGTCGAGCTAGCGCTATTGTAGTGGAAGAACGACAACCAGGGTCGAGTCGTCGATCGTACGAAGTCCTCCATATTCGCGAGTTTATATTATTCTGGATAATATTCCAAAAATAGATGGCACTCTTGATTGCCCAAAACCTCAACCCAACAAGCAAAAATCCGGATAAATTATCCGGCCAAGCTGGTCTTCGTGCGATGGTCGAATGTAAACACACCCAATCACTTTTTCATCGTTCTGTCGACCTCCACCAAAGTGCAGTCGACCTTAATGATGCGGGTCGGGGGATTATTTGGACATTTTCTTCATACAAGTAGGTTTATCAATCTCCACAACACAACAATACCTTCTAATAGTATAAATTGTGATACTTTATACTAATAATATTATCCAATTTCACAAGTACCTTAATAGTGAATACGTACATTTCTTGGTGCAAACTGCACTTACCCTGGTCGATTCTGGACTCAACGAGCATTTACCAGCGGTCAGGAGGAGTCGAGAGCTCTTGACACGATTCATTTCGTTTCAATGATTCGCCGAAGGCGTCAAGGCACGCCCTCCAGGCACCACGAAGCCATGGAAAAGCCAACGTTTATTTCGCTGTTGACTATACTCTCTCGTTGGGGACGATAGCCATGAAAGAAAAACACCATGCAAAGCAGCAGTTGAGTGCTGGGCGTTCTTTATCCAACCTAGTATAATAGTATTCCAACAGGGCTGTCCTCTGCTGGAAAGTCAAGTTGTACGGGAGTAATCGCAGTGCTAGCTCTATATTGTCCTGACGTTGCAGGAGCTATCAAAATTGAGGACCTTTCTGATGTACCGATTGAGATTTATATATTCAAAGGCTAGCACTTAACGCTTTGCTCTGTTGCCTGGTGAGACTTTCCAGCTGTTTGTTGAAATCAGTTGGACTTGGGTTGATTACTCGTCATATGTTGTGTCCTGCAAAAAAAGTAAACATCCTGGCTAATCACAGTTGTCCAAGCAGGTCCAAGCAACTATCAAGTTTGCAACGGTCGTCTGTCCTGCGCAGGGAGTTCGTCAGGTTGCTCTTCAAGACCAGCCTACTCCTAATAGGAAGCACATCTAGCCAAGGAGATCTTTCCATTCCAGCCTGAAAGCCGCTCGAGATCGGACGAGAGTTGAGTGGCTTGTACCAAAGAAGGACAACCAAAGCTTGATTGATCTGAAAGAAGCCATAGAGAGTGAGAAAATCTTGATGGAACAAGACGAGGATGGACTATTGAGTTGGTTTACAAAAAGCGAATCTCTTTCTCTCAGTGAAACAAGTGTCAGTGAAACAAGTCGGCATGGAGCTTTAAACATTTAAGCCTTGGGATGGACGCCGTAGACGCCAGGACTGGGGGGGCCTTGGACTTCGCCAAAGTAGAGGCCAAACGTGAATCGCAAGCGTTCAATGTTGGCACGGTCTTCCATGAACTTTGGGAATTCAAGGGTGTTGGCATTTGGAACTTCCCATGCAAACTTGTAGCCGGCAGGAGGAGGAATATCCGTGCGCACGGAGGAATAACCAAGCGACGTCTGGCGGTCCTTGGAGAGCATCCAGTTGGTGAAGAGCTTGGCGGCGGCAGGGTGAGGGGCCTTCTTGAAGATGGCAATGCGTTGGCCCCACGTGAGGTATGGAATATCCTTGGTGACGAACGTCAACTTGTAGGTTGGATCGGGCACAATGCGTCCTCCGACAGACACGCCAATGCTCTTGTTGCCAGCAGCGATGGCTTCGCCAGGCGTGTTCGTGCCGCGTTTGAATTGAACGTTCTGTTGCGCCAACTTGGCGACCCAGTCCCAGCCGTACTTTTCAACGTACTTGGAGTAGACAAAGAGGACGGCGTCGTCATCGTGGGGGTATGGCGATGCGATAAGATTCTTGTAGATGGGATCGACCAAGTCAGCCGGCGTCTTGGGGAACTTCACCTTGGAGGCGTTCAACTGAGCAGGATCATAGACCAAGCTGAAGGTGATTGTGCTGCGAGACCACCACGCGCCAGTGTTCGACTTGAAGGGGGCGTAGATTTGAGAGAACCCGGCGGGCTTGTAGGCCAGGAGCTTGCCTTCCTTCTCCCAGCGGGGAAAGTTTTGCAACGTCTGCAGGGAGGCAACATCGACTTCGAGAGAGTTCGTAGCCAGTTGGTTGTTGATGCGGACGTCGTGGAACTTGCTGTAGTCGGTGACGATAGTAAAGTTGATCTTGGGGAACGCTTTGACAAAGGCATCGTGGGTGGAGGTTTGCTGCGCGGCGATGTCTCCCCCCGCGTAGTAGACGAGGTTTCCCCCTTCAGCGACGGCGGCGGCGTAGAGTTCATCCAGCGAACGGGTCTCTTCACCATTGTTGGACGGTGTGGACGCTTTTTCTTCGTACGACGAGGCTGCGACTGGACTCGTCAAGGCAAGAAAAGCGGAGAAAAGCAACGTGGCGACGATCTTCATGGTGGTTGGTACGAGGCAAATTCCAAAATGAACAAAGTGTGAACTGGTTCACACTGCTCCTTATTGCCCAGGTTGTACACCGTTCCAGACCCTCGGAACAAATCGAAACGCACGCACCCACGAGGCTGGTTGGATCGCGTCCCGCTGCACAACTACATGTCCCTCCTTTGTATCCAAGCGCTAGTCTCCACACAACGACGCTATGGATGAGAGCTGTGAAAAGTCGAATCGGCGGTCTCAGGATCGTGTGGTCGTTGGCTCAAGAGAGCTACAATGTTCTGGTGGACTAAGGCCGCTTGGTGTTGGAAATTGGTTCCAACACGCGGCCCACAAGCAAGCCATTGCGTTACTCATGAGTATGCCACCGATAGAGTGCTTGGAATGTTCGGCTCAGGGCGATGCACCACTCAGAAGTTCCTTCTGTTTCATCCAAGCTGGATCTGGTTCTCTGCCTTTGGTCGTCGTTCCTCCATGACAAGAGCGCTAGCTCGACTTGCAGCGGTGGTTTCCTCTCTTCTAGAGAGCTCATAAACCAGTGGAAGGTCGGCAGATTTCATCGAGTCCCGTCGTCGGTTGTACCAAGTCAGTCGGCCATTAGATTGACAACTCTAGATCTGTCGGTGGAATAATCTCCACATTGTGGACATGGGTGCGTACAAGAGAGGAACCAGGAGATCCTCGACTGCCAACATACACAAGGCGATGAGTTGAGCGAGCTTACTTGCTTGGTAATCAAAACGAACAGCGATGCGGATTTTGTAAGTCACGGAGCCGTAGGACACACAACTCAGACCTCGCCAAACGAAGCAATCCAACGCGTAACTCAACATGAAATCCAACGACGATCTGCTCTACATTTGATGGCCAAGAGCTAGCTCTCCCGTGGCTTTGCCATGCAGACTCTACGCTCAACGAGGGCGCGGTCTGTGTCGTTGGTCGCGATTGAGTTCCCAGACAGTCCTGTATCGCAAGCTGAGTTGTCTCCGCACTGTCCCGCTTGAAACAGCAGTGGATTCCAACCAGACGGGACAAAACGCATGGTCAGGATCAGTTGAAAGCCTTGACACGGTTCGTTTTGTTTGAATGATTGGCCTAAGGCAGCCAGCATCCCAAGAAAACAACGCTGCAATCAGTCGACCCAGCTCAGTGAGAGCAGCCAGTTCTCGCTAGAATTCTCGATGGCAGCAGCTAAAACCACGAAAGAAACACGCAAGGCAGCTCCACACACTACTTGCACGGCTGCCGTGAGCCATGGACAGAGCTATGGCCAAGCAAGAACCTCGCGAACATGTTTGGAGACTTGAAAGACTAACGAATGGCGAGTTCCTCTTGGAGTTTCTTCGGAGTGGGACTTGACTTGTCTCCTACGATGACGAGCAGAGAGATCCGTCACTCGAGTAGGAGATATCCCGAGTGCGCGTCGTTGTATCCCGTGCGTGCGAACTGGCGGAAGTTTGATCCCGGAAGTTTCATCTTGTATGCAACGCCAAGAGACAACAGGCAAGCAGCACTCGTTGGCAATCGCCTCATATCGGAATGACCGAGCCTTCGTGAGCTCTCTCGCAGCGTCCTCGAACGAAGAAAAAGCGTCAAGAAACCCGCTCGCTGGATGAGCTCTACGCCACCGCCGTGGCTGAAGGGGGAAACCTCGTCTACTACGCGGAGGGAGACATCGCCGCGCAGCAAACCTCCACCTACCCAAGATCAACTTTACTATCATCACCGACTACAGCAAGTTCCAAGACGTCCGCATCGACAACCAACTCGCGACCAACTCTCTCGACGTCGATGTTGCATCGCTTCAGACTTTGGAGGACTTTCCCCGGTGGGAGAAAGAAGGCAAGCTCCTGGCCTACAAGCCTGCCGGGTTCTCCCAAATCTACGCCCCCTTCAAGTCGAGCACTGGCGTGTGGTTGTCGCTTGGGACGATTACCTTCAGCTTGGTCTACGATCCAGCTCAGTTGAACGCCTCCAAGGTGAAGTTCCCCAAGACGCCCGCCGACTTGGTCGATCCCATCTACAAGAACCTTATTGCATCGCCATACCCTCATGACGACGACGCTGTCCTCTTTGTCTACTCCAAGTACGTTGACAAGTACGGCTGGGACTGGGTCGCCAAGTTTGCGCAACAGAAAGCGCAGCACGAACACGCCTGGTGAAGCCATTGCTGCTGGCAACAAGAGCATTGGCGTATCTGTGTGGGGACAGATTATCCCCGAGAGCTGGTACAAGCTAGCTTTCATCACCAAGGACATTCCTTACCTCAGTCGCCATCTTTAAGAAAACGAGTCATCCAGCGGCCGCTAAGCTCTTTGTCAACTGGTTGAACTCGAATGAACTTCAAACCAGTCTCGGTTCAACCTCCGTGCCGACGGATTTTCCCCCACCAACTGGGTACAAGTCTACATCATCCATCCCAAGGCGTAATCGTCTTGTCGATGCATTTTCCATCGTGTTCCAGTTCACACTGTAGCGCCTTTCATCACTCCATGAAGGCAAATGGCAACGTATAGTCGCTCAAGCTCATCGTGAAAGACTAGCCACACAATTTGCAGGACTCAGCGAGGATTATAGTCCTCACCGACCAAAATCGAACAACCGTTCACGCATCTTGTTCTCCCATGGGTGATCAACAACTGCCATAGAACACAGGGAAGACGGCTGCCTTCGTTGTTGCCTCCTTCTGTGGACTCTCAAACATACCGCTTGCTGAATTATCCGTCAAAGACGTACTGTATTCGCGAGGAAGCTCCTCACCATGCAACCGCCAAACTGGCTGATCTGCAAAGAACCACGTGGCTGCAACTTCTCCAGTTGGATTCAAGTTTACGAGGGCACCACACTTCGGACAAAGGGCCACTTAGTCCTGGCATCTATGGCGTTTCCCCCACACAGTAAGCATCTTGTTCCTTTCGGTGAATCTGTCCTCAAGTCATGTGGTCGTGACGGGGTGCAGGGGTTGGGGGTGTAGGGGTTAGTTGCAGTGCTTTAACCCCTGCACCCCTTCCTCTCGCCTGATTGGTTTGTTTGCGATTGTTAGGAGATTCCCTCGATGACCCCTTCCAACGCCAGATGAATCTCACGGCAGACCAATCACACAACCTCACGACAGAGACTCTTCAAGCCTCCGACGACGACCATGCAGCCTTGGCTGGCTCGATGGCTCTATGGCCCTAAAGGAACGGAAAAAGCTCGATCCCTGGCCTTCAAGATGGAGCTTTTTGCACTCATCAAGATTTCAGCACCGACATTCCTCACGGCGCTCTCTGCTTGTGCGATTTCCCTCGTGGATCACATTGTCGCAGGACATCTTGGCACGTCCGAACTGACTGCTGTCGCGTACTCGCGCATGCTTTTGGACTTGATCATCATCGTCTTCTCGCAAGGGTTTTGCGAAGGCACGAATGCATTGTGTTCACAAGCGTTTGGCGCCAAGAACTACAAATCGCTCGGCCGATACTTTCAACTGGGAAGTTTCTGCCTCATCCTGGCCAGTTTCCCCATCGGTGCTCTCTCGTGGAACGCCGGCTACATCCTCTACCGCGTCGGCATTCCTTCCCACACAGCTCATCTTGCCGATCTTTACCGCCGGTATTGCATCATTGGTCTCATGTCCCGCCTTCTTCTCAAGAACATGCAGTCGTACTTCCAAGCGCAGCACATTGTCGTTCCAGCCGCGGTCATTTCGATTCTCTTTGTCGGCATCGACATTTTGATCAAAATCACACTCACCTTTGGCTGGACGGACGACTGGCGTGGTCTTGGCTTCATTGGCATCCCCCTCGCCACTTCTGCGACTTACTGGTTGCTTCTTCTGACGTACACCATCTACATGTTCGCCATCCAGCAGTACCACAAGGCTAGCTGGTGCTGGGACTGGTCTTTCGTCGACTCCTCGCACTTGAAAGAACTCGTGAGCCTTGAGTGCCCAGCGGCCAAGTGTTTGAAAATGCCCAGTTGCAAGTCTGCGCCGTCGTCGTCGCCATGACGGGCCAGGTACTCTTCCATCTCCATGTTTCTTTGGCTAATGCTGGGTTAGGCTCAATTGGCAGCGCATAATTCGATGCTGGAACTCTTTCTCTTCGTGACGAGTCCAATTTACGGCCTCATGACTGGTAGCACGACTCGCATTGCAATGCACTTGGGCGGTGGGCAGCCTCTTCTAGCCCAAGCCGTCTCGCATTTGACTCTTGCTTGCATCATGACGATCGCTGTCTGCACAAGCCTCGCGTTGATTTTCACGCAGAGTTTCCTCGGTCGTGTCTTCTCGAAAGATCCTCAAGTTGTCTACTATGTCGGTCAAATCGCAACCCTTGGCGCCTGTGGCTACATCCTCATTTCGATCTTCTACTATTCGATGGCACGACGACGTCCTGCAGCTCTTTTTGTCGCTCATTCTTCTCGTAGGCTGTCTTGAATGCTCAATCTCGAACTCTTCCCGTCATTAGTATGTCTTTCCATCCATGGATATATCTGAATCTGTGTTCTAGTTGGTTTCTTTGTCGGTGCTTGGCTTGTTGGCGTTCCCGTGGCATATTTCGCTGACATTCGATGGGGATGGGGTCTCATCGGCGTCTGGATGGGCATATCCCTCGGCTATCTCATCACCATGGCCTTTGGAGCGTGGGCGGTGCTGAAATCCGACTGGGAAAATGAAGCCAAGAAAGCTGTCGCACTGTTTAAAAAGGACGACGTCCAGGAATCATCAGCAGCAACGGATGGCTCTGCTACTGATGGTGCGATCGTCAACTCGGTGACTAGTGTGTAAATTATATGTTCCTCCAGCACAATGTTGAAAGCTCTTAACAGTCAATACACACCTTCGGGAACTATAAAGCCCCTTGCAGTCTTTATTGCTGGAGAATATCGTCCAACGCCACGCGATTTTCTCCTCTTCCTCATTTGTTTGCCCAATCTAATGAACACTTGGCATAGAGACCAAGCTGTGGAGTCGATTGAGGAGAAGAATGCACTAGAATTACCCGTGGCGTCGAGTCCAGAGGCAAAGATTTGCGCCACGGCAGTTGTTGTGCACTTGACTCGGTGTTGACTCATCCTTTCAAAATGTTCGAAATTATTGGACCAGTATACTGAACTTCATATTAATCTTAGTCTTCCGGATAATTTTATTGGGAGAGAAATCTATCGCAGTGCAAATTTGGTCCGAGCTCAAGATGACCGCGGCGACGCTGATGGAGTCCGAACTCATGGCCCAACGCGACGTGGCCAAGGAAATGGTGCATGAGATGCGAAAGCAGCTGAACGACCTACAAAAGCGAGAAAGCTTGATTGAGCGCCGCGCCCTACGAGCCGAGCTACGGCGGCACGAGTTTGAAACAGCACTCAAGTCCACGCGCGCGCAACTTCAATACACAGAGGCCAATTTCAACCACCACCTGATCGCCGTCCTGCTTGGAGCTCTACTCGGTGCTCTACTTGGCTGGCTCGGCGGCATTGTCCTCGTACTGTGCGAAGTCCCAGCGTTTGTCGCTTTCTTTCTCATGGGTCCGTGTGTTGCAATCGGCTCGCTTGTCGGCGCTGCTCTCGGGATGGCGCATCGACAAGAAGAGTTGCTGCGGCTTCAGAGACGAAGGAAGAAAATCGAGAAAGAAGCGCCTTCACTGCCACCAAGCTCTCCAGTCAAATCCTCATCGAGTTTGATGGGCACGGCCTTGGGATGTGCCAAGGACCTGTCCTTCGCCGTCGTCGAATATGTTCGATCGTGACAATAATTTATCCGGATATCATTCCTTAATATCCGTACAATTTTAGGTTTTCCGGATAAAACACATATCCGGATGTGATTCCAGCCGGATAAATTGAATTGTCCGGATAAAGTTCAAAATTGAATTTGATGTTGCGACGGACAGGGCCATCGGCCAACTTGACCGACAAGGTGGAGCACATGGCTGACTTGCTGGAGATTGACGAGTCGTACAGGTTCGCGCATGCCAAAGTGCGCTACGCAATCGAAATACTAGCTCGTCCACAGTGGCGCTGGCGCTGGATCAATTGGGAGAATGCGTCTGCGAGCATAGCGATCGACGCTCTCTCGACGTGGACGATTTCCTCTACCGATTCGATTTACTGGCAGTACGACGGCCCAGACGACGGCTGATCACATGGTTCTTCTAGGACGATATCCACGAAAAGATGGAGAATCCACGGACGCTGTCTCAAGTGTTGATTTCGATTTTAAGGTTGATTCACTGCAGTGCGACCATTTGTGGCGAACCTTTCCGTCCTATTGCTGACAAAGTCGTCGTTCGAGTCGTTGTCTTATGCAGCCACGCTGACAAGAGAGTCAGCAGCATGGCTCGTGACTGCTTGACGACACTGACAGAATGCGTTAGCTACGATCTGCGCCTTATCATGCGTGCTGGAGAGCGACTACGGACGGAAGAAGGTCGTGAGCTTGCTTGTTGCCCCTTTTCTTACGGCTTGCTGTAGAGTCCATCCATTTCTGCGTGGCGTTTTCCAGCCAAATCCCGTCGATCGTGCAATCTTGGGCTCCTAATGAAGTCTTGGACACGGAACTCTTTCAGATCATCAGCAACGTGCTCATGGACGACCGTCGCGACGTTCGAACGCATGGCTATGCTCCTCTCGCTGCTCTTTTCGAGTTCCAGTACGTTTCTGTCCATCTCAGAGCCGTCTAATTGCCGTCTAGCCGTGACAATTACGACGAGAAAGACTTGGTGCAGTCGTACTTGGAACAACTTCCCAAGCAAACCGTGGACGAAATCTTCTCACACGTGCCGCAATCCGCCCTCGCCAAAGCCATTCGACCTTTTGTTCGGCGTCAGACGCATCATTTCGCCGCGAAACGCAAGCAAATGCAGTCGCCAGTCCTCGCCCGCAAGTTGTTTCAAACGCCGATGGAGAAAAATCCATCCTCGTCGACATCCATGGCTTACTCGAGGCAACAGCTACGACAGCGAGAAGCGCCGCCGTCGGCATTTAAACGACGACCAGCCCCAAGACGCGCGCCGTCTTCAGCCTATCGACAGCGGAGTCTCCTCGACTTGCTCCTCTCGTGGCTCTGGTTCTGGGTCGTTGTCCTTCTCGCTGTCTTTGGCTTTTTATCGCTCATTTGGTTCTTGTGGATACATTAACGTTCATTTTGTTTATTCTTGAAAGATCAACTTGAAATGGCCGACGCGCCACTTGGCATCAGTCGTGTAGGCGTACAGGATGACCTCCTAGAAAAACAAAAAGGCTCTTAAGCATCCTGTGGCGTTCCATCGACGTACTGATGCTAGAATCGAGCATGAGAAGGCCACAATCTCACGAAAGCCATCGCTGAACGCCAGACAAGCGTCGCCGCAATGATCCAGCAGGATTAGCTTGGACTTGGCCGTGTCATGAGGGCTACAAAGCTCCAGTTTCCACGGATTTCAACGACATTTCAGCGTACCATAAGCTTGGAAAGCAGCAGCAAAGCGACTGAGCGTATTCAAGGCAAGTGCGGATGAAGATGGCCCTCGCTGCTAGCCAAAGCGGCCAGCGAAGGAGGAACTAGACGTGGAAAACCAGCTTCGAACGCTTGAGAGAGCGGACAACGTACGTGGATCCAAGTCTGGAACGGCTCGTAGCACAGCAAGTGAATGCTCGCGAGGAAGCAAAAGCCAGCGAGGAAGAAGACGACGCCAAAGACGAACCAGTGGCCGAAATGGCGCCACGAAAAGTCGGCGGCGAGGACGTGGCTCGTGTGGAACAAGCCAATCTACAAGATGGAGATCCATGGAAGAGTTGAGAGGGAAATGGAGACCAGGCTGAGGACGGCGGCCGTCCAGAAGAGATCGTTCTGTCGCGTGAGGACAAGGTGGTTCCCCATCGAGAATGACGTGGCAGAACCACAGAAAGAGCACGCAGAAACCGTCGCGATCGTCAGCACAATCTAAAAATTGACCTCAGGATGCTATTCTTAGCGTTAGGTGACTTACTGTGGCGATACTGCTGCTGCTTCTCCGTGGACGATGGAGACGTTTTACGACTTTGAAGACGATGACGACGACGTTGTCTTTAGTGACGAAGACGTCGTGAGCTTCTTGGAATCGTCACCGAAAGGCACGGCGTTCAGTGACGATTTCCTCGACTTTGGTGACGAAACAAACGAATCCACGCCTCAAGATGCGCTCAATCCGCAAGACAACGCAGCAGATGAGGCATTTCCACCCGCTCAAGCATCTTCTTTGTCTTCCTTTGAGCCCAGGAATCCAGAATCCAACGCCGCAGAGCCGACAGCACCTTCAAACGACGTCAACACTGCAATCTCCATGCAAGATCCTGCCGTTGAGACTTCCGCGCCAACTCGTGCTCGATCTTCCGTCTATTTCGATACAATTCAGCGGCCAGAAGCTCCAGAGAACGACCACCAAGAGCGCTTAGACGGCCCAGAAGCAGCAGCAGCAGGGAGGAGTCTATCCGAGCTCGAGCGCATTGCTCAATCGGCGTCGTCTCCTCGCTTGAAAATGGCCGACGACCAAGTCGAAACGCTCTTTCAGCGACTGCATGAGGTCCTTCCTTAACTCTTCTCGGCGATCCTGACGTCTTTGTAGGAATGCCAGGGCAACTGGACAGCGTCCAGGCTTCTAGCGCGTCTCAAAGCGCTTCATTTGTATCCCTACGTCGTCTCCCAGAGCCAGTTCGACCAGACGCTCGGCCATCTCGATGGAGTCCTCACGTTATCTTCCCTGGAAGATGCTCTCCATGCCTGGAGCTCCAAGAACGAGCCGCTTCGGACGTTTCTGCCAAACCTTCCCGACCGGTTGACGCTCTGCACGTTGAACTTCAATGCTGATTGTGTGGCGCGTAGGCGGAATCTCCTCCTGTCGTGCCTTGTTGACGACCAGCAGTGCAATCCGGAGCTCGTCGGGCTGTGCAAGGCCGCAGTGCTTGGCTCCATGTGGTCTCAAGCAGTCTTGAAGCAGCAGAAACCAAAACGCCCCAAGCCACCAACGTCGTTGGGTCACAGCGCGATGGATTTCGTCGCGAGAATGCAGTCGGATGTCCACAAGAGGAAGCTCCACGCTGCCAAACGCCTCGAGGAGTATCAGAAAGCGATCGAAGCGATGGAAATGCCTCCTTTGTCGCCGAGATTTGGCCTCTCCAAGGGCTCCAAGCGCATTCTCAAGCAAAGCGGCATGAACTACATGACGTCCAAAGCGTGGCTGGAGCGTCTCGTCCACGTCAAAGACAACGCGGTCGATACTGCCGCGACTATCTCCATGGAGCCGCAGCGAAAGAAGAGCAAGAAGAAAGCAAGACGCCGCATCCACCACGATTTGTTTGCCCTTGCAGAGCATCAAGCCAAGAAAATCGCACGGAAACAGCTCGCGATGGAGGAAGAAGCGCGGGAACGCCGCCAGACTGTCCGACTGACCAAGAGCTCCAAAGCTAAAGTCCGAGCGCGGCTCGACAAGGAAATCCGTGGCGTCTTGGCTTACGTCGCTCCCAACGACGACAATCTACGGCCTGAACAAGTCCAACAAGTCCTCGACGCTTGTGGTCCGTCCATTTTCCGCCATTCGACTGAGGAATTGCGGACATTTAGGTCTTCTGTCGACGACAAACGACGACAAGGTGATGGATCTCGTCGCTCTCCTTCCATCAGAGACGTCGGCGCTGCGGCAGTGGATCCACAGCGTCGTCTTCAATGCCCAGAGCGCGTCTTGGAGTACGTCGAGCCTTTCTTCCTTGGGGAGTTTTTGACATTCTCGGCGTAGGCTCTGCGGTACGGACTTGTTGGCAGCATTGTCGGCGGAATTACCTCGCCAGACGACGTCCGCAGCTCTACCACGTCCCGCTTGAGCTTTCCATCTCGCCGACGAAAGCCAAGAAGACGACAAGCTCCTCCTTGAGCTACACGCTGGACGGCAAGCTCGTCGACTCGACGGACCGCCTTGGGGAACGCCATTTGCGGACCCAGCAGTGGGTTCAAAGGCTCCGCATGGAGCAGGAGGACGCAGCGATCGCGCCTTGCACGTTTGTTCCACAAGTTCTCGACTACAAAGGAGGAAACGAGCTCATGGAACAGCGCCACGAGCAGTTTGGAGATGAAAATGTCGGCCATCGACTGTATTCTCTAGCGCAGGAACGCCTTGCGAGGCACCAGGAGCGGATGAAACGAGCGGCGACAGATCAAGCGACGGCGGAGATGGAAATCCAACTCGGCGCTGGCTCGAGAGCTGCAGATACGAGCGACGCGAGGCTCGCGGCGTTCTATGTCCACACTGCCAAGAAAGCGCACGTGCGAGCGTTTGACAAAGCCGTCGCGGCGATGCAGAAAGCCCAAGCGGAGGAAACGCGCAAGCGCCAAGTCCGTCAAGCTTCTGTTGCGCTCCACTTGAATCCAGCCAAGCTGCGCTCCTCGGACGGCCGCACGACAGTTCCCCGGCCGTTTGAATTCCACGTAAGTCGTTCCCAGCCATCCATTTCGAAATGGACGGCTCAGAACGACCGACTGATGATTTCCATGGTAGAAAAAGCCGAAATGCCGAGTCCGACTGGGATTTCGCGTCCCTCTGCCGTCTCCTGTCATGTGCAAAGCAGCGAGGAAGGAAGAACTTCCGAGGAGAGTCACCAGCGCCATCGTGGAAGACGTTGCGAGCACCACGGCCGAGATTCCTCGCTTGCAAGTCGACAACCAAGTGGAGGAGGACGCCGCGGAAATGCCGTCTTTCTTTGGAGAACTGCTGGATTTTTCACACGTTTAATCATCCTTTGGCTCGAGTTTGGCGCCGCAACGTCGGCAGAAAGCGGCGTCTTCCTGGTGGAGATTCATGAAGGGTTTGCATCCGCGCGTCGGACAGCGCAATACCCGAAAGCCCATCTCTTCAAAGGACGAGCCTTGCTTGGCGGGAATCAACAGCGGGCACGCGATGAGACCATAGCCTAGAAGAGACGTCAGCGTTTGACTTGCCGCGGGTTTCCACACCGACAAACATGACGACGGTCGCTAAAAGCTGTCCTGGGACGGTCTTGGGTGTGATGTCGCCGTAGCCGACGGTCGAGAGCGTCACGATCGTCCAGTACATGCTCTTGGGGATGTTGGAGAAGCCATGCCGCTCGCCTTCGATGAGATACATCGCACAGCCGATGACGAGGATGAGAGTGAAGACGGCGATGAGAAAGACGACAATGCGCCGCTTGTTGTGATGGATGTTGTCCAGAAGAGTCGCCGCGGCTTCTTTAAATCGAACGAGCTTGAGAATGCGAAAGACT
Organism: Aphanomyces euteiches; assembly: GCA_021527685.1. Lineage (NCBI taxonomy): Eukaryota > Oomycota > Saprolegniomycetes > Saprolegniales > Verrucalvaceae > Aphanomyces > Aphanomyces euteiches. Next base: position 1,960,215 of record JAJGMV010000373.1, read on the forward strand.
CTGAGGGGATTGTCGTCATGGAGGATCGAGAGGGAGGAAGGTACCGAAGGATGCGAAAGACACGCAGGACGAGGAGATGGACGAGCGGTCTTGCATCCTCTGAGAGAAATGCTAATGGGAATCGGGTCAAAACGCGGGGAAAGAGCGGCAGGACGCACCAAAGTAAGTGGGGAGAATCGAGACGAGATCGACAATGCCGTAGAGACTCCGTGCGTAGTCGCTGGGATGCTGCAGACAAACGAGGCGGAGGATGTACTCGACCGTGAAGATGAGCGTAAACATCATCTCGACAATGAGGAGTCCGTTGTGGAAAGCTTCGCGCACTTCGTCGACGCTGTCAATGACGGCGATCGTGACGCTGATGACAGTCAGGACGATCAAGATGACGTTGCAGCGCTGGCCTTCCCGCGTGTTCGTCAAGTAGAGCGTCTCGTACATGCGTTGATAGCCCGGTCGCCATCGCAAAGACGGTGTATCGAGCGCTGGTTTCACAATTTCGTCGGTTGTTGAGGCCAACGGCGCGAGTTTCTTCTTGTTGAGACGTCTCGTCGGCGATAGAACCGTCACTTCCACCTCTTCCACATCGCTTTCCGTGCCTTGGTGCACTTCGTCGTACGTCTCGGCGAGCATGGTCGTGGCGATACGTTGCAAATGATATTTTAAATGCATTTTAAATGTATTTGAAATGGATTGAAAATCCATTCCCTGCTCTCCAAGGCGTATTTTAAATTCTTTTATAATAAAACATTAAACCCTGTCATGATTTACTTTTATATAACCTGACTTTAGTGACATTATAATCTCATATTGCAGTATAAACATTGATTTTAACTTGAAATTTTAGGACAAATGTCGTTAAATGCAGGTTTTTCTTCTCTCAGTTTGGAATTTTGACTTGCGCTGCAAGGAGGATGACAACTCGAGCAAGCCGAGCTGTGCGCACGTTGTCGGACGTAATGCCGCACGTTGGTCAGTTTCAATCAGGTATGGGAAGACATGCTGCCATTTGCGCGGTTTGATCGAAATTACGCCAAGAAACGACCGAGAAAGACGCCTCTGGCCTACGTGACTGACGTTGATGAAATCCATGGTATTCCAGCTATGGATTAGCACAGCTCAAAAGGCTCTTTGGCGTAATGCCAAAGGCTGACACGCTTACCCTTGTCTATGGAATCTTATTTTTATCGTAGCCCCAGCAATGACGCCATTTCGTCCGACAAAGAACATGGAGGACTACATTGCCACAGCCACTGTCTTTAACAACCTATCTCGTGCTATTGATTGCCTCGCGTACTTGCCACTGAGTGCTGCTGACTTCTTCCGCGGTATTGGTCATGCTGCTGCGTGTGGAAAGGTGGAAATAGCTCAATATCTTGCTGCCCAGTTCGAACGTGCCCACAGCAACTCCACCACGCCTCCGTCCGGCATTCAGCGCAACCAGCTCAAGGAAGATCTCGAAGGAACCTCCTTCATCTTGAAGCTCCATCACGTCGAGGAATCGGTGAAAGTTTGGGATCCTGACAACCCTCCAAGTCAAGTCATCTAAAAAAACTGCTGCACATGTGGCTATCCAGAGAGGATTCTACCTACCTGAAGCGCCAAGGCATTCAGCGATGCATGGCAGAAGCTCTCAAGCGTCGCCTCCACGTTCCAATGCAGATCTTCTGGTCCAAAATGACCATTCCAAGACGGAAATCATTTGTACAAGCAGCCAGTTCCAATCCGGGCAGTTCAAGGCACCAAGCCCAAGTTTGTACTCGATGCTTGAATCAAACTACAAGCCACGATGCTCTCTCATTCTTCCTTCGTCTTGACATTCTTCCCCCGACACTCTCATGAAGCGGAGATATCTCTAGCGACGCTTGGCTTTCATTCTGTCGTGGATACATCCCCAGGATGACTTAGTTTTAAATTAATTTGAAACTACACTTTCGATATGATGCATATTTTTAAAATATTTAAAACGCATGTTGATTTCTTTAACACGTTGAAATGTCCAATCTCGATGAACACTTTTTTTTGTGGTGGACGAACCATGAGGCTCGATCCTTGTCGTGTTTTGAATTTGCCACAAGGATGAGAGCGAGCCGAACAGTGCTCACATCGAACGACTTGCTGCCTTATCTTTGCGAGTTCCAAGGAGGCTCATGGTCGGCGTTTCGACGGTATGAAAGTCTCTATGGACAGTATTGCTGGAAGCCTTTCGAGCGTGTTTACAAAGTCAAAGCTGTCGTGGAGCCATGGTACACTTGCTATGGACCCGAGCGACTCGATCGGCTCTTCAGCGCTCTCCCTTGGATGTCCAAGCTGATATTTGTCTATGGCATCTACGTTGGAGAGAAGCATCTCATCACGACACCGGCGATGGTTTGGCCAACGACCAAGTTGGAAGACTTTGTTGTCGCGGCCATTGCGTCCAAGAATCCACAAGGCGCGATTGAATGTCTCGCGAACTTGGCATTGAGCGCGATCGACGTGTTTCTCGGCATTGGACATGCTGTCATGTGGGGAAACGTCGAGATGGCAAAGTTCTTGGCCTCACAATTGGAACACAATGCGAGTCATGCCGCGCGGTGTGCGTCGTCCATCCAACGAGGCCTTCTCACGGAAACTCTCCAAACAATCTTTCAATGCAACCACGTCGACTCTTTGCCTTGGCTGCTCGATGTTTGGGCTCAGTACCTTCCGCCATCGTGGACCGCTCGGTGTCGTCGAGAATGCCGCCACTTGGCAGTGGATAACCTGCGTTGGGATGTGCTGGAGACGCTTTCCAGTCGCGAAAGGAAGCGGTTCGACAAGTCCGCTGAAGATTTGAGCTATGCCATCAAGATCTCATCATTGGAGGCGATTAGCTATCAACTACAAAGAGCTCGCCACACTTTCCAGCTCTACCATGTCGTGGAAGCAACCAAAGCGTGGCATCCTAAAGAGCCCAAGTCAGCAGAAATCCTACAGCGCTTACTGTGGCGCTGGCTGTACAATGCAGAAACGACCGAGGAGAAGCAACGAGGCATCGTGCGATGCTTGAAAGTGGCGTTGAAGCAGCATGGTCTTGGTCTTCGAGCCATGCAGATCCTCTGGTCGACTCAAGTCATTCCATACACGCAAGACGAGTTTACCATCCCACAGCCACAGTCCATCCAGGAATTTATCGCCTTGGACTTGCTCCCTACCGAATGCTACGACACCTACCGACCACACGTCACAACGCGGTTGAGAATTGACTACATTCGCGCTGCCACACAAGTTGCAAGTGCCACCGACAAAGACGGCAATCGTCTCTACAAGCAACCCGTCGCCATCCGAGCTGTTCATAGACCAGGTGACAAACCCAAGTACGTCGTGGACGCTTAAACCAGTGACCTTTGGCTCCGCGGACGGACGGTCTGGAGAGACGGACGAGTTGGAGAAACGCTGCCAATCACAGTCCAGTGCGGAACTGATACTGAGGATGAGACCGAGCCGTGTGGTGCTCACGTCGGACGACATGCTGCCTTGCGTCTGCCAGTTCCAGCACGGGCTGTGGGAAGATATGCTGGCGTTTCTACCGCTGGCACCACTCTATGGACCTTGGCGCAGGAAGAATCCGTTCGAATGTGTGGATGCTGTTGATATCGTCGTGAGACCTTGGCACTCTTGCTATGGATTGACGCGACTCGATCGACTCTTCAGCACCCTCCCATGGACTCCCAAGCTCATGTTTGTCCATGCCATTTACCTTGGAGACAAGAATATGCTCACTCTTTCCCACCTGGCTCCATTTTGGCCGACGACAAGGATGGAAGACTTCATCGCCGCTGCGATTGCGTCAAACGATCTGCAAGGAGCAATTGAATGCCTCGCATGTCTGCCACTGACTGCCACGGACGTCTTTCTTGGCGTTGGACATGCGGTCATGCGGGAAACATGGACATGGCCAAGTTTCTTGAGTCTCAATTGGAGCACGACAGGAGCAACACGTCGATGCTAGTCTCCTCCATCCAACGAGGACTTCTCACGGATACCATCAAGGGAATCTTTCAATTGAAACAAGTTGAATCCCTGCCATGGCTGCTCAACCTTTGGGCTCGATACCTTCCGAGGACATGGAATGCTCGGTGTCGTCAAGAGAGCCACGCTCACCACCACGCTTGAGCAATTTGAGGTCCCCAAGACGGCGTTCTTCGTCTTCAATTCTCATCTTTAGGCTCTCCACATCTTGGGACGTGAACTTGTCGTGAATTTCATGAAACATGGACATAGATGTGAACTTCTCATCCAAGTTTAAGACCACAAACTAGGCTTCATCGCAGGGAGAAATTTCACAACCATATTGTCTTGCAATCCCAACCAACCTCGTCACTTTCGCCAAATGTGCAGACACAGACTTGTTTGGATCACGTTGACAGAGGTAGATATCACGCATTGCCAGCTGGCGTTGATACCCAGGCCCCTTTCCATATCGAGATTGTAGAAGCAACCAGAGTTCACGCGATGTAGCTGCTTGGTAACCTATGCTGCCACGGATGCTCACAGCAATTCGATCGCGCACTTTCACCATGCACTTCATATCATTCTGTCTCCACGCTCGCCACTCGGGAGACTTCTTTGACGCAGGTTCGGGCAAGGATCCATCTAGGTGTCCATCAAGTCCCTTCCCCGCAATGTAAATCATAGTCTCACGACGCCATGATAGGAAATCACTGGAGCCCGTCAACAAAACAGGCTGACTCTTGGTGCCGCTTGGGCTCATAACCTAACACTTTACGCTTAGAGGCAAATAGAAGAGTAACTTCGACAGAACTACACTGTTAACAACAGAGATCTGGGAAATATAAGACCACAGGAGGATGCGGGAAGCGTGCAGTAAATGCAAAATTGGCCAGATAGATGTGTGTGTGGTTCATTTTACTCTACATCCTTCTGCATGTACTACGTAGTATTTACGTTTGGCAAGGTCAATTGAACGAAACAATGAAGTAACTTTGTTCTCAATTTACGACTCACACCTCGAACTGAACTAGCTTTCCATTTTCAAGACAAATGCACAAGATTGCTTGATTTACATGAGTTAAATCAAAAGATGTCTTATTTCGTTTTGATTTTGGATTCGACGCAGCTCTTCTCCAAATTCATTTATTGCTGATTCCTTCAGGGATGTAAGAAGAGCAAGGCAGTAGACCCCCCACTCAGTAGTATTGAACGAAAATGGTCTACGTGTCTCTTTTTTACTGCAAAGACTATGAATGGCACAAAGTCGTCAGAGGCGACGCACTGGGATAAAAACATAGTCTCTCTTGCAATGAAGTCATTCATAGGTACTGTTGAATATCGAACGTCATCATCGATACAGAAACTTTATGAATCACAGCCTGTGTCGACAAAAATTACGCGTAATGTGAGGGAAGACGACATCAACACAGAAGAGAATATCATGATCGAGTTCATAGTAGTTAAAGTCGTTGAGATATCGTCTTCAACTGGTTTCAGATACGATTGACAGTTGCTGCAATACCACAGCTTCCTTGTACTTTGAACTCAATCATGATAATTTCTTCGCTGTTGGTGGAGTTTGCACCAATATTAAACTGTGATTTCTGTGGCACCACAGGCTGTGGTAAATCAATTACTTGTGTCGATGTTGGCGCTCTTTCAAACTTCTCAGTGAATGACTTCATGGCAAGAGCAAAAGCGTTGACTTTAGCCCAGTGCTTCGTCTCGGAAGATATCGCGTCCTTTTTTATAGTCTTTGCAATTGATAAGAGGCTTGGAGACCACTCATATGTCAAGACTAGCGTGCAAGGATCTTCCGCCTTTACCTCTATCGTCCCTGATTTCACTCCAGACATCAGCGACAGACTAATTCCAACATAGGATTCGTCCGTCGTGTGATCATAGTATGGTGCAACAATGTAACCAGGGTTTCGGAGAGAAATATTGTCAAATCTTTCGACCTCCAGGGGAGGTGTGAAAGGCGATGCTTTTCGTTTCCCGAGATGAGGAATTTCCTGCTAGTCTCTCTCAACGATTGCACGTCCTCCCTTTGCTTTTTAGTCGCTACTCGTAGATTTAGCAATGATTAACGCGCCATCGCGTTAATCATTGAAAGGAAATGAATGTTCTTACTGTTCGCCATCTTTGTATTTCTTAAGTGTAGCGCAAATACCGTGTTATTGAAATCTTTAATACCTCTGGTGCAAGGGCGCGTGCTTCCGATGGCTCTGTAGATCCTTCGATGAGACCTTCCTCAACGAGTCTTTACAGTTCTTTTTGTGCGGGGCAGTCGGCTGTCCAGCGGCTGGACATTCGTAAAGTGGTGGAATCTGGCTTCTTTTTGTGATATATCCGGATTTCTGTATTTTTTATAATATGTTTAAATTTTGAATTAAAATCCTTGGATTTTTTAAAATTAAATCACGCAAAAGTTTCGAATGTTTTCATCCATTGGTTGAAGCCAACTTTGAGGGCGAATTTATTCATAACCGCTGGTTGTTTTGCTTTGAAACTTTGTGACCATGCAGTTGTAAGCAATATGAATCAAAATCAGTCAAAATTATGGGAAAATATCATCCTGGTAAAAAGATTTAAAACCTTAAACTTTCGAAAAATCAGAATTTTTGAATGTTTGACTTCACTTTCTGAATTTCATAGCTGCTTTGAAGCCTTGCCATACATGCCACATCATAGAGGATAGTTCTGAATTGTCTGGCACTTGATAGCGACTTCGAAAGTTTTGTGCAGGCTGAGATATAGAGTGTTAAAGTCATGACATTTCTGCAGTTGTTCGAATATTGCAAAAAAGATTGCAATAAGTTATTGCAATCAAATTAAAATCCCAGTTAAAATTTAATAAAAATACAGTAATTAATTTTAATTTATTGTTTTAAATCAATTTATTCAGCAATTAAAAAGTTTCTGAGAGAACCTTTCAAAGTTATGTGTGTGATCGAGACGCTTGAGCTGGACATTCAGCGTGCTGCAGGAAGCATGCTTCACAGACATATCGGCTCAAGACAAAAATCTTTCAGTGAGAGACGCTTTCGATCACTTTTTGGCGTGTCTCCCAACCTTGTTCCATTGCTTTGGGCTGAAAGAGAAGATCGTCCAGACGACACTGTTCCCGCCCATCTTCTTTGGGCGTTGATGTTCTTAGTAATTTACGCCACAGAACCTGTTCATGCTGCTATAGCGGGTGTAGACGAAAAGACATTTCGGAAGTGGTGTTGGCTCTGGATTGAACATCTTTCATCCTTTCAAACGGTATGAACCATGTCCTTTTTGACCCAGTTACTTTAACTCAACATACATAGATATTATGGGAAAATAGATTTTAAAATGCTCAAGAAGGTGCAATATTGTTTGTATCTTTAGACGGCACGGACTTTAGAGTTCAAGAGCCAAGCCCATTCAATCCAATGTGGTACTCCCATAAATTTCATGGAGCGGGACTACGATATGAAGTGGGCCTATGCATTCAAACTGGTTGCATTGTGTGGCTAAACGGAGGTGTTCCATGCGGTTCATGGAGTGATATCACTCTTGCACGAAGTGCTTATGTTCATGCTGTGTTGCCAGGTGAAATGACCTTGGCAGACCTTGGATATCGTGGTTCCAGATATTTTATAAACCCCCACTCACAGCCAAATACAAGACAAAGACAAAAGAAAATCATGTCTCGCCACGAGACCGTCAATGCACGCTTCAAACAATTTGGCGTACTAAGCCAGGTATTTCGCCACAGGTTGGATCTCCACCCAATTTGTGTTCATGCTGTGGCCAACATCGTTCAGATATCACTTGAAAATGGCTCGCCATTGTTTTCTGTTGTCGAGTAGTTTTAAATCGTAATAGATTTCATTCAATTCTACTTTTTAATCACGAATCATTTCGTAATTAGTTTGCTGATGATGCCTGGTGTGGCTTCAGGGTTGAATTAAGAGTAAGGCAGTAGACCCTTACACGCTAGTCTTGACTCACGAATGGTCCTTGAGCCACTTGCCTCTTGCAAATACTATCACAGGCTCCAAATCCTCGGAGCCGATGCACTGTGCTTGAGTCAATGCAGTCTCTCATGCACTGAAGATATTCAAAACTACCGTTGAATATCGAAGGGCCATCATCGATACAAACATTTGATAAACCACAGCTTGTTGTGACTAAAACTGCGCTTTGTGCGGGTGACATATACGAGAAGATCATGATTGGGTTCATTGTTGACAAATATTGTGCTGATCGAGGTCTGAGTCGTAAATGAGTGTTTAATTATTATTAAGTTCAACTGTTATTGCCAAATTTAAAGACTTGTCGATGGATGGAGGGTAACAAACGAACCACGCATCAATCTGGCCAATTTTGGAGGAACAGCACGCTTCCCGCATCCTCCAGGAAAATATCCTGTGATTAGTCAGTTTCAGTGAGCTCAGATGCCTAAAATAAATAATATCCTATATCATTTAATAAATTCCTTTTATAAACATGATAGCTTTCGATAGAGCAATAGATCATAGAAGTTCATACACTACAGAAATAGATAAATGAAAAGAAAGACCCAGTAGAGGATTGTAATCATCCAAAATGCATACAGTTTTCAAGAAACACAGAAACCTCCATAACTTTATATTTAGGGTGGAATGTGATGGATGCATGCATTTCACCTATGATCTCATTGAGGTCAAAGAACAGGAAAACGGACAATGCTGTATTAATCTACTTTAGGCAACGCTTTGCTGAAACTGGATCGAATTGTTTCTGGGCTGATTGCGTTCCAGGCTGCAATAGCTCGTTTGATCGTCGCCATTCTTTTCTCTTTGGCTGTTCGTTGGGTTGATGTTTCGGCTAGACACATTCTCCGTAGAATACTTTTGAAGGGGCCTATGACGCCCACGTCCTAAGGCTGCAAAACAGAAGTGCAATTCTTAGGGAGAGGACAGAGGTAAAAACTCAATTCTTCCTCAACAATCGACACGCTGTCATCGCTGACATGCGCTGCAAAATTGTCGACAACAAATAGTGTTGGTCCACGCACTTCAGATCTAAATAGTATAAGCTTAAATAGTGTTAAAATGTAAATAGTACCTCATCAGTTCTCGAAGGAAATATTTCCAACCCTCGTTGTCCATCCAGGCGTTTTTCTGAACAAAATACAGGTGACCTTGAGGGTATTCGCGCAATTCGTCTTGCTCGAGGTATCCAACCCTTTCACCCTTAATAATAAACAATATTGGTAGTTTTTCACCTGAAAATAGTGTTAGACATTATTTAAACAACACTAAATTATACCATTGCTTCGGGCAGAAAGGACAGCGGTTAGACGAGAGGACGACTTTTCACTGACGACTTTTCACTCGAGTCCAAGGAGGTATCTTCTCCGATCTTGGTCCACAGATAACGGGGTGGTGTATCATAATAGATACCAGTTTCGTCTACGTTAATGATATTTTCGTTAGTTATATACCTATAATCCCGCCAAAATTACTGACAGAATTTTTGTTTGGTTTCACGAAGTTCTTCTCGAGACAGCGAGAAAGTTGATGCCGATGCGCGACGCCACGAGACGTTGTGCCATTTGGCAAAGTCGCGACAAAGCGACCCAATATTTTTATAAGGATCGCCGATACACTCGCTTGCGGCGAGGTAATCGCGCAGCCATTCGAAGTGATGCGATTTTAGGTATTGAACCATGTAAAAGCGGTCGTCGCTTTTCTCGTAGGAACTCCATAAATTGAAGAATATTCTAATGAATGTAACGAATAACAAAAACATATTATATTATATCCTTAGTTGTGGCTGAGGTAAAATACAGGGTCGGCCTGCTCCTGGCGATCTTTTCGCTTTCGTCGGCAACGTCATCAACGCTTGGGAATTCCATTTGCGGATTGTTTCTTTTGAAATGTTCGTGGCTTCGACAACAGCTTGCAGGCCTTGCACCTCGACAGCACGCAATATCTTCAGTTTGTACGCTGCGGTGTATGGCCGCCGCAGTTTGGCCAAGTTCTCGTGCGTCTCTGACATTGAGTCAGACTTTTTGTGGCCATCGAGTGCAGTACATCCTGTCATTTAAATTCCTCTGCACAATTAATAGTATTTACTTTGGAAGGTCATTAGTGGGTTAGGGTTGCTGCATGGTGTTATATTTCCCAGACCTCTGTATCCTCAACCATGCAAACACTTTCTAGAAATTCGATGACTGCATGTCTTCCAGAACATTCCACACAAAAACATAAGGGTGTGTTCGCTCAAGACAACCAGTTATTCACTATGACCAGTTATTTTAACTTGGTTATTGTATAATAACCCAAGAGAGAAAAAGTTGACTTCCATGGCGGAACTTATTGTGAAAAACTTCCATGATGGAAGAGCTTCATTAAAAATAACCCGCAGAATAAACACCTTCAGAGTTGGTTATTTTTCCTGGTTATTTCCTGGGAAATTGGACTTAAGACAAACTGATTGGAATAAAATTCGTGTTCGCTGAAATCTATAGATGTGTTTTTTATGAAATTTTCCGAACAAACATGTTTTTGTTTGTTTGTCAAACATTTCTAAACAATAGATGAACATTTATCCGTATATCCGGACATTAATTTTGTTGCTTTGACATTTCATACCCTGTCAATTTTCATAGAGTTTCATTACTGTCAAATGCAGTACAACCTCAAGAATCTATTTTGCTGCAAGCCACCGCTTTGGGATCATTCAAAGACTTACCTCATGATGAATCAAAATATTTCCCCCGTGCGCGCGGTGCAAACATTGCGAGCAAGACATCGCAAAGGCGTCTCATCACATTAACTACATTAAATAAATTGCATGAAATATGACCCGAAGACAATGCTTAACGTTAGTGAACGCGAAACGTTCATCATCATCATCATGACACGCAATGAATAGCTTTATGGACTCAATGGCATTGTCGAAAACATTGACCGGTCCGGACCTTTCGATAAGATATCTTCAAGCATCTATGGCTCATTGTACCATAGATGGTGCCTTATTGTTCAATCGACAATTTAATTTGCATGCTTATTTAAACTGCTACGTCCGTCTTCCAAGTCGTGAAGTCATCCGGATCACCCACTTAGTCGATGTTTTTGCAACATGAAAACAAAGTACAGCAATTTATAGCGGATCTTAGCGTTGTCCACAGCTTTCAATAATTTCATGGTGTGCATCCCGTTTCCAGTGCTGCTTGGAATCTATTTCCCTGGTGTGCCAAAGGTTTTCAGTTTGATATCGATGAACAGGGTACGTACCTTGCTCAGTCCAGATCACTTGATGGCTTTGGTTATCACAGTGAGCCAATCAAATCCAATAAAACATGAAAAATAAAGAAACGTTTAAAAACGGTTTTGTTATGTTCAGTTATTTATGTTTAAAAAACAAACACATATTGTGCTTTCGATTCGAAATTCGAATCGCGCAGCGATTTACTAGTAATCGAAATCGCAAATCGATTCATGTGTGTTTTGAGCGTGTGTTTCGGTGTATTTTCACTGATTTTAGTATGTACTAATCAAAATTAGAAGTCTCTAGTACCTACTCGAGATCATCGATTCTTCCTTGTCAAGAAACAAGACGCTGTTTGACCAAGTCGACAGAGACGTCTATTTGAATTCTCGATGAAATACAAACTTTACTTCGTCCAGGAATGGCGGGTTGCAGTCAGTGTAGTGTATGAACCATGGCTTTCGACCTTCGGTATGGTGGATTCGCCCGTGGTGGCCTTGGGCTCGCAACGCCTTGCCTTCGTATTGTTTGATTAGCATGGCGATGGTAGATAGATCCTGGTGAAAGAGGTCTGCAAATCGCAGCTTGGAGACATTCTTGTTATAATTAATATAAAGTGCATGAAGAACGATGGAGAGAGTTGCATGATTGAGCTGGACGACATCAGTGATCATGATTGTTTGCATGAAATCTTTCGTTGTTCTTGTCAACATTTACCGGATTTTTCCGGATAAAATGAAAACAAATCGATTTCGTGTGTGTGTCGAATCGATCTCAAATTCGAATTTTGGCTCGAAAACACATAATGCAGTTTTTACCCGACAGACATTTGGTATTTTGGCTTGTTGCACGACGTGTGTCGTGCATTTTCCAATTCCTCACATTTTATGTTGAGATTTGAGATTGCATTCTATATATTTATCAAGTGTATTGAATTTGCGTCGATTTTGCACGACACGTGTCAAGCAATGGCAGGCAGTGATTTCATTGCAGAAATAACATTTAAAAAAAGACGACGATGGCCTCAAGCAGGCGCCAGGCTTCAACGTTGGAAGACATCCGTGAAATGCGGGTAGCGAAGTCCACAAAGGCGGGATACAAGAGTGGAATCAACCAAATAAAGAAGTGGGTTTTGGTGCACGGAAGCTCCGATATGCTTACTTCTGATGGCGACATCAACTTGTCAGTCTTTGCATACACCTATTTTTTGGCATTCATTCAATGGATGTATCAAAACACTCCAAACAAGCCAAATACCCTGGCTAGCTATCGATCGGCGATAAAAGATTTGTACAAGCGTCAAAATATGGCCGTTCCGTTGCAGTACGACACCGATATGAAAGATTTATTTCAAGGTTAGTTATATTCACACACATATAAAGCTTCTACTGATAGGAATGCGCCGACATCTCGCTGAACAGACACAGTCTGGGAACCTCAAGTTGTCCGGCAATCGCCCAATGAGCTACTCAATGTATGAAAGACTCTGCTTGGAGTCGATAAAGGTGCAAGATGGTGGCTTTTGTCATCTATTTCTTACGTTATCTTGGAATCTGATGTGTCGCTCCATGTCGACACAAACAATACAAACCAGTCATATCTCGCACGAAGAAGACGCCATCGGAATTGAATTTGTAAAGAGCAAAACCGACCAAGCGGGAGAGAAGCATCGTGATCCTCGTCATATATATGCAAATCCATTCAAGCCAAGCACATGTGTATTTTTAGCCCTAGGTATCTACTTGGACAGCAACCCTCAGCTTAATCCTGGCATCCTTTTTCCCGGTGGTAAACAGAGGGATCGTTTTGGTAAGGCATTGTCCCGCTTGGTTCAAAGTTTTCTGAATGAAGCGACACCATCAATTGGCACCCACTCGATTCGCAAGGGTGTCGCCACCTACGCTTGTTCTGGGAGTACATGCGGTCCATCTTTGGCCAGCGTGTGTCTGAGGTGTGGTTGGACCATGGGAAACGTTTTAGAGAGAGATATCCATCACGAGCGTGCTGGTGACCAGTATTTGGGTCGCGTTGTAGCCGGGCTTCCAAGCCATAAGCCTGAATTTGCAACACTCCCTCCTCATTTTCCTGGTGAAATCGATCCAATTGTGAAGCGTGGAGTCCAAATTATCTTCCCAGTTCTGGCTCAGGAGTCGTCTATTTTTCCGGTCTTGGCACTTGCTCTGGCATCAATAGTCTATCACTCCGAGTGGCTTGAATCTATACTCCCTTCGAAGCATCCGTTGCTCACATCTGTCATATTTTCAAATTGTGGATGTGTTGGCCCCTCTCAAGCAGAATGTCATGATAAAGTCAAATCACCTTACTGCAACCGGAATACCTCCCCATGTCTACCTCTTTTCCCACATCAATCGTAATCATGAAGCAATTATGGGTTTACCAGACGAGATCTGTCGTCAATTGAAAGCTATCCTACAATCTAATGGCGTTGCATGTGGGCAAATCACTCGTGAAATCCTAGAAGCTACTTTGTCCAGCTTTCTCGATCTTCTGGGTCATCGTAATGAAGTTCGCGAAGCTCCAAATCATGCTGAAAATACCAGGCAAATATATGTCTGGAATGGTCGAATGTCCAAGCTCCCAAAAGATTTTGAATTCCCGGCGGTAGATGCTGCCACGGCTTGGCGACTGTGGTTGCTTGGCAATGCCAAGAAAGGTTACCCTCCGTATAGGTACATTGTTCCCTTGGACTTGTCCTCGTCCAAGCAGCGAAAGGGCTTGTCTGACTGGAAGTTTGTCTTGGGCAGATTCGAGTTTGCTTGTCTTCATGTTGGCTTGTCCATTCCAGATCAACCTACGGAAGAAGACGCAGTGAAGTTGTTTGAGCAAGTCGCATTGTACATACGTGCCGTGTGCTCTTCAGTTCCGAGCAAGCGAATCCGCCGAGTCACGCAACTCAAACTCGTATCTCTGATCCGCACGCTCCGCAAAGCCGCATCGAACAACGATTTCTAAATGACCAATAGAGTGATTTCAGTGTTAGAAATGATATAAATTTCAACCAATAGATATCAGCATGCTTGCCGTCGTGCAAATTCCAAACACAATACAATATACTGAAATCACAAAAAAACCAGTTATTGTCAATTTCAGTCAAATTTGTATTGATACATACACTCTAAATTGTGATGGGGGTGCAAAATGTATCTATTTTTCCAAATGTATTTGAAATCTATAGCCAATCAGAATCGAGTATTTGCCTTCTTCACAAAAACACACACAAAGCACACATTCAAAAATTTACTGTATTGAATGTCCTTTCATGTTACACTTGAACTCACTATATCTGAATAGTATTCGAGAAAACTCCAATTTTTAGTCAAAAATACAAATTTCAGTGAAAAAGACAATATTTTTGACCAAAAATCAAATCCATTTCCAAATCGATTTGTCCATACTAAAGCCAAGTTCAACCGAACATGGGCCAAATTAATTGCATGTGAGTTAGGGTGTGTTTGGGTGTGTTTTGCGTGAATTAGTTAAATACTCGATTCTGATTGGCTGCGAGATTGGAAAATCGATTTAAAAAATCGATACATTTCCAGCCCATCTCACTATTTAGAATGAATCTCACAATATTTCTCAGAAAATATCCAAATTTCGACCAAATAACCAGTTTTTTTGCTTCAGCGAACACACCCAAAAGGACAACCCTGTCTCGTGGCAGTGTATTGCATGGGCAAGCGAAAGGCAAGCGGTCTCACGGCAGACATGAAGAAGCAAAGAGAGAATACAGTTCTCTCTTTGCTGATAAGCCAGCAAGACCACCTTCACTCCAGAGCCCGCTGTCATGTCATTGGCCGCCGAGGCAATCAAGTGTTGGACGAACGTCACAGTTGATTTTTGTAACCCAAGATGTCGGAACCACCGATGTTCGAGTTCAAGCTCGTCCTCGTCGGCGACAGAGGTGTCGGCAAGTCGGCCTTTATCAAGCAACACTACTATGGAGAATTCCAAGAAAAGTATACGCCCACACTCGGCACCGAAGTCCATCCTCTCACGTTTGACACCAACTTTGGTCCCATCAAGTTTCACTGCTGGGATATCGCAGGTCCTGACAAGTCTGGCGGCTTGCTCGATGGATATCTCGTTCAAGGACAATGCGCCATCGTCATGTTTGACGTGACGTCTCGCATTTCATACAAGAACGTTCCCAACTGGCATCTAGAGTTGGTTCGTGTGTGCGAGAACATCCCAATGGTCTTGTGCGGCAACAAGGTCGACAGGAAGGACCGCAAAGTGAAGGTGAGGCAAATCGCATTCCACCGCAAGAAGAACATGCAATACTTTGACATCTCAGTCAAGACGCACTACAATCTCGACAGACCATTTCTCTCGTTGGCGCGAAGACTGGTTGGCGAAGACAAGATGAGGTTTGTCCTAGTTTCGCGGGAACCTCTTCCAGAATGGGCGATGTCAGACGAGGCAAGGCGCTCAATGGAAGCCGAGCTGGCCGACGCTGTCATCCTTCCCATCCCTGATGAAGACGACGACGTTTAATATTACACGGCCCCTTCTTTGGGATCAGTCAATTCGATGAGCTGTGGTCACCATGGGAGGAGCTCAGTCGCTGTTTGGTTTGGTTACACGACGCTCTCAGACCAGACAACGCTCTGTCCTTCGCAGTCTCGAGCGAGAGTCCATCTTGAAAAGTTGCTGGTTGTGTTTCCCGCTTCAAAATAAGATACAAGACCCGTCGTCACCCACATGCCAACTACACACAACGGGCAATGGCTTCATTCAACAGGCTGAAAACAGCGCAGAGCGCAGCCATAGGGGCTCTTCACATCGAC
Source organism: Aphanomyces euteiches (assembly GCA_021527685.1). Lineage (NCBI taxonomy): Eukaryota > Oomycota > Saprolegniomycetes > Saprolegniales > Verrucalvaceae > Aphanomyces > Aphanomyces euteiches. The sequence goes on from JAJGMV010000373.1 coordinate 1,976,231, forward strand.
TTTTATTGTTCTGGTCAATTTCCTACCACACTGTATGCCATTTGAACCACTTGATGTGCTCAGCCCAAGGTAGAAAACTGCACAATGGCCAACGACTGCGACAACAACGTTCAGTGGAAAGTATTTCAAGGGCCTCCATGCTCTGCACCTGGTCCTTCATCAATCAGGACATTAACGTTGCTACGCTAGGTGGCTCAGTAAGTTTACGTGGACTTGCGCTGTCTGGTACGTATCAGATGACAAGGTACAGCTGTATTGTATCGGTTGATTTTGTGAATGACCGAGAGGGTTCCGTCTTGGATGGCGCACTGATGTAAGGACGGTGCGGTACTGTAGAGTCTTCAGACGAACTGAACAGCACAAGCACCATTCCAAGCCAGTCGTCCGACTCCTTTCTCTGTCGAGACGATGATATCCTCGAGGCGATCTTGGGCTCTTCGTTCTCCACTGAGTCATGAACCACTCTGCGAGGTGATTATACAGGCTTTTTGATTCTCACTGATCAAGATGGTGGAAACTTTGACAGGCGTCGTCGTGTGGTGGGTTTTGAAACTGCCCGAGGCGACGACGGTGACTCAGAGCGACCATTACTGCCTGCTTACTTGTTCCAAGAAATTGGCGTCCCCAGTCCTTTCGGTGCAGTCGTACGAATCTCTTCACGAAGGTTCTAGCTGCTAGCTAGCTCTACTTCCCCAGGTTTCAATCCCCTCGCAGCCAGCGCAACTTGGACGGAAACGGCAGCGAGCAGCATGGAGCCTAGACTGAGGCTGACGAGCTGCAAGTTTGTCCGCCTTGTCAAGCTTTGACAAGCAGCCTTGTCATCCATTGCGAGCATCTTTCAAGGACACATCGAAATCAGAAAGTCTCATGCCGAAAACGTAAGAGAGGGACTCCTGAAGCAGCTGGAGCTATATGACCAACAAATCCTTCATTGTTGATTTTTCCACCTTGCAATTAATTCGTCATGAACGTCCGTGCTATCCTAGCTGCTCTTGCCCTTGCAGCCGTGTCGAATGGCCAACAAATCGGCACGAATACGCCTGAAGTCCACCCAGTGCTCACGACACAAACATGCACAACTGGCGGGGGCTGTACCCCTGAAACGAGCAAAGTTGTGATTGACGCCAACTGGCGGTGGATTCACCAAGTGGGCTCGTCGACTAACTGCCGCAATGGCGGCTCTTGGGACGGCGGTCTTTGCCCAGATCCGACCACTTGCGCTAAGAACTGCGCCTTGGACGGTGTCGATTATGGTGCTGCGGGTGTCGTCACGAGCGGCGGCAATCTCAACGTCCAGCTCAACAACCGCATGTACCTCCTCCAAGATGACTCCAACTACAAAATCTACAAAGTCCTCAACAAAGAATTCACGTTTGAAGTGGATGTATCCAAAGTTCCTTGTGGAGGCAACAGCGCGCTCTACTTTGTCCCGATGGATCAAGACGGCGGCAAGTCCAAATACCCAAACAACAAAGCTGGTGCTGCCTACGGCACAGGTTACTGCGACGCTCAATGTCCTGGTGGCAATGCATTTGTGAATGGCCAAGCCAATATGAACAACAACATGGGCCAATGCTGCATGGAAATGGACATTTGGGAGGCCAACAGCGTGAGCAATGCGCTCACGCCGCATACTTGCACCGTCGACGGCGTGTACACTTGCGTCGGTGGTGATTGCGGCGTTTGCGACAAGGGCGGCTGTGGTGCCAACCCTTGGGCCATGGGCAACCACAACCTCTACGGCCCTGGCTCGTCCTTCTCGCTCGATACGACCAAGCCGTTCACAGTCGTGACGCAGTTTATCACGGACGACAACTCGCCCAACGGCAACTTGGCCCAAATCAATCGCTTCTACCTCCAGAACGGCAAGAAGATTGACAACCCGAGTTCCCTCACGGACAGCTACTGCAGTTGGGCGTCTGACTTTGAATCCAAGGGCGGTATGAAAGCCATGGGCAGAGCCCTCAAGAGCGGTATGGTGCTGGCCATCAGTGTCTGGACGGGTGAAATGGGCTGGCTCGACTCGGGGAATGCTGGTTCGTGTCCTTCGAATCCACCAGCAGTGACTTCTGCCCCCGTATCCATCACGAACATCCGCGTGGGGGACATTGGATCCACGACTGGAACCACTCCCCCACCGTCGCCTCCGACTCCATCTTCGACGACGACCCCAGGAAGCAGCCCTCCAGTGACAACGTCTCCGCCAAGTCCCCCCAGTCCTCCTAGCACCAGCGCTCCTTCTCCTGGAGGCACTGTTGGCGAATGGGGGCAATGCGGCGGAACATGGTACAATGGGCCAACGCAATGCCAATCGGGTTTGAAGTGCCAACACTGGAAGGACGAATACTGGCAATGCATCCCTGCCGTCGAGATTTGGGGCCAATGCGGCGGTCGGTGGTATAATGGCCCGACTGTCTGTCAGGACGGATTGAAGTGCCAGTACTGGAAGGACGAATACTCGCAGTGCATTCCCGCCGTCGAGATTTGGGGCCAATGTGGCGGTCGGTGGTACAATGGCCCAACGGTCTGTCAAGATGGATTGAAGTGCCAGTACTGGAAGGATGACTACTCCCAGTGCATTCCTCAGTAGGATCTCTTCGAGTCTTCATAAACGTCAAATTGAATGTCTCTTCGTCATCCGCATTCCATGACTCCATCGCACGGGAGGTTTCTTGGTCTAAGATGTGAGGAATCGCTCGACTTCCTTGCAAAAGCGGTCGACAGGAAACCCGATCACGTTGTTTGAGCAGCCATGGACGGCTGTCACGAATGCTTTAGCCTGGCCTTGGAGGCCGTAGGAGCCAGCTTTGTCCATCGGCTCGCCAGTCGCAATGTAGTCTAACACACTTTTAGTTGAGTACAAGACGTTGCGTGTAACCTCGAATTGTTTGTGGATCCAGGGCTCGGAATTGGACGGCAGTTTTCTCACTGAAGACATGAACATAAGGGTTTGATCGCACACAAAGCGCGACGCCTGAGAAGACTTGATGCTCGTTGTTTGACAGCATGCTGAGCATATTGACAGCGTCTTGTTCGTCCTACAAGCATCTCAATGTCTTCTACATTGCCTTCATGTGTACTTTGGGCTTTTCAAGAATTTTGTCGCGGTATGACACGACTGTGTCGCATCCAATGACCAAATCAGGATGTTCGCCTTGATTTTTGAGACGATTGAAGACTTCGAGCGCCTTTTGCTTGGCATTTTCCATCACGTAGAGGTCCTATTGTCATAAGTGTCCACTCACAGTAACAAATGAAGCGCTTACTGGCGTTGGAAACAAGCTCTTGTCCAAGTTTTCTTCAAACGTGGATGGGATCACATCGAATGGCAGGCCCTAGACAGCATGAAAGGGTGACTTCAAGCGTTTGAATGAGAAGTACAAGCTGTTTGAGTAGTTGCAGTCGACGCGGGCTCTACAGATGTATAGCTTTTCGATGAGCAACGCATTAGGTACCTGAGAGGCTAAGACGATGCGCCAAGCCCGCAGTTGATCGACAACCATCTTGGATACAGCGAAAAAACCTAATTTTTTCGCCAGTCAAGGTTTAAATATTCAAAACCTACACAACAAATACTAGTATAGGTTTTTAGAGCCCGTCTGGCAACATCCGAATTATTCCATTTTGGACCGTATTTTGCCATTTTGGGCCCGGAAATCTCAACTTTGGGCCAAATGACATTTCGAACATTGAGGTGGTCGTGTCTGGGAAAAGTTGGAGTGGGTCAAATGAATATTCCATTTTGGCCTCAAAATAACATTTTGAAAAAAGAGGTGGAAGGTTCTTTTTTGTAACTTCCAACTCCAACAATTAGTTTCGCGCGCAAAAGGATTCAATGAAGGTGAACACAGAGCTCGTCGGATGCGCAGCATGGTGGACGGCAAACTACATAGCAAAGGATGAATGCCACACATCTGCACTGCAGGGTGAGCAATGGATTCACGAGCTACTGTACGGCAACCCACGACGTTGCTCGCGTGCCTGCAAGCATCGACATGCTTCTCGCGAAATCTGCGATTGATATGCGATTTTATTATATACCGATAGAATGCCCGTTCTTTTTGACAGTTTCATGGACTAGCCCTGTCTGGCAAGCATGGACTTCAACTCGCCATAAATTGGAATTTGACCGAAATTGACATTTCTACATATTCACCATTTCAACAGTCTTCAAAATGTCATTTTACTTCAAATGTTTGACCCACTTTGACTGTGGATTGCATTGCACTGGTCTAAACGCAAAAGAAATAACCTAAACAATAACATGTTGGAAGGTTTTCTGTGCCTGATATTAATTCTAAGTGAAAAGTCTGTTGTTTTTAAATTATTATAAAAACCTCGTCGATGACATCGTAAGGATAGGTTTTTTATCCATTTCGCTTTCATCTGCTCGTCCGTCACATGCCGTCAACATGGAGACGACGGTACTTGCTTGCGCTCGCATTATGGCTCGAAGGAAGACTCTGCGAGTACGAGACAGTGAATCAAACCAACAGTTTCTCACTCTTCTACCATTCTCGTAGATCTGCTCAGTCACCGCTACATTATGTGTTTGATGGCCTTGGGATATCTACTCTCCATAAAGGCGGCATGTACGTTTTACGCTCGTCTTGTCGCTCTGATTCAGAATCTTACAATAGAACGGGTAAAACGAGCGTTGTTGCCATCACAGACACAGGCATTTACCTTCCACATGCTGAATTCGTGCAATCTACGGACGTTTTCAACCGAATAAACAACTTGGCGCCAAAAGTCATCTTTTACGAGACGTTTGCCGACGATAAGGACGAGTCTTCAAGTCCAGACGGCGTAGGCCCTTTGATGTCGACGTCGTTGTTCATTAACTGCGTAGACTTGTGGTCATGGCACGCACGTTTCAGCGCTTCTTGCCGGTCGTACGATTGGCGCTGCTCCAGATGCAAAGATTGCCTTTCAGGATATTGCATACAGGTCAAATTGCACAAATTGCTCGTCAACATCATCCTCCTCCGTTGTCGTGCTCAAAACACCGTCGACAGTGGCAGAAATCTTCGACAATCAGACAAAAGCCGGTGCCAAGATTTTTTCCTTTTCTTGGGGAGCCGACAGTCGTGGCAATGATCTTCTCTTGAACCCCCAAGACGACTATAATCCAGTACGAAGGTGGTCGCATCTACGCAAGTTAATTGTCTATAGCTGGCTCGACAAATCGACGAATATTTATACGACCACCCGGACGTGCTACTGGTGGCGGCAGCTGGGAACAACGGTCAAGACGGCCCAAAGTCACTCTTGAGCCCTGGTGGTGCAAAAAATGTCTTGACCATCGGAGCTTCGTTTGTCGACTACCAGACTTTTCGTAAGAGTTCTCTTCGCCCTCTCATAGTCATCTGGCAATGTAATAGCTCGAGATGTGGGGCCTCTCGACTGCGGACATGTAATCAACATGGATGCCGTGACGTTCTTTAGCTCAAGGGGCCCAACAAAGGACGGTCGACTTAAACCAGACATTGTCGCCCCTGGCGTGGCGCTAACGTCGGCAAAATCACTGCCGTACAACTCAATAAACGCCACTGACACTTGTCAATTGAGCGGCACTTCCCAAGCAACACCGGTGGCTGCAGCTATGGCACTACTCGTCCGCGAATGGCTTGAACAAGGCGCTTGGCTCAATGGAACGGCACTCAAAGCTTATGCGTTGTCATTCATCCCATCATCATTGCTGAAAGCCATTCTTATTCATTCAGCCCAGCCCATGCAGCGCCGTCTTCCCGCTTTTGACAATGTATGTCTATGATGTCTCCGTCGTTGATAACTTAGCGTTGTAGACTACGTCGTGCGCAACTCTCGAGGACAAGCGTTACCAACTCAAAAGCTACCCCGACTACAGTCAAGGCTATGGCAGACCAAATCTCACAGCACTTTGGTTTGGCTCCGTCGCGTCGTTTCTTCCAAACCATACTGGTCTCATGCCATCGCTCACGAATCGTTCAGTCCACGAGTATAAGATCACAGTCAAGAGACCTGAGCGACTCCGCATCGTCGTACGAATTGTCCATTTCTTTGCAATCTTTAAACGTACTTCTTGCATTTAGATTGCTTGGACTGATGCACCGATTCCGACTGGCACGGTAGACATTTTGACGAACGACTTGGATTTGCGCCTTGATCTAGCTGGCGACGTGGTTCTTTTTCCGCTCAGTGGCGGCGCCCAACGCGATTCGATCAATAATGTGGAAATGATCGATATTCCCTACAGCGATCTTGAAGCCGCAGTCCCTCGGAGTCTCAGCGTGGATGGAAAGATAACTCTGGTCGCCAAAGTCATTGGTGCCAACGTACAGCGCGGTCCTCAGCGATATTCGATTGTATCAAGCGTGCCCTTGAGAGCAAATACCGATGATGAAGAGCCCGAATCGACCACTCATGGCCTTTCCGTGTGGATTGGCCTCTGCAGCGTCTTAGCGCTCCTCTCGATCACGTTTGTGCTCTTGCTCCGATGGCGAGGACGTCACAAGACGAATGATGAATCGCTCCACACTGCTTTCCGAGGCCTCCTGCGGTACAAAGAAAAGTGCAAGCAATGTGGTTTTGAATCGGCTGATGCTGTTGCGCTGGAAGAACACATTGAAGACGTCCACAAGCACGCGGACAAATGCCCGCACTGCCATTTCACCAGCGCCAACCTCACGCTCTTAGCATCGCATGTGCATACCTTCCATGGTGCTTGATTTATTTTAAACTATTTTAAAATATAGAAGAGATATTGCAAACGTGTTTTAAATGTACGAACTCCTTGCCGCCTCGTCACATGGGTGTCAAGATATCACATTTTGTGACGGAAGGTTAAGAATCGACGACAAACTTTGGCTTGTCTCCTGGTCTATGAACAGATCGGATGGCGACGGGCTGTTTGTAGAGACGGATGCCGTCTTCATCAGTAGCGCACGCAATTTCTCTGGCAGCACGCAAGTAGTCTGCTTTGACCCGCGGTTTCACAGTTAGCTGGTGCAACTGGTAGCATTCGCGAGGGAGTAAGTCCAAAGCCATGAATTCATCGACCGACCGCGGTTCGGCGATTGTAAAGTCGCTTTGCGTGTATGGGATAAGTTTAGTCCCCCAGACGATTAGCATCGCTCCAAGGCCGCGCTTGAATGCGAGTACCATGCATTGCACGACGCCCCTCAGTTTCTCCTCGTGTCCAGCCACAAGGACAACGTGCGCTCCATGATATCTGCACTTGTGGGCTTTTGAGGATGCCATGCTTTGATCGCCTCCAGGACGTGGCTAAACTTGAAGATCTTGTTCGCCCTTTGGAGCAGGTACTTGACAGCGCTCAACGACGCGATCTTGATTGCATAGCTCAAATCTTCAGCGTATTTGTCAAACGGCCTCATTTCGCCTTTGGTCAGCGTCTCCAGCGCGTCCAAACGCAGGAAATCCAGTACAAAGTAGCGGCTCTCTTGACGACACCGAGCGCTCCATGTATCGAGCCCAAAGGTTGAGCAGCCATGGCAGGGATTCAACTTGTTTCAATTGAAAGATTCCCTTGATGGTATCCGTGAGAAGTCCTCGTTGGATGGAGGAGACTAGCATCGACGTGTTGCTCCTGTCGTGCTCCAATTGAGACTCAAGAAACTTGGCCATGTCCATGTTTCCCGCATGACCGCATGTCCAACGCCAAGAAAGACGTCCGTGGCAGTCAGTGGCAGACATGCGAGGCATTCAATTGCTCCTTGCAGATCGTTTGACGCAATCGCAGCGGCGATGAAGTCTTCCATCCTTGTCGTCGGCCAAAATGGAGCCAGGTGGGAAAGAGTGAGCATATTCTTGTCTCCAAGGTAAATGGCATGGACAAACATGAGCTTGGGAGTCCATGGGAGGGTGCTGAAGAGTCGATCGAGTCGCGTCAATCCATAGCAAGAGTGCCAAGGTCTCACGACGATATCAACAGCATCCACACATTCGAACGGATTCTTCCTGCGCCAAGGTCCATAGAGTGGTGCCAGCGGTAGAAACGCCAGCATATCTTCCCACAGCCCGTGCTGGAACTGGCAGACGCAAGGCAGCATGTCGTCCGACGTGAGCACCACACGGCTCGGTCTCATCCTCAGTATCAGTTCCGCACTGGACTGTGATTGGCAGCGTTTCTCCAACTCGTCCGTCTCTCCAGACCGTCCGTCCGCGGAGCCAAAGGTCACTGGTTTAAGCGTCCACGACGTACTTGGGTTTGTCACCTGGTCTATGAACAGCTCGGATGGCGACGGGTTGCTTGTAGAGACGATTGCCGTCTTTGTCGGTGGCACTTGCAACTTGTGTGGCAGCGCGAATGTAGTCAATTCTCAACCGCGTTGTGACGTGTGGTCGGTAGGTGTCGTAGCATTCGGTAGGGAGCAAGTCCAAGGCGATAAATTCCTGGATGGACTGTGGCTGTGGGATGGTAAACTCGTCTTGCGTGTATGGAATGACTTGAGTCGACCAGAGGATCTGCATGGCTCGAAGACCAAGACCATGCTGCTTCAACGCCACTTTCAAGCATCGCACGATGCCTCGTTGCTTCTCCTCGGTCGTTTCTGCATTGTACAGCCAGCGCCACAGTAAGCGCTGTAGGATTTCTGCTGACTTGGGCTCTTTAGGATGCCACGCTTTGGTTGCTTCCACGACATGGTAGAGCTGGAAAGTGTGGCGAGCTCTTTGTAGTTGATAGCTAATCGCCTCCAATGATGAGATCTTGATGGCATAGCTCAAATCTTCAGCGGACTTGTCGAACCGCTTCCTTTCGCGACTGGAAAGCGTCTCCAGCACATCCCAACGCAGGTTATCCACTGCCAAGTGGCGGCATTCTCGACGACACCGAGCGGTCCACGATGGCGGAAGGTACTGAGCCCAAACATCGAGCAGCCAAGGCAAAGAGTCGACGTGGTTGCATTGAAAGATTGTTTGGAGAGTTTCCGTGAGAAGGCCTCGTTGGATGGACGACGCACACCGAAAGCCAAGGGCGGAGTCTGGTGTCGAACGTATAGATACCAGTAGATAGGTGGCGAAGTATTGCCTCGTGTTGCGTGGATGTAAAGACCTTTTGTGATTGCCTCTTTAGTAAAGTACATACACGCATTGATCGCGGGTTGACGAATTACAGAGAAGAAAGCAGTGGCGTTTGAAGACATCCAATATATTAAAACCCTATAGCTTAAATGTCGTCATCTTCATCAGGGATGGGGAGGTTGGAGGCAGCAGCCAATTCAGCTTCCATTTGGCGCTTGTGTTCTTCGTCCATGGTGACTTCAGGAGGGACCACGGCGGCAGCTTCGACGAAGGTCAAGTTGTTGTCACCGACCAACTTGCGAGCCAACCACAAGAAAGGCTTTTCGAACTGGTAGTTCGACTTGGCGGAAATGTCGAAGTATTGCAAGTTCTTCTTGCGGTGGAAGGTAATTTGCTTGGCCTTCACCTTACGGTCCTTGACTTCGACCTTGTTACCGCACAACACGATGGGGATGTTTTCGCACACGCGGAACAAATCACGATGCCAGTTGGGCACATTCTTGTACGAAATGCGCGAGGTCACATCGAACATGATGATAGCGCATTGGCCTTGAATGTAGTAACCATCGCGCAAGCCGCCAAACTTTTCTTGGCCAGCAGTGTCCCAGCAGTTGAACTTGATGGGGCCAAAGTTGGTTTCAAACTTGAGAGGGTGGACCTCAACACCGAGCGTGGCGACGTACTTCTTTTCGAATTCACCAGTCAAGTGGCGCTTGACGAAGGTGGTCTTGCCGACACCACCGTCGCCGACAAGGATGAGCTTGAATTCGGGCATTTGTTGCGCCATGTTGACTTGATCGGGCGGGAATAAAAATGATCGATTGCGGGCTTTTTGCACCACTAGCGTACCCTACTCTCTCTCCCATACAAAAACCAAGTGAAACTTGCTCCAGACAAAACCACTCTTAACGCTCAACCCATTCATATAGGAAATTGTATAGTTTCACTTAGGTACGTAGAAGTGAATTCGTTTTACACGTCCCAGGTTTCTCTGCTTTGGGAACCAATCAAACAGCACCACCTGGATTCAAAAAGAGACTTAACGCAGCTTGAACAATAGCACAGTAACACCCATATTAATATATCCCCACCACCCAAATCCTCCGCCAATCAAAGCCAGCGAAATCCAATCTCAATGCGATCTTCCCAGCTATTTTGGACATGATCAAATGTGAAATCGTGGGATTTGACTTCAAAATGCAAGTGCTTTCGGTGAATCCAACGCTGAGTGAGTGGAATAAGACAGGCAGTGTGTATATTGTGTAGTTGACTTCTCCTGATGTCCCTGGTTGCAAGATGCAGAAGGATCGATCATGGAGTTCAAAGGTAGATTCAAAATAGCTCTTAAATGGAAGTAAGAGGACGTGATAGGCCGAGATCATTTGATACTATGAGCTATTTTGTTCAGTGTGGCGCAGCAAGACCATCATTTCACTTGGGAAAGATTTGCGATGTTGAAGACCATCGCCAAGGTTGGAGTGGAATGCGGAAAACGATGCAACCTTCATCCACGTTCAGTGTACGAACACAACAAGATAAAGAGCTTTGACTGCTTAAACGTTTGACCAGAGCCAATTGTATTCAAAAGTTAGAACTGGACGGGGTTTTGCCGGTCGACTCGGTTATACAGTATGTGAACCGTGGCACCAGCACGATTGCATTGCCAACATTGCGGAATGAATCCCGTTGAGATTGGAGCCACTTCAGAATCGATTGCTTTCGCATGAGCCCCTGCCATGGAAGTACAAACAACCAATACACAATGGATCAAACCAAGAATCCCATCACCAGTGGTGCATGATGCCAAATGGACTTCTTTGCAAATAAGGTGAGAGCCAAGCAAGTAACTTTCAACACCTCCTTGTCCGGGCGTGGATCGCAGATCAAGGTAGATTCTTCCATGGAAAAGGTCATCCAAGATGATGTGGAGGGCTTGAAATTACAGGAGATCCATCTGGTCGTCAAGTGACATCTCAAATTCGCAAATTGGCAGAGAGCGAGCTCAAAATTCGTTCTTGAATGCCAATGCTGCCAAAAGAAAGACGACGTTAGAGAGTACTAACAGGGTAGTAGAAGGCACCTGAAACAAGCGCATCCTTGTCGTCAGTTTCTGGCGGCCACATCCTCCGAATGTTGCACAACGATGTCGACAAACCCGCGTGGCTTGGACGGTTTGCTTGGCATCAGTCTTTTACTCCGGAGTGTGGCAATCTTGGTCGGTCATTGCATCGTGGACAGCTTGACTTGGCGAATGAAGCCTTTGGATCTTGAAAACCAACGGAGCAGATGGCGCATATTTTGCATGCAGACGCTGGTTGCCTAATCCAATAAATTTAGCGGCAGACGTCGTGTCACCAAAGTCCCCACGGCCGTCTTTGGCTGCCAAATCCGTCTTGGAAATGACCCTCCTTGGCTAGAGGAATGCAGTGAATTTGAAAAGCGCCGTCACGAATGAATCTTGAATCTGGTCCATGGACAGCCACTGTCGAGTCATCGACTGCGCATACAAACGCCAAGTCATCGCGGGGATTTCGACGGACGTTCGCTGCCATGTGCTCATGACCAACCCCTAGCTGAAGCCAATCAAAAGGCAAGCCAGGTCTCAGTCGATGACTTCATTTTGAGTGGCGGATGTCCATTTTGAAATTTGCCATGTCCGCCGAACGCACGTTCCTCTTCACGTCTGAATCCGTCAATGAAGGACACCCTGACAAGTTGTGCGACCAAATCTCGGACGCCGTCTTGGATGCCTGCGTCGCCCAAGACCCCAACTCTCGCGTTGCCTGCGAAACCTGCGCCAAGACTGGCATGGTCATGATCTTTGGTGAAATCACCACCCGCGCCACGGTCAACTACGAAGAAGTCATCCGCAAGGCCATCAAGGAAATCGGCTACGACGACCCTGCCAAGGGCTTGGACTACAAGACCGTCAACGTGATTGTCGCCATCGAACAACAATCGCCTGAAATCGGTGCCGCCGTCGACGGTGCCAAGGACGAAGACATTGGTGCCGGTGACCAAGGTATCATGTTCGGCTATGCCACCGATGAAACCCCTGAATTGATGCCTTTGACCCACGTCTTGGCCACTCAATTGGGCGCCAAGTTGACCGAAGTGCGCAAGAACGGCACTGTGGACTGGGTGCGTCCTGATGGCAAGACCCAAGTCACCATCGAATACAAGCAAGTCGATGGCCGCATGATCCCTCAACGCGTCCACACTGTGGTCATCTCCACCCAACACAGCCCTGAAGTCTCCAACGAACAAATCGCCGCTGACTTGATGAAGCATGTGATTACCCCTGTCATCCCTGAACAATTCTTGGACGACAAGACCGTCTACCACTTGAACCCCTCGGGTCGCTTCGTCATCGGTGGTCCTCACGGTGATGCTGGTTTGACCGGCCGTAAGATCATCATTGATACCTACGGCGGTTGGGGTGCTCACGGTGGTGGTGCCTTCTCCGGCAAGGATTCGACCAAGGTCGATCGTTCGGCCGCTTACGCTGCTCGCTGGGCCGCCAAGTCGTTGGTCCACCACGGCCTCGCCAAGCGCGTTCTTGTGCAATTGTCTTACGCCATTGGTGTCAGCTACCCACTTTCCGTCTACGTCGACTCGTACGGCACGGTCAAGGAAGGTTTGACCGACGACGACTTGGTCGAAATCATCAACAAGAACTTTGACTTGCGCCCTGGTTGCATCCAACGTGACCTCAAGTTGAAGCGCCCAGTATTGCAAAAGACCGCCGCTTACGGCCATTTCGGTCGCGACCACGAAGACTTCACGTGGGAACAAGTCAAGGAGCTTCAATTGTAAATAGAGTTTAATATGAGTTACCTTCGCCATAGACATTCCTTTTGTTAAATTGTCAGAGGAATCTCTCCCAGGAAGTATAAGGGGGAATCAGTTTAAAAGATTGTGATATAGGTGGAATCAGTTCAGAGCCCGTCTGGCAACATCCGAATTATTCCATTTTGGACCGTATTTTGCCATTTTGGGCCCGGAAATCTCAACTTTGGGCCAAATGACATTTCGAACATTGAGGTGGTTCGTGTCTGGGAAAAGTTGGAGTGGGTCAAATGAATATTCCATTTTGGCCTCAAAATAACATTTTGAAAAAAGAGGTGGAAGGTTCTTTTTTGTAACTTCCAACTCCAACAATTAGTTTCGCGCGCAAAAGGATTCGACGATGGTGAACAGAGTGCTCGTCGGATGCGCAGCATGGTGGACGGCAAACTACATAGCAAAGGATGAGTGCCACACATCTGCACTGCAGGGTGAGCAGTGGATTCACGAGCTGCTGTATGGCAACCCACGACGTTGCTCGCGTGCCTTCAAGCATCGACATGCTTCTCGCGAAATCTGCGATTGATATGCGATTTTATTATATACCGATAGAATGCCCGTTCTTTTTGACAGTTTCATGGACTGGCCCTGTCTGGCAAGCACGGACTTCAACTCGCCATAAATTGGAATTTGACCGAAATTAACATTTCTATATATTCACCATTTCAACAATCTTCAAAATGTCATTTTAATTCAAATGTTTGCCAGACGGGCTCTTAAAAGATTGACTTGTCTTCGGAATTCACAGAAAAATAATCCTACTGCGTATATTTCGGCCAATCAATAGTTATTAAAAGTTTTGAGGTGTTTAATTGGCCAAAAACACAAGTCACGAGACAGCGACTCTCACGTGCAAGTCTCAAAAGGCAATCGAAATACCTTCAAAAGGCAGGCAATCATCAGCACACTTGAGACTACCTTAGAGTTTAGTGTTTGTTCTAAGGGTGTTTAAATTGATGTTAGTTACCTTTCGCCTGAATGAAGTTGTTATAAGTGACTCTGGAGACATATTTTCGAATTTGAATTGGCTTTTTGAAGATGCTGCATGTTGCCACGTACTAGCTGTTGTTCTTTTGAAACACACTTTGCATGTAGACCTTCACGTTAGTTTATATAAGCTCAGTAGTGATGAGAAGTGTATCCAGTGATTATCCTAAACGATATCAATTTACTATTACTCCACACGATCCGATTGAGTATATGCGTATGGCTCATAGAACATCTGATGTCTGGACAAGTTCCTGTGGCATTTTAACGCATAACTCACTATAGGCTTGCTCGTAAATGAGCAAAAGCAATTTACCCCTTGTTTTGATTGCTCTCGTATTATAACGACGCTTTTCTCAATGTTTTTAGCTATATCTCTATAAGTTCTAAAGGATTGCAGTAGCGAATGACATATCTCTAATATAACCGATAAGTGATGAAACCACGCGAGTAGATTCCAGCCATAAGTTGAAATGAAAGTGTTTTGCTCCCTGCTTGGTGCTATATTTTGAATTTTCTCGAAATGTGATTGACTCATTTTCCCACAGAAAAATCCTTCTGTGGATTGCATTCCAATTCGCATTCCACTCAAACTTTATTTTATATCATACAAAACGTAGTACTATGAATAATTAAAGCTCATAGCTTGTGCTCAAGTCCTTTCTTCACGAAAAGCATTGAACACGGACGGCTGGAATTTCGACGATATGATCGCAAGTCATCAACAAGTCCAACGTGGATGGATCTCCACGAATGTCTCCCATGAGAAGAAAGATTTCTCTCCATAGTCAGCGACCATTCAACTTGACGAAATCTTTCAACCCCAACAATACATAATTTGTATTGTTGCCCTCTTGACCCAGGCGCTGTGATTGGAGAACAACTCGGGACATATTGTTTGTTGTTATTCGAGCTGAAGATTTTCCAGCTAACGTTAAGAGAATGAAATTGACGCACCCAGTGCCGCAAGAGGAATTGTTCACTTCCAAAGAGAAAGAAAACGAACCTTGTCCCGCGAGCGAAATGGTTCACTTCCGAATTAACTGAGTTTTGCTCTATTGAGCTCAGTTTGGACGAGTGGCCGGCAATGAAGCACAATGGAGCGTTTCAAAACCTCAGTTTGGATGAAAAGGAAATGGAAGACAATGAGCCTGCAAACAAGTCGACGACTTTGGGGTCACACACAAGACGTTTCCAAAAATTTGATATGCATTTCCCTATTCTCATGCACGAAAACAGACGACAAATCGTCTTTGATCGCCCATGCTATGAAGAATTGTTCAAGTTATTACTAGAAGATATCGAGAATCGCTATCAAAGTGTGGGAATCACAGGTAATCTAGGTATTGGTAAAAGCCAATTTTATGCTTACTGCGTCTTTCGCTTGACGCAAGAACCAAATCCTGAACGAATTTTGGTCATTGATTGTGCCGAACCAACACGTATTTTTGATGTTCCATCCTAACTCAACCCAACAAGAATTAGAGCAATATAATATTGATACATACATTCTATATTGTGACTGGGGTAGAAAATATATCTATTTTTCCAAATGTATTTGGAATCTATAGCCAATCAGAATCGAGTATTTGCCTTCTTCACAAAAACACATACAAAGCACACATTCAAAAATTTACTTTATTGAATGTACATTCATGTTACACTTGAACTCACTATACCTGAATAGTATTCGAGAATACTTCAGTTTTTAGTCAAAAATACAATTTTCAGTGAAAAAGACAATATATTGCTCTAAATAAAAAAATCAAGTTCCAACCTACCTCAACCAACCCAACAAGAATTAGAGCAATATATTGTATTGCTCTAATTCTTGTAAGCAATATAATATATTGCTCTAATTCTTGTTGGGTTGGGTGAGGGGGTGAGGTGAGTTCCATCCTACCTCAACCAACCCAACAAGAATTAGAGCAATATATTGTCTTTTTCACCTAAATTTGTATTTTTTTACCGAAATCAAATTCTATTCCAAATCGATTCGATCATACTGAAGTCAAGTATAAATGGAAAGTATGTCAATTAATTACACGTGTGTCTGGGTGTATTTTGCGTGAATTTGGTATATACTCAATTCTGATTGGCTGAGCGATTTGCAGATCGATTTGAAAGATCGATACATTCGGACCCCCCTCACAAATTCGAATGAAATCGACAATAAATCATTGGTTAAAAAGATGGAATATCGCCACCGAGATACGATTTCCGATGACAAGCCAATACTTGTTTTTTATTTATTTATCATCCGACAGTATGAATAAATAAATTGAATAAATGTAGAATATATTGAATTTTTTATAGTTCAGTATCAGCCAATCAAAAGACACTACATATACCATGTCACTACACAACCAGTCTTCGAGAGAAATATCCTTTCCTTGGATAAGTTCAGCATGTCTGGATTGTGTTGAAGATGGAAATGTGAAGTATTCGCGCTTTTCTTACGGGAAGTTGTTAAAATATTATCTGAGATTGGCGATTTGCCTACGAACTTATTCGTTTAAATATATGTAGTACCGGTATACTAGTACTCAATGCGATAGCATTTAACCGTCAAGCAGAAGATTGCAATTGTCAAAATGCATGAGAAGAATCCAAAATGGACGCGAAACGACTTAATCCAATGGGCATCAAGTGAGTTTAAGCTTAATAAACTACCGACGAAGTCAACGATAACTCGAATTCTACAAGCCAAGAAGCACCTGCTTGAGATGAACATTGACGAAGTTCATCATAGCAGGAAACAATTCCACCCTTTCGTATCACCCGAGCTTGAACATCATCTCTGGTCATGGTTTCAAGAAAAAGAGAAGGATCACATTGAGTTGTCTGGCCCACTTATCACTGCAAAAGCTGAGGCTATCCTACAAGATCTTGGTGTCGATTCAAGCCAAAAGTTGTCAAGTGGGTGGCTCATCGGCTTCAAATTTCGTCACAACATTCGCGAGTACGTATTGCACGGCGAGAGTGGAAGTGCTGATCTTGAAGATGCGCAGACCGCGATCCCAGAGCTGCTCAAGTTGACAGAGACATTCTGCAACGGGGCCGTTGCTAGTCAAGCCAATGAAGTCACGTCGAGATCACGACGTGTTATAAGAACACCGGGTTATACGAACTCATTGAAGGAAGATTGAAGTTTGAACCTCCAAGCGAGACTCACGCGACGCAAGGCGTGTACACGCGTGAGCAACGGAGCTCGGAGTGATGTGGCTCATGAAGGAAGAAGTATGCGTGTATTGCTCTAATTCTTGTAAGCAATATAATATATTGCTCTAATTCTTGTTGGGTTGGTTGAGGTAGGATGGAACTCGTTCGCCATATTATGGCGAATGAAAACGTGATCACTTATTCAGCTGGGCAGGTGTGTCGATTTTGTTTACATCTCCTGGCTATGCCGATTACACGACATTTTAAGGTCCAAAAATGTGTACAGGGAACGACAGTTTAAGTGGCCTGTCGAAGTTTTGGCGCAATCTTTAAACCGAACAGCCAATAGAAATGCAGGGTTCAAATGGGTCATTCTATTGGCGGGATTTTTTCGTCATTGGTTTAATTTAAATAGTTGTAGTAAGCGTCAGTGCTCCATTTATTAAAATGAGCTGCGGCTACTCCAGCGCTTCTGCAAGCGACACCGCTTTACGCAACAGCGGCTAACAAAAATGAAGTACAAGAAAGAAGTGCTGACATCTTTGCATGAAGAATTTTCCGCAGACTTCCACCGGGAATTCCAAGCCATTGACGACTATGGTCGCTACAATGCTGATGAAACAGGTATGTATTATGAAATGCCTGCTAGAATCATCTGGTCTATTCGCGGCGGCGACGCGAAGATTTCCGCAGGCGAGAAGCATGCCTATTGCATGACAGCGGTGCTGACAATACGTGCTGACGGGAAACGGCTGCCTATCATGTTTGTTATACGTGGCAAGCCCGGTGGGAGAATCGAGAAGAATGAAGTACCGTTGTTCCCGTCGCAGCACTTCTATGCTGTCCAAGAGCGCGCAAGGATGGATGGTTGTGTTTGGCGGCGCTATTTGCGCGAAGTGCTTGGAGGTGACAACGACAAACCGTCAGTTGTCGTTCTAGACAATTTTGAGTCACATGTCAATGAAGAAGGTTACCGCATTGTCCAAGAAGAACTTGGAAGCACCTGTGCGCCATCCCGCCAAACACAACTGCTGTGTGCCAGCCGCTTGATGTAGGCATCATGACCCCGTTCCCTCCTTAAGTACTAACAACGTCTTTATCCTACCTTGTGCGTCCTTCAGTTTCTAGCGAGAATACGATTGCCTGGTGTTCGATCGCGGTCGATCATCTTTATTATTTTTGACCCTTTCATCCCCCACGTCACAAATTTGGTGGAGAAGCAGGGTTGTCTCCACTTGATCCTGAAAACGTGCAAGCATGGATCCTCGAAGACAAGAAGACCGGTCCCGATCATGCCGATGCCTTTATTGCCGGTTCAGAAAGAGACCCACCTCATACCAACACTACGTCTGAGTCTGCTATTGTTACCTACACCGAGTCGCCTTTAACGACGCTACGAAAGCGGGACCTTGAGTACCGCCGATTACATCATGCTAACTCGCCCGAACAGCGAGACCCTGAGAAGAGAAGCCGACAATTGCCCGCGGAATACAGTGACGAAGACATGGGATCCGACACCAAGTCCGACTTAGCGCCGTCTCCAGCACTGGATGCCAGTGAGGCTAAACCATCAGACCACTCGGGAAGCGAATTGTCACTTAAGCCTCGAAGCTCGCTCGAGGAACTTCCTTGTTGGGAGTCCTGTGACGAAGCTTCCTTTCCAACACAGGATCTCGTCCATTACGATGGGGACCCTGTGTCCACTATCAATGTGCACTTCGATGATACCTTCACACCTGGAGATGGGAGCATCGTACCTTTTTCACACTCTGCCGCTACTCTGACACCTACCTCTAGTGCAATCACCAGGACCGTCACTACAGTTGTGTCTCGAACGATTTCCGAAACAACAAACGCACGGACTATTCCTCATTTGCTCCAATTACCTGAACACGATGAACTGAGCTTGGCTGCTGTGGGGCCAGGCAATTATGCAAATCCTCTTGGCCCTGAGCTTCCGGCCTTGACTCATGACTCTTTGTCAAGGAGCCCTGGTGGACATAATTCGCCTCTTCAAATTGCAAGTTCTGAAGTACCTGCGCTTGAATATGCTCTTCCTGACGGCCCGTCCTCTGGTGAGGACTATCAGCTTGCACGCCGTGGGGACCGCTTTGGGACCCACGACGAACCTCAAACAGTACACAGGGACCCTCCTCCTTTGGGGTCATCTGATCGATCCAACGTCCTTGCAGCTGTACGTGGTCGTACGATTCCTACAAGTGAACAAATTCAAAGTCGTCTTGAGCTCTCGGACGTACCTCATGTGGACTCTACCGCCACGGACATGGAGATATCTGAAATTGATCATGGACTTGCCCTGTTGCCAACGGTTTCGGATCTTTCACAGCGTGTCTTGGACCTCCAAGATTCTGTCCGTTACACGGAGACATCAGTTTCACTACAACTCAACCAAATGCTAGTGGACCAACACGGGGTCAACTCGGGTCTGGGTTCATTGACTTCCGCAGTAAAAGTTGCTTCCAACAGGACCCAACTCCTTGAGGTGGACCTTTCCACTCTGGAGCAGGGCGTCGCTTCTACTCGACAAGACTTGCTCAACAGAGTCCAGCAACTAACGGACCAAGTCCATCAAGTGAGATTGACGGTCGAAACGACTCGGACCGTTACGGATTCACAAATCTCACACATTCAGAAATCTTTGACTGAAACGGCCCCACGAGAAACCCATGAAACAGCTATCCAAACACTGACAGAAATCATTCTTGAATTGCGTCAGTCCTTGCAAGACCAAGCGTCCGTCTGCCAACAACTCCGGTCCGGCCTTCTCTGTAACGAAGACCGCTTTCAGACCGAACTCCATCAACTACAACAAGGGGTCCAGTCTCTCCGCTTACTCCAAAGCGACTTCCAGAGACGGGTCCCTGCCGATTTCAGCGAAACTCGCCACCTACTTGAAGAAATCGACAAGTCCAACAAGCACCTTAGCGCCTGTGTCTCGGACCTCACCCGGGAAAACTCTCAACTAACGAAGCAAGTACTGTCCTTGAAGGAACAGCTCAATCGACATCAACAAGAACTACAAGAACTTCGGACCCAGACCCCGGAGACTCAGCAAGCGACCCAACCTACCTCGGTCCCTACATCTTCCGATTCTAACGAGGTCCCTGCTCTAGTTCGTGACCTCAACGAACGAATCGCTTCCCTAGCTGCCGGACTCACGTCAAACATGAACGATCTCAAGGAATCCATCAACGTTATGGACCAAGACAAGAAACTTGGCCAAGCAACTAAGTTCACCATAGTTCCTAGCTCGGACCACCAAGATGATTGTGAGTTCTTCATTCGCCAACTCTTGGAAACCGCCGACCGATGCCAACTAAGCGATAATGATCGTCGCTCTCTCTTGGGCCTGAAGCTATGCTCGGACAAGACCCCGCCTTCCTTGCGCAAGTGGTGGATTTCCTTTGCCAAAACCAAGCAAGGCGAGACGTGGTCCGATGTTCCAGCCGAGTTCCAGGACCAGTTCTGCCTACGGACCTCGCGTCAAAAGGTCACAGACCTCCTGAACGACTCTGTCCGCTACGAGGATGAAACAGTCAGGTTCTATGCTACACGACTTCAGTCGATCATCGACGAGGTCGGCTTTCCAGCGGACCAAGGCGTCAACCTCTTTAAACTCGGAGTCCGTCACCTCAAGACCGAGTCTTGCCTCGAAAACACCGATAGCGAACTCAAGACGATCGCCGACTGTGTCAAGCTACTCCGGGCACGCGAAGTCCCCTTGGACGATGCCCCTATGCCTGCATCTCGACCCAAATCTCGTGCCAGATCTGTCTCTGATACCGCTTAAACCTACACGTCGCAGTCGGAAGCATCTTCGGGCCGAACTCCTCCGCGTTCCCCAAGACACAATTGTCGCGGGTCCCGCGTTTCCTTCGACGAACCCTCAACTGATAAAGCTGCTAGTGGCACCAGTGTCGATGAGTGTTGTAGCCTTAGTTCCATTGATATAGGTCTTGATAAAGGGATCAGGCCGTCGAGGGTCCTAGTGTGACATACAGGTTGTATTCTTGCAATGAAACGACGGGACCCTGGGCAATCCGTGAATAGATCGTCATTGTAGCGTGGGTCTCGTTTTGCGCATCGTCTATGGTAGTTGGTAGGTTACGGACCTTTTGTTTGGTTGCTTGGATAGGGCTCAAATCATCGTCGGGATATGCGATAGGCAGGTCGTCCCATGCGACAGGGGGGCGAGTAATGATGCGCGAGGCAGAAGAGGGAGAATTTGGCGAATATGCAATAGATGTCTGGACCGGGGCCACATGGTACGTTGGCGTATCGTCCGATTCATCGTCAGATTCATCCAACAATTCAGGGCATGGAGGGCCTGAGGGATAGTCGTCCTCGTCGCCAAGGACTGAGTAAGGATTGACATCGGCCCATCCTATAAGAGCAATGGGTCGATTGGTACTGAAGTCTCGGTTCGCTTTTCGTGCTTCTTCGCATTTGCTTAGCGTGTCCGAGAACCATTTGAGCCACAAGTCCTCATCCTCTATGGTAGCAGGAGCCATAAGAAGGTGAGAATGCTCGGTGGCTACCCGCTCACACTAGGGACAGACCAATTCAAGGACAATTTTATCATTATCAAGCTTATCCGACAAATCACAACGTAATTGTACCACTAGGGATCCCAGAAACATAGGATCCCTCAACCTCTTGACCGGTCGCTCGCAAAATGGCACGGGCTGACCCAGACCCAGCTACATATAGACATTGCAAGTTGGGCGCCACCTCGTCCTGACGAGCCAGCCATTCGGACTTACGGCACCAGGACTCATCCGCATATTGGATTAAGGGAACGGTTCAGTCCGCTGAGCCGCCAGACCCGAGTTTAATCGCTGTGCCAGCGCGGGGACAAAAGTTACTGTGTCGCCAGCATTACGAGCGCACCAAATGAGAATTTTCCAAGCCCAGGATACATGTCTCCCTGGGACCACCGCTTCTCCAAACGTATACTTAGCCATAACCCGCGGGCCCATCAGCCCTGAATATCGCGAGAAATCCGGGAATCGACAGTGACCATACTGACGCATATTCTCGATAGCCCGGGTGGACCCGTCCGGGACGACGTCGGCAAGGCCCCTCAACGAACATGGATCTTGAGCTAATTCGGGCCAGAACGGATGCACGTTGAAAAAGAGGAACTCGAAAACCTCGAGCCCCTCCATATCCTTCAAGGCCACGATCAATTTGGCCATCTCCGACTTGGCCCTCTCTAACAACTTTCGAGAGGTCTGCGCCGTAGGATGTACATACACCATCACAGTCATTGGGACATTAGTTCATTTCGCTTACTGTCTGCGGATTCGTACGATATTGGCCCACTCCGACGAGAAAGTATTGTTACCATACAACCTCACCAAATTGCTTCCAAAAATTGTACCATCGAGAGTTCCACTGGCGCTGACCATCAGTAAGGCCTGGCAAGAAAGAACGAAAGTGCTTGAGCCACTGGACCCACGGCTCCTCCCGTTCTAGGAGGATATATGCCGTTTTGACTGACAACGGCAAGCCTATGTGGATCAGGCGTTGGACCCCTTGCTCATCGATGTGTCCTTTCGTCGGGGGTCCTGTAGCCGCGGAGTCCTTTTCTTCTTCCTCGGACTCGTTATCGCTCGGCCCAGACGATACTGCCGATCCCTCGTTGCTTGGGAGTATTATAATGTCAGGGCTTTGGCCGCTCGAATCATCAAGGAAAAAATCGGGTATATCCTCCTGTGCTATTATGAAGTTGGAAGCCCCGCTCTCCTTGGGACGTTTCGTCTCACGTGCGTCAGTGCCATCTAAAAGTCTTGTCATGACGGTGCTCGATTAGGGTGTGTTCGGTTTGGCTTGGAATCATGATCCAAAGTTGATCCTGGACTATTTTATCCAATAGCAAACGACTACTAACCATATGTGTATTTGCGAAATTTCCTTGCGTTCCTCAGGGAACAATGGGACAATCCACTTTGGTGGGAGAATCATGATATTCAGAAACAACCTCTATGGGGTAAATTATAAGAGTGAATGTGGATTCTTCAGAATGATTGTAAATCCCGTGGATGTCCCAACAAGGTTTTGCCTGGGAGAATCAAGATCGAATCATGATTCACAGACCGAACACATCCTTAAGGAAATATGAACCTGTGCCTCGCTTGCTGGCCGAAATCGCCGCCTGGTGAGTGGCCAAGAGCAAACGATCGTTTTCGCGCCACTTACGGTACGCCTCCAATTCGTCCAATACAACCTTTGCGATCACTCCCTTCTGGGCCTGTGAGGCCGCGATCCATGCTTGGAATTCGTCGAGGTCCGTGACCCTCTCAGCTCCAACCTCTTCAACCAACTCCTCCGAGAGACGGACTGACAATTCCAACTTTGCCATGGCCGTCTCGAGGCCAGTCTTCACAGTGCCAACGACCTCGGTCGCCTCTTGAACCACCCGCGCCAAATCTTCATGTTTCTGTCTTCGCGGTTGTCTTGCATCTCACACAGTGAACACACTGGCTGGGATATGTTTGTGATACGGCTGCGCCTCAATCCGATTGGTCGTCACAAAATTTTGACCTGATTGACAGGCACCTCTATATCTCTATCACCGACCTCACTCCACGCCCATCACCTCGGCCGGCCGACGTAGTCGACCTTTAGTGGGGGGGTATGTGACGGTGATGAGCGTGTGTCCACCTTATTGACACGCATCCCTTGATTAGCGTTCCAGGGACCGTCCTCCACGAAAGGTCTCTCGTCCTCCACGAAAGGACTCCTCGTCCTCGACAGCTCGTCGTCGAGCTTGCATATGCATGTGTAGATTAGAATTCATTTCCTCCTTAAGTGCTAACAACGTCTTTATCCTACCTTGTGCGTCCTTCAGTTTCTAGCGAGAATACGATTGCCTGGTGTTCGATCGCCTGTCCTATTCAAGGCTCATTTGACGGCAAGACAATGATGACCATGCGCTTAGATGATGCTCAAGGCTACCAACATGTCGGAGATATACTATATCTACGGTTGTGTCCAATGTGATCATGACATGTGGTGGGTGGAGATTCTAGGAGCACGATCAAGAAGGTCAGTTTAGATGCCGAAGTTTCAGCAGCTGGTTGAACTGCTGGTATAGAGAACTTTCCCGTTGCGGCATCTTTGCGCACAATTATTCTGATGATATAATCCAAAGTTTGTATTATTTCCCCAAAATACAGAATACTCAATAACGAATTATCACAATAGTTTTTAATGTGTATCTAGACGGGCCGTAAAAAATATTGTCATAATGCGTTATTGAGTATTTTGCATTTTAGGACAATAACACGAACTATGGATAATAATATCACAATAATTTTGTTTTAGGGCGCGTCTGGAAGCCACCAAATATCAGGATATTTCTCAAAATATTGAGATATTTCGGATTATGCGATAATGACATGTCTGGAAGCCATTTATTGCATAAAATTTATCACAATATTTTGTCAAAAATATCCTGAAAAACGCAATAAAAATACACTGCTTCAAGTCGTATATTTTGGCAGATATCGAGATATTATGTCAAATTTCAACGTCTACTTGATATTGTACGTGGTTGCCAGACACACCAAAATATAAAATATCACATTTTTGTATTATGTTGCTGTCTGCATTCTTCTCAAATGTAGATATTGTGATAATGACAATATCACGATATTTTTCAATGGGCATCCAGACGAGCTCTTAGACTGTCTGGATTCCGAAGAAAATAAAATAAAATGAGAGAATGTGACCGAATTATGCAATATTGGTCAAAATATACGACTTTGAGAAGTATATTTTTTATTGCGATAATCGACCGATTTTGGAATAATTTTTTGCAATATAATGTATAGAATATGTGCATAGACAGCGAATTATACAATATTTAAAATTATGTCATAATGGTCAAACAATTGCGATTTATTATGATAATTAGGGGAATCCAGACGGGCCCTAAATTGACTTGTCGATGGAATGTGCAAGGTGAACCTTGCTCATGAATATTGTCCAATTGAAAATAACTTCTAGAATATTGTCGATTTGATACAAATTTTGGATGGGGGCGCAATCGTATCGCGCCGAAGAACCGATCAGTGAATCGATCTGATTGGTTAATTTTTCGAGGTCTCATCTGAGTGGCCAAAAGGAATTACCTTTATCAATCTAGCCAATGAAAACGATTGTTGAACGATTCCGCAAATCACACCGAAATCCGAAATATTGCTCGAAAGCACAATAATTGGTTGTCTTATTTACAACGACGTGCGCACGATTGCCTAATCTCATTGAGTCAGTCACAATGAAATGTTCGTGGATCGTTTGCATTCAGTCTCAATACATGAATTCATTGTCAAATCTGTTCATTAAAAAGACACATTCAATTCCATTCTGTGTGTCTCTCACTCAACAAGTGAAGATAAACAACGACATAAACGTTTGGAAACAGTCGGATTGTGAATTGAGTATCCCTTTCAGGTCGCACAAACTTGCTCCTACAACATCCAATCTCGTCTGCTGTGTGCTCAATAGATCTCTCCATGGGATAAGATCAGCCACAGTCTTTACACATTGGCATGTATATATGAATTCCGTTGACCATTTCCCGTTTGATTTCATCTCATCCGAATCAACAAACCCGCACTCTCAACACTCTCCCATGAGCTATCAAGCTGTCGACAGCACCAACTGTCGTGACGACGCTATCCACGTCCAAAATGCCTTACTCTTCATTGCTGATCGCACGTCTCGTCAACGCAACGTCGGCACTACTCGACTCAACCGCGCGAGGACCACGACGACCCCGACACAATTAGCCCCATTTACGACAAGCATGTTCGTTGCGGCGGCACCGACGGTATCAACTCTTTCACGAACTTCTCTCAATCCGAATTCGAAAATCTATGGTACGCTGTCAAACCTCGTGTGCTACGCTATTGGAACGTGGGAAAGGATCGTAAATGTCCTCAATTTGTCTGACCGACATCCACAAACTGCTTGCCCAGAGGTTGCAGGGTGGTCCAGCGCCATCCGTTGACAATTCGCAACGCCTGTGTCTCTCCCAACGGTCTGCAACTCACGTCCCATGTCAGAATTCTTACGTCCGCTGCCCCTTCCGCAAGGCGGGCCAACACTTTGACCAGGATCCTGAAGAGCGCCGTCATATTCCTTGCGGTTATCCTGCCACATTCCGTGGATATCCGTGGGCCAACTTGACTTGTAAGATATCGACCCACGTAGCGTGGCGCAAAAAGCAAGGGAGATGAAACGACGAAGGGGACGAATCATGCGAGAAAATCGGTCACCTTTCTGAGGCAAAGCCAAAGGTAATGTCGCGGCTCCCAAAGGGCAAGCAAAAAGCCAAAAACCCACCACCCAAGTTTGTCAAGCCGGCTCAAAGAGTTTGACCTCACACCTTGGACGATGGCACCGAGATTTTTACTTTAGTGTCGTCCACATCAGAATATGAGGAAGAGAGCGAACGCGAGGAAAGCGACTACAGCGACGAGGACTCGGATGCAATGCATAGAGGGAGACAACCACCACAGAAGCTCAAGCAACAAAAACTCAGGAGCAATCCTCATGCAAGCGTAAGAATTCGGCAGTGGACCTTTCACAGTGATAATACACTTGTTCCATGATGTTCTTGAGTCGATCGATCCTAGCAAGTCAACCATGACATTCCGAATGAAATATCACTTCTGATATCATTTCGCTTTTGATACTATATTTTGACCAAGAAGTATCGCTTTTCCAAATTTTGAGTATGCATCGTCACAGTACTACAGTATATTGCCTTAGGGCTGGTCTGGATGACCATAACTTTTTTTTCAAAATTGATCACCTTTATGGAATAATAAATTCCATAAAGGTGAAATGACATTTTGCAAAACTTTTCCAAAGTTCCATATTCACAAATTAAATGGAAAAGTTGGAGAAATTGTTATTTGTCTGGATGCCACAACTTGTGGCCATCAACATTACGATTGTTTCATACTGCTGTGTCAGTCACTTCCTACCGGAAACTTTGAAATGAGCAAGAGATGAGCAAGGATCGATCATTGTCTCTTCTCAGAGCGTTAGAACATGCAACAGAAATAATATATAGAGTGTGCGTGTATTTTTGTAGAGATGACAAGCTGAATCTCAAGCTTGACTCGATTAGTGGATTAGTGCGTTCACGATGAAAACATGTCATAAATAAAATCGACCAAACTCGTCAATTCTTTTTATGGCATTATTTGGCCAAAACTCCAAAAAATTGTGACAAAAAATTCTTCGAAAAGGTGGCATCCAGACAATCAAAATCGAAAATTATGGCATATTTCGATGGCATATTTTGGCATTTTTATGCCATTTTCGGTGGCATCCAGGCCCGCCCTTACTAATAATTCTGGATTATGAAAATTTAATTTGTATCATATATTGGAGGTTTCCCTTGAACATTTCATATATACATTTCTACAGGTTTATTGATTGTTAAAGTGGCTTCTCTGGGAACAAAAAATGCTGACTCTTGATGCATCCTCCCATTTCAGATTTGGAACGATGGCGAGTGTTCGCGAAGTTTGGTATGTTTTGGTTTATAGTCAAGCAAACCTATCGTCGGCAGACACAGTTTTGATTCCTCCCAACAGTCATGTTGTTCGTTTTAGAGATGCTGTGCATGCAAAGAACACCGCCATCCTGCCTGGGATTGTTCCTCTTCAACTCGAGGTCGTCACCAACAAAGCCGCGTTTGGCGGAAAAGACGACCCTCTTGACCCAGGCGCTGAGATTGGAGAACAACTCGGCAAATTGGAGGACAAATTGTTTGTGGTTGTTCCAGCTGAAGCTTATCCGACAAAGAGAATGAAAACGATGAGTCCTCAGCCGCGACAGGAATGGTTCACTTCCGAATTAACTGTGTTTTGCTCTATTGAGCTCAGTTCGGACGAGTGGCTGGCAATGAAGTACGGTGGAATGTTTCAAAACCTCAGTTTGAATGACAAGGGAATGGAAGACAATGAGCCTTCAAACGAGTCTATGACCTCTGGGTCAGACATGAGAGATTTCCAAACATTTGACATGCATTTTCCTGTTCTGATGGGCCACAGTGGAGAAGCCAGCGTCTTTGTTCGTCCATGCTATGAAGAATTGTTCAAATTATTACTGAAAGATATCGACGAACGCAATCGAAGTGTGGGGATCACGGGTAACCCAGGCATTGGTAAAAGCCTATTCTATGCTTACTGCGTCTTTCGCCTGACGCAAGAACCAATTGATGGAAGAACATTGATTGTCAATTGTGATGGCAAATACGCTGTTTATGGACCTGATGGGTTCCGATATATCACAACGATAGAAGAATTACTCATGTACCAGGACAACGAAAACGTGATCCGCCTGATTGACGGCCGATCAACGCACCTGTTCACCTGGGTAGGTGTGTCGATTTTGTTTACATCTCCTGGCTATGCTCACTACAAGACATTTTTGAAACCAACTTGTGTGGAGTATGTCATGCCACCTTGGACCGAACAGGAGCTCTGCATTGCTGCCCAATTCGCCGGTATTACCAACGAAGAAATAAACAATCGCTTTCAAGTATTTGGAGGAATTGCACGGTACGCATTTTCAAAAGAAGTGGATGGCCACTTCAAATGCGCAACCCAAGCCTATTCTAATGTCAATGCACTGCAAATAATCAACGTGGTCCGTGGCCGGGAAGAAGTCAATGAAAAAATGTACCCTCATCGACTGCTTCATATGTTTCCGCAGCATTCAGAATCTCGAGCCTGCCGCGGATTCTATGTGACATTTGGCTCGAACTACAACGCGGAGAAAGTTTACGATAAATTGATGAACGACTCCATGGACCAATTGACGGCGTTTATGGTTGCTAATGCGGAAGATACCAATTCGTCGAGCTTTTGTGGCAAGTTGTTTGAGATTTTTTGCCATCGTCTTTGGTTAAGTTCCAATCAACACAGGCTCGTTGGAAAATTACTGCACAACAATTCTCAAGCTAGCCAGGAGGCTGAATATTCAATTTGAATACCTGCTAAGGTGAAGGTGCAGTATTTTTCAAACTTGAGCGAGATTCCAGATTTGCAATCCGCCGAAGCGACGTATTTTCGGCCAACCCAAAAGAATTTTGCTTGCATCGATGCAATCTATTGGAATGGACAGAGTGCTACTTGCTCCAAATGACCATATCCAACGATCATGGCATTGCACATGAATCTCTCGTCAAGATTCTCAGCTGGGTGCTACCACAGAAAATCAAGTATGAATATGTGTTTGTCATACTGAAGGGCCAAGTGCAAGACTACAAGGTCCAAAACTTCCTCTCTACGACTAGACGTGTGCACAAAAAGCCCAGCAGAATTGTACAGGGTCTTGTGCAGCACGTTGTCGGCGTGGAGATCGTGCCGAACATAACGCACAGCTAAACATGATGTTTCGCCCGCAAATTCGAAGCGGAGTAACTACAGTAGTATTTGCTTTACTACAGTAATTTATATTTATGTGTTGCCCCAAATTTGAAGTTGAGTAACTAATATTAGCTGTTAATTAAGGTCTTGACGTGAGGACCATACATATATGCCTTGTTGGGATTGAAAAGATTTCGTCGAGTTGAATGGTCGCTGGAGAGAGATCTTTCTTCTCATGGGAGACATTCGTGGTGATCCATCCACGTTTGGACTTGTTGATGACTTACGATCATATCGTCGAAATTTCAGCGTGGTCAATGCTTTTCGTGAAGATAGAACTTGAGCACAAGCAATGATCTAGAAAGGACGACGACTTATGAGCTTATTGAAGGAGGTTCGACTGCTCAATCGTCATGTCAATGAAGTTAGGGCACTTCTTTCATTCAGAGAGAAAAAAATGTTGACAATTGCACCAGATCTGGTTAGCTTTATCAATGAAATTGTTGTGCCGTACCACATGTGTATGCTGGTTTTAATGGTTGGCGCCCGTGACCAATTTGGATTTGATGCGTTCAGTTGGGTAACCAAACCTGTGCATACTTGGATAATTCGTTGTCTCAATGTCACACTGCACGAAACAACGTCGGCTAGACTCGATAAAACTTACGACTAGAGTTAGCGTCTCAGTGAAGGAACCAGTCGTGACAGCTTTACAAAACTCCCAGTCGGCTACAAGTTCTCTCCTCTATGAGATTGAAAACTCCTTCGAACCTAATTCACATCTGCCAAATGTCCTCCGTCGAGGGCAGAAGAAAAAGAGAAGAACACGGTGGATACCGTTGGTTGGATTTTCAGATAGCGGATAAAATCGCTTCGCAGGACGTCGGCCATCTCTGCTTGTAACTACTTCTCAGTGTTTCGCAGTCAGCATGAGAAAAAAAGCTGGAATTACCCAGTGTTTTGGCCTTGGAACTAAAACGATTTCGCCCGTCGCTAGCCCTGTCAACTGTAGAGCGCATCATACCTTCGCAATTGTCAAAGTTCAACGTTTCTTGGACTTCATCGGCGGTTATCTCAACCACCGTGCTACATTACACTCCAAACGAGTAAAAATCTCTCAATTTATAAATAGTCCCGAGTCTCGTCGCTATGAGAAAGCGAGAGATGATCGCAAGTCATCAACAAGTCCAAACGTGGATGGATCACCACGAATGTCTCCCATGAGAAGAAAGATCTCTCTCCAGCGACCATTCAACTCGACGAAATCTTTTCAATCCCAACAAGGCATATATGTATGGTCCTCACGTCAAGACCTTAATTAACAGCTAATATTAGTTACTCAACTTCAAATTTGGGGCAACACATAAATATAAATTACTGTAGTAAAGCAAATACTACTGTAGTTACTCCGCTTCGAATTTGCGGGCGAAACATCATGTTTAGCTGTGCGTTATGTTCGGCACGATCTCCACGCCGACAACGTGCTGCACAAGACCCTGTACAATTCTGCTGGGCTTTTTGTGCACACGTCTAGTCGTAGAGAGGAAGTTTTGGACCTTGTAGTCTTGCACTTGGCCCTTCAGTATGACAAACACATATTCATACTTGATTTTCTGTGGTAGCACCCAGCTGAGAATCTTGACGAGAGATTCATGTGCAATGCCATGATCGTTGGATATGGTCATTTGGAGCAAGTAGCACTCTGTCCATTCCAATAGATTGCATCGATGCAAGCAAAATTCTTTTGGGTTGGCCGAAAATACGTCGCTTCGGCGGATTGCAAATCTGGAATCTCGCTCAAGTTTGAAAAATACTGCACCTTCACCTTAGCAGGTATTCAAATTGAATATTCAGCCTCCTGGCTAGCTTGAGAATTGTTGTGCAGTAATTTTCCAACGAGCCTGTGTTGATTGGAACTTAACCAAAGACGATGGCAAAAAATCTCAAACAACTTGCCACAAAAGCTCGACGAATTGGTATCTTCCGCATTAGCAACCATAAACGCCGTCAATTGGTCCATGGAGTCGTTCATCAATTTATCGTAAACTTTCTCCGCGTTGTAGTTCGAGCCAAATGTCACATAGAATCCGCGGCAGGCTCGAGATTCTGAATGCTGCGGAAACATATGAAGCAGTCGATGAGGGTACATTTTTTCATTGACTTCTTCCCGGCCACGGACCACGTTGATTATTTGCAGTGCATTGACATTAGAATAGGCTTGGGTTGCGCATTTGAAGTGGCCATCCACTTCTTTTGAAAATGCGTACCGTGCAATTCCTCCAAATACTTGAAAGCGATTGTTTATTTCTTCGTTGGTAATACCGGCGAATTGGGCAGCAATGCAGAGCTCCTGTTCGGTCCAAGGTGGCATGACATACTCCACACAAGTTGGTTTCAAAAATGTCTTGTAGTGAGCATAGCCAGGAGATGTAAACAAAATCGACACACCTACCCAGGTGAACAGGTGCGTTGATCGGCCGTCAATCAGGCGGATCACGTTTTCGTTGTCCTGGTACATGAGTAATTCTTCTATCGTTGTGATATATCGGAACCCATCAGGTCCATAAACAGCGTATTTGCCATCACAATTGACAATCAATGTTCTTCCATCAATTGGTTCTTGCGTCAGGCGAAAGACGCAGTAAGCATAGAATAGGCTTTTACCAATGCCTGGGTTACCCGTGATCCCCACACTTCGATTGCGTTCGTCGATATCTTTCAGTAATAATTTGAACAATTCTTCATAGCATGGACGAACAAAGACGCTGGCTTCTCCACTGTGGCCCATCAGAACAGGAAAATGCATGTCAAATGTTTGGAAATCTCTCATGTCTGACCCAGAGGTCATAGACTCGTTTGAAGGCTCATTGTCTTCCATTCCCTTGTCATTCAAACTGAGGTTTTGAAACATTCCACCGTACTTCATTGCCAGCCACTCGTCCGAACTGAGCTCAATAGAGCAAAACACAGTTAATTCGGAAGTGAACCATTCCTGTCGCGGCTGAGGACTCATCGTTTTCATTCTCTTTGTCGGATAAGCTTCAGCTGGAACAACCACAAACAATTTGTCCTCCAATTTGCCGAGTTGTTCTCCAATCTCAGCGCCTGGGTCAAGAGGGTCGTCTTTTCCGCCAAACGCGGCTTTGTTGGTGACGACCTCGAGTTGAAGAGGAACAATCCCAGGCAGGATGGCGGTGTTCTTTGCATGCACAGCATCTCTAAAACGAACAACATGACTGTTGGGAGGAATCAAAACTGTGTCTGCCGACGATAGGTTTGCTTGACTATAAACCAAAACATACCAAACTTCGCGAACACTCCTCCAACATATGATACAAATTAATTTTTCAAAAACCATACAGTCATGGCCCGATTTAACGTACCCATTGAAAATCAATAGCTCAACACACTTTATGTAGTATACAATTAGAAAGGTAATGTTTCATACTGATAAATGAATTATAACCTTTATGCTTCTATACCTCTATTGACTCTGATAACTTTGTAAATTAATTTTGTTGAAGGGTACATTAAATCGAGCCATAACTGTATTTCATATTTTTCTACAGGATATATTGAACGGAGCGTATCTTTTTGACGATACATTTTCAGGTTTCCAATAGATATTTTTTAACAGTTCGAATAAAAATATATTGCAATTTGTATGCATTTAAATAAAATTATGAGATTAGAATGGGTGGAGGAAAATGTATTTCACAAGAGATACGAGAGGCAGGGACAATCAAATGTCAAAGAACATATGAATTAAACAAACTTTCACTTTTCACTTCGTTGCTACCAAAATGACAAGCCGTCTGGGCTTCACGATTGAAGAAACACGGCGGAATAGGATCAGCGAGGCAACCCGCAAGCGATACACATCTGGTATCAATCAAATCAAGTTGTGCGCTCGGCGAGTGGGAAAACATGAACTGCTGATGACCTCTGAACAGGAATCCGACGGCCAAACCATCAATTTGATTGTCTTTCAGTATTTGGACTTCCTCGAATTCATTGAGTGGACTGTGAGAAACAAAAAGGTAGAAGTAGGAACAATATGTAGCTACAGGAGCGCGCTCAAAAGCCTCTACAAGGACCAGAAAGTTGCCCTTCCAGAGGAATATGGCGATGACATGAAAGAGGTCTTTTCAGGTACATGCCATTAAAATATCTATATTTACAACTTAATATCTAGGACTGAAAAAGACAATTGCTGACGATCTCCAGTCTGGAGACAAAGGCAGCAGTGGGAAGCGTCCACTTACCTTTTCGAAGTTTCGAACCTTCAGCGAAAGAAGCTTGATGCTGCATGACGGAGGGTTCACCCACTTATTTCTTATTTTCACTTGGAATCTCATGTGCAGGTCGAAATCTACTGAGACGATTCGGTAAGCATAGAGGCATTTATGAAGTATATTAACTTTGGCAGGTTTGACGACATTTCAATAGAAGAAGACTCTATAGGAGTTCAATTTTAAAACAAAAACAAAGAAAGAAGGTAAGTTGAACGTGTATTAAATTTCGGAGTTTATTGATCTTCAAGGAACTACAATTCGAGATCCGAGGCATTGCTATGCCAACCCGTTGAATCCCGCTCTGTGTCTTTTCGTCGCCATGGGGATTTACTTGGCTTGCAATCCCCAGATCGCCAACGGAAGTCTCTTTCCTGGATCGAAGCAAAAGGTTAAATGAGGTTGACTTAGTGATTCACAGGTGATTAGGATAGATTTGGCAAGGGTTTGTACAAACTTGCAGGAGAAAATCATATCACGAATAATCAATCGGGGAACATGACAGCAAAGAAGGACATCGGTACTCACTCCATTCGAAAAGGGGTGGCGACATATGCTTGTTCTGGGTCTACGGGAGGCCCATCTATCGTTAGTATTTGTTTGAGTTGCGGGTGGTCTCTTGGCAATGTCATGGAACGCTATTTTTGGTACGATAGTGTATTGATAAATTTTGTCAAGGCCATTCTAGATACGAGTCAGCTGGTGACCAATTCACCGGCCGCGTTGTTGCTGGTCTTCCAATAAATAGTGGTGATTTCACGATGTTGCCCCCTCATTTTGTTGATGCAGAGCACACCACGGTGAAAAGTGGTGTGAGACTGATGTTTCCTGGCCTTTGTGCAAGTCCAACAGTTTGCGAGCTCTTAAAGCTTATTCTCGCGAGCCTTGTCCACCACCACAAGTGGCTGCTTGAGAATCTACCCCCCAATCATGCTCTCTTATCAACGCCGTTGTTTTCTAATCCAGCAATGGTTGATGAGCTCGCTTCTCTGCTTGTCCCTGGTCAGAGTTCAAAAATTATGCAGCCGATTGGCATCCCCCTCAAGTCGAAATGTTCAAAAAATTGGAATTGAATCTGTCTAGCGTTTTGAACATTCCCGGCACAGTACTAGATGGTGTTCGTCGTATTCTAGAAGAGCATGGTGCAGCCGCATGCAATATAACTCGTGAATTTCTTACCAATACCATCCAAACAACTGTGACTGGCATAGTATCGACAATGATTTCAAAAAATGTAAAGTACAACCTTAATTATCGAGCTTAACCTATACTAACTAGACACACAATCGATTGGATTCAATGTCTGTTGAATCAGTGCGAGCACAATATCCCGTAGTTCAAATCGGCGACAGATTCAGTATGCTTCCTTGCGACTTTTCTTTTCCCAGTGTAGACGTGAGCACTGCTTGAAGGTTGTGGTGGCTTGGTAATCCTACAAAGAAGTTGATTCCTTTCTCAAAAATATCTACATTCGACTTGCGAAGAGAGTGCAAGCCAATTTTCGCACAATGGAAATATTTGATGACGAGGTTGCATGAATATCTAAAGGCAGAACGAGGACGTGGCGTTGATTCGAATCCAAGTGAGCTCGACGTTGTTGAATCCTACGCTCTTGTCAAATCGTGTTTCGAAATTG
Source organism: Aphanomyces euteiches (assembly GCA_021527685.1). Taxonomy (NCBI): domain Eukaryota; phylum Oomycota; class Saprolegniomycetes; order Saprolegniales; family Verrucalvaceae; genus Aphanomyces; species Aphanomyces euteiches. The sequence continues at coordinate 2,011,597 of JAJGMV010000373.1, forward strand.
TGTACTCGAGCTCTCATACAGGCAAAATACGGCGAGATGTCCAATTGAAAGTCACAACTGCTGCGCGGCTCGTGAGAGAGCACGAAGGTTTCAACAAAAAACTTCCATTCAAGCCAAGAAAGCGAGCAAAAACGGCAAAACAGACTCTCTTGTAGCTAGACTATGGGTCTATGATAACGTTGAAATTTTACATTTGCATTTGTACTTACGGGCATGGTCTGTCGAGCGTCCTCATCTTGATTTACATCACCACACCAAGGAAAAACCAAGCTTTCTCGATCTTCAGTGCTTGTTTGAGGTCTATTTGTCGTCGTATTAGTAAGAATATTTCACTAGATGTACCTGTTGAGCTTGAACGGCGAAGGTAGCGCCCTGGTCCATCACACCGCTCCACGAGGGAGCCTCTCGCTGATCTCGACGCGATTCGGTTGTGATGAAATTTTTGGCTTCAACAATATTGTCCAATAAAGCCACCTTAATGGAGAAAAAATAATGATTGGACAAAACAAGGATGATATCTCTACTGAGATACGATTTCCGATGACAAGTCAATATAGGGCTGATAAATCGCAATAATTTGACCATTAATTCGCTGTCTGGATGCACATATTCAATAAATTTTATTGCAAGCAATTATTACAAAATAGGTCGATTATCGCAATAAAAAATATACTACTCAATGTCGTAAATATTGTATAATTCGGTCAAATTCTCTAATTTTATTTTATTTTAGACTGCTTACGCTTTAGGTGCAGTCTCCTTGCGGCTTTAGAATCATTAATAACTTCAAATACGAATGATTTCATCAATAACTCAATCGTCAATTTCTCAACGAGCCCCTGTTTTTGCGAGTTCGCAGTCTCTACTGCGTTAGGGTGAATATTTTGGATGGGGTTTGTCCGGGTGTTGTCTGTCCCCATTAGATTGTATATATAAAATTACGATTTATTTTAATTCAAAATTTCTTTGTAGCATATGTTGTGTGAGTGTGAAGCGTGAATTTTATAATATTCTTTAATAAAAAATTACGACATTTTGACAAGTTATTTTGAAATAGTCGTGGTTCACGCAAATTGTGAGCGAAAACTCAAGAAGGCAACGCAAAATTTTTTGGGGTTGTGCCGAATGTCACAACATTCGCGACGTGTGTCGCGTGGACTCTTGGTCTGACGGGTCAGTGGCAACACTACCCCGCTTTCTGAGCGCACAAATTGACGTGCAAATCGATATATATTGGAGTTTGTAATCAATATTTCATGCGTTCTAGATATAGGGTGTTTGCGCAAATTTCACGCAAATTCTTATCCGGATGGGTTTGGTCGTTACTCTTATTGAGAAAACACCCGCCTCTTGATGGGACTTTTGAAGCGTAAGGCAAAAAACGTCCAAGAAGACAGTCTGAGTGGCGATTCCGTTCCATCTCTCAGAATTCATTCATCCTCTCGGTCTCAATACGAAGCCATTAAGCGTCGGCTTATATCTTGGCTTGAAACGAACTACACGAAATGCCTGAAAGCAGGATACTTTGGTCTCCCAATTCCTCTGGATGTATGCAAACAATTTTTGGCTTACTCCAGTGTAAAAAGAGATACGAATGGTCCTATGCTGACGCCTGAACAACCCAACTCATATTCTACCATCAATGGGATCAAAAGTGCAATCAAGTACATTTACAAAGAAGCAAAGTGCAAAATTGACGAAGAACTGAACGAAATGATGAAAGGTATATGTAGGAAGACACAGATGACTGTAGTTTCTATAGATTTCACTAGTGGGTGCAAACGCCAAGTTGCAAAGTTTAAAGAGGTCGGAAAAATGGCCTTGCACGAGGGCAAGATTGCGCTCTCTAAAGAAGGCACAATACGTCTAAACTAAGTTGAGAGATTTGAGAATTTATACGCTATCGTTTTCTCGCTGGCAAGGCTTGTTTCGGCCATTCCAGAAACAATCTCTCCATTGTATTTCACACGTTTCTTCTTTTGTCGTGGAATCTTATGGCGAGAGCAGTGTCGTCAGCGTCAATACGATTTGAGCATATATCATGGAGCGGTATGGTCGTAGAGCTCAGCGTTTTCATTTCTTTTTAGACGACGCAATGGTTATAAAGTTCTATCGCAGCAAGAATGACCAAGTGGGCGACGATTGTGTGCCAAAACATGTTTATGCTAACCCTTCCCAACCTGAGATATGCCCTGTTTTAAGGTAAATGATTCATTTAGTCGACTCTTTATTGCTAGTGTAGCTTGGCGATTCTTGTATTTACACGTGGGCGCGAGAGCAAGGTGTCCTCAACTCTCGTCTTTGGCTCAAATGCCAAAGAGAGATTCTCACAGTGGCTTAGCGCAACATGTTCAGCTTTTGGAGATGACATTGTAGCAATGGGAATTCGCATAAGTGACCTAGGAACACATTCATGTCGGAAGGGGACAGCAAGTGACTTATCGACAAACTCAGGTGGTCGTCAGGCTGTTACTGTCTGGCTTAGAGCTGAGTGGAGCCTTGGGCCTGTGCAAGGACGATATATATTCGCCGGATCAGGTGGCGATCGTTTTATCGGGCGCGCGGCAGCAGGTTTTTTCTCTTTACTCATATGATTGAGATTAACTTTAACTGTCCCCAGGCTTAGACGTCAATGACTTCTCATTCTCGATACTACCGCCTCACTTCGAAGGTTCCGTTCTTAGTAAGCTAGAATGGTCGCAGATTCTACCCGGATATTGTGGTTTCTACCCGACGTCATTCAGACCTGTCCTTCCGTTTTTGTTTGCCTCGTTAGCGTATCACGTCAAGTGGTTGGAAAAGAATCTCGATGCATCTCATCCGCTCTTCTTATCCCCGGTATGGACATCAAGCGTTCTCACAACACTCGCCCCTCGACTTTGTTTGGCTATTTGTTTTGTGAATCGAGTGGATTGCGTGCAACTGGAATCCCTCCAACTATTTTCTTTGCTCACAAACTCCAAAAAGTTGAAGAAAGCTTAGCAAGCGTCGCTCGCATGGTGGACACAGTCTTTGAACAAATGAAAGCCATCCCACACAACCTCATACATCAGCAGACCCTTCCCGAACGACTCCTTCTCGATGAAAAGGACAAGCTTCGACACAGCATTGTGAGCGAGATTCGGAATACAGGCTATTTTTCTGCTTTGCCTTCATTTAACGGGACAAACGGATCCAGCGACTCTATCAACACTCCTATCGAAGCAAGCGTCAGAGGCAATCAAGGTTTGGGGAAGGGGAAAGGGCGACGAGACCGCGCGAACAAGAGAACGAACGGTTCCAAAGGGGTGAATTAAAAATTAACGCTACAACTACGGAGCGAAGCGACCACGCGCTTTAGCGCGTCACGCCCGAAGGGCGTCCGGAGGGTCTGGGAGGCGGAGCCTCCCAGGGCTCGTTTTAATTGGTTGTAGGCACTCGTAATCTAATTTCATTGGTCCTTTCGTTTGCCTTCTTCAGTGTGAGTTATGTCGCTGATTGTGCAAGCATGAAGTGACTGAGGGGATCAGTTAGTCAGTTCAGAAGCTTGCCAGCTTTATCCGGATTTCCGGATAAGGGGGATTTGGGGGCCCCGGGGGGATTTCGGGGGCCCCTGGGGGGATTTCCATGGGGGAAGTTCCTTGGGGAGGAAGTTTTATGGAAGTTTGGGGTTTAGGGGTTTCGGGGTTGGGGGTTTCGGGGGTTGGTGGTTTCGCCCCGACACCTGTACTAGTTGTCGAGTAGACTAGCAGGTGTCGGGGTGGTGTCTAGTTTGAGTCGAGATGGACTAAGTTTAGACTTTAAGGTTGGTGGTTTGAGATAGCATATTGCTATGCGATCTACCCCGATTTGTCGTAGACCTTCTTTATATGAATCAAAGTATAATAGTCTCTTCAATTCGTGAGAAGAAGGCCCGTTTGGATCATACGGAACTTTATAGTATATGACTTTCTCATGTGCTTTTGGTTTCGTGACTGCGTCAAGTGCCTGACGAAACAGTCGTAAGAGAAGTTCCTTTCGATAGCCTCTATACATAAGGCGAGTCAAAAGCTTGTTAATAAAGTCTTTAAAGTCACTATCGCGAGGGTTTTGTTTGCGATATTTCTTTACAAGTCCGTATAGGAGTCCTTTGAGTACACCTGGAGGATGTGCACTTGTTGCAGGGATGTATAAATACAGGTTAAGAGCCTTTTGATGGGTTCTATGTGTGTACTTTGATCCGTCTTTGATCACCCATAAATCCAGGAAGGGGATAGTGTTTGAATCCAGTGTATGGGTGAAACTTAGCTTCGATTCTCGTCGGAATAGTGCAAAGAGGTGATTTGCAAGAAACCGATTGGTCGAGAAATTACGAACGATGAAGAATCCATCGTCAATGTATCGAGTGTAGTACTTCAGTTGGGAAGTAAACATGGGAAGTAGTACTGTTTCCTCAAAATAAGCTAGATACAGCGAAGCGTACGTGGGTGCAACAGGTGTTCCCATGGCCGTACCGTTTATCTGAAGCCAGATTGTGTCGCCGAATGTAAAATAGTTGGACGTGAGAAGTAACTGCAGTCCATTTACAATGGCGTCACACCATGGATCGTCTCTTACAATGTACTGTATGATATGTATTGCTCGATCTGTAGGGATGTTTGTATACAGAGAGGTTACATCGTACGTGACAAGCATATCATCATCATCCGCATCCAACGTCGAAATGACATCGATAAAGGAGTCGGAATCTCTGAGATATGATTGTGTTTGCAAGAGGTATGGTTTCAGTTTGAAGTCCAACCACTTAGACAAGCCTTCAAATATAGTGTATGTGTTGGACACTATAGGCCTTAGTTGAAGAGTAGGCTTGTGGACTTTAGCCAAAGCATAGAATTTATTGATATCCTTAAATTCCAGTTCATGTTGGATGATTTTTGTGTCTTTCCAATCATGTCGATGACTGTAGTCGTCGCGAATCGTTTGGTAGAAGCGTCTGACGCGCGTGCGTAACAAACGAACGACTGCATTGAGTGGTGATAGGGATCTACTGTATGTTGTGGTGTCTCGTAAGTGTGTGAGACACCACTGGATGTATTGTTCTCTGGTCATAATAGCTGGACCAAGATTTTTATCCGTGGATAATACATGTAGATTGGACGTTCGAATTAGTCTAAGGAGAGCTTTGTGTTCACGGTTCAAGTTAGACTTGTTTCGTGAAGGTAGCACGATAGATCTAAGAGCTAATCGAGTTGTGTCTAAAGCCTCTTCCAGTATGCGGGACGCTGGAGGTGGCTGAAAAGAAGCGTTCCGAACGTAGACCGGAGATGGTTTCCATTCGCGTTTCCTCTTATTTTCATTAGACGAATTGGCAAGAGTTTCTGTCGCATGCATATTTTTTGGACCGGTGTCGGTCACTCGCGGGACAAGATGCATATTTTTTCTAGAGTTAGCATCTGACCTTTCGAAAAGATATTTTAGACGAATGGTTCGTTCAAAGTAATCCATATGTTCCCCCACATCAATGGGTGTGATGTGACGTGGGGTGGGACAGAATTTCAGGCCAAGGCCAAGTAAACGTTTTAAAGCAACAGGAACCATCGTTTCCGATGGTGTCAGGTCATGGTAGGCAAGGTTGTAGGGTTCCAAGTCGACAGCACCGACATAGCGACACGCAAATATATTAACTGCATTACGTATCGTCGACGCTGAAGGGTCAATCGCATTGTTGACCAAGACTAGTTGTCTTTCTTGGCGTGTTTCTTCTGGCTCGGTTGAGCCGGCTGTTTTTTCTTGGGTGCGCCGCCTGCTGCGCCTTTCGGCGTTTCGTTGCGTTTCTTTGGCTTGCCGTTGCTTCCGCCTTGCGGCGGACCTCGGGCTTTTCCTCCACCTTCGATTCGGGGAGTTGGCGTCTTTCCATTCTTCCCAATCGGTTTGCCAGGCCGATTGGGCGGGTCGTTTAAAGAGCGTCGATCAACTTTGTCCTTTAACGCAGAACGTAACAAGTTTACTTCTTTACGTAAAGCGCTAACATTCTTGGAAATTTCGCGTTTGACTAGTTGTCCCACGAGGATGTCGTTGGGAGTGTCAACTTCCATGGCTTCGGCGGCGGCTCGGGCGGCGGCAACTTCGGCTTTCTTCATTTCGCGAGCTTGGCTTTCGAGGACGTGCTTGTAGCAAGCGTTGTTGAGCGCATCATTTAAAAAGGACACAGAAAGGGAAAGATCTTGTTGAAAATTTTGTTTTATTAAATTGATATCTAGCCCTCCAGCGGCCAGAACCCCAGGCCTCCCCGGGTTGGCGTTCGCGGCAGCGCTGTCGAGGGATGAGCTACAAGATTCAAAATACCTTTTGAGTTGGTCCACATAGGACGCACGCATTTGTGGCAGGGTGGCTTCAAGGGCGGCGAGCTCGGCTCGAGCGGATGCCTTGATTGTTGCGTGGAGGGCGGCTTCGTTGGCGGCGAGTTGGCTCGCAAACTGAGTCTTGAGTGCGGTGGCCTGGGCTGGGTTCACGGCTTCCAGCATGGCAGATGTTTTCAGGTCCATCTTGGTGGCGATGGATCTTGGCGCACGGGCGTCGAGGCGGGCGATGGCGTTTCGCTTGGCTTCGATTCGACGCAGGAGGGCAGAGAACTCTCGGACGCAGTTGGTCACGAGGTTGACGGCTTGGGGCGGCGGGCTGCGAGCCTGGGCGGTTGCTCCAGGCGAGTCCATCCTTAGGCGGGTCGGTCGGGACGGGTTTGGGGGTAAGCAGGGAGAGGCGACGGTACCACGCGAGCGAAGCGAGCTTTGTCACAAAGGGGTGAATTAAAAATTAACGCTACAACTACGGAGCGAAGCGACCACGCGCTTTAGCGCGTCACGCCCGAAGGGCGTCCGGAGGGTCTGGGAGGCGGAGCCTCCCAGGGCTCGTTTTAATTGGTTGTAGGCACTCGTTATCTAATTTCATTGGTCCTTTCGTTTGCCTTCTTCAGTGTGAGTTATGTCGCTGATTGTACAAGCATGAAGTGACTGAGGGGATCAGTTAGTCAGTTCAGAAGCTTGCCAGCTTTATCCGGATTTCCGGATAAGGGGGATTTCGGGGGCCCCTGGGGGGATTTCCATGGGGGAAGTTCCTTGGGGAGGAAGTTCCATGAAAGTTGGGGGTTTGGGGGTTTGGGGAAGGGGAAAGGGCGACGAGACCGCGCGAACAAGAGAACGAACGGTTCCAAAGGGGTGAATTAAAAATTAACGCTACAACTACGGAGCGAAGCGACCACGCGCTTTAGCGCGTCACGCCCGAAGGGCGTCCGGAGGGTCTGGGAGGCGGAGCCTCCCAGGGCTCGTTTTAATTGGTTGTAGGCACTCGTTATCTAATTTCATTGGTCCTTTCGTTTGCCTTCTTCAGTGGAATGATTGTCGTTTACGCTGGAAGGAATAAGCGTAAACAATGTTTACAGCCATTCGATCCAGTAGTTTGGTTATCCGGAAATATCCGGATTGAGGGGTGATTTCGGGGGGTTATCCGGATAGAGCCGGATGAGGGGGGCTGGGGGCCCCGGGGGGGTTATCCGGATGGGGCCGGATAAGGGAGGCTGGGGGCCCTGGGGGGATTCCCAGGGGGGCTATCCGGGTTTGTCCGGATAGGGGATTCGGGGGTTCGGGGGTTCCACCCCCACTCCTGTACTCAGCATCAAGTATGCTAGCAGGTGTGGGGGTGGAGTCCAGCCTGAGGGTGGAGGGACTGACTATGTTTTTTAAGGATTTAGGCTTGAGATAACAGATTGAAATTCGATCGACGTCGATACTTTTTAAGCCAGTTGTGTAGTTATCAAGCCGTAAAAGTCGCTTAAGTTCATAGTTTGACGGTCCGTTCGGGTCATAAGGGACTTTGTAGAAGATTACATTGTCTTTTTCTTTGTATACTTTACTTGCATCAAGTGCTTTTCGGAGCAGATTGAGAAGCAGTCGCTTGTTGTAGCCTCTATAGATTAATCGGGTGATTAATTTATTGAGAAAGTCCTTAAAGTCAGTTTCCCGTGGGTTTTGTTTACGGTACTTCTTGACTAATCCGAACAATAGTCCTTTGAGTACGCCAGGTGGGTGCGCACTAGAAGCGGGAATGTATAGATACAGATTTAATCTTTTCTGATGTGTTTTGTGCGTGTATACATTCTTATCCTTTATCACCCAGAGATCCAGAAAGGCCACAGCCTTTGAATCCAGTAAATGGGTGAAACTTAGCTTCGTTTCTCGTTTGAATGTCGCCAGAAATTGGTTGACAATAAAGGGATGAGATGAATGATTACGAATGATGAGGAAACCATCATCAATGTAACGTTTGTAGTACTTTAGCTGGGTATTGAATTGGGGAAGTAATAGAACTTCTTCAATATAAGCTAAGTATAGTGAAGCATAAGTAGGTGCCACGGGTGTACCCATAGCAGTGCCGCTTTTCTGTAACCATACAGTGTCACCAAAGGTGAAGTAATTTGAATCCAGTAGCATGTGCAAGCCAGAAATGATGGCGTCACACCATGGATCGTCTCTTACAATGTTATAGATTACACTTACAGCTCGGTTTGACTGGATGTTTGTATAGAGAGATGCGATGTCATAAGTAACGAGCATATCATCATCCTCTGCAGTAAGTGTAGCCAGGTCGTCTATCAAAGAGTCGGAATCTTTAAGATAGGAGCGTGTTTGTAAGAGGTATGGTTTCAGTTTAAAGTCTAGCCATTTCGACAGGCCTTCAAAAATTGTGTTTGAGTTGGACACAATGGGTCGTAGTTGAAGTGTCGGTTTGTGAACTTTAGCCAGAGCGTAGAATTTATTAAGACTTTTAAATTCTAGCTCGTGTGCGATGATTTTCGTGTCTTTGAAATCATGCCTATGGCCGTGTTCTTCTCTCATCGATGCCATGAGACGACGTATGCGTGTTCGTAACAGTCGTTGTAAGGCTGAGAGTGGCGAGAGAGATCTACTGTATGTATTTGTATCTTGAAGGTGTGTGAGACACCACCGAATGTATTGGTCCCGTGTCATGACAGCAGGTCCTAGATTCTTATCGGTAGACAGTACATGTAGATTGGATTGTGTTAGAGTGTGTAGTAGCATCCTATGTTCCCTGTTCAAGTTGAATTTTCTTTTGGCGGGAAGGCGTGCGACTGTAATGGCAACTCTAGTGGCGTCAAGAGCCGTTTCTAATGTGGCTGACGCTGGAGGTGGTTGGAAAGAAGTGTTTTTAACGTATACGGAGGAGGGTTTGAAATCTCGTTTCCGTTTGTGTGTTGAGACGGGTGTTTGCGGCCGTGAAAAATTGTGGGGGAAAGGCGCGCGAGAACTGGAGAGATGCATACATTCTCGAATTTTGTGATCTGACCTTTCGAACAAATACTTCAGTCGTAAGGTCCGTTCAAAAAACGGGTATGTTTGAAGTATTTGGTTGGGTTGGATGTGAGGGGGTGTCGGGCAAAAATTTAGGCCGAGGCCAAGCAAGCGTTTAAGTGTAGCAGGTACCACCGTGTCCGGTGGCGTCAGGTCATGATAGGCAAGATTCATAGGTTCCAAGTCAACAGCACCCACATAACGACATGCAAATATATTGATTGCGTTACGTTTAGCAGATGCTGAGGGGTCAATCGCATTGTCGACCAAAACTAGTTGTTTTTCTTGGGTGGCGGCTTTTTCTTGGGTGCTTGTGCCGGATGCTTCTTCGCACCTTCTGCGCCGTTGCCTTTCTGCTTGCCGGGATTGTTCTTTGGCTTGCTGTTTCTTCTTTCTTGAGGTTGTCCTTGGGCTTTTCCTCCACCGCTTCCGCGGGGAGTTGGCGTCTTTCCTGTCTTCCCAACCGAGTTGCCACGTCGGTTGGGCTTGTCGTTTAAAGCAGCCCGAAGGGTGTTGAGTTCCTTGCGAAGGGCACTCATGTTTTTAGTTATCTCTCTCTTAACTAATTGACCAACTAATATATCGTTTGGTGTATCTACTTCCATCTCTTCGGCTGCGGCTCGGGCGGCTTGGGCTTCGGCGCGCTTGGTTTCGCGTGCTTGGACTTGGAGTACGTGTTCGTACGAGGCCTTGTTGAGGGCTTGAGAAAGAAAAGACAGAGACAAGGAAAGATCATCATTAAAGGTTTGTATTATAAAATTGATATCAAGCCCTCCAGCGGCAGGGAGGCCGGGCCTCCCCGGGGTGCCGTTCGCGTCAGCAAGCTGGAGGGATGAGATACAACTAGAGAAATACCTTTTCAGTTGGTCTTCACATCGCGCGCGCAGGAGCGGAACTTGGGCTTCAAGCGCGTCGATTTCCGCTGCCGCTGCTTCCTTGATTGTGGCGTGGAGCGCGGCTTGACCAGCGGCCAGATGGCTGGCGAACTGGCTCTTCAACGCGGCCGCTTGGTTGGGCAGGTTGGCGTCGAGGGTGGCGGAGGTCTTCAAGTCCATCTTCGTCGTGATGGACTTGGGCGGTCGCTCGGCGAGGCGGGCGAGGGCCGTGCGCTTGGAGTCGATGCGACGCAGCAGAGCTGTGAACTCGCGCGTGCAGGCAGACACGATGGCAACGGCGTGGGGCGGCGGGCTTCGAGCCAAAGCAGATGCTTGAGGCGAGTCCATCCTTGGGCGGGTCAGTCGGAGGAGGTTTGGGGAAGGGGAAAGGGCGACGAGACCGCGCGAACAAGAGAACGAACGGTTCCAAAGGGGTGAATTAAAAATTAACGCTACAACTACGGAGCGAAGCGACCACGCGCTTTAGCGCGTCACGCCCGAAGGGCGTCCGGAGGGTCTGGGAGGCGGAGCCTCCCAGGGCTCGTTTTAATTGGTTGTAGGCACTCGTTATCTAATTTCATTGGTCCTTTCGTTTGCCTTCTTCAGTGGAATGATTGTCGTTTACGCTGGAAGGAATAAGCGTAAACAATGTTTACAGCCATTCGATCCAGTAGTTTGGTTATCCGGAAATATCCGGATTGAGGGGTGATTTCGGGGGGTTATCCGGATAGAGCCGGATGAGGGGGGCTGGGGGTTTGGGGGTTTGGGGGTTTGGGGGTTTGGGGGTTTGGGGGTTTGGGGGTTTGGGGGTTTGGGGGTTTGGGGGTTTGGGGGTTTGGGGTTTGGGGGTTTGGGGGTTTGGGGGTTTGGGGGTTTGGGGGTTTGGGGGTTTGGGGTTTGGGGGTTTGGGGGTTTGGGGGTTTGGGGGTTTGGGGGTTTGGGGTTTGGGGGTTTGGGGGTTTGGGGGTTTGGGGGTTTGGGGGTTTGGGGGTTTGGGGGTTTGGGGGTTTGGGGGTTTGGGGGTTTGGGGGTTTGGGGAAGGGGAAAGGGCGACGAGACCGCGCGAACAAGAGAACGAACGGTTCCAAAGGGGTGAATTAAAAATTAACGCTACAACTACGGAGCGAAGCGACCACGCGCTTTAGCGCGTCACGCCCGAAGGGCGTCCGGAGGGTCTGGGAGGCGGAGCCTCCCAGGGCTCGTTTTAATTGGTTGTAGGCACTCGTTATCTAATTTCATTGGTCCTTTCGTTTGCCTTCTTCAGTGGAATGATTGTCGTTTACGCTGGAAGGAATAAGCGTAAACAATGTTTACAGCCATTCGATCCAGTAGTTTGGTTATCCGGAAATATCCGGATTGAGGGGTGATTTCGGGGGGTTATCCGGATAGAGCCGGATGAGGGGGGCTGGGGGCCCCGGGGGGGTTATCCGGATGGGGCCGGATAAGGGAGGCTGGGGGCCCTGGGGGATTCCCAGGGGGGCTATCCGGGTTTGTCCGGATAGGGGATTCGGGGGTTCGGGGGTTCCACCCCCACTCCTGTACTCAGCATCAAGTATGCTAGCAGGTGTGGGGGTGGAGTCCAGCCTGAGGGTGGAGGGACTGACTATGTTTTTTAAGGATTTAGGCTTGAGATAACAGATTGAAATTCGATCGACGTCGATACTTTTTAAGCCAGTTGTGTAGTTATCAAGCCGTAAAAGTCGCTTAAGTTCATAGTTTGACGGTCCGTTCGGGTCATAAGGGACTTTGTAGAAGATTACATTGTCTTTTTCTTTGTATACTTTACTTGCATCAAGTGCTTTTCGGAGCAGATTGAGAAGCAGTCGCTTGTTGTAGCCTCTATAGATTAATCGGGTGATTAATTTATTGAGAAAGTCCTTAAAGTCAGTTTCCCGTGGGTTTTGTTTACGGTACTTCTTGACTAATCCGAACAATAGTCCTTTGAGTACGCCAGGTGGGTGCGCACTAGAAGCGGGAATGTATAGATACAGATTTAATCTTTTCTGATGTGTTTTGTGCGTGTATACATTCTTATCCTTTATCACCCAGAGATCCAGAAAGGCCACAGCCTTTGAATCCAGTAAATGGGTGAAACTTAGCTTCGTTTCTCGTTTGAATGTCGCCAGAAATTGGTTGACAATAAAGGGATGAGATGAATGATTACGAATGATGAGGAAACCATCATCAATGTAACGTTTGTAGTACTTTAGCTGGGTATTGAATTGGGGAAGTAATAGAACTTCTTCAATATAAGCTAAGTATAGTGAAGCATAAGTAGGTGCCACGGGTGTACCCATAGCAGTGCCGCTTTTCTGTAACCATACAGTGTCACCAAAGGTGAAGTAATTTGAATCCAGTAGCATGTGCAAGCCAGAAATGATGGCGTCACACCATGGATCGTCTCTTACAATGTTATAGATTACACTTACAGCTCGGTTTGACTGGATGTTTGTATAGAGAGATGCGATGTCATAAGTAACGAGCATATCATCATCCTCTGCAGTAAGTGTAGCCAGGTCGTCTATCAAAGAGTCGGAATCTTTAAGATAGGAGCGTGTTTGTAAGAGGTATGGTTTCAGTTTAAAGTCTAGCCATTTCGACAGGCCTTCAAAAATTGTGTTTGAGTTGGACACAATGGGTCGTAGTTGAAGTGTCGGTTTGTGAACTTTAGCCAGAGCGTAGAATTTATTAAGACTTTTATATTCTAGCTCGTGTGCGATGATTTTCGTGTCTTTGAAATCATGCCTATGGCCGTGTTCTTCTCTCATCGATGCCATGAGACGACGTATGCGTGTTCGTAACAGTCGTTGTAAGGCTGAGAGTGGCGAGAGAGATCTACTGTATGTATTTGTATCTTGAAGGTGTGTGAGACACCACCGAATGTATTGGTCCCGTGTCATGACAGCAGGTCCTAGATTCTTATCGGTAGACAGTACATGTAGATTGGATTGTGTTAGAGTGTGTAGTAGCATCCTATGTTCCCTGTTCAAGTTGAATTTTCTTTTGGCGGGAAGGCGTGCGACTGTAATGGCAACTCTAGTGGCGTCAAGAGCCGTTTCTAATGTGGCTGACGCTGGAGGTGGTTGGAAAGAAGTGTTTTTAACGTATACGGAGGAGGGTTTGAAATCTCGTTTCCGTTTGTGTGTTGAGACGGGTGTTTGCGGCCGTGAAAAATTGTGGGGGAAAGGCGCGCGAGAACTGGAGAGATGCATACATTCTCGAATTTTGTGATCTGACCTTTCGAACAAATACTTCAGTCGTAAGGTCCGTTCAAAAAACGGGTATGTTTGAAGTATTTGGTTGGGTTGGATGTGAGGGGGTGTCGGGCAAAAATTTAGGCCGAGGCCAAGCAAGCGTTTAAGTGTAGCAGGTACCACCGTGTCCGGTGGCGTCAGGTCATGATAGGCAAGATTCATAGGTTCCAAGTCAACAGCACCCACATAACGACATGCAAATATATTGATTGCGTTACGTTTAGCAGATGCTGAGGGGTCAATCGCATTGTCGACCAAAACTAGTTGTTTTTCTTGGGTGGCGGCTTTTTCTTGGGTGCTTGTGCCGGATGCTTCTTCGCACCTTCTGCGCCGTTGCCTTTCTGCTTGCCGGGATTGTTCTTTGGCTTGCTGTTTCTTCTTTCTTGAGGTTGTCCTTGGGCTTTTCCTCCACCGCTTCCGCGGGGAGTTGGCGTCTTTCCTGTCTTCCCAACCGAGTTGCCACGTCGGTTGGGCTTGTCGTTTAAAGCAGCCCGAAGGGTGTTGAGTTCCTTGCGAAGGGCACTCATGTTTTTAGTTATCTCTCTCTTAACTAATTGACCAACTAATATATCGTTTGGTGTATCTACTTCCATCTCTTCGGCTGCGGCTCGGGCGGCTTGGGCTTCGGCGCGCTTGGTTTCGCGTGCTTGGACTTGGAGTACGTGTTCGTACGAGGCCTTGTTGAGGGCTTGAGAAAGAAAAGACAGAGACAAGGAAAGATCATCATTAAAGGTTTGTATTATAAAATTGATATCAAGCCCTCCAGCGGCAGGGAGGCCGGGCCTCCCCGGGGTGCCGTTCGCGTCAGCAAGCTGGAGGGATGAGATACAACTAGAGAAATACCTTTTCAGTTGGTCTTCACATCGCGCGCGCAGGAGCGGAACTTGGGCTTCAAGCGCGTCGATTTCCGCTGCCGCTGCTTCCTTGATTGTGGCGTGGAGCGCGGCTTGACCAGCGGCCAGATGGCTGGCGAACTGGCTCTTCAACGCGGCCGCTTGGTTGGGCAGGTTGGCGTCGAGGGTGGCGGAGGTCTTCAAGTCCATCTTCGTCGTGATGGACTTGGGCGGTCGCTCGGCGAGGCGGGCGAGGGCCGTGCGCTTGGAGTCGATGCGACGCAGCAGAGCTGTGAACTCGCGCGTGCAGGCAGACACGATGGCAACGGCGTGGGGCGGCGGGCTTCGAGCCAAAGCAGATGCTTGAGGCGAGTCCATCCTTGGCGGGTCAGTCGGAGGAGGTTTGGGGAAGGGGAAAGGGCGACGAGACCGCGCGAACAAGAGAACGAACGGTTCCAAAGGGGTGAATTAAAAATTAACGCTACAACTACGGAGCGAAGCGACCACGCGCTTTAGCGCGTCACGCCCGAAGGGCGTCCGGAGGGTCTGGGAGGCGGAGCCTCCCAGGGCTCGTTTTAATTGGTTGTAGGCACTCGTTATCTAATTTCATTGGTCCTTTCGTTTGCCTTCTTCAGTGGAATGATTGTCGTTTACGCTGGAAGGAATAAGCGTAAACAATGTTTACAGCCATTCGATCCAGTAGTTTGGTTATCCGGAAATATCCGGATTGAGGGGTGATTTCGGGGGTTATCCGGATAGAGCCGGATGAGGGGGGCTGGGGG